>JALIRH010000008.1:12151774-13351774 GCA_023055505.1 Callipepla californica brunnescens | reverse complement strand
GATTTAGCAGAGACGAGAATAACATCTATTGCTGTTCCTGACACTTCTGAGGTCTCCCAAAGCCATTTGGAAAGTGCAGAAGTAGACAGTAGAAGGATCAGGTTTAGGTGCTTTTGAAAGCCATTTTGTGCTAAACAGTTGTATAGCAGCATGAGGCATCATTCACTAAATGTCATCTATTGAGAGAAGGCCCTTTTTCCAAGTCTTAAATACTGCTTCCCCTTGATACTATCTAAAAAACTTTCTACTTGTCATCCTAAAGAGCAGCAGAGAAGTCATTGCCTGATCTTGAATTAGTAAAGGTTGATGTAGGCAGATGACCATTCACACCAGTAAGAGAATGGATAGCTGCTGGAGGAGCCAGCACAAATAATGAAGAGATGGCATTGATATACTCCCTCAGTCTCTCCCTTTTGCTATTCAACATGCATGAAAAGGCTTTTGAAAACAGGAGAAAGCTTAGGTTAGAATCACTGTGAAGCATTGATTTCCATGTCAATGTTGTGGCAGTGAATGCCTCTCACTTTTCACCAAAGTTGGATTTGAACTCAGAATGAAATAATTTCGCACCTGGTTGCAGCTCAGGCAAGTCCATAACCAAAAATCACTTTCTGCTTTTATAGGAAGTGGTACATCATAAAAGAAGCATCAGTTGATCTTAGTGGAGTGGGTGATAGCAGGAAACAAGTGAAGACTGAGTAAATGACTTTCTCACCTGTCAAGACCAGTCTTGCTAAAAACAGTATAAAAATCTTCCAACCCATCAGACAGTACTACCTGGTCAGAAAGCTTTCATCCCATGTGCCACAGAAAAACCTTGGTGCTAAATCTCAAGTTGAAAGTGCCAACTCTGTCTTTTTTGCATTTTTGCCACAGCAGGCCAGAACTGATGCTGGATGCTGTTCAAATGCACTCCAATCCTCAGTCAGTCCCTCCTCCAAAAAGTTTACGTTTGGAACAGACCAAACAAAGAAGAGATGAAGCTTTTAAGTTGGTGTTGGTACACAGGAATCTGCGCTCAAAAACATTGCTATTATCCAGCTGTGGACAACACAGCAAATACACACAGATTCCAGAAGCAACTGATTGGATCACTTGATAGTCTATCAATGGGCTTCTAGCACTTTCTTTGAGGATACAGTTTCCTCAACACAGTTATCTCATCAATAGTCCACACGCTATAGCAGCTGTCCAAGATCTCTGTACCACTGTACTGGATGGGCTTTGTGATGCAGGGATTTTCTAGATGAAGTGGGAATCCATGTATGCAGATTTCCCTGAACACAAAGACCAGATTGCTGTTTTCTTGCTTGTAATTTTATCCCTGCTATTGATATTTTGCCTCCTGCTTCTTCCTCTCCTTTGTGTGTGTGAATTTTTTTTTTTAGGGATGGAGTTAATTAGGCAGCCAACTCTGCAATATCACAGTGGTGTTTGGTCTGGCAAGTGGCATCCCTGGGGCTATGATCCATACTCTGAAGCCTGTAGCATAATGGTAACTACAGTGAAATTATCTTGTAATGGCTGGGTGCATACTGCCATGGCAGTGTAATTACACAGCAGATACTTCAGGCTGCTTTGCCTAATGACTGGCTAAGTGCCAACTGGAAGTGACAGTAAGTGCAGGTCCCTTACAGAAGGGAACGGGCTGTGATCGTCTGATGCTGTCAGGCACATCTACGTTCTTCCTGGACCACTGGAGGTAACACCTACTTTTAGTGACAGTACTGGAGATAGCACTTGTTTGTCCTGGCAATCGTGTGTATTTGCTTTATTTTTAATAGCCCATCTAGCAAAGAAGGACAGATGAGATGTGACCTGCTCTTCCTTTTGTGAAGCATAGCTGAACTGCTGAGGATTTCAGGCTGGCTGATGTGACAATTTTCACTTCCTTTGGACAGCCTGTCCTCCAGGTCCTGTACTTTCTGCATCGTGAAGTTGTGTCAAGTGGCTTTCAAGCCAGTCCAGCTACAGCAGGGATTTATGTAAGGTTTGAAAACCTTTGGTGGGTATTCATTATAAAGAGTAGCTGGTGTTTGTCATGTTGGGGCTTTAGGTTTTGCCTGTAGGTGGAAGATTTTTAAGCTGCTTACTGAGTGGCAACTAAATAGAGAGAGTGCTCATGCAGCCTTCACTGGGACACTCTGGAACACAAGAGCATTCAAGATTTCTATGATGACAAATACATGTGAATCAGGCTACCAAAAAATACCTGCTTGCAGCCCATAGCATTTTCCCTCCTTCTGCAGGCATCAGGACTTGAAGTAATCATTTCTTCTTCAGAGCATGAATCCTGTGATCAACAGAATGAGTGCCTGAGAGCGGCTTCACTAAAAGTTGACACCCAAACAACTCGCAGTAAAATCAAGACTAATTTGACACCGCAAATTCTAAGCGGCTTTGGAAAATAACTTCCAGAACTACAGCTAATCATTTACAAATCTCTGGGAGTGTTTGTCTGAGGGGGCCCTAAGTGCTTCCCGGATCATGCATGCAGCATAGCATTCAAGGTGCCATAATCTCAGTTGTCACTGTTCAAGAGCAAAAGTCTCACCAAAAAGATCATAAAATTAAGGTTATTAGTAAGGTTCCTGTATCGTGTAGATACTGTTGTGGCTGATTATACCAAGTCTATTTGGTTGTTGGAGGTCTTTGCAATATAAGCCAGCTTACTTAATGCATTCGGATCTGTGTTATTAGTTACCCCAAATCATCTGGAAAAGCTGCTGGCTTTTATTTCTGGTATGGAATGGAATATGTTCAATCTCCACACGACAGGCATGAAGAATCATTCTGTCAATTCTCTTCCTGCCAGCTGATGCCAGGGTCAGAGAAGTAGGTCACACCTTCCTGGTTTTGAGATGGAGCAATATTCATTTTAGACCAATTTGCTCTGAGCACAGAGCTCATCTGCTGGGTTGAACCAGGGCATTGTTGCTTTCTCTAGTGCATTGTTCTGCTCTCCCTCTAATTAGCTCCAAATGTTTCTTATGCCTGGAACACAGTGGTAGTGATGAATAATGGCCTCTCTTCTCTTAACCCTTCGACCCCTAATTCAGCTGTGCACTCCCACCTAGATACTTTCCCTTTCTGACATGCACCAGCACTGTGTCAGTCTGACAGCTGCCTGTATCAGACTCACTGACCCATAACCCCCTCTCTCCCATTCTGTGAATTGAGTAGGAGAGTGCAGGAGCATGGCCTCAGCTCCAGCATCCACTTTTAGGATTGCGATGGGTGCTTTGTGAGAGCACACACTAAGGTGTTGGTCCTAGAAAGGTGGAAAGCCACTGTCATTGAAGCCCTTCTGCTTTAGAGATGTCCTTGCTAGTGAAGTGCGGCTTGTTGATTTGTAGATGTGCTGATTTGCAGAACTGCAAAGAAAAAAAGAAAGGCATTGCAGGCTGACTGTAGGAGATGAGTTTTGACTGCTGAACAGGAGTTCCCCTCTTATGTGGCTTTTTATCAGTGCAGGGTGCAGACATTTGGGAGGTCATGTATGTGAGTAGACATATGAGTTCAAGCTGGAGAAAAGCAGGAGTGACACTCACCAGGACCTTCCATGGGGCTGGAGTTAGTGCAAGGAAGGAGAGCAGACTTACTGCAGATGAGTCACGGGAGGGAATGCTTGGGGAAGGTTGTACTAAGGCGTATTCCTGTCCCGCAGAAGAGTACAGTGTCAAAACACATTCTGACACCTTCCTTCTCGCAGCAAACCTTCTTGCTTTAATTTGTGGCTTTTTTTCTTTTCCTTGTTGTTGTTTGCTTGTTTTCCTGATTGAGAAAACTGAGCCGTTTGTCCAGTGTGCTGAGCTCCCCCTGCTGCAGCAGGCAGGCAGCTTTTAGAGGCCTGGCAGATATCACCTGGCCAGCACTCCCACCTCTGCACGTGTGGCCGTCATCCCCTACGCGGTGCAGCATGCTGTGTCTGCACTGTTTTGCAGGGTGCTCCCTCTCTGTCACTGACAGCACCTTTCAGCCTTGATAAAACACTTGGAAGCATCTGCAAGCCCTTTGGCAGCAGAGGAATGGCCAGCCCCAAGTGCTGTGTGTTCTGCATGCTCTTTACCTGCCTTCTTCCTGCACCACCCCTGCGCTGCTCCTGCAGTGAAGTGCCTCTGAGTTATTGCAAAGGCCAGCACGCTGTCATCACATGCTGTCTGTTTTATAACTCTCCAGTCTTGTAAAGCACTGACATTTGGTTAGGTTGGAAACAGTTTACAGCTGGAACAGCACTGCTTTGTGCCTCTGGTGGGAAAGGCTGAGCTTTTGTTTATGTTGGTGTTGTCTGTCCTACAGCACACAAGGGTTGGGCTGAGGCTGGGGGTGTTTCTGTGGTGTGATACTTTTGGATGCTTGAGTCACAGGTCTGTCTCTGTCTATGCAACTCCCAAGGAGCTGTATTCACTATAAATTCATTTTCCTTCTGGAAAGATCTCCCTGTGGCCTAGGTCTTGGGGCAAAGAGAGTAGACACTGCAGACATTACTTTCTTTGCTGTGTGACCTCAGTGTGACTAATGTCTTTGGAGGATCAAAACTTTTAAAATTGACACAGATCTCTTCTCCATCACTCTCACATACCAATTCCTGCCCCAGTCTCTTCCCAGCTCATGCTGTAGCCCAAGAACTGGTACCTCAGCTGGAGCACACCATGACCCTACCTGTTGGCAGTGGAAGGTTTGGCTTGGAGAATGGTTTCTGTAGGCTCACGATCTTTCTTTGAACAGATGGGTAATAACTGGACAACATGAGCTGTACCAATACGTAGAGGCCACTGCTGTTCCTTGTGTGGTGAAGTCCTTGGGTCTGCTATCACTTCTGCATTGACACAGCTTGTGAAAGGAGTTTGTGAAGTTGGAAGCCAGCCTTCCACGCTGAAAGACAATTACCTGCAAGAAGAACTTTGATATTTGTAGTCTGTAATTAAAAGAAAAGACCATTTTGCTAATCTAGTCTCACCCTCTGCTTCATTCAGACGAGACCTGAACCCATAATGTCTGCATCAAGGCTAATAATTCAATGTTAAGCTGCAGCACATAATTCAGAAAGACAGCAAATTTTGTTTTAAGTGCTGTCGGGGTGGAAAATAAAACTCTTTCCTACATCATTTGTTCAAGTAATTAACTACTGGCATTATTGCAAGTTTTAATTTTTAAGTGCTCATATTACTTCCAGTTTGATTGTATCCAGCTCTTATTTTGAGCTTCTGGATCTAGTTATATTTTTGTTTGTTAGGTTCCTGGAGCCTTTTAACATCTTGCAGTCCCCCACTGAGACTTGTTAATAGATCTAGATTAAATCCCCTCCAAACCTTTGCTTCAGTAAGCCAAGTGGATCAGGCTGCTTAAGTAACTCCTCCTTTCTTGCTCTTGCATCATCTGGAATCAAATGATGTGTTATGTTGGATCAATCATCTGTTCAGAATGGCATCTGACCACCCTCTATTTGATGATTCTTCAACACACGCCATTAAAAGTACTTTTTTGACTTGTGGCTGTTCTCTAGCCCAAAACCAGCAGTGAATATTTTCCACTGACTAACCCAGATGGGCCAAAACCTGACGCTGATGGCAGGAGCTACCTGCCTGCTGCAGTGGCACGCAGGCAGCAGAGAATAGGGCTGTGTAGGAGGGGATCCAGGCTGCTCCTGGGAGTGCTGCAGTGCTCTCTGAGACCAGAGCTCCCAGCAGCCATGGCTGCTGCCCCACTGAACACAGTTGGACTGTGTTTACTACTCCTTTGCAATCCGTTTCTCGTCCTCGAGTTTTTGGTCGCTTGTTTGCTATTGCCCTCTAGCGGCAATAGGATTGCCGCTGGCTTGGCTTCCCGAAGTGTTTTGTTTTCTGCAGCTATTCTACTGCTTATTACCCTTGGGCAGTCGCCTTGTTGACACGATGGATTTCAGTAATATTACTTACCTGGAGTTTAGCATTCAGCTTTATTAATTTGAGCTTTATGCTATACAGGAAAGAAAACTTGCTCTCGACGGTAGTTAAATAGTGACTGCCGTGTCTCAGACTTGAATGGACTTTCATTTCTTGCTCATCAAAATGTTTGACAACAGAAGCTGAAGAAAATGTTGCCATTTCTTAAAATAACTCAGAGTCCTGCAGAGTCTGAACTCTGCTCTGAACTTTGTGTGTACAGCCAGCACCAACCAGCCTGATGCACGGCCAACTCTCTGTTGTATTGGAAATGTTGCCTTTTTACTGTTTGTATTTCTATCTAAGGGGTTTGTTTTTATTGTAAAGAGTGGGCTATTTAAAGCATGCTACCTTGCCATGAATCTTTATGTTGTCAGACAAACCAAATCGCATATGGAATAATGTTGGCTAATCAGGGTCTGTCTTTTTATAGAGATTCTAAGAAGATTATTAATGAGACCTAGATTTCTTTCCCTGGTTGTAATGCAGAGAGATCTTAATAAGCAATAAAATGCTCTGTCTGCAATCACTTTTGAGAGGCTAAAAAGGAAAACAATGCTATGACTAATGTGATTGCTCTCCCTACACTGCCATCCGGTGGATGCAAAATTCATTTTTTGTAAATTGGAAGGGAAATTCTCCTACTGATATCACGGCTTACAAACTTGCACTGAGCTGACTCTCACTTGTAATGAGGTTTCCAGGCTAGTGAGGAAAATGTTGGTTAATGTCTAATTTTAGTTCATTTCTATTAAAGAAAGAAGCTTTCTCATCTCTCATCTAAAATAAAATGTCCATTACACTGGAATGGGGAGTAGATCCACCTACATCTTGACAAAGGGCTCTGAAAACCTCCTTAACTCTTTACTTTCAGTGTCTGGCTTGGACAGTCTAAGCTGCTTGATGCTCCTACTCTGGATGTTCTTAGCAAATGAAGGCTGACTTCCTGTTCTGATTTTCAGATCATTAGAGTAGGGGCTAGAACCAGCAGAGCCTTGTGTCAGAAGCAGTGCTGCATTTTTTTGTTAGAGACAGGAAGGCGTGGGGCTGGGAGTTAACACTCTGCTTTTCTTTCTAGGACTGACAAATAATGAGAAGGAGCAAGTTGTTCTCGATCGTGGTCTCCCATCTACTGGTCTGCAAATGGGGCTTCACCATGCTAAACATGGCAAATCCACTGATTCTGACCACTATCAACTGCATTAGCTGCTTCCCAATCCCAGGAATGTGTCTGGAGAAGTGAGTACCAAGTGGACCATGGCAGCAAGAGGGGTTGAGACCCTTGGCTGAGTGTACAGCTGTTTGACTTCTGTTATTGGCTGCAACTTTCTCCAGCTTGTTTGGGGTGATGGTTGGACTAGATGATCTTAGTGGTCTTTTCAAACCTTAATGAAACTACAATTCTACTATTCTAAATCTAGATGCCCTGCTCTAGGGTAGCGCACTGTGGAAACACCTGCCATGGTCATTTGAACACTGCGTGTGTTAATCCAACAGCTGCAGCAACAGAATTTCCTGTGCCACTCTCCAAGAGGCACTGGGAGCAGAGTGGCAACCTGATCACTGACAGCCAAGGAGCAGGGCTAGAGGTTTGCTTAGTGGGGTTGATGCTATTTGTCTGTACTGCATATCTCATACATTCAAATGTTTAGGAGAGGGCAGCAGCATCTGGAGGATAGTGAACTGCTACACTGAGGAAAACTGTATGATCTAAAACAGCATGGCCAGTCCTAGAAAGCTGAGCTGGAAGGATCATTTGGGCATTTCAGCTGCTGCAGGTGGGCCAGGTAATCACCAGGAGGTGGCATCCATCCCCCAGAGACACTGCAGCCCATGCTGGACACAGTTCCTGAACTTATCTTAGAGCCTCGTGCTTAATCTAGATAATGGTAGGTCTCTGAAGAGGCTCTGCAGTGGGGTATTTGGAGCCAGCCACGTCTTGGTCTGCAGGCTGGGGGTGAGAAGTCCTGCCGCCTCGCAGTGCTGCCAGCACGTTCCAGTTCTGAGTCATTCCTTTGCCTGTTTATTTTTGATATTTATTTATTTACCAGCGAGGTGTCAGCCAGAGCAGGCTGGCTGTACCAAACTCCTCTGGTGGCCTGGTGGCTGCTGCCAGCTCTCTCCAAGTCCTGCTGTGCTGGGAGTGCTTCCACCCTGAGTAGAGGAAGAGAGAGGTTGGGCTCCTGCGAGAACAGTGCCACCACCACGATCTCCCACCAGAAACGTGTTCAGCTCCAGGTAACGAGTGTGGTAGCACTGAGTAAATTTCTTTCACGCTCCCCATGGAGCCCCGGGCTCCCAGCTCTCTCTCTGAGCCAATTGTGGGGGGTGGAGGGAGGTTAAGAGGCATATCCTTTGCTGTAATTATATCCTGTTGCTAGAGATATTGTGTTCTGTATAAAGAAATCATCATAATACAGCCTCCCGGAGAAGGTAATTACTGTGCATCTTATGAATGGCTGCATATGAATGTCTGCTCAAGCTGCTGTCAGCAGCAAGTTTCAACACATCTTACATACCAGGCATTTCACAGCCTTAGTTTTATTTGTTTTCATCACCCCTTGCCTTATGTTTTATATTTCATTAACGGATCTGGGTTTTTTTTGTTTGGGTTGTTTATTTGTTTATTATTAAAAAAAGAAAGAAAGAAAAAGGCCAAAGTTCACGTCTTTGATGGAACATTGGGTGGTGGTGGCAGCAGCTTTTATTTGCAGCATTTCCATTGCTCTGGGGTGGCTTGAGAGGAGTTCTGGAAGATGCTGTTTCCCAGCAGTTCCCATGTGGCAGCATACGAGCGGGTCCTGATTTCCTAGGCTGAGCCCCCCATAAAATGGACCGTATCACTGCTGACTAAAGTTGGTATCGCTCTATCACAAGATAACCACACAGATTTAACACCGTGAGGTCATCTATTTTTTTTCTTCTAAACTGTCAGTTTCTCCCTTGTATTGAAAAAGAATTGGCACCTGCTTGCAAACAGGGATGTCAGACCTTTCAGGTTTCCAAAGTTCCTCTAAAGCACTGCCTGCCCTCAGTCTGCCTGCCGCTGGCACCAGTGACCCCCCACTTGCTTAGGCAATCAATCAGCATGCATATGGTTTTACAACTTAGTAATGCTGTTTGTAAAGAGGGGTGCATAAATGAGCCACATCCATTAACATCTGCAGGAACGTTTGAGTTAGAGAGATGAGGGAACACCAATGAAGAGCTGATTTGTGATGGTAGGAGTGACCTGGCTACTCTTCCTTTCCCTAAGGTCACTAATATTTGCCTTTCCCCAGCAGTCTGCGCGGTAATCTGTCTTTGTGTTGTGCATACGGAGCCACAGGGTGTGATCACAGCACCCTGCATGGCTGTGAAAACATGTCCATCTCCTGGCCAGCTCAAGCAAACATTTGAAACTGCTGCTTGGATTGCTTCCTTGTGCAAATGGCTGGGGCTTCTTCTTGCAGTGCTGAAGCTGAATTGCTTTGGTACTCTCAGTGATTTGTTATGTTTGTGGCCAGGCTTCTTTGCACACTGAGCATTGCATCCAGAGGTGGCTGCTTCCTGGTGCCGTGCAGAGCATCGAGGCTCTCTCTCTCCACGATTCCTGGTGAAGCCTGAAAGGCAGCCCAGCTCCTGCAGGATGGAAGGTGCTGTAATAAATGTAAGCTCATAAGGCTGTTGTTAAAAATAACCGGAGCTAAATTAAAAAGAAGAAAATCATCTCATTCAGCCCAACCCCAGGGGGGAAATGGACATGAGGAATTGGGCAATCCTTCTGTAAGTTCTCTCTTTAGACTATATTTATCCACACTGAGAGCCAGATTCTCAGCTAGTGTCAATTGTTGTTGACTTCAGTGGAGTGAAGCTGGTTTACACAAGTTGAGGCTGCTAAATGCCAGCATCTGGATGAAGCTGAGACACAGCTGCAATTACTTTTGCAGAAACCTCCAGTTTGAGGCTGGTTCAAAAGCTCTGAGCCCTCCTGAGTGCTTGAGCCATCAGGGCTCTGATTCAGCAGATTTTTTCAGGATGTGATGAGTTATGAAAGGACCTTTACTCAGGTCGAAATTGGCTGTAATCTCGGCTGGGTTCTGCAAGTCTTGTGTCTGTCATTCTGTTATAATCACTGCTTTAGCTGGTCTCCTCTGAAAAACTCTGCAAAACCTTTTTACTTGCTGCTTCACCAGCATCATCTCCTGTCTAGACACTCTAATTATGAGAAGCAGGGAGCGTACAGCATGATGTGTAGATAACCCTGGATAACTCCAAGGCAACCGTGTGCTGCTTCCATCCCTCCCCTGACTGCCCTCCGAACCAGTTTTGCCGATTCGTTGACTGCTCCAGCATGACAATTAGCAAAATGGGGATTGCGCAGTGCCACCTGGGCAATATTCATTTGAACTTTGCTTTCAGAAGCAAGTGCTTCAAGCCATAGAAATTGGTAGGCAAGCTTCCTCAGATTGCAATGGCATCTAGATTTAGCTTTCTCTACCTGATGTTTTTCTGTAGGCCTAGAAAATCTTTGGATTAAAAAAACAAGCAACCTCTTCCCTCAGCCCTACCCTCCCACACCCCATCAGCAGAATGCATTAAATCTGTAAGCTGCTTTGAGTATTTTTTTTTTTTTTTACTTACTGTATCCACTCTAATTCTTTTCTTCTCCATAGGCTTGTTTTTTTTATTTACGCCAGTATAAGTTTTATTGAAACTCAAGCTCTATGCATTTCAGCTCTGTCCTTTATGTAAACCTACTGATTCAACGGGAGACTGTCAAATAATCAATACGTATAAAACACTAGAATGAGTTTGCTTAATTTAGTCGCTCCCTGCAGTATGCCACCTCCAGGAGCGTGTAATGAGAAGGGAAAAAAACTATTATTTTTTCTATTGCCCTTCTTTACTGTGTCATCTTCCTTGATTCCTTTACTGTAACTAGTACCTGGGAGAATCGTCAGTGATGTTTAGCAGGACCCCTGGGGTTCAGCCTGTTTCCTAAGTCTGCACTAACCCTGGGGTGCTGCATGGGTTTACATGGGTCTCTGCATGAGCTGGGGCATGTAAGAATAATTTCTCCTCTGCATTTTGATTCCAAATCAATGCACTTTGAAGTGATTATAGGAAGATTTTTTCTTTTATTTTCTTTTTTTCCCCATACCTTACTGATCTGTGGGGGAGTGCCACTGAGCAGCCCTGCGTCTGCTCCATAGGGGGCACCTTTTGTTCTCCTGCTCCTGGTGACATGGGTGAGCTAACCCTCTGGGACACGCTTTTAGGTTTCAGCTCTTTATAGTCCAGGCTGCAAAGCCTCCTTTTATGCATTCTTGTAATAGAAACATGCCATGAGCATGGATGATTTGAGAGAAGCTGCTACCAGAGCCAGCTAATGAATGACCTGCATGAGTCCCAACAGCTCTGTCAGGAGCTGCACAGAGCTGCCTCTTTAGGAAAACTGCACGGATTTAACTAAAGTCTGTTTCTCAACTGGTGGAAAAATCAACCTGAGTGTTCTTCCATCAGTGTTGGGCTTCCACCTGCCCTTAGAGCACACTGAATAATATGCTTAGAAGGAGCTGAATTTGGTGGCTCACATGCTGAAAGAGCAGGTCTGAAATGCTGAGCCCTTGAAGCCCAACTCCAGGTGATTTGAGAGCTGCTGAGATTTCTGGAGCAGCACAGTTTAAGCAAGGTTGTCCTCGGCCTGTATCCTGCCAAACCTAAGAGTCCAGCTGGAGCTGTGGCTCCAAAACTCTTCTCAGAGGAGGTGGTCCCCAACTCAGGAGTCATCAGAGGCAAAGCTAGGCCTGCTTAAAGCCTCATGTGGAAATGGGAGATTCATCTTTCCCTTCCCTTGGCTTTTTTATCCTCAACCCGGAGGTCTCCACTGGCTTAGGATTAGTCTTTGGTTGAGTTGGTGGACATTTGCTTATATCCTACAGTTCTACAGAAATCGAAGAAAAAGTCTAGGGCAATTCTAGGTGAAAAAAAGCATGGCTTTTCCATTTATTTATTTATTTGTTTGTTTGTTTATTATAGATCACCACACTGTATTGCAGGGTACCTGCAGTATTCCTGCAATACCAGACAGTGCGCTGCAAAAATATCCTGAACCTGATACAGCTCTTACCCAGCTCATATCCATCATTCCTCACAGCCAGCCCAAAGGACCATGTACTGACTTCTCCCTATGTTAGCTGGATGGTCACTGAACCATTTGCACTGCACCACCTGCAGAAATAGCTGGATGCTGACGTGTAATCCGTGTGCCAGAATATTGGAAGAATTGGGCCCCTCACTACAAGAAAGACATCGAGGCCCTGGAGCGTGTTCAGAGAAGGGCAACAAGACTGGTGAGGGGTCTGGAGCACAAGTCTTACGAGGAGCGGCTGAGGGAGCTGGGATTGTTTAGTATGGAGAAAAGGAGGCTCAGAGGAGACCTCATCGCACTCTACCACTTCCTGAAGGGAGGCTGTGCTGAGCAGGGGGTCAGCCTCTTCTCCCAGGTAACTAATGACAGGACAAGAGGGAATGGCCACAAGTTGTGCCGGGGAAGATTTAGATTAGATTTGAGGAAAAATTTTTTCTCTGAGAGAGTGGTCAGGCACTGGAATGGCCTGCCTAGGGAGGTGGTTGAGGCACCGTCCCTAGCGCTGTTCAAGAAGCGTTTAGATGAGGTGCTAAGGGATTTGATTTAGTAGCTTGGTGGGTAGGGATGGTGGTGTGAGGATGGTTGGACTAGATGATCTTGTAGGTCCTTTCCAACCTAATGAATCTATGAATCTATGACTCAGTCTGCACTTCTTCAGCTGTTTTGAAAGGAAGGGTATGTGCTGAACAGCCCTGGTTGTCTTAGCTGGGAGAAGCTTCCACGGAGTGTACTGTGGCAGGCTTTGAACCAATTTGTTGTTCCTTCACTTACAATAAAAGTAGTGAACTCTTTTGATGTAAACTGTGAGACTGTTTACTTTGGCAAGGGGATGCATCTATGCATGTAGTTCTCTGAGATGCAAAGAATTTTGCTGCTGGGGGGGAGGGTCATTTTAGCTTTTTGCATTTGCGAAACAGATGGTGGTGGAGAAAATGTGGCCATGAAGACTTTAGGAGAGAGTTTTCTTAACGTATGTTGCCTTAGTTGTTTGCTGGCTGGGACAGAGTGGGTTTCCATCACAGAGAGAAGTAATGCATTTTGTATACAACAAAAAGGTTATCTAAACTTTTGCTGTCATTGCTTGGGCTTCTCTGCTCAGGTGGGACCCCCTTCCCATGACTGGTGGAGAAATCTTCAGAAGATATGTGCTTCAGGGCTGGCTGGGGGTGGGATGAGGCCACCATTGCACTGGTGTCCTTTTGGTGTTAGCGATTTAAGTCACAGCTCTCAGCTGAGATGAGAAAGAGCTGTTGTCCTCAACGGGAAACTGAAGGAAGGAGCAGAGAAGACAGATCCATGCAAGGTCCCACAGAGGGTGTCTGAAGGAGAATGAGGGTGGATCCCTGCTCCACTTGGGCCAAATATTTGAGCCTTGTGTCAAGCGAATCATTCTGGAGAAGGCCAGATTTTCTTTGTTCCAAAGTCCAAACCAGCGCCAAGTTGGAACAGACATCTGGAAGGCTCTGCTGTGTCCATTTGTGGTGACTTGTGCATGCTGGGTTGTAGGGCATCAGGAAAAGTGTTTCTTTCCACTGCATTTCTGTCCAGAAGGAGCAGCTGTTCTTACGGGCTCTGCAGTTCTGCATTTTATCTCTGGGATACATAGACAAAATCCTGCGAGCCTTCGTGTTCTTGCCTCTGGGCTCATTCTGGGTGGCCAGTATGGCCAGTAACTCCCTCTTTGCAAGGTCCTCTCAGGAAGGATCTGAGAGCAATCAGCCTTAATCAAACTTGGCTTTTGCTTGGGGCAGGATCATGTTGCTCTGCATACCACTGTAGATGTGGCAGGCAAGGTATTTGTCATAGTGTCTGATGACCTTGGCTTTGGGGCGAGGTGCCAAGAATGCCCCATGTTTTCTCGGGGTGGGGTGCTGTCCACTACTAATGCCCAGAGAAGTGTGATGACAGGGGTGAACGCACACTGGGATTGCTGGGGCATTTGCTGGCAGGCATGGTGGGGGACGATCCCAGATGCCACCATCTTGTTATTTAGAGCAATGGACTGAGTTGCTGAGCTAGGTCTTTCATGGCTTCAGCCAATTTTTGGCCCCTGCAGAAACATCCCTGCTTTGCATGTCTAGGTGTCATGTTTCTGGGAGTCCTTTATTCATCCCATGAGCCTGTTGCAAATACTTTCACTCTTCTTGATTCTCAGAGTTGAAGCACTGTTGTTAAAGGTGCATTAGCTATTTAACTTTGTCCCTCTTAGATCTTCTGAAGCTTCAGAAGTACGACTTCCATCCAACTTCTATACGGAGATGCTGATGCGTAATGAGTTGCAGTGAAGAAGTTGATCCCAAGCAAGTCTAAACAGAAAAGTGCTTTAAATTAAGATTTCACTGGGCCTTTCTGTTGATCAGAATGTTCATTTACTTCTCTTACTAGAATCTGCTTGAAGTGCAACTGTGATATAGTCTGGTTTGTTCAGTAACAGGGATCAATAGGATGACAACTGTGTGAGGAGAGAGGACACATCCTTTCCAAAGCTACTTAACAGTTGCCTTCTTGGTTCTCCCATTGTGTCCCAAATGAACGGATAGCTGGCTTCAGCAGCAGCATGCCATTCTTGTGGACAGGCCAGCTATGAAAGATAAAATGCATGCCTTCCTTGAGCAATGCGGTGTTTGGTGTATATGCTTGTAGCACTCAGTGCCTGAGTGTAAGTTGGAGCCTGCAAGCTGAAATGTTGCTGCCAGTGATCACCTTGGAGTGCTGCTTTCCTGCCCACACTGATCTTGCTCTGCTTTGTATGCAAGTGTGATTGCCGACACCTGCACAGAGCAAAGGCATCATACTAAAAGACCTGAAGAGCAGCATCTGATACCTGTTCAGCTGGTGGCTGGGGGCACAGTCAGGTGAAAGAAGAAGCATCAACACTGAAGGTGAAAAGTAAGCTTCTAGTCTTAAGCTGTGGCTTTTCTGTTAGGTTCCAGCACAGTATCTTTGTAGTCATTCCCTCTGCCTCACTCCATCATACATCACAGTTCCATCTATCTAGTAATTGTCCCACTTATCAGTTTTCAGATTAAGCCCTGCAGCCACCTGTAGTGAGTGGGAGCATAGAGGAGTGACGCTATGTAGAACATCCAGGATCTGTGATCCTACAACTGTTTGAATTGCAAGTAAACTGAGAAGGAGGCAAGTGTGTGTATGAGAGAGGAGGGACACTAGTGTGTTGGCATTTTCCTGCCTTTGCAAGCTTTTTGATGAAAGCCAGCACAGCTATGTGTCTGCTTGCTGCTACGGGTCCATGGATGCTCCCTTGGAGCCTTTAGATGTGGATCAGTATCCTGTGTTGATGGCCACTACACAGCCAGCTAACAAAAAGGCCATCCCAATCAAACTCTCAAACAGGATACCACACCAGAGGCCAAAGAGGAATAGCTCAGACCAGTAGGTGGAGTGGACTTTGTTAAGGAAAGTGGCAATGAAATGGAAAGGTGAAGTGGAAAAGCAGGAACTGCACTTTGCAACTAGTCTAACCAGGACCTGAGGGGAGAAGGTTTCTAGGCATTGTGGCAGCAGCTTTGCAAATTCTGAAGGAGAGTTGAATGGTTTGTTGTTGTTGTTTTATTCTTCTACGCACATGAACAAGCACGAAGATGTTTGGCAAATGGCTGAGACTCCAAAGTTTGAGTGTTACTTAACCATTGGTTAGAGGTTGTTGCAAGGCACCACTACTTCAATCTGTGCCATGATGGTGTACTTTGGAGGGCTGTTTTCTCCTGGTGGGAGCAGGATGTCCACACCTGGGGTAGGTGTGAGTGGGACAAGTGTACCAGTGACGTGTGGCACTTTGGTAAGAAAAGGGCCCAGGCTTCTTCACAGATTTAAGCCAAAAGGTGCTTTGTCATCTGGTTGTGCAAGAGTGTCTGTGACAGGGGGGATGTGAGTGACAGGCAGGAAGAGGGGTGTGCCTGTGTGTGCAGAGGGAAGTACATGCAGCAGCTGTTGTAATTGTTCTAGTAAAAGAATATTTCCCAGAATTTCTCCTCTGGCACCTGGGGGCCCTTCCCAGGATGCCCTTTCCAAAGCTACTGTTTGATTTCTAGGGCAGATGCATACGCACGCGCGGTCCAAATTATTCATGCAAAGCCTACAATCCCGCCAGCACATGACTCCTTTCCCCTTTGCTGACAGGGAAGGGGGAGTGTGGGGGCTGAAATAATGACAGAGCTGATTATAATTAATATTTTTTGTGTCTGAAGAGTGAAAGTCCTGCCCAAGCCCCCCAGCTGAGCATAAGGCAACACGCTAAATCCCCGTAGGGGTGTGTTTTATTACTGACGCTCTGCGTGTCGAGGCTGGTCGCAGGGTCTAATGCTGTGTGTGTGGAATTTTTGTGGCTATTTTCTATTGTGCCAATGAAAAGCAAAATCCTATTTGTATAATAAAAAGGAAACATGAAGGTTTCCACGCCTACAAGTAGGTGAATGTTTTCAGCATTAGTGTTTTAATTTAATTGTTTTACCTTCCCGTGACTTCCCTGTATGTGAGCCCATTGCAAATGATGGAGCACATCTTACAGAGGATGGAAGGTGATGGGACTCCTGGTGTCCCTTCCCCAAAAGGTTTTGGCTGCTCCTCACTTAGGCAGGTCCCATAATGCTTCTCTGGGATGTGTTTGCTGGGTTTGATTTATCTCTTACTGCTTCTTTTATGGGAACAGGGCCCTGCTGGGAGGATGAGGAGGGACTGGAAGGTAATCACTGCTTCATACTGGGTGATGTCAGGCAGGTCCTTTCAGCTCCCTTTTGTCTGTTTTCCTGGTGTCACAAAGCAGATCAATGGCTGAATATTGAAACCATTCTTAGCCAGGCTGTGCACGCAGGGCTGTAGTGAGGCAGCAGTGGGACAGCTGCCTCTCCCACACTGATTGAAAGCCATATCCTGCAAGCACTGAAGAGGAGACCCTTGGCATCTGCCGAATTAACAGGAGGAAGAACGAGTAGTTTCCTGTGTGAAACCTTACTGTTACCTTTAACTGGGAAGAGTAGCAATGTTGGCTGCAATCCTGCTAGCTTACCAAAATGCTCTGAGCATGCTTTGGCAGATGCAGAAAGTAGCCAGAAGCCCTGGTGACCTGAGCTGTGTTTGTACCTGTGCAGTCCTTGGTGTCCCAGAGCAAATCTGTGCTGGCAGAGAGAGCATGGCACTCTCCAGTGAAGAGGGGCTGCCTGTGTGCAGCTCCTAGAAGCTTCTAAATTTCCTTTCTCTTTCCTATCCTTTGCAGGAAGGATGGTTTGGCTTCACTGTATCTCTTTCACTTGCCACCGTAGCAGGTGAGAACCTCTGGGATAGGGGCTCCTGGGTAGCAGCTCACAGCTTCCCCGACTCAGCCTTGTCTTAGGTGAAGATGTCCATCTGAAGTGGTTTGCTGTCACCTATCAGCAGGAGCTCCCTTGGAAATATGACTGAGCAAACACCAGCCTTGTTGGTGGCTGCTGCCTTCATTTTAGGATGCTTGTCTGTCCACCTCCTGAATAGTACTGCAGCTCAGCCTTCTCCTTTCTGCCCTCTTGGCAATGAAAACATAGCCAAGAGCAACTTATAATGCTGCTAAACTTGTGGGCTTCTGTGCTCAACCCTGACACCCCAGCTTGTACTTGCAATACTTGTAATCCCCAAGTGATCTGTCATCTGGGGGTGAGATGCTTCAGCCTTTTGTATTTTCCATCCTTAAAAAAATACATACATTCGGCTCTGTTTGACAGAGATCTCAGAGGCTTTCTCTAAAACTCTGTTATTGTTTTCACTGCTGTTTTGACCTCTTTTTCCTTGCCCCCAGAAAAGCTGTCTTAGCATCAAAAGGGCAAAGCTGTGTGGGGCACGTAGGCTCTGAACAGCACAGAAGCTACGTGGAGAGGGGCAGGGCAGCAGGATGGCTGTGGAAGAGCACACGTGGCTACTGCCCTCAATTAGCCCATGTGGCAGTCATGTTTGAAATGAAAGCACAGCAGGTCTCTGAAGAGTTCCCTTGTGGGTCTTGCTGAACTTACAAGCTGGGACCACAGTATAACTTAATTTCCTGAAATGTCAAGTGGCTCATACTGCCTGCCTGCTCTATTAGTGCTTTTCTTATGAATGTATTGTACTCCCATTTCCTGCAAAAAATTCCTATCAGTGCTTGGTGATTGCTTAATAAGAGAAATCAGTGAGGACAGGGAAAGTTCACTTCCTGCAGATGAATATAATGACTATTAGGTTTAATTTATTTTTTTTTCCTGGGTTGCCAGAGGGGATTTTTCAGCTGCGGATTCATTTATTTGTATTTCTATCCATAAGGCCAAGAACGTTGATCTGAAGCTGTGCCTTGCAAGTGCTGAGCCCTTCGGTGAGCTGTAGGAGGCCCTCAGCACCCATCAACCTTATGCAGGAAGGAGAGGACAGAATTTCATAGGTGAGACAGCTGATAAAAGGTACCTTAAATTTAGGAAAGCAGCAGTATTATGAGTATGGATGTCATTGTCGTGGTTTTGTGACCTGGCTTATGACAGCCTGTGTATTCCCCTTGGTTTTGCTTGTACAGTTGTGGTGTGGGTACAAATTCTTGTTAAGGTGACTGAAAGGCTCAGAAACAAGTCTGAAGGAACCCAAATGGGTTTGCTGTTATTTTTTAATCTTAGTTTCAAGATAAGTGCCAGTATCATTTCTTGGGTATGACTTCTGAGTCTGGTTGATTGTCTTATTCAAGATCAGTCTTCTGTCATTCTTGTGGGAGATAATACTCTTTTAGATGCAGTTTTATAAGAAAGCTGAAGGGAGTGGGGAGAGAAAGCCTTTTCTTTATGATAGATTTTATACAACTAATTGTAATGCTCCTTTCTAGAGCCTTCCTGCTTCAAAGTGCTGTGCAAGCTATTAGTTATCTGTGCAGCTTCAGTAAGCAGGTAAGTAAATAAAACTGTGCCATCTGAAGGGTCTTTGAATCCCTCCTAAACGCTTGGTACTCCCAGTCAGCACCGTGTCTCTTAAGAGTTGTTCTTGGATCCAAATTAATACAGCGAGCAGCGAGCCACCAAGAACCACCCAATGGGAAACACTTGGCAGAGAAGCTAACTGACATTTAGGCTGTCTGAACATGGGCCTGAAAGTAAAATGTCATCTTGCGGCTGTTTGGTTTCTGAGTGCATGTGTGAACTAAGTCCTTTCTTCTTCATCTTTTCTACCCAGCATGGCTGTCTGCTGGGCTCCTCACATCGGCAGGAGGAAAGAGCTGAGTGGTTATAGCTGAAAGCCTCGCCTGTCTAAGTAAATGTCAGCATCATATTGAAGGTAATGTAATTTTGATGCCATTTCCTATGTTGTAGAACCTAAGGGCCAATAAGAGAGAAACTGATCAAGCAAAAATAGAAAGAAAAAAAACCACATAATGAGCATTTTAATACCAAAAAGATAGTCAGCCTTGGTCGAAAGCTGAGCTGCATATTAATGTTCTTGAGAAGGAACAAAATATATCTTGTCATCAACGTTGTAGGTATAAGCATGCTGCTTAGTTCAGCTCCTCAGTGCATTACATACCCACTGGTGAGAGTAATTGTCTAGATATGCAGTCATGACTTGGTACCCTAAATATTGGAGTGTATTGAGACACGGAAGGAGATTAACCTTGATGAAGGCTACTGCTGGTTGCTACTGCTGGTTGCAGAGAATAGATTAAGAATTTTTTTTGTTTCTGTTGTGTCCGAGTCATCACTTTCTGCAGATGCATGAATGTCTAATCACATTCTGCAGAAGGCCGTTGGAGATTATTAAAAAATATCCTATTTGCTTGCTTTTAAGGTTATTACTACAAGCTGGTGCTGATAGCATGGCAAAGCATATACAAGGTGTTATGAAAGGAAAAAATAAAAATCAGTCTTGAGGTGTAACCATGTGTGATTGCTGCACTCTTTGCAGTCACACTCTGGCCTTTCAGGGTCTCCTTGACCCAGTTCACCATCCTATGGCACAGAGCTGATGTTTCATACTTAGCCAACGTGAAGGCAATGGAATGTAAATCCAGGCACTTCCTGACTCGTAAGGACATTGCTTTATGTTAATTTTGCCATGCTCACTGCCCAATTTTCTGCTAAGTCCTTAAGTGGAATGACCTGAACTGAGGAGAGGACTTCTGCACTCTTGATAAATCCTTTCTTTTGGGGGGGTGGGGGATCTAGGCCCACGTGTGTCCTCTGATCCAAGTGCTGGAAGCTGCTCTGGGGTGCTGTAGGGGCAGTAGCCAGCTGGGGTCACTCAAGAGCACTGCAAGAGGCTCCTCGTCTCCTCGCCCCAAGGGGCCGAGGTATTTAGACAGCTGCTTCACTGTGAATGGGACTCTCTGGCAGAAGAATTAAGCAAAGATTAAAATCAGTTTTAGCTGTTAAATGTGTGCTCTTCACAGCATTTAGCAACTCAGAGGATAATTATCTTTGAACTTATGCACGTGGTTTAAGATGTGATCCACACAAGTTGATATTTTTCTGTTGTCTACATGGAATTGAAAATGAAGATTAAAAAAAAAAAAAAAAAAAAAAAAGAAGGGGAGATAGTGTCAGTAGAGGTGCAGCTTTTTGAGTAGGCTGAAGATGGTGCCCAGTCTGGGTGCCTACAGAAGAAGAACGGGTTGAAAAGACGTTTTAATAACACTTGTTGATTCAACTCTCCTGTTTAACAGGAGTTCAAGCTCTTTAAGGCATTGCAAGTGTGCAAGAAGGTAGGAAGGTGAGATTGCTCTGAAAGAAAGCCAGGCTTATACCTGAAGGGAAAGGTTGCTGTGAATGTTAATGTTTGCTGTGCACAGAGAGTGACGTATGGGAGGTGGAGAGTGCTTTAAAACCTACATAGAGGTTGCATAGAGGTGCAGAGTAAATGAGATGGATTTTTTTTCAAGTTCTGCAGAAAAACAAGGAATAATTTGGTGCTAAACTGCAATACTGCTGCGAGGGGTTTGGTGCCCTTGTGGCAGGCTGGGGCTTTGAAAGCTGCCCCAAGCTGGAGATACCCGTGTACTGAACACATTCACAATGGGAGGAGGTAACTCTGTAATGATCATGTTGGTGCCATTTTAAAACCCTTTAGGGAAGCAAGTAAGCATTGCCAAATGATGATGATCAAAAATCCTGAATCTTCTCATCCAATGTGAGCCAAATCATGACATAAGATAAACATTTTTCAAACTTTTTATGAGTCAATGTTTTTAGCCTTTAGATTAGCTTTAAATTGCATTCAAACTTATTTCTTAGCTGTATAATTATTACAGAAGTAGCACCAGGAATCAAAAGACAGAGTTACTGAGGGAGGGCTGGTCAGAAGTCCTGACATCCAACCCACCTCTGAAGACAAGTGCTTGCATGGACTTCTGCATGGTCAAGATGTTCATCCTGTTCCCCTTAACCAGCTCTCACCTTTGCTTCACATTGCAGCTCATGTGACTGCTGGAGCTCATGTTTCCCAGCCTTCTGCTCCTTCCTGTTGCCTTTCTGTGAACTCCCAAGTCCACTTCCTTCCTGAGATGTGAGTTGGATTCTAGAGGCAATGCTCCAGCCAAAACCTTGCCTGGGGTGAGCAAGAAGGAAGGATTCTACATATTTCTTCAGCTTAAACTGCTGTTGTACATTTCTGTGTGGCTTCTGCCTCATTGGCTGTGCCAGTGTGATTGATGCTCAGCTCATGAGCTGCTAACATCGTTGAATCTGTTATCCTGTGTTCATGCAGTTGATTACTACTGTGCAAGTGTAGTATCTTGCAGAGAGTCTTACTATATTACCCCTTCCCCCACATAATTCTTTCAGACGATCAAGGTCATTTTGATTTCTGGCCTTCTGTTCAATGAAAGGTCAGCCCTTTCCAGCTTTTTTGCACGCAGAAGTACTATACATGTTCTCTTTCTTTTCATTTGATCCCTTGTTAAGCTTTTGAATGGAGCTCGTTCTCTGGTATAAGGCCGTCAAGCAGAATGCCCAAGATGATGAGATGTGAAATGGTTATCAGATATACCAGTTGCGTACTTCAAGCAGCAACATTTTTGCCCTAACAATAGCTATTTTTCTTCCTTTCTTTCTGTGTTTCATGGTTCCCTTGGCGTTGCAAAGTACCTTTTGCAGACTTCTGCAGCTTGTGTCGACCTCTGTTCTGTCTCATGGAAGGTATGGATGAGTACAGTTACTTCTTTAAGAAGTCTGCAATGAGCTCTGAGAATTGATGCTATGAAAAGATCTGATCCAAGAAAAAATTCAAGAACAACTTTGCTTTGTCTTGAGCAGGAGTTAGACCAGATTTGAATTACAGGACAGTAAGACTTTATGACTTCTGAAGTGAAAGGTATTGATTATGCATTGAGAAACCCATTAAGGGCAGTAACATGCTTTAACAATAGAGAGTTCTCTAACTCAGGCAGCTTTGATTGTAAGATATCAAGGGAAAAACAATTTCTTTTAGTAATTTAACAATGCAAATAGATTCTGAAGTGAGGATGATGGGAAGATGAATATGCAACTTGGAGCAGAGCTGAGCAGAGCACAGTGTTGGTGTGGCAGGGTTCACAAAAGGCAGCCTTTGAATGACAAGCACCAGCTTGGGCACGAGGTTTTCACTGGGTGCCAGCCAGGAGAGGTTAGCGGGCTTTGTGCAGTTCATGTTCCTCCGTTCTGTTCTTATTTCCATGGCTCTGCTGGTTACCTACCACCTCGGAGAGGTGCTGCAGGCACTTTCTAATGGGCTGATATCATTGGTCAGAGATTCTTGCATATGTAAAATTTGAGAGAGATCTGTACCGTCCCTGCACAACTGATGTTTGTAGATGATGGGTGAGGCAGTGATGTCCCAGAGAGCTACAGTGCCTTGGGCTATGATCTCATAAATTAAGCAGGGTTGGGCCTGTTTGGTTTTGGATGGGAGACTTAGAAGGAAAAGTTGATTGCTGCAGTCAATTTGACTTGGTAATTCAGAAGGTGGTGCTCTTCTCCCTAGATAGCATAGGCTGAAATGCCAGAATGATTAGGCTTACCACAGCTCCTAACCTTTTGGAAGAAATGTAAAACCAACATCCTCACCTCTTGAAAGTGAGCATCATGGGGCTCCTGCTATTACCCCCGAGTCCCAACCAAGTTCTACCTCAAGGCAACCACACCTTGCAGATGGAGATCCACTCTGCCCTTGAAGGAGGATGCTGTAGACTTTGCTTTCACTGCTCGGTCACATCATACCTCCAGCTGAATCATGCCATAACATGGTACAGATGGCAGCAGCATTGCTCGATCAGGCAGCAAATGCCTGTTCAATTAACTTGTGCAGGACTGCTTGATGGAAAGGGACCATTCAAATGGGAGATGTTTTCCTACCAGTAGGGATGTTGGAAGCCTTGGGGGACCTGGTTTGAGTAATAGCCTCATTGTGCTTCATGCAGCACGGTGGCTGGAGCCTCCCTCTCCCATCTTAGAGAACAGAAAACATTTGCTTAGCTGTTTTGTACACTTCTTCATATGTCACTGTGGCTACTTGGGCCAAATTCTGGAATGATGTAAGCTATTTAACAGCATGTAGGTGTAAAGTGCAGCAATTTTCTGTGCTGAGTGGGTGGTAAGGTAGGGTTGCAGAAGGAAAAGCAGCCAAGAGGATGGCATTAGATAAAATGCTCTCTGTGAGGAGGGCTGCTGGGAAGAAAGCTCTGGTTACTTTGGCTATGTTTAAAGGCAGATTTGCTCTGTATTTGTTTATTTTCTAAACCGTGAAAGCACTTGTGTGCATTCTTCTCTTTTGCTTTAGCTTAAACCTTTCTTAATCCTGTTAGCTGAACTAAACCTCCCTGAACCCCAAGTAAGTGTCTTGAATGAGAGTTTGCATCTGCTAAATTAAATCTGCATGAAATCGCCCAGAGCTGAAGGGGTGCCCATGTGTGGGTAAGAACAACCTGGCAGCGATGCCTTCTTTCCAGCATCCTCATCTTTCCCTGCCTTGCTGACCCTATCTGCTGCCAGAGGGATGGCAGAAGATCTGATAGTGGGAGGTCATTCTGAAGGAAAATAAGCCAACTCCCCCCTCCACCATCAGTGACTGTGCAGGAAAAGAGCTAAGTGAACTAAAGCCAGACTCTCAGTTAAAGGTCCTTCTAGTCAAGAAAGACTTGCTGTGTGTCAGCAAGACCAAGTCCCTGACCTGATGACATGCAGAAGTGGGAAGTGCTCGCAGTGCCGGCCCTGGACAATCTCTGCTGCCCTGGCAGAGTGCAATGGGAGAGGCACGCAGCTGGGCTCAGCTCTGGCTTTTGCTTATTCTTCACCATGCGTGTCTCATCTTGACAGTATTTATGCAAATTTTTAAGTAGGGGAAAAAGCTGTCACGTAAAACCAAAAATTCATCTGAAGGCCAAATATGTAGGTTGGTTGGCTTCTCTTTTTTTTTTTTTTTCTCTTCAATTAAAAATAAAATAACCTATAAAATGATGATCTAGTTTAATATCCTCATTATATGTTCCAGGCAGTATCTGAGTCATGCCATTTGCTCTGTGCTATGTACCCCTGTAGGGAATGTAAAAGATTCATTTTCAGAACGTTTCTTGGTCCACCTCAATCAGATATCACAGGTGAGAGTGCTGGGGCACAAGGCTGCAGGTAGCACAAGTGAATTCCCTCCGGCCAAAGTTGCTGTTGGTAGAAACAGGACCCACAGGTCACAGTTTCAGATGACTGGTTCTGTGGTCTAGTCCTTTTAAGCCACATCATCCGTTTGAGTGGAAACACACCTGAAGTCCTAAGCTCCAAGTCCACTGTGGAATGTATTGTCTTTTTGAGTTTGATTAGTGGGGCCCACTCAGTACAATTCCTGACTAGAGCTAAGATCTATAACCTTTATTTGCCGTAGAGAAATGTTTATGATGAGCTACAAAAGGAGCTGCTGGAGGAAGTCCCTTCTCTGGTGCTGGCAGTCCTGCCTGCTGCCTGTTTTCAGGTCCTGATCAGCCAATTCACATCAGCGTGGCTATTTCTCATGCAGGCAAGGGGGGTATTCAGGCCTGCCCAGACCATTTTGACTGGGTATTTTTGCAGAGATAATTAGCAAGATGGTTGTATTTAATGCCAGCTGTGATAATGGGTTGTGTGACGCAGATTCTTGTTCACGAAGAGGCAAAGTAAATCAGACTTGACTTCTGGCATTTGCATACCACAACAGTCCAGAGATGATAATTATAAGCAGTTATTTTCCTGAGGACTCAAGATTATCCTTAAACATTTAAGTTGATGTACTTTATCTCCAATCAACTTGCAGACCCTGTTACATAAGCCAAGATGCCAAAGCTACTTTTCACTTGACTAAGAGCATGCATACAGAAGGTTTTGGATCAGTTTTTGGATGCTCAGCAAATACACAAGTGTCTTAATCTATAGGAAAGCGTTTGTGAGCCTAACCCTTTTCCTCCACTCCAGGATTATGGAAAACAAGGCTGAACATTATATCCACTTTAGAGCACCTTGTACTCAATAGGAAGGGGCTAAAAAAAGGAGCTCTCCTTTGGTTTGTAGACCCCTGCCCACTAAGTCTCCACCCCTTCCCCTGTGCTGTCAGCTCCAGGGCCTTGGCAGGTCTCAGCCTTTTTTCCACTAGAAGTGCAGTTTTTACCTTGGGCTGTATCTAAATTTCCTTGGCACAGAGGTAGGGATGATGTTACCATACCACCACTCCTGGGAGTGTAGGAGCATACAGTTATTGCTTTTTGGATCTGCTGTGCAGATACACTTGGAAATCTTTTTCTTTTTTTCCATTCTTTCAAACTACATGGCTCTAGTTAATGCACTTAAGAGAGCCAGAGGTCTGCAGCCTCTATGTTTACTTGCTCAGAAGTATGACAGCTTTCGGTTCATGTCTACACTGCCAGGCATCTCATCTCCCCAGCCCATCTTCATGTCCGACATTGGGGTGAGCCCTTCGAGAAGACCTGCAGGATTGGTTCCATCAAGCAGCGGCTCTGCAGCCTGCTTGGCTTTCCTGAACCCCTTACAGTCCTCCCGTGTGATCCCAGACCTATTGGACATCCCCTCCCGCCTCTCCCTTCGGCAAGGCATGTAGCACAGCCCGTCAGCATCAAGCTGTAAAACATTGCCTACATGGGCTGCAACACAGCTCTCAAATTATTTTAGGCGTGTAGACTTCAAGCACATACACACAAGCAGCTATTATGTCTTATGGCCACAAGGCCAAGTGCTGCTCGTTATGGGCATGGCCAGTCTGCTCTAGAGCCAAGCTGGCCCGAGGCGGTTCTGGCATGAGATGTTTTTGTGCTACCTGGCCTGGGAGGCTGGAACAGCTCCCAAGAGTGGATGCTGTTAGTGATATAGACACAACCTTTAGCTACTAACTAGTGAAATTACTTTCCCATGTGCAGGGGTATAGCTGCATTAGAAATGGCAGCTTCCATCTTTGCTGATGACTTAGATGACGCTGTTGCAATGTTATCTTGATTATTGTCATTTTCCTTTATTTATTTTTTTTTCCACTTCCTCTCAAGATCTGCATACATGCACACGCATACCAAAGGAAAAAAAAAAAAAAAGAAATAAAATCTTCTGGAGGCCTGGATGCTTTCCTGAAGCATTTAATAGCACTGAGGATGTGAAATACTGTACCGAGTCCTCTGGGAAGCCTACAATTAGTGGAATGAAAATACCTTCTGTAAATGATTGAGCTCCTGAAACAGTGTGAGCAATTAAAATGCTATACAGGACAGAGTTGAAAATCCTTACAGGATTATCACAGTGAGGCATTGTTTAAGAGGATGTCCTTGAGTTGGACAGTAACAGTGGCTTTACTTGCAGGCATTGCTCAGAGTTCCTGCTGAGAATGAGAGGCTGCGCTCACCACGTGCAGCACCTGCATAGTCTCATGTTTTCTTCCATTTATGCTCTCACTGTTGCAATGGAGAGAAACTCTTCATAATATACCTATTTCATTCCATGAGGTCTGCAGATAGTTTGATGGTGGTGTTCATTTCTGTTTTGTTTACTTGATTGTTTGTTTTTCCAGCCAGGCCATGATGCTGGGCTGGTAGTACAAGTTGCTAGAGGAGGGATACCTCTGGGAAGGTGTTTTCTGCACATCTGCTTATATAGTGACCTCACCTCATGCATGTGAGCATCCTCAGAAAGAAGCTAAGGAGCTTCCACAGACCTTGTTAAGCACTTAAAATCTAGTTCCAATTTCTATGGATATTTTAGTTTCTGGAGATGCATACAGAGCTTTCTCAATGTCTCAGTTCATTGAATATCCAATTGTCAGGATCCTTTGAAATTCCCACTAGGGGTTCTGTCTGCTGTGCAATGGCAGAGGCTGCAAGATCTTTATGAATTATCATAACCGAGTGGTCATGACTGAAAAAGAAAGTGACAGATTACATAAGTGAGCATTAGTTAACTTACTTTTGGGAAGATACATAAAACTCAGCATTGTTTGGGTCTGTGATTGAAACTTTTATTTTGAAACATGTTTTGGAGTAAGGTTACATGCCTTCTTACTTGGAAGAAAGCAAACCTAGACAAAAGCTTTCCCTGTTCAGGTACTGTTACAAGCACAGTCAGTAGATGTCTGTGTCCTGTCTGATGTGAGGTCGCATTAGTGAGCTGATAGGTGCGGCTTGGAGGAGGGAGGTGAAAGTGCCAGGCTTTGTCCACAGCAGGTTGGAGCAAATTTGAGTTGAGTAGCACTATGGGGAAGACAAGAATGAGAGAAAGAGAAGAATGGAAAAGAAAAAAATCCTTGTTTAGGTCTAGATAGTGAGACTAGAGGGAACTGGTGGGAGTGTATGTGTGAGCGGGCCAGACCTGAGCCATGCACATGGGCAGGGGGAAGCTGACTTGGGTATGAAATGGGTTAAAAAAGAATGCATGGTAAGAAGGTAGTAAAGGGAAGGCACCTGAAGGTTGGGAAGATGGAGGCTGAGTACAGCGCAGTAAGGGAGCTGTGAAATGGCAAGCAGGCCTTTGATTTTCCAGAAACAGTCGCTATTGACTACCTACTATGTGTCTCTATCTTTCTGCAAGAAAGGTTTCCAAAAGCATGAATAATACCTTATTGGGTAGATGGCAAAGCCCCTCCTTTTTATCCTGTGTTAATTCATGCTTCCTCTGCTCTGGTGGCTGCCTTGTACATCATGCTGTTAAAAGTGCAATTATCATTCTTCCTGGTTTCGCGGTATTAAGGGCGTATCCTCTCGCAGCATCTCCTGGAGGCTTATTACTCAAGAGAGTGGAGCTGTGCACCGGGAGCCAAATTAAACTGAGCAAAGAAGAGGTTGTTTCCACCGCAGGGATGGAACACATCATTTTGCTCAAGACCAGGTCAGGAACGGGTATTGGGGAGAAAATGTAGCTGGAAGCCTATGATGCAGGGAGTTTGTACTATGAAGCTGTGAGACAAGAACCTGTGTTTTTTTTTGTGTCTTAGCCCGACTCTGTCCCTTTTGTGAGTTGCGGAGCATCTCCTCCTTGACAGTGGCATATTGTTATAAACGGATTTCATTGCTAGGAGGTGTAATTGTGACCCTCCTTTCCGGTCTTCTGCTGTTGAGTTTTTCTTAGAGAGCTATCCATAGCCAGCTTAAAGGTCTCCATGTGATGGAAAATGCAGCACATCCCTGGAAGCACCACCTTTTCCCTTCCTCCTTTAGAAAGTACTTCTTTTCAGCATGAATTTGTCTAGTTTTTACTGGACTTCTACTATTGCATCACCACCATTTTCCCTCTGTTGAAAAATCTCTTTACACGTCACTCAGGTCAGGCTCAAAGGGTGACCAGAGTCACCATCTCCATTTGCTAGGCTCCCAACTGGGAACCAAACTCCTCATCTTTCTGAGCACCAGGCAGCAAACAGTTAAGGCAGCTGAGCCGCAGGCCCAGAACGTTTTGCTACGGAGCCAGGTGAGCAAAGAACAGATAAAGGCAGCACCTGCCTATGGGTTTGGAACAGCCTGGGGCCATGGATAGAATGTAAATATGCTCTGAAAATCTTATTGTCTGACTCTGTGCCAGCGTCTTCTGGGCTCTTGTCATGGAAAATATTTCGGCTGAGGTCATTCAGTCAGCAAAAAAACAGCATTTAATACCCTCCTAGGTGCCAACTTGCTTCTTTCTTTGTGTCGATAAATAAATAAAGTAGGGTAGCATTTCGTGTTGCCAGGATGATCTTTGTTTTATTAGGAAGGGTTTAAAGGTCTTTTTTTCTTCTTTCTTTTTTTTTTTTCTTCCTCTTTTTTAAATGCAACGACTGTATGTTTTTGCTCCTTTTCTCTGTTTGCTCCTTCTGGCACACACACACTCACAGCCTTTGGAGTGAGAACTAATGTCTGCTTCTTGTAAATCTTTGCTGACGGCCCCAGGCTATGTTTTTAATTCCTTTATTCAGCTTCGAGATGTGTAGGAGAAAGGTGCAGCTTTTTGAGATGATGGAAGTTGCCATTTCCCTTCTTCAATTAGGTGCTTTGCCTGTTTTTGGCCATATCTCAGAACTTTCCATTGATCTGAAGGGGGAAAGTGTTGAGAGGAGCAGAGGAAACTGGGAAGGAGAAGAAAGTGGACTGATATCTGAATTATATTCTAATTTTTTGAGTTGGAAGAGACCCTTAAAGGCCATCTTGTCCAACTCCCTGCAATGAACAGGCACACCAACAGCTCCATCAGGTGTTCAGCATGACCTTGAGGGATGGGACATCCACCACCCCCTGGGCAACCTGTGCCAGTACCTCATCTGTTGGTAGAATGACTGATCTGCTGTGTGTGTCTCTGGGAAAAAAACCCTGGGCCTTGTTTGTGGGCTTGTAGTACCCAAGCACACAGTGAATGGTGACCACTTTGATGTAGGCTGATGATTTCAGACTGACAGCCTCACCGAGATGGTAGGACCTTGTGTTTCTAAAAGTGAAACAATTAAACAGAAGGCCCTTCTCTTCCATTATGCTTCAGCTGTGGGTGAGGGCAAATGCTGCTCTTTGCCATCTGAAACTTAAGCTCTTTCTGCTTTTGGGCAGGGAAGGGATGAGATCAGTCTTTCCACATCAGCACTTTTCTTTGTCTTGTTGTTTTCTGCCCTACTAAGTCTGTCAGGGTCTATGGCTCATCTGGAAATGAGTCTGCAAACCTTGAGGCTGGAAATCATCTCACCTGATTTTAGTTACCTAAAACTCAGACATAAATTCTAAGATTGTCATCTAGACTCTCTTCAGGCAGTGAGGAGTGATAAACAGTCCATGCCATTCATCTTACCTCTTCTAGATGTCTGCCTTAGGTTGGGATGATTCACACTTTGGAAGTGCCTGTGCTCTCCACAAGCTGCTGGGGAGGTGTAGGTGAGCGGTCAGAGCTAGGCCCCAGCTCTCATGAGGAACTTCATTTGGCAGATCCAACAGCAATCTTCCCTCCATAGAACAGAGTAGAATCACACAGTCATTAAAGCTGGAAACAACCTCTAAGATTATCTAGTCCAACCATCCACCAACCACCAATGATGCCCACTGTCCATGCCCCTCAGGGGCACATCTCTACAGTTCTTGGATATCTCTGGGGTTGGTGACTCCATCTACTCCCTGGGCAGCCTGTGTCAGTGCTCAACTGCTCTTGTGGAGAGGCTTTTCCTAATATCCATGTGAATATCCATTCACCATGGATGTTGTTTACGTACATTGTAGTGTCATATTGTCCCTGTAAGGGGAGTGATTTGTGCCCATCTCTCTGTTGAGATAACTTGGTGCTGATTATGATGGGGGTGGTGGTCTGCATGTGATGGCCTTTTATTTAGCTGAGGAACAGAGGAGGTTTTTAAAGTGAGAAGCTAAGTGTTTCAACAGATGTCATCATTCTGCTATCAGTTTTTCAATCAGATATATTTTAAGGCCAAAATTTCAGAGTTGATGAAGGAATAAGGAGGGCTGGTTTCCATCAGTATTCAAGATCTCATCTTAAGTACTTTATATTTACCCTAGTGTTAATCTGTGATGTGATTGCTTATTCTTGTGTTTATCTTTGAAGGAGAAAGATTGCAGGCATTCCTCACCCCACCCGAGGTACAGACCTCAAAATATAGAGGGAAGACTAGAGCGCTGGGACTGGGCTAAATCTCCTAGGTTGCTGCTGGAAGCACAATGGTGGCAAAGTGCTGTGACAAGGCACCCTGCTCTTGAACCAAAGACAGGAACTGAGCTGACAAGACAATGATGGTATTTTGGCTCAGCTGTCAAACTCATCCCTTTTGGACAGACTGGAAATGTTACACTGAGAAGCAGTTAGTGCACCGTTGTGTAAGGTTCCTAATGGACTGGAGCCAGAATGCTCCATTAACCGCATGCGAATAAAATATTCATTGTGCTTGGGTTTTATTGCCAAGCTGAAGAAAGGGGGAGAAGCTTTGCGTATAGAGATAAAACTGTCAGTATTCAGGGCTGAAGGAAGGAGTTGATAAGATGTCTTTTATTCTTTTTAAGGGGAGAAGATTTTTGAGTCTTTGTCAGGGGGCAAATGGGTGCAGAAGATTAAATACAAGACTTTTTTGCTGGGTTTTATATTTCAGATATAATTTTCCACAGGGTGAAGGCACCTCCTGTCTCTGTGCCAAACCCCCTGATCTTTCTTATACTGTGTAGTCTCTGGAAATGAAACTCAGGGTCAGTCTTTAGACAATAAAATAAATGTGAAAACCACAATCATGTTCCCCCAAATACTTGCTTCTAAGTAGGAGAAAACTTTCCTAAATATAGGAGAATGGTGGTGGTAGGAAATAAAAGCTCTAGATTTTCTCCCTGGAAAATGCAGGTTCACCTGTTTTTGTTTGGTTTTAGATGTGCAGTCAGAGAAGCTTTCTCTTTTCTCAGTGCTGAATAGCCAGTGAACTTATAGAAGGGATTTGTTTAGAAGAGTTGGCTTTATTTGCTCTTCTGCTTGAACACTGCAGTAAGGAAAATCATAACACATAAAACTGTGTTACATTAAATGTGTGGAAAAGACACTGTCCGTGTAGCTCCTCTGTCTAGCTGGAGGGTGACTTTGTGTATCCACTTAAAACATGTGATGAAAGGACAACAGTCCTGCAAGGTAGGAAGAGACAGGGAACAGTGCTATGTGGGACTGATAACTAGGAATACAAAGCCAAGAAGGAGCATGTGGTGGTTTGCCTAAATTCTAGAGACTTCGTGTCTTGCAGTGTCAGAGCAGCCTTTGAGAGGATGCTGGAAAAGAGATGGTGACCTTCCTTGTGCATTGTGTCTGGTCATGGTTGTATGAACACTGAGAAAATATACGGGAAGATTCCAGGAGGCAAAACATAATATTTTGACAGGAGAGGATGGTAAAGACCAGGAACTCACAGTATTAAATGCTTCCAGTAGTATGTGCAAGGTCATCCAGACAACAGCAGTGCAATGTGTGGCTAAATAAGTGAGGTGGTCTGAAAGAATTAATCAGACTACTCAGGAAAGTGAGAAACTCTAACAGTGGATTACAGAATCACAGAATTATAGGGGTTGGAAGGGACCTTTAGAGATCATCTATTCCAACCCCCCTGCCAAAATCAGCTCCCTAGGCCAGGTTGCACAGGTAGGTGTCTAGAATGGATATGTTTTACAGGATAGAAGGTTAAAAGCAAATAGTAGGAAAATCCTTAAAAATTATTTGAGATGAGGAACTGGAAAAAAAAAACACACTTGTCTTGATGATCAGAAGACGCCTATAGGTTTGTGTCTCTGTGGTAGGATAGGGCAGCCAGGTAGGACAGAAGGATAGGACAATTAAATTCAATTGATATAAAATAGAGCAGTCTAAGCAATTCCACAGTTGAACAAGGCACATGCAGATTGGCAACTAGAGTAAGACCAAAACTATCTGTCCTTTTCTATAAATATTAAATGCATATAAAATTAGGATGAGTGAACTGTAATGTACTGGCCTCCCAGAAATCTTAGTAAACAAAACTAATCAGTTTGAAGCTGTATTATCAGGATACTCATTATGCAGAAATGACAATAATAGATTTTGCTGTTGGTAAGAGTGACTCACAGTATGTTGAAAATCAGAGTCCAATAAGATAAATCAGTTATTTGTACCATCATTTACCACCCAGTTACTATGGATTGAATGTTGCCATGCCAAATCAAGAAAAAAAATATAATAAGGTTACCCTTTTAAACAGCTGGCCATAGTAGTGACAATGTCTATGAAATACTAAGAAAGATTACTGGCAATGGGATGATAGTATGTAAGAAGGGAAGCTGGGGAAGATCTGTCCTTGGTAAGATAAAAAGAGTAAGTTTTGGTCAACGTTTTTGTACTGTTACTTGTAGAAACTCATGAAACAGTAAAAGGGGAGGATGCACTTGACAAAGGCTTGGTTTCAACTGAAGCCATTGCACTAAAGAGTTGATCTGCTATCGTTTCCATTGCATAGTCAAATTCAATACTTTTGAAGGAAGAGCACCTTTAATTAAACAAACACCATGAGAGTGTTTTTTCCTTTGAGAACCAGTTTAAAATACACTAAAGGAGCATGTAAATGAGCTGAGTGTAAAAAACACCCATGTAAATCCAAAAAAACATATCTCATTAGTTCCCCAAATAATCCAACAACAACAAAAAGATTTAGCATGGTTAAACGGCAGTTAAGGAGGACTATTAGAAATAAATGAAGAAAATTGAGAGAAATATATTCTGTACCAAGTTAAAGGTAAAACCATAACAACACATACTAAGATAGTTTGAGGAGTGACTCACAAAAGACAAAAACTAATAACAAAAGCTCTTCCAAATGCACCAGGAGCTGGAAGTCTGCCTGGAAGTGGTGGGATCGGCAAACGACCAAGGCGTGAAAGGAGCAGTTGAGATTAGTAAGGCCACTGTGTAGCAGATAGCAGAAGGCATTGAGTGCCTCACAAGAAGTCCTCCAAGATTTGAGGCCAAGGAATGGCCTCTAATCGAACTTTTAATAGAGGAGCTTTTAGAACAGATAAATGAACTGAGTAATAACAAATCACCAGGATGAAGGATATTCACTCAAATGTTCTAAATTACTCTGGTATGAAACTTCTGGGTTTAGTTAGTCTTGATCCCAGAGGAGGTAAATAATGTGACACCAAACTTAAGAAGGGTTCCAACAGAGATTAAAAAGCAAACTACTGGAAGTCTAGCTTCAGTATCAGGGAAAAAATGAGAAGAAATTCTAACAGAGTTAGTAACTTTATACATAAAGATGCTATTTTGCAGATGTGCTAACATCGCCTTTGTAAATAATGGCATGCATCACAAACCCTGAAGTTCTTCAAAGGAGCAAATAAGCTTCTGGAGAAGCATGAGACAGAAGGATACTGAGATCTTCAGAGACTAGACAACGAAGTGGTGGATTAAAGTCAGTGTCAAAAAGTAGGTAGCTATGTTTTCTGTATTCGGGAGAATGGTCAGTAAAGCCACTGTTGCAGATTTTCCATAAATATCAGACCAATGTTAGTAGTCATATAAATAACTGAAAAGAATTCTTGGAGTTAGGAATTACTGAGAAGAAACAAATAGCTTGTGCCATTGCATTGTATCTTAGAGGGATAAAGGCACTGATTTCCCTGCATTGCTCCCTGCATCTTCACTGCTGTGAATGGGACTGCTCACTCAAATTGGAAAAAGATGCAGTAGAAGTAGAAAAGACATAGAAAAGGGCAGTAAGAGTAACCAAATCTTTGAAATATCAAAATAAAGTAGTGTTTCTCAGCCTTGAAAACTGAAGAAACTGATAAAATTATGAGTGATACAGAGGGAAGTGAATGGGAAATGATTATTCCCTCTTCCTTTTCAACACAAGAACTAAGGGTAGTAAAGGAACTAGGAGGGCTGATAAAATGAAAGCAGTATTTTAGTGATTGTATTGTGTAAGTTAGAATGGATACAGCAAATGGCAGCATGAGAATAAATTGGGAGTAGCATCAACCAAAATTCTTTAGAATTCGTTCATTCTAGGCTACTGAACACAAAGATCTATACAAGCTTGGAGGTTGCCCCAGATTCTTTGGTTGCGTGATGGCCAGAAACTGGAAGGCTGGGACCAAAATAAGGATCATTCTCTGCAAAGCCTGCATCATGCATCTTTTAAATACATAGTTTTGGAATATGTTGCAGGTAAACTGTTGGTCTAGGTCAAGCTTTGCTGTGCCATGCATCAGCATTTGTGTATCCTTTTACTGTCAAGGCTGCTTTAACTCTCAGTTTTGTTTCCTTTGCCCACTTTATGCCATCTCAGTTCTCTTTGTAATTTTCCTTTTCCTTTCTCCAGGTTTACTTGAGCTTTTGGTCCAACTACAAGTACTCGGCTTTTCCTGCTTCATTTGCAACTTTCTGTGTTTGAGCCTATTAGTACCTTTTCACACGTGGAGATCAGCACTTTGTATTTGCTTTTCAGAACCTCAACATTTCAGCCTGATGCACAGAGTCAATTGATTTATAAGACCCAGTTTAACAATGCATTTCGCACAGGACTAAATATAAGCCTATGCTTAAGATATGTGGATCTCAAGCACATGTTTAAGTGCTTTGCCAGGTAAAAATAGAAGCATGATTTAACAGTAGGCCTGACTTTCCATTGTGCTATTTTAGTTTTATGCTGATTTAACTCCAGCTAACTCCGCCAGGATACAGAACTTAGTTTGGAGAAGACAGCTTGGTCTGAAAACAAGTTATTCCAAACCCTAGAGCTGGAAGAAGTTCTCTAGAACCGAATATTTACAAGAAAGGGTGTGATGGCAGAGTGTTAGGCTGCTTCATCTGAATTCATGGTGTGAGTTTGAGTTTCATGCTGGAATTGCACAACACCCAGATACAAGTGGGTGTCTGGCCATGCTGACAATGTTAAAAGCATCCAGATGTGAATGTTTTTGGCTATGGAAACTTTTGTGCTTTAACTATGCTAGCCCAGTTTTCTTGGGAGAATAACTGAGCTTCTTCCTCTGGTGAGGGTTCTTTCAGCATCATTTAAAATGTTGGGGAGTGCAATGTTTTGCCTACAATAAAATCTATAGACCTAAGCCTTGAAAGCTAATTGCAGGAAATTTCACCTAGATTTCCAAAAGATTCAAGCAGATATTAGGTGAGGAAGAGAAATAACACAGTCCTTGTTTTCAGATGAACTGAAAGTCAAGAAACCTCAGCAGTAATTGAGAAAAGAATAGCAGAATTTTGTAAATATTATGCTAGGAAGACGGGGTGCTGCACACTAGGTTTGACCGCAGTCCAGAAGAATGTGAATGAGATGGGAGACTGGATTCTTTGATTTCTGGGGTTGGATACTCGTAAATCATAGAAACGGGAGTCTAATTTTTCCTGAGTTTGCTTTGTACTGCAGCTCACCCATCAGTTTGAAAAACAGGTGAGAGTAACCAGTGATTGACTCTTTGTGGAATGATCTAGATTGTGGAATGATCTATAGATGTCCCCAACAAAAACTTCTCTGAACATCAGGGAAGAAACTGTATTGGAGGAAGTTTCAGCAATGTCTGCCAGGTAAGAGGAGCCAGGACAGCAGGTGAATTTAAGGGTACCAAAGGATTGTTCTCTGTGTTGAGAATGAGTATGGTTTATGTTAGAAAGAGCAGCTGGGACAGTCTCCTCGTGAACTTTGCAATCATGTGGCAATGATTAAAAGTCACAGAGGACACAATGTAATATTCAGACTACTATACAAATTCTATTTTTTTTGATAAGTTATGCCTCTATATTTAACGTTACCCTTTATCAGTCTGTATTTTCCTCAGAAAAATAAAATAAGGTACATGATGTTATAGAAGTCTTAGAGTAATTTTCGTTTCTTTGAGTTGCATGCATGGCTTCCCTGATCACATTTATACTGAAATCTTTCAAGACTGGTAGGATTAGTTTCCTTTTTGTGCTGGAGAAATGAAAGCTAATGCCAGATTGTGTAGGCAGCGCTGGGATGATGCGAGTGTAATATCATAAGCCATCAATATCTGCTGATGTTTTCTTGACAGCAGTTGAAAGTGACATGGTGAGGCCCTAGGGTGCTGGAATAGTATATTTTTGCCAGCCCAGCATGGGAAGGGAGGTGGAATCCTGGACATGTTGGGTCCAGAGTCAGGAACAGCCACCTGCATGAAGATATGCAGATGCTTGGTTTTACCATTGATGTAGGAATGCTGCAATGGCATATTTCACCATGCTAGTAAAGTTAGTCCAATTTTAAAATGGCATCTGGTATTTTCTGAAAATAAGGTTTCAAAAGATGACTGCATTGTTCTCCAATCCTGATCAGTAATATGATTTTTTCTTAGATTGAAGAAAATATTGTGAAAAAGCAGTGCAGCTTCTGGGAACCCAAATCATTCAGGTGGAAAAATGAGATGTAAAAACACAGAGGCATAGGACTTAGTTTTAAAGGGTCACTTGTCATGACATACTGCATAAACTTCAGAAATAAGCTTATCTTGCATTTACATAACCAGTAGGCAGGTGCACCATCTTTCCATGTAGCAGAAACACAGTTTGGGTCAAAGAAAGAGAAACTCATGTTCTCATGGACTCTGAGCTGGGCTTTAGGAATGTAGGGCTCCATTCCTTGTTTTGTCATGAAATTCTTCAATTGCTTTCCAGTAAGGCAAGTGCAGCTTTCCTAGCTGCCCCACAGTAAGGTAGCAAAAATTAAATTCTCCATGCCTTTAAAGCCCCACCAGGTGAGTATGAGCTCTTAGTGGGTGGGATAGGGATGAGAGAAGTGAGAAGCTCTCCACTGCTATTCACAGATGTGCCTGGGAGCCAAGCTCGTATACAGGCACACCTTTCTAAAGGCACCTCAACTCCACCTCCAGCTGCCTCCACCTGTTCCTCCACCTGCAGCTGACCTCCGAGTTCTGGTGCAAGGAAGTGTTTCATGTGAACAGTTGCATCTTCAGAGGAGGCTCTTTCTGATCTTTTATCACTTGAGTACAAAACACAAATTCTTTTCAGATGGGAAGCCTCCTCATGCACACCTGTGGTGTGCTGTGTACCTCACTATGAGTGAGATGGGTGCAAAACTAGTGGCTTCTTTCATAGTCTAGGTGTCCAGCTTCAATTTACTGTTTATTTTCCCTTATCCTGAATTACATGTTAATGCTGGTATAGCCTCTGTTTCTCTTCCCTCTCCATCCTAGATGTAAATTGACTTGCCACAACCTGCCACCCTCCAGAAATTAGAAAGCCTCAGAAGATAATTTGCTGCCGGTTTGATAGCATCTGTTTACTTTAATACACCCACTAGTTAGGCCATGCTTGCTTGCAAATGGGGAGAAAATGACCTTCACTAAAATTGCAAACTTAACATTTCTGAAAACACATCTTTCTTGGCGGCCTGCTGCTGGTAATCTGAAGGTCCATGTTTCAAGTAAGCAGCAAACCAAAGCTTTGTGACTGAACCTTCAGTGAGGCAGAGGGTAGCCTGCAGCTTTCTGGGAGAATAAGGAAACAGAGGAACATTCACAGTAGGGTTGTGGCTCGAAAAAACACTGCGCACCAGATCTTTTCACTTTGCCTGAGGTCATTACTTTCATAAGCATGAATAGTGCCTCTGCTCCTTTGCCCATGAACCTCCAGTTAAAGTTGAGTTGTGGTGCCCCAGAGAAGGTTTGGTCAGAGTGCTGTCACTCAGAAAATCAGACAATCTAAGAAAACTAGAATTTTAAATCAACAGCCTGTAAATTCAATCAGTTGACCAGCTGTGATAGCATTTTCAGTAACGGCACAGAAAGGACCTTCTTTGTATCTTGCAAATAAGCAGAGGATAACTATTTTCTCTGGATAAGGAAGTAACTTTCACTTTGTTGGTACTTGAGAGTGTGTTAACCATCAGATTCTAAAGTTACATATTCAAATCACTGTTTGTTTGGTTGTTTTTTTTTTTTTTTAATTTAAGTCCTAGAGTAACAGACTGAAGATCTCCCTAGGTCTTTCATTTATGGGGAAATTCCAAAGAAAATCTAATTTTTGATCAATATTTATAATAGATTGCTATGGCCATTAATAATACAAATATTAACTAATACTAATAGTTCTAAACTCAAAGGGACTCATACAATAAATGATATATTGAAGCAATTATGGATTACTGGAAAATAACTTCAGTCAGCAGCAGCTGGATGGAAAAAAAAAAAAAATACACCTGTTTGTTTATTATACTAATGCTGGTATAAGAACTTCCTACGGACCTTTAACTTGCTCCCAAACTTGGATATTCTTTCATAAACTCAGATGGTATAGGATCAAATATGAAGTGGTACTTGAATTGGAACTATTTCAATTATACATCTCAAAGTGGGGATTTGTCAATCATTTTGAAATGTAAGCATATGGAACACCTGTGTTCCTAGTGGGATCCTACCAGTAATCCAATCTCTGCTTTGAGTTTTCATGGTGTAGCAGTGACTCCACACTGCTGACATTAGCAGATGGCATAAAGACTGGCTTAGCATAGTTTGGATCCCTTGATAGAATAGAAATGGCAAATACTTTTCAGGACTCTACAGGTAAAGGAAATTAAAGCTCTGAGATTTATGTACCAGATGGGATAGAATGTGTTGGGAAACAAGGAACCTGGAAAAGGACCGAGGTTTTGAATGGGCAATTGGCTGAATGTCACTTTTCATTCCAATTTGCCAAAGAGGCTAAAGCAATCCTTGGATCCTCTCTAATGCCTATTTGATATTCCCTGTATATATACCCAGGAATCACTTTACTGCTGTGTTTGGCATGGGCACAACTGTTTTGGGAAAAGGCCATCCAGCTGTGGTACCCACAATTAAAGAAGGATGTTGAAAAATTGGAGATATTTCAGAGAAGAGCCACAAGAATGACCAAAGGATTGGAAAACATGCCTTAGCAGTGGAGCCCATCTACTTAGCTTACCAAGGAGCAAGAAAAGTTAGAGTTGTGCTTTCAAGTAAGTTTTATAAGGAACATAAGTTCAAAAATAGAAGACCCTTTATGCACTAGTACAAGAAGAAATGCTTATCAAAAATTGGATACATTCATATTATATGCAAGCCTCAATTTTGATAGTGACACCACTTCTGGAGCAGAAGTAAGGGTTGTGGCTTCTTCTATCATTGTCAAGTAGATATTTTTCCACCTGGTTTGTGCAGGTATTCATTCAGAGCAGCCTTGATGCTGACATCCTTTCAGAAATCAGACCTAGCTGAGAATAGCTGTTGTTTCTGACTTTGTTTATTTGTAAATCAGGCATCTCTAAATTGTTCCTAAATTTTCAGAACAAGTTCTTTCTAGTCTGGATCCTAAACTTTATTATCCAGTTTAACCATGGGATTGGATAGGAAACGCACGTTGGGTGTATTTGTACATGAGATTTTAATTGCATGTGAAGCTTAGGGGTTAGATTAGCTAAGCCTGCACATACAGGCCTCACTATGGGGCATTCTATGCACTGACCTGTGGCCTTAGCCATTATCCTGCCTTCTTCTTTAAGAAGAGGATTTCTCCTGGGCAGCACAAAAACACAACAGCACTGCAAGGATGTCTGCTTTTCTGCTCCGCACGCTCTGTGCTCTGCAAGAAGGAAGTCTTCTTGAAATATTCTTCAGCCCTTAAAATAGAAATTGGTATGCCATGTCTCACAGTTTGCTGAATTTAGGATCAAATCCAAATGTTCTTTAAATGTGATCAAACCTCAAGTTTGGAGAATGTCTGAGCCTTGAATTTAGTTTGTTTCCATTTTAGAAACACTGCTTTCTGGTCTGCTTGTCTAGGACCACTTAAAAGTCTTCAAACCAAAGCAGATCTGTGGCTTTTCGTGCTTCCCTGCTGGGCTGCTTTGATTTCTGAGCTTTGAGTTTACCAGAGAGAGGCCACTTTGCCTCCTTCAGCAGTTAAGGCATTGACACCAGGATGATACAAAGTTTGGCAATTTTGTTGATGCTTTGGCCTGAAATGTTTTATTTCAAGGCTTTTGCTTTTTCCAGAAGCTTCTTTGTGAGTCTCAGGTTCTGTTATGATTGGAGTTGATTCTGTATTCTTTGTTTTCCCCATTTCTTTCTCATTTTTCTTTTAATCCCAAATATATCATAATTTTCTCTGAATGAGTAGGGATGAAATACACTCCCGTTCAAGGCAGCACAAAACCTTTCAGTGCAGAGGTCGTGCCTGTGGCAGCAATGGGAAGGATCCATGAGACAGCAGTGTCAAGCTCTCAGTGATGGCTTTCTAGCAAGGGTTGAATTTTACTTCCTGAGCACATTTTTTTTCATGGGATTTTCATCAGTAACGCATGTAAGTATTGGTCAGCTTTAAACCCTCCATGTTATCTTCATAGAAAGTAGTCTAGAACTCCAGATTGATGGCAGTGCTGTCCAGGGCACACACTGTGCCAGCACTTGGGCGGAGTGTGGCTGCAAACTTGATGTGTGCAATTTCTGCCCTTGTGCTATGTGCTCCAGCCCATTCATGCCACTGCTGTAACTACAGTGTAAGAATATTTACTCTTGGATTGCAAAAACTGGGCTGTACACCAAATTATTTGCATTGTCTTCAGTGCCCTTGTTGTTTTGAAATCTCCTTTTAAGTCAAAATCTTCGTCTGAAGGCATTTCCAATCATGACTCTAAACTAAGCTGAATATTTTAGTTATTGATAGTTTGTAGACTCTAAAAATAGTCTGTGTAATTATTACATGTATAAGATTTGTAGATCAATTTTAGAAATATTGTTCCTAATATCCGTAAACACATCTGTCCTTTAAAGACGTGTGTTATTGGAAATGCAGTTTGGATTAACTGGAGACCTCTGGAACTATTTGGGTATAAAACTAGAAAGAAATTTTCCCTTCTGCACTATGCTGTCAATATTGGGTCTTGTTAGCATAGGAAAAGATTGTTGTTGAAATGATTGGATCGTGAGGATCCAATCAAAGCAAAAAATAATACTGAATATATCATACTAAATCCTGCAAGCTAAGCATTCTTTCTGGAGGTATTCTGAATGGTATTTCACCTGGAACAAAAAAAAAAAAAGAATGAGGTGGTTTCTGTTATATGTTTGTTTGTTTGTTTACAGTTGTTAAATAAATGTGTCATCAGGTTGAAAAAGACCTTGTTTTTATAACAAAGAAAAAAAAGTTTGAATATGCTGGTTTTCTGGGGTGTCTTTCAGTATCCCTTTATTCTCCCCCAGAAGGGGCCCTTTATGGTAAATTGGCCCTCTTCAGCCAAGCTCACTTTGCCAGGAAGCCTTTCAGCACCAAGCAGTACTGTTTGTTCAGAAAGCAAAGGGTGAATCACTGTCTCAGTTAAGGTCAGTGTCTTATATCTTTGCTATTCTTTCAGCTGTTCTAGGCTGATGAATAAAGAGTGCGAAATAGGACCTAGATTTCGTTTCCTGTGATCTTTGGTTACTGCCCAGTGTACAGGTAGGTCCTAAACATTCACAGTGATAGTGTGCTTTGACTGAAATTCACAGTCCCATTCAAGATTTTCCTCAGAAGACTGAAAATGTTGAATGTAGACCACAAAATCAGTTGGAACATCCCATTTGCTCAGCTTATCAATGGGAATAAAGAGGAAGCTGGGCCACTGGTCACAGTAGAAGCTTTTTTTAGCATAGATTTTTGTAGTTTTGGTGCCACTTAATGGTTTTGGTTTGGTCTAAAATATATTGGTAGAAATGCCTCAAATCATACTGATTTCTCCAACTCTAGCTGGAAGTGTAGTTGAAAGCTGATGCCGAGAACTTGAGAGGGAAAAAAATGGGGATGGAACAAAAATGGAAGTGGGTTCTGTATCATTTCAGCATTTTCTCCCATTAACTTCTATGAGTTTCATTGCAGGCCTCAAGGCAAAGAATTGTCTATTTGGGCTGCAGGAGGGAGTGTTTAAGTGTTGAAAGAGGCAGGATGGGAAAGCTGCTATGTTGCTTAGGTAGTTGTTCTTAGAAAAGCATCGTTGGCACACCAGCACAATAATTTTGCAAAAGAGAAAAAGAAACTTGCCCAGGAAACAGAATTTTGCTGACAAGGTGTTAAGAAAAGAAATATCTGCTTTTATTTAACTCTTTTTTCTGGAGAGATTTAGCATTTTGCTTTGTAGCTCTTTCATACCAAGATAATTTTTAAATATCGCCACTTTCTCAGCCAACATACTTTTTAAAGGTGCAGTACTGCTCTATTTTCAGAAGCTTTTTGAATCTTGTTTGAAATATCTTTTTTTTTTTTATTGTTTTTGGCTTACAGTGAGGGGCTGGGCTTGGAGGTCTGTAAAAATAGAGGTGACATGGTTGAAGCTTACAGGAGTCAGCAATGGTCAGTCATTAATGATAGGTCGTGTGTGGCTACCTATATTATCAGAAGAGAGATCTGACATGGATTCTTTCATACCTCTGGTAGGCTGATCTCCACACTCATCTCTCCATGTCCAAAGCACAGCTAGTGGGCAGCTCTAAGGAGAGCATGCTGTCCTTGCCGATGTTTCAACTGGATCATTGGACACAGTTTCTAAAGACATGTGATGGCAGAGCTAAGATAGTGTTACAGTGCTATTATGAAAAGTCTTCTCCACAACGGATCTGGTTGCAAGGGAGTGCTTGGACTCAGTTTGCTGGTGTGACCTTTGAGTAGTTATGGGAGAAGGGAAGAAGGACTTTGGCCCATCTCTTCTGGATTGTCTGTCTGTTGCCATTTGGAGACTGTCCCACAGATGTGTCTCTCTCAAGACAGGAGAGAAGGTGAAAGCATTTTTGTTTTCAGCTTCTATAGACATAGGAGCCCTTGCAGTTATCCCCCATCAAGGCACATTGAGTAGGGATGCCACACAAGATTATAAAAGCGCTGTGTTTTATGACCTCAATGCAAAACCTCTATTAGTTTCAACCTGTTTCTGGTAATGTGTCTAATACTAAATTATCTCTTTTATGTGGTTTATGCATTACATGCTAACCTCAGATTGCTTTCATGTGTTCAACTTTGAGGAGTTCAAGAGTTTTGCAGGAAGAGCAGTAAAATGTGTTTTTGTCAATCTCTTTAGTTTTTGGTCCAAGCTGGGTTTCTAATGGGCAATTTGAGCAGCAATGATTACTTGGAAGAGCAGGCGTAAGCAGCTTGCATGCTGCTGACACGTGTGAGTGCATGTGCACAGGAGGCAACTACTAGAGAAAACCCATTTGGGAAGAGCTGAAACAGCCAAATGATGAACATATCAGTATAGACTAGGAAATAGCATTACAGAAGCCTTGTTTTCTCTGGTTATTGACATATGGCCAGTACCAGCATGATAATAGTCACGAAGACTGTGCTTTCCACAGTGTCATGTGGATTTCCTAATCTCTTTCATTTAAAACCAGGTCCCTTAGACCACCTGGAGTTACAGTGGTCTTCTATGTGCTACCTGCATGAAGTATGAAGTGAGCAGTTACAAGGGGCTGTATTAATGCACAAGGTGAGGCAGAAACAGGGAGTCTGAGCCATGGTGGGGCAACACGGTGGTTGCAGTGGGGCCAGCGTGAGGAGCAGAGGAATGCCAGGGCCACGTGTCAGGGATGCCTGTCCCAGACTTCTTATGGACAAAGGCTGTCACTGTGATGGATGCTGTAGTGTGTGTTGACAGACAGCATGTTCTCTATGGCCTGTCTCCCTCTGCTATGCAGGAAACAGGGATGCAAGGGGCAAGGCACTGGGAAACCCCGAACCTCCCTGAGTGCAGCACCTGCTTTGTTCATCCATGCCATGGGCCCTCCCCAAAGGAAGAGGTGGGACCGCTCCTTCTGTCTCTTCCAGAGCAGGATGATCTCAGCATGAGTCACTTGCAGCAGGGCATGGACCCTCTTTCTTTGGAAACAGTGCCCATCTAGCAGCTGCACGGCTCAGCACATCTCTGACACAGCTAGGGTAGGGCACCTTCCTAACTGAAGCATTCAAGGGCAAGGCTTGAGTGTGCTATAATCTTGTGCGTAGTTCTTTCCTGAGAACAGGATGCAGTGAGCAGAAGAGGGTGGGGATGGTGGGAGTATGTTTCTCTGATTCTTGGTGGTCGTTGTATGTTCACAAAGTGTGTTCTTCTGGTCCAATAAGGGAAACTGCAGGAGCTGTGAGCTCTTTCCTGGAGGTGTTAGCTGCAAATGCAAAGAGAGATCTTGGTTCATTGGTGTCTCGGTAGGGTTTGAATGGCTGAGGATTATTGCTGAAATCTCTAGTTGAGTGCCAGCCCTTTTGCTGTGAGAAGCTGCCTTGTTTTTGCTTGAGTCTTCTCAGTATTTCATGAAATTTTCAAATATCTCCTACACCAACACCTTTCTTTCCTCTCAGAGGTCTATTCTTCCTCTGAGTCCTTGGAAAACACTACCTCAAAGCCATTTGCTTGGTCTGAGTGACATGCTGAGCAGTTAATGAACCAGCACAGCTGTGTTAAAGCATCTGAGCAATGAATACAGGCTAAAATAGAAGCCACAAGCGGGGAACATGCAAACCCTTCCTGTGCCAGAGATGAAATCCAGGGAATGCTGGGCTGGATTGCTGGCTTTTCACGCCTCTCGCTAGTTAAATCTTAGTCTGTAGTCCACTTGTCCACTCCATCTGAGCTGGTGGCTTCTTAACAGCTTTGTAGGTGCATTTCCACTGGGACATCTTCCAGAAACAACAGAAACTCACACACACCACCTTTAAGCCAGACATATGTAATTAGGTTGTTTTTCGGAAGGTTGGTTTGCTACAGGCAAATAGCCCATCACTAAATCTGAAGGGCCAGCTTGTCCAGTTTTTAACCTCACAAAGATTTTGTTACAGTTAATCCTTTACTGATGGTCCCTGCGTCCTGTTCCAAGTAACTTAAATGATACAGCTTAAGTCTATTTAAAAGGATGGGTGGAGTACTTGTCCCATTCGTTCCAGCAAAGAAACAAACCCGGGCTAGCCAAAAGGCTTTAAGTAAGATTGGGTGATACTCAGAACACGAAGATTTTTGGTTTGTATAACAATCCAAATGTGGTGAGTGGAAGAAAGTTGTCTAGTTTTTAATCAACTCAACATTTGTGCAGTGCTGCATGTAGAAGTGGGAGCAGTCTTTACTATGTAGCCAATTCTCGTAATTTTATCATGAATTTTGTAGTGTTATGCTTTTGGAAAAAAAAAAAAAATCCTGCTATTATGTAAGAAATCTAATTTTAATTAAAAAGAAAATAGAAAAAAGGAAAAAAAGAAAGTGTTTATAGCCCTTGCGCTTTTGTAGAGTGTGACCTGAGTACACCCCAAAGTAAAATAACAACAAAAACCCTCCCCCAAATATTACTGTTTCTGAGTCAAGCTCTGCACACTCATGTTCCATTTTTCATTTGATTTTTTTGTTGTTGTTGTTGGCATTTCTGCTGTTATAAGTCAATGGGTGCCCCGAAGGAAAGATTTGGTCTTCCTTGCCTGAGCTTGCCCTGCAAAAGTCTATCGGTAAGAAATATTAACCAAGTGACTGTGGCATAAGCAATGGTATTCCTTGCCTGTCATAAATGCTCACAGTCCAATCGGAGTTTTTAAAATATTTAATTACAATCAAAAGGTGAAAAGCAATAAGCAAGCAGCGCTGGGTGTGCCGGGGAGTCTCCGCTCCACCAACGACACACACCGAGAAGATGGTTCCCTCTTCTTTTATACAGTGTCTTATTTAAAATTTCTTGAAGTCCCCTCCTCCTCTTGGTCAATCATTTTATTCTTCTATGCTTGTGTGGCCAGTCGCTAGGGGGGTTGCACATTCCTTCAGGTGGCCTTTGGAATGAAGGCTGTTTGTCTTCCTTAATGCCCTCTGATTCATCCATCTGTGTATTCCAGGCCAGTCTTGCAAGGTCTGTGTTTGAAATGCTTATCTCTGCCACCCTTTGGTTTGAGGAATGCACCTTCTGTTGCAGGGTTAGTGTTTGAGATGCAGATAGAGTTCTGTTCCTAGTTTATCCTTTCATGCCTTATAAGGAAATTCTATTCCTTTAGTCAATTTTATCTACTGATTGGAATTAAAGGTATTGTATCAGTATCTTTGACTCTGTGTCCTTTGACACGAATCACATTCACATGTTTTACATTGCCCAAAGATCACCCAAAAAATCATTCTCTGTTCATACTGAGAAGAAAGGGAAGGACAGTACAAGTGACTTTTGTTTCTGCTCTTTATGTCAGATACAGCTCACCTGTTCACCAAGTACCAGATAGACCCATCAGGATCAGAGCAGTCACTAGTTCCTGAGCTCTGCTTCAGTTTTGCTAGTAAAGCCCAAGTCTGAAACTGTGCTTAAACCAACCTCCTTCCTTTACTTTAAGCGCACAGTGAAATGGTATTCCTTTTCTGGAGGAGGAAACACAGGACATTCCACTCCCTTGGCCTGGCAGCACTGGCCAGCTGTGCACAGCTGTGCACCAGCCCAGCGGCAGAAAGTCCAAGTTCACCCTTCCTAAGCAAGGATTGAGGCCTTGTGCTCAAGCCAAGCTGGCAGCTGCCAACTGAGGGAAGAAGCACAAAGGATAACAGACCCTGCATATAGGACCTGTGCTTTCTCTATCACCATCACTTCACCTTTGAACCAGAGAGGCTTTCATGCAGACAAAACTGTAAGGTGAGCCTGGGCACTCCCTGCTTCACTGCCCACAATAGCTGAGCCTCACTTGTGGTCCTGTGAGCAAAGAATGAGTCTCTTTTAGTACTCCATTTCTTTTTGTGTGCGTGTGTGCCTTCAAATATAGGCAATAGAGTGTGGGAGGATTTGGAAATACAAGGATCATCTGTGCTTTTTAACTAAGTGCCATGCATTTTAGGCTTCCCTGTAAAATATAATGATAGATTTCTTCAATAATAATTACAGTGGGAAAAATGCTTCATCCAAGTTGCATAAGACTAGCTTTATCCAGGCCTATGGTTTTATAAGAACTTAATTGTAGACAATCTAACAAAGACCACAAGCTTTTGTTAGTGATAAGCAGGGTCAAAACATTTAAAGGAAACCCAAACCAAAAATCCCTCTCTGAAGGCTCTTTTCATCCACCACAGTGCACTAGTGATTTTCACTGGAATCAGCGTGTGGTTCTCTTATCTTGTGGTGGGAAGATAGGTCCATGGGGAAAACAGTAAGCTGTCTGAGCTTTTGAATCGAGTGGTGGAAAACATGGTGTGTGATTTTCAGAATCTCTGACCATAATCCATCTTGAAACGTTCCCTTCGTTCTGAGCAGTTTGAATTCCCTTAATTGCATGAAGGATTTACAGTTGAACATTTCAGATATAATTGCCTCTATTATTGAAAACAAAGGAGACACGTGCCAGTCTGAAACAGCAAAGATATGGCCTCAAGGAAAGGGATTAGTTCATCTTTGTCTCTTCCCCTTGCACATGCACATGCAGATATTTCTGCACAAAGCCCTGTCTACCTGCTTTTCAGTGTATTCATTGTCCCTTGATTTCCAGGACTCTATTTTGGGCATGCCTTTGGAAAGGCTTCTAATGGTTGAAAAGTTCTTCACTTAAATTCATCATCATCATCATTACCAAAAGAGCAGCAGGGTGTGATGAGAGTGAAAAATAAATACATTTTTTAACAGTGTTTCCCAAGAGCTGGGAAAACTGAAGTCCTAGAGGCCATCAGATGTAACCATTGGGCATTTGGTAAAACTCCTGTACCTGGTTCATAGACAGTGGAGTTTTAATGTGAATGCCCATTGGATGGGGCAGTAAATCTCATTCATTAAATTCTCTCTTTGGAGTCCTTGTCTGCAGGATCTTCCAGACCTTACTTGTTCTCTCTCTAGAGATATCTCCAGAATTACTGTTGGGCCTTTCTGCTCAATGTGTTGTCTGCAAATGGGAGCAAAACTGGGCTCCAAATTAATGTTTGCATTAAGATATTTGAATGAAAATGATTCACTCTACCATTATTCAGTTGCCAGCTATTTCAGCCCACTCCTAAAAAACAAACACGATGACTGTGGACCTTTGCTGCATACAGCTATGACTAGGATTGGACCCTGAGCAATGAAGATAAACAAAGTATACATATAAAAGAGAATTTTTGATGTCTTATGCTGTGTTAGATACAGATTTTGGGCTTTTATAACTTCTCTAGGTGAGCACTGCTAATACTACTGAGTGGTATTGTGAAAGAGAACAGTGTGATGTGTTTGTGTCTGCGTATTAAATGTATGCAGTAGAAATGTAATTGGCTTTGAGATTGACACTGGAGACTTAGGCACATTATAGCAAGGTGGTGTCATTGCTCATATCAGCCTTATTCATCTCACTGAGCCTAATGCCAGGAATAAGAGGCTGTGATGCTGTTCAGTGGCACACAAGCAGCTACCTGACCATCCTGTTGTGTACACACTGGTGGAAGTTACCCTGGAGACCATGCAGTAGCAAGGGCAGCATGCGTGTTTGCATACAGATGCTGGGGTTGCTTGGAAAAGCCCATCAGGTGGGTAAATTGCGAGCTTCATCAGCACTGCTTGGCTCCTGGCTGTCTCTGCAGAGCTCCAAGAGGAGGGGAACAGCAGAGCTCCTGAAACACTAGGAGCTGGAGAGAGTTGAGGTTTTAGCACTGTTTTTGCTGTGCAGCCCACAACTGACTGCAAGTCAGCCAGCAGTGAGACTGCTAACTCTCCATGGGAGCTAAGACCACCCGTCCCTGTCTGTAACATGCTGCCCTACACATGGGTGGTGTCAGAGGGCCACATTGGCACAGCATCTCTAAAGGGGATTCATCCCCTCAGATGTGGATGTGGCACAGCTAAGCTCTCTAGACCCCCTTCTAATAAGCAGAGAGCTAGAGATGTGTCTAAAGGCTGAGTCACCTTAAGCAAACAAGCCTTGCTAATCCCCCCTAAAACTGCCTACTTTTCTCCAGCAGCAGTGATGTGAACCCAGAGTAGGAGATACCTGCACTGCAAGACAGACTGAGCCCTGTCCCTTTTCTGGTGTTAAATGTGTCTATGTAAGCATTAACAGATGAGAAAGTTGTTTCGTTCTGCCCTTCTCAGCTTAGAGTTTGCTGCCGTCTGTGGGGATGAGAAAGGAACGTCAAGCCATTAGCCCGTGACCCATCTTCAGTTTTTATACCTCCCTCTTCCTTATAATGAACTTACCAGTGTGGCTGGGGGACACCTAGGAGGTGTGTTCAGTCAGCACTGAGCAGGAAGACACTTCCCTTTTTCTAGGATGTCAAACTCAGTATACGGAGAGCTGCCATCCATTACACACACAATCCCCAAATCTCTTGGTATCTCCTTTGCCTAGGCATGAAACCATGCCGCAGCTTGTGTTGGGAGCATGTTGGTTCCCATAGCAAAGAAAAGCCCACAGCACCAGGCTTCAGTCACAGAAGAGGATTTTTAATGATGTATAAGTGTATGGCCAGAGGGCTGCTTGCTCTTCTGCTCTGTGCTGCTTCCCAATGATAGAGGATATACCCCAGCAGTGGGGTATAGGCCAAAGGATGGATGCAGGAAGGCATCAAGGTTGAGGAGCTGGTTTTAGTGAGCATGGATGTGTACAGTTGAAATCCGTGATGTTAAACAGACCCTTTTCTGAGCTGCTTTTCAGTCTGACTGTGGTGTGCTTTTTCTGTTTTTTGTTTTTTTTTTTTTGTAAAACATAAGCCCCAGGGGCACAGCTTTTCTTCCTTTGACACTCGTAACTCATTCTTACAAGTTTACATGTGTTATTGTTGGGAGCAACTGGCAGTAAATAATGCTTTTGGTCAAGGCTCTTACAATGTGTAACTCAACCTCAAAACATCTCTGAGTTGTCCGTGCCATGACTATTATTGATCCTAATAAAAAATAGGGGAAGCGTGGAAGAGACAGGACATCCTAGAGCAAGGCAAATTGAACAAAAATTCCCATGCTGTGCTGTATTTAGGCAGACAACAAATTCCCTCCCAGAAACCTGCACACCTGGATGTAGACAAACGAAGAAAGCCTTGAGCAGACTAAAAGGGAATACTCCCTTAATTGAGAAAATGTGCTTAGGAAAAGGAGATGTTTATCTTGTGGCCCTTGTTTCAGGTTAGAGTTGAAAAAGCATCTTCCTCTTAGAGACACGGGGCTTCTGTAAGTGGTAGAGCAAAAAATATTGCAGGGAAATAACCCAACCCTTGAATTCCAAAAATACCAGCTTCTTTCAAAGTTAAGATTTATATGCAAGAAGACAATCTCTCTTACAGAGTTTTTCCTGTCGTTCAGAGTCTACTCACTGGAAACAAGCAGCCAATTTAAAAAGATATTGGAAGAACAGCTTGGACACAGAGAAAGGAATGACCTGGAGTCTTAAAAAACAGACAAGCTTTTCAGTAGCTCGGCACTTGGAACATGAAGCCAGAAGTCACATAAGGCCAGTAAAGTTTAGGGCATTCTGGTTACCTAAAAAATTAACCATTATTGGCTCCTCTCCTTAGTATCTCTGCTCGGGGATCAAGTTAACTGTTATGTGGGAAAGCTGGATGCAGTTGCAGAGCTGCAGTGGTAAGTTTTCTTGAACGTGTAAAGGGTCGGGATGAGCGAGTGGTTAGGTTATTTGAGGGCTGGTGTTCCTGAGCCCTCTTTGTCTGGGATCCAGACGGGCCTTCCTGTTGAGAAACACTGGCCTACTTCTTCAGTGCAAGACAAACAACATACCAGCTTCTGCTCTAGCAAGACAGTGGATGTAGTTAACTATTTCTATTAATGCTGCAACCGTGTAGTAGCTTCTGGAGGTACCTAACCAGAATTAGCACAGCTCCTCTTTCCTCCCCACCTCCCCTCATTCTTTGGTTGTATTAAGTGAGTCATGGCCTTTGCAAAATTTTAGGATATCTACTTTTTGCAAGAAAAGTGTTTGTTTTTGCCATCAGGCTGTGGTTCCTGAGGTCTCAGTATGCCCTGGTCAGAACTGAGGATGCCCATTGCAGAAGCTGTGCATACCCAGGGTAGAAATAATGTGCACCGCCAGCTGTATTTGAGGATGCAACTTCATCTGCAGGATGAGCAGAACATATGTGGGATTGCTTAACAGCATTTCCTTAAAAATAAAATAAAAACAAATAGACGCTCATGCCTGCAGTCCCGCACTTCCTTTAAAACAAACAAGCCCAGATAAAAGTTCTTTCTTTGGAACAGGGCCTATATGTCATGCCATACAGCGTCATAGTAATGCTCAGAAATGGCAGGACTGATATGGCATACTGGTAAGGGTCTGAGCTGTGCTCTGAGAAGCATTTTCTTCACTGTGTCCCTTAGAAAGCATGGTCTAGCACACGAGGAAAGGGATACAGAAGATGTTTTGTGACATGTGTGGAACTGTTGTTTTGTCTGTGAACTTGGCCGCTTTTTGCAGTGCTGTCCAAGTTGTCATGGGGCTCCTTAAGGAGCCCTAAAATTCTACAGTATGGTCTACTGGAATTGCTCTCCCTCTGTTCTTTCACATACACTACATGCAGAGACAAAAGCAGATGGAACTTTGGATTGTCTTATGGAGTTTGAATTGGATACTACTTTATCTTCTGCCCTTTATTCACTTCTGCTTGTTGTAGTTTGAAGGAGTCAACAAACTGCCTGTATAAAAACACGTGTGCACATAAAACCTGTATATTCTATTGATGACTGCATGGCCTATTACATATGCATTTAGTAATTGTATCACATGTCTAGTTTTCTGTGTATGAAAAGCATAGAGGTACCTATCAACAGAGTTAAATACATACTAAAATGCTATGATGTGGTAGGAGGAGTTCGAGCAGGAGGTGTGTGGGAAGAACTCTTTGTTATGACTGTACCAAACTTGACTAGCCCAAGTGTGATGTACCCAAGCTGAAGAAACCTTTATACCACACAGTATTTTCCAGTTAATTATATATATTTGTACATCTGGGTGTGTGTGTGGACAAGTGAGATCATCCATTCCTGTGAGACCTTTTTTCATCCTCTCCAGAATATTTTTCCTCTCCCTAGCTCCTTTCCAGAAGCTCAACAACAACAATAGAGCCAAGAGCCTTCCCTCTCATCTGGTGTCTGCAGTCTGGTGTCTGCACAGAGGGCTGGGCTTTGGGGTGTGGGCTCTATGTTCCCCAGCGGTGTTGACTCCAAGGACTGGGCCAGCTCAAGTCTGGTGCATTTCCAGGCTCAGATACGGGATGTTTTCAGGACAGCCTGGCTGTAGGCCAGGTTCTGGCCAGAACCAGGAAAACAGGAACCAGGAAAACAAATGTTTTTTTCTTTTTGTCTCTGAATGTGCTTGAATAGCAGAGAAACATGGCAAAGAATAGCTCTAGGTTTTAGGCTGTCTGGCATCCCTTAAGTGATGTGGGTTCATGGGTCTACTTTAATACAAACAGATTTATTTTGTAGTTATATTTGAAAAATGTTCATCTTAATAATTATTTATGAGTTTTGGGGTTAGTTTTGGCTGCTTTTTTTAGAGGTGAGTTTGAATATTTTTTTTCTTTTTCATTTTTGTAGGTTTTTTTCACTATTACTATTTTGAAAATTACTTTTTTTCTTTTCTTTCCCGTATTTTCTTGGATCAGAAGGTTCACCAAGATGCCAAACTGTGGCTGACTACAGCTTCAGCACATCTCATAACAATGCAGGCCATGACATGCCAGCGTGATGGAGCGTGGTATGTACAGTTCAGGAAAGATGTGACAGATTAATACTGCTGATAATGGTTGCCACTCCGGATATTCTACTAATATCCCCTTCTTCCAGGTAGTTTAACTCTTGAGACGCTGTTATTGAGTGTACCTAGAGAAAACAGATGCCTACAGTCAACAAGACAGTGAGCTTAATGACATTTGGAGCATTTTGTATTCCATTGGAATGATGTTTCAACACTGGAGAGCTGGGCAAGAGAAGAAATGTAGGCTAACCTTAACTAGTGAATGAATAATAATTTCTGCTTAATTTCTATGTCATTTCAGGTGGCATGCTGACTGGGATCTGCAATGTGTCCCATTTCTGCATGGGGTATGAGGAATGCTGAGCAGTACCCACTGTGGTATGTTCCCCTTCTGCATAAGCTTCAACACACATCCTACTTCCCTCAGTCAGAAGGACGTTGTTATGAGGGGGGCATTGGAATACCAGGAAGGAAAGCAACGAATGTGGGAAAAAAAGATTTTTCTGCCTTTTCCAGTTTGTCTTCTCTTCCCACCTTTGAAAGTATTAAGTGGTATACAATGACTGCAAAATATTTGTAGCATAGGGCAGGCTTTATAGGCTTTACATTCCAGTTCTGTTTAGGTTTTTTAGGATATGAGCAAGTTCCATTTGTAGTTCTGCCTTGGGTCAAGAACAGTGCTCATGAAGCAGTGATACTCCTATAGCCTTATCTGCAGGTCAGCCCAATGGAGAAGTAGGTAAACATGGGTTACAGGGTCATTAGTCTGAAACAAAAGGATATGTGGTGTCATTGCTAGATCTAATGCACCCCTCCAAAGGAGGCTGCAGTCTGATCTGATGAAGTCCTAACTGTGCAGTGAAATTTGATGGCTGTGCTCACTGGGCTCATGGCTGCCCTTGTAATCTCTTTCTTTTGCTCCCCAAAGGTTGCAAATGTCTGTCTGGGCAGAAGAGAGGTGTGTAAAGAAGGTGGTCTGAACTTCAGGATTGCCCACATGCTCCTGAGGGTTTGTCTGGAGAACTCAGATGTTCACCTGTGCGGTAGCTGGGTTCTCCTGGTGAAGATCCACTCCCTTTTTTTTACAATAGGACATACAAGCAGTTTCCAAAATTTGGAGAAGAAAAATGGTTACATATCTCCTTCCATTGAACTAACTAGTGGGAGGAAGGAATGAAAAGTCCTGCAGTTAATTGAACTGATTTGAAGAGGAAAATCTCCAGGATGCCCCTGGAAAGGCCATGATTTTTCCACCCAGCACTGGACAGACTCAAGGCAACTTCCAGGCTGAATCCTTAATCTGGGATAGGAGCTTTGTTGTCCTGGTTTTAAATGGTTTGTCGGGGACACATTCCACAACAAACTACATCCAGAATTTCTGGTCTTTTTAAAGTCATAAGCAGAACTCAGTGAATTTTTCTTGGCAGGATCCACAGATGGAAAAGAAAGGGCAGATCAACGGAAGCAGATGCAATTCTCGAGTAGTTGTTTTTGTCCAGAAAAGAGAGGAGAGAGCAGAACTCTTGGTAATCATTTTTCCCAACCTCTTCAACAGAGCCAATGGTACTGGAGAGCTGTGGCCCTGATTATTACCTGCGAGCATTTATTAATGTATTCTTATAACGAAGTAGAACCTCTATATCAAGTGGTAGCCCTTCCCATTTTACTTCTTGATTGTGCCTATTTCTCTTGCATTGACTCCTGCCATGTAGTCCCTCATTTCTTGTACCTATGCTAGAGAGCAAAGTTACTCAAAGCTCAGCTACTGCTCATATTTACAGTGCTTTTCTGTTCTGCAGTATACAGCCACATGCATGCCCTCAGCCAGCAGTCCTTCAAGGGCAGCCTATGCCATGTTCAGCAGAGGGCTTAGCTGCCTGCCCTGATCCCAGGACTACAGCCTTCAAATGGGATCTTACCTTAATGTAAGTAGCGTGCTCTGAAATTACACCCTCGCTTACCTTGCGGTAGCTTGCTCGTGTACTCATGGCCTTAAGGTTTTTCTTTCGTATCCATGGCCACAACATCTAAGCATTTTTATGGTACAGCATACACTAAACATTAATTTCAAATTATTGAGACTATTTTCATGACTCAACAACTTTCTAATGACTGTGTACCTTATTAAACTCTCACAGCCCTTTAATAAGAAAGTTTTCCCTCATCCCTTGGCATTTAAACACTCTGTATAACTGAAATGAAATGCATAGCTAGAGTATTTTTTCAGGACACTCGATTTACAGTGAGCCCAAAGCAGCAAAGGACTCTTTGAAAGTCTCTAGAGTGGACACTCCCAGATCTGTCTGTATACACTTCAAATTAATTATTCCCTTCATGAAAATTGTACAAGATGTCCCTTAGGTTCTTTCTGACTGCCATGCCGCCCTTTTCTGATAATCCCTCACTATCCTCTGGGCTCTCTCTGGTCCTAAACTTAACATATAAAGCTATTTTTATCTAGGGGTTAGGGTGTGAATAAATTCAGAGGATGTCTCTCAACATGACTTTATGTCTGTAAGCCCTCCTTTAACTTGATTAGAAATGCTCAAACTTTCTTGCTAGCTGCCTTTGAGCATCCTCTGGGGAAATTGCTGCTGTTAAGAGCAATTTCTTCTCCCATGGGTCACAGGAGGCAGGAATAAGCCAGGAGCAAAAGGGAGAGGCTTAGAGGCAGACCTAAGACTCAGGAGGTTTCTGATCTTTACTGCTGCATAAAATGACCTTGAACACATCTCCTCACCACTGTTGGGTAACGCAGGTGTGACGCAGGCATTCATCCCACAGCTATGCCAGAGCTGCACCAGATGTCCTTGCTAGGCTGGGCTGGGCTCATTTAGCTGGAGTTTCAGGAACACCTTAGGGAGATGGGTTCTCAGCGCTCCATTAATTTTAAATAGGGACATAGGTGCCTCTAGGGTTCCCGAAAAGTGCAGCTCTTAATGTTTTATGGAAAGGATGAAATGTGCCAAGAAAAAAGAAGGATTTTGTTTGTGTCTTTATATGCGACGAGTCCTTTCTCTAAAACAGCAAAGGGAATTCACTGAAGCATTGCAAAGATTCCTTGGAAGAAGCCACACAATCTCTTTAACTCTAATGGCCATCAGTGGAGACAGAACAACTGCTATGTACCTAAAGATGACCTCAGGTGGCCAGGGCTAGCAGCAGGTTACCTGCCCCGCTGGAGCCTGCTGAGCTCCTCCCAGCAGCAGTGCCACTTCTGAAATCTAAATAAAGAATTTAAAAAATGTATAACTCAGATTGTTTTCCTAAATGTCAGTGAAGGAATGTCAGTCTGCTAGGCTTCAGACAAATTAACAAAACCGTACCAAGCTCGGGCCTCAGCATGGCAGGACTGCTGCTTAGGGTCAGCTGGGCAGGTGTCCTCAGGCACTGCCAGCTGTGTGCCAGCTGTGCTGGAGACCATGCTGCTAGGCTTGCTGGCTCAGGTGAGTCTAGTCTCAATACTGTCTTATACTCTCCTGGTCCAAGGACTACACAGTGTTACTACAGAGATGTGCTATGAGCTAGGCTGTGATAAAGGCAAGCTTGGAGCCGATGTCAGTTTGCTTTTTTGAAGGGAACAAAACACCTACGAGTGCTGCAGAGCACTGGATGCCCACTTATGCTGGATGTACAAGGCTCTACGTGCATTCAGTGGGCTCTGGTGTGCCAGTGTAGTGGTGGTCTGAGATGTTCTGGAGCTGTGAGCGGTCAGCTTGGGTCACAGGTAATGTGACCAGCATTCTTTCAGGCTGTTGTCCTTCTTATTTCAATGTAAACACTTCCCACCTGTCCCAAATATGCGTGCCATTCTCCAAGACTTTCCAGCATTGCTTACATTTGCAGAACTTTATTCCCTGCTCCCGCTCCCTGTGCCGCATCTGTTCCCATCACAGCTGTGGCCACCCTGTTCTGTCTGGCTGACACCCCCAGCCCCCTCCCCTCTGAATCACCTCCCCCTCCAAGATCAAAATACTCTATTTTTATTTATTTACCCTGCAGCTGTCAGTGTTGTGTCTGGGTCAGTGCACTGCAACGTGGAGGGACACGCGATACGTGGAAAATCCTTAAAACTGCCAGTCCTGATAGTAACCAACATACACACCATCAACAAATAGATCCCTTGGCCCTTTGCTCCTTTGAAAACAACAGGTCTGGGCAATGGAAGAAATGACATTGTTGGAGGCCAGCACAGACATCCTGGCTTGAACCAGCACTGGGGTTGCATGTGTTTGGGGAGAAGAGGGAGGGCTGAAGGTATGGACCCCAGTGCTGTCACATCAATACTTATCGGGACTGCAGAAATGTTCAAGGCAGTAACACTGCTTTGAGATATTGAATGAGTGCTTTGCTGCCTTACAGACATGCACATTCATGTTTACAGTGAAGAAAAACACTGTGAGGGTCACATATGCTGTTGAGGAGCAGAAAGCATCAGTATCCAGGTGCAAGCTTCATTGGAGTTTACTCCTCAGCCCTGTTCAGTCACGGCATCCTATAAGGGTGTGCTGGTGCACAGACTCAGAAGAGGACCTCTCATCCTTATGTCAGTGCAAACATTGCCCTGGTGTAAAAAAATTCAGGACTATAACTATGCTTTAGGGTTATGGAGGAATGGAAAGAGCAGTCAGGTAGACACTGCCCAGCAAAGCAGGCTCTTGCTGTTTCCTTCATTTCTGGGAAACTTTGCACAGTAACTGAATGAACAAACTTGACCAAAATCCTTGCTCTGCTGGTGGTGCATGATTGCAGTGGCTCTTCTTTATGCTGCCTGCTCTGGGATGGGCCCAGCAGCCACATGCTACCCCACCAAAATGCAAATACCTTCTGAAAAAAAGCTCTGGACTGCCCACTGTGAACACACATACAGTCACTTGCCCATATTACAGCTAGAACCCATAGCCAGGGCTGTGGTTTCCTGAAAGCAAAGAGCTGGGTGAGCAGCTCTGCAAACCTGGGTGTTGCTCCCACCAGCAGCTGTGATTCAGGCTGAGGTAGGACACTTGCAGCAGCTGGGTGAGCAGCTGGAAAGCAGGCCTTCGGCTGCTAGCTGCTGCCCCAGGCAATGCCTGGGGCCATGGGAACTACTCTTTCCTCTGTGCCTTCTAGGGTGTAAGAGAAAGAGGCTTTGCTCTCTCTTCTTTCACCCCAGGATGACATTAAGAAAGGCAAAAGGGCAAGGAGAAAGGGATTTCATTTCCTCTTTCTCCTTTCCTAAGAATAATTAATTTGTTGGTTTGTTAAAAAGGGGGCAGCAAGCAAACTATGACCCAAGGAATGAGATGGTAGCAGCATTGGGAGCGCGTCATGGCTTCCCTTGATCAAACTGCTTTGCTGAGCATCACCAGCCTTTTCACAGGCACCATCCATCCCAAGCACTGTGAGATAATTTGCTGGAACCTCAACAGGACCTGTGCTGAAGCCTCTTTCTTGAGCCACCAGCAGGACATGCCCTTGAAAACCAGAATCTCAGGAGGGGGGATGGAGATGAGCTGTGGTGAGCAGCTCCAGGTAGGTGTTACTGAAGCTGCAGTCTGCCTAGAGCCTGGCACTGGTGCAGCTGTAGAATTGGAAGTGTGAATTAGAGTCTGTTCAATGGGAACATGGCAGTGCCAAGCACCAAAATTGCTTTGTAACGGTCAATTGACTTGTCACACTGCCATGGCTTCAGCCAGGGAGGGATGTGAAGGCACTGAGAGCGCTGCAGAAGACCCAGAGAGAATAGAGACTGTGTTATACCCTTACTGCTGCAGTCTCTGCAGCTAATGCAGTTTATCGAGAACCACAGTCCAAACCTTGAACTACAAATTAAACCCCCCTGTAGCTTTGCCTTTTCCTTCCCAAACTGCATTTTCTACAGCACTCCTTGCACTTCTTTCTTTTCCAGCAGATGCAGCTCCAAGTGTTTGGGCAGTGAGAAGCAGTGGTAGGACAGAGATGATGACTTTACCCAGCAATTGAACTCCTTTCCCAACTGATGTTACATCTGTTCTTGAAAGGATCCTTTGTGGATGCATTACCCTTTTCAGAGGGCACAGAAGACTGTGACCTACATTGCTATTTATCTATTGCTGGTCTATGGTGTACCTCAGCGATGAAAACAGCTGCCGACAGGTTAAGCAGAAATAAATTGCCTGGAACTGCAAATTCACACCTCAACAGTCATAATTCCAGTCCTTCAGATGTAGCTAAACACATAGCTAGCAGCTTGCTGCGTTGTTCAGAGATTGACGTTAATGATATGTTATGCAAAAGTATCTCTTCCGGGACAGAATCTTGCTCTTCCTGGCGCAGTGCATGCAGTTATTGCTGTCTTCCACCCCAGAAGTGGCTGCATGTTTGATGCTGGCTGCGTATGCAGCAGCTTGTGAAACACTCCGAGACTCTGCAGCATGCAAGGCATTAGAGAAATGTAAGACAGGATCTGGGCTATGACAAGCAGTGTGCACGGCATCGTATTCCATCGTGCAGCGGAGGGAAATAGGGATGCAAAATATGTACTCGAGCTGAATGAGCCATTTGGACAAAATAAGAACTGAGGTGAACTTTAGTCTCCAAATCTAAACCAAAACTGGATCACAAACTTCCTCTCATCAGTGTGTTACAGTTACCTTGAAAATTACCCCATATTCATTGTCATCAACTGTTTTCTTGTGTAGCAGTTCAATTCATAGTTCCAGTTGCTGAAAAACACCCAAAGATTGAGGCTGAGCAAACATGAAATCTGGTAGCTCGACTGTGGCTGGGTGAGTCATTTCAATACTGTGTGTGTTGTAGAACCTCAGACCCCAACGATTACTCTTCATTTCTGTTTTGACCTCATGGGACTTTTTATTTTTTTGGACTGCTCTGGGAGAAAGCATTTCAGATGTGAGCGTTTTCTTAGGTCTTCTTGCTACTTCATGATTTGTGGTTAATGTGGTACTGGAGAAACCCAGAAAAATCCCTCTGGTTAGCCCAGTCTAACTTAATTTAGGCCAGCTGCACCCCTGTGCTACCAATTGCAACATCTAAAGCCTCTGCAAACCAAGTACCACCTCATTACATCCAATCCCCACCTCTACCTGGGGCAGAGGGAAGGGAGGGCCCCAGTGATGGGTGGGTGGTGCATTTGGGCTCTGATTGCATTGATGAAACAAAGATCTTGATTGGAAGGTAGGGGAAGTGACTGATTCTTGAACAGGAGTTGTAGTAATTTTAACCAGAGAACGTGAACTCTCTTTAGCCCTCACTAGAGGATTTTCTTCAGCTAGTGGAGAATCTGTTCTTTTTCATGGTGAGGTGGGTGTAGCACTGATCACGTGAGATGGTATGTAAGGGGTGATGGCTCTTATGTACTCTGTAGGGTAGACATAATTCCTTAAAACCACACAGGTAGCATCGCTAGCTGGTTGCCCTCCACCAGCTCAGGCTGCCCAGGGCCCATCCAACCTGGCTTTGAGCACCTCCAGGGCACCCATATCTCTCTGGGCAGCAGTGCCAGGGCCTCTCCACCCTCTGAGTAAAAAAATTCCTCCTAATATCTGATGTAAATGTTCCTTCTTTTTGCTTAAAGCCCTTCCCCTTTTCCCATCACTATCAGACTGTGTGAAAAAATCTATCTCCGTCCTGCTTGTAAGCTCCCCTCAGCAAGTACTGGAACACTGCGATGAGGTCTCCTTGCAGCCTTCTAATCTCCAGGCTGCACAAGCACAGCTCGCTCAGCCTTTCTTCACAGGAGAGGTGCTCCAGCCCTCTGAGCATTTTCAACTGTCCCACTGGGGCCTGGTGGTCTTGAAGACCAGACTGATTGTTTCTTGTTTTGTTTGTTTTCATTGCTTTAGCTCTTTCAGAGCCTTTCTCTGGAGTTGCCCAGAAGCTCAGCCACAGGCTCAGGCAGGATGCTCACTGAGCCAAGCCAAGCTGTCGCCATCCTGGGGTTGTGTCAAATTCAGTTCCTTGCGTGTACCCTAGAGCAGGAACTTGTGGCAGAGCAAGGGCTGCTCCTCACCCCATTCCTGAGAGCAGAACAGCCATGTTCTACAGAGTGCAGCCCTTGCCAGTAATGAGTGGTGAAAGAGGGCAGGTCCTGGGCACTGCTTCTCTGATGCCCTGGTGTTGCTATAGGGCACAGACAGGCAGCTGCCTCCTGTTTGTGAGGGTGCCTGTCTCCATAACTCACCTGGCGATCTCTCTGCCAGTCCTCGCTCCACGTTCTTTGGGATATTGCAGCCATCAGCAGCCCTGGCGATTGGCAGCGGCAGCATAGTGACTCACCAGGCCTGGCTCTCCCTGCACTAAATCCTGCTATCGAGCTGATGATCTGCAGGTAATTTTGCTCCAGCTGAACGCCACAGACCTGCTCTCACGCATCCTTCTCTCCCTGTAGGCAGAAAGCTTCCCCCCAAATTACCCCACCCTTGCTCGGTGTACCCACAGCCTCTGGCCGCTCTCTGGTGTGCTGTCTGTTTTGGAAACCAAAAACCTCTGCCCTAGTACCTAACTTCAGGAATTAGTCTCTGGAGGCCAAAGAAGTGCCATAGAGAAATGTGGGTGAGTGCTAGTCCCTGGGGGCTGAGGCATTGAAACCCTGGTTGGGCACAGAGGAGGTATGGGGAGATGCTTTAGTAACCAACTCCCTTCTCTGATCAGGGTGCTTTGGGGCTTTGGGGAAAAAAAAGCCAGACATTCACATATAGCTCCTACCACACAGCCAGTAGAATTCAAGAACAAAAAAGAAAAAGAGTAAGAAACAAAATGAGTTTTGATTATTTTCTTGAATCATGGGAGCAATTCCTGCTTGAGCATCCAAATCACTTGGAGTGGAGTGAGAGTCTTTGTGCTGTTGGAAAGGGAGTCTGGGCACTTTGTGTGCACAGGGAAGAAGGGAAGGCAGTGATGCTGAAGGCAAAAGGCTGTGCCACCAGCTCTGAGCACTGCTGAGTGACTTCCAGCAGGATGGAGGAAGCCTCTGTGCAAAGGCAGAGGGTTTGCAAAGCTGTTAGCTAAACTCAAGGTCTGACTGACGTTATAAGAGCATTCTGTGCTTTGTTTAGAAACTTCTGGGATTTATCTTCTCTGGAGTGTTGAGACTCCTTAATGACATGTTCCTGCTTCACAGCTACTAGTAACACAGGAAAGCACGTATCGCTTTCATACGTGAATCTATAGACCAGGATTAAAGTTAAGGATAATATCAACGCCATTGTCATCTTACATATCCCCCTCCTATGCCCCCTTTGATCTATTTTGTTACTTATTTCAGGGTGACCAGTGTCCCATCCTGCCAGGGAGGTCAACAGAAGTTTAGCCGCTGACATCATGAACAGGACTGCAACCCGTATCTGTGATTAGTGATGAAATGAAACCCACAGCTTGAAATCATTTATCCATCATATCCGATCAAACACAAACATCCTCTGCACTTGAAAATAAATGAGGGCTGGTGCCAGCTCGCCTCTGCAGAGGTTTGTGACATGTGTGATAGATTGATGAGCTGAGAACAAGCTGCCACCCTCCACCCCCATCATCAATGACTTTCCAGCCTGAGGAAGGGGACACTGAGGCCAGAGGTGAAGGATATACTTTCCAATAAGTGTTTCAGTGGGAGGCGAGAAATATGAGTCCCCAGAGGGGCAGAAGGAAAAAAAGGAAGGCAGTATTAAGCAGGACAGTTTAGAGTGAGCAGCTGCTTGACAGACTTCTGGCATGAGGGTAAGGGCAGCAGCAGCCCTGTGCTTGCAGCACCTATTGTTGAATGCAATAGGTACCAGGGCAGCACAAACCATTGTCTCTGGCTGATACAGGCTTTTTCCAGTTGCATATGAAGATAAGAGGCCTGTAAGATGAAAGGAGAGAGCTGATGATGTCTGCTGGCCATGCAGTGTGGTAATGCCAGCAACAACAAACACAGAAGGGCTCACTTCCAGCTGGCTCCTCACTGCCTTTGCAGCATCCACAGGTGCCAGCAAAGTGGGTCCTGTGCTCTATGAATGGCAGTGGCCCCACCAGTTTTGTTCTCCTTTGTTTCTCAGTGGTGGGCTTCTGGGGATCAAAGCTGAAAACAAAACTTGACTTGGAGCTCCAGTGTCACTGTTCAGTGATTTTAATTGGGAAGTTTGTGTTCCTTGCCCTTTCCTTATGTTTTCCCCTGTAGTGTGGCAGCTCCAGAAGCACAGCAGGGGATTCAGGCTCTCAGAATTAATTCTCCTTCAGTACAGAGCAAAGGATATCAGTTGAACCAAGCAGTCACATCATGGTCTGAGTGGGTGAGTGGTGGAAGCAGTTCACCTGGGGAGCACGAGCATTAAGCCAGGGCCAGTCAGTCTCTTTCATTTCTGTGCCCCAGTCTCTGTGCTCTTTAAGATCAAAGTGAATTTCTAGCTCCTGCATCTGCAAAGGGTATTTTGAAAAGGTGAAATGTGTTGCCTGAAAGCAAAGGAACTGGAAAGAAAAGGAAACCTCTAATTGATGATTCTGAATAGATATTGCTTGTGATTGTTTGATTTTTGCAACGGGGGCAAGCCATGCTCGAGAGCCATTTTGTGATAACTAACGTTATTATGAGCTAACATTTCAGGTTTTACAATCAAAAGAGATATCTCAGGGCTGAAATCTCAGGTTAAACTGGCTGCTGAGTGGGTGAGGGATTTTGCATTTGGTAACATGTATAAACTGTGTGCTTAAACACGGGGTACAGCTGGTACCAAGCACAGAGCCAGGGGAGTCTGCCAGGCCTACCAGCACTGCACTTTAGGCTGTCTTCTAAAAAGTCCTTAATCAGAGTGTGCTGGAGATATACACCTGCAAGCAGCAGGGGATAACACTGCAGATCCTGCTGATAGGCACAGGTCAGTATCTGCTGCCTGTAGACTCAAACTGAGAAAGGTGGCTCGAAGTTTTCACTTCCTTCCATAAACAGCACACACAAAAAATAAGCTGATTTCATAATTTAAAGTAGGTTCTGGGACACTCTGATTACAGCATCTCCATCAACACCTACCTCAGAAACCCCAAACCCACACCGTTTGTTCGTGATATGAATCGGTCTCACCTCCTACAGCCTGCCAGATGCTGGGTCCCTTTGCACCAGCTGCAGAGTGTTCCTTGTGTGGGGTGGCTTTGCCCCGGCTGCTGTAAGGCCCCTTCACATCCAGAGAGGGTAAGGAGGTACCCAATTGATAGAGCTCCATTTGTCAAGAGAATGACTTATTAGACCTATGAGAATCTCCTTTACACAAACCTCTTCTACACACTGGTTTAGGAAGTGATGTAGGATGGCATGGCTTTACTTCCCTAATGTAGATTATCTCCACAGCCTGGCTGTACCCAGGACAGTTCTCTAGGAAGAGTCAGATGCTGCTGTACGAAGGACTTGCCAGAGTCTCCACTACCTCAAACCAGTCTTCTGGAGACACATCTCTGTGAAATGTAAAAAGCCAACTCTACCACACAGACATGGGGAGCAATGCTTGCTCTCCTAAAGCACCGTCCCATCAGCTCCATTGCAAGGAAATGCTGAGGATGCTTATTCTTAAGCCAAATCAAATTAAAAATAATAAAAAAGGAAGTGGTTAAGGGCACATTTCACTGTGCACTGATGAGCTGTAAAAAATACAGCATCTGAACCTTACAGCTGCTTCGAAAGCAGCCCCGCAAAAAGCAAAAGCACTTCACAGAAGTCTCTATGGTTTCTATGCTGCTTCCTATGCGCTGGTGCTGAAGCAGGGGCTAAGGATCTTTCCTTCTCTCTTTTTCCCCCTCCCTCACTCTCACTGCCTTCTAACCACTAACAGTGGGTACAAACGTTCACATTTCAGTCCAGTGCCTTTACGCCTGTCTCACACTGGAGTTTTTTTCCATTCCTCTGGGGTTGGGCAGGCCTTGATTATCACTCTAATAGAGATAATTAAGAGCCTTAAGGCCTTTGACGTTTTGTTTTCTTTGGGACCAGACCTGTGGCTTGGGCCTCTGAGCTACCTGCGCTGTCTCAACACCTTCTCTATGAAACAAGCGGGCAGAATTTGGCAGTCATCTCTTCAGTAGGCACATGTGCCTTCCTGCCATAGCCCAATGCTAGAGAATGAGATATCCTCTCCTCCACTAGGCCCTGGAAAGCTCTATGAGAAGGGATAATGCGCTGAGCATCAACTGTGAGCTGGGCAATAGGAAAAATAACCGTTGGAAATGAATCGGCAAGGCAAGGCATGGCTAAAAAAGGCCATTTCTAGGATGGGTTTGGTGCTTGGGATATTGGCAGAGCACCAGACTGCTCAGGAGCAGGTGAAGGCCATGAGGTGGGGGCACTGATAGCTTATCCTTAGCACCTGGGGGAGCCATTCCATAAAATGAGATTTCACCCTTGCTGTAGCCTCGCTCGACTCGATGGGAAGCTCTGAGATCAAGTAAGGACTTTCCTTTTTTTAATAAATATGGGAGCATAGGGTCACTCCCACGTGCAGTATAAAGTAATAAAAGGCTTTTATGTGGGAATTTTGCCGTCCTCTGAAGAGCTGTAAAGATCAAAGGCTTAAAGCAGTGTCTAATTGTAGGTGAGGTTAGCACTGTGAAACAATTAGCCTATGTGTACATGTGTGGAAAATAGAGAGAGTGTGCTGCTAGTAAACTAAGTGTCTGCTAGACAACTAGCCACAATTTTAAAGGTGGTTAGCAGTTCCCTGCTGAGTTATGAATTGTCCAAGTGACTGATTTGGGCCTACAAAAGCTGATGCCCTACTGGCTCCTGTCCCCTTCCTAGGCTCATAGACAAAATACACGCCGAAAAATCAAGCAAAGGACTTAAACAGTAAGGAGAAAATCCTAGGAGCAAATGGACATGGCATTCTGAGGGGGAAACTGTGTTCTTTGGTCCATGAGAACTGTTAATGTAGCAAAGAGGAAAAGTAAATTTGGAAGTATCATTAGAGAGTCTTGAAACCTTTGTCTCAATCCTTTATGGGATCGGCCTGTGATCTGAAGGAAAACAGTGAACTATTGCCATGGTTTGAAACTGTCTAGACTGCAAAAACAGGATGAGAACAAGCCGTTTTCTGCAAAGCTGAAGACCCCTAAGGAGGTCACTGCACTGGGCAGTCAACCCTAGTTTGTTTACTGGTTCTGTGGAAACTGTGATGAATTGCAGAAAAAAATGGCATTAGGAGAAATGAAGAGGGGATTCAAAGAGAGGGAGCTGAGCTGCTAATTGAACAACAGAACAGCCTTGGGAATTCATGTCTAAGAAGTGTGAGTCTGGAAAGGATGAGCTGAGCTGAGGAGGAGCAGCCCTGGGATGCAGGGTACCCAGTGTTCAGGAGACAGGGCCTGGGGCTGGCTCTGCGGTAAGCTCTGTGTGGTCGGAAGAATGGATGAAACACAAGCAGAAAGGAGGGTAGAAACCAAAATCTGATGTTTTAATAAGGGTAATGCCCTGCTCTGAGGTCTTGTTGTTCCTCCCTCTGACAGACTGAAAATCCAGGGAAAAGGGATGGTGGCTTGGTGAGAGGGAGCACTCCTCAGCCAAGGCACAGTGAAAGACTCCTTCCTTATGAGAGTTTATTGAGATAGCAGAGAAGATCATGAAGAAGTGATGAAACGGCATATACTAAGTGCCAAGAGAGAGACTCAGTGAGAGAACAAAAAGCAGCTTTTCAACAGGCTTGGAAGTAACCAAAGAAAAGTCTTTATTAGCTCATCGTATAGTTGATTTTTTATTATTATTATTTCTTGCCAGTATCCATGTACTTTCCAGACTGATAAATTATGCAAGGCCACTGTAATGTAGCTAAGCCTGGGGGGTATGTAGACTTGTAAGGGTTGACCTAGTCACACTGCGTTCACTTCAGTTCCCTATTTGAGAAAGAAAGAAAAAACCTATATCGTTGTTCCCTCCTGGGCTTTTGCATCTCTGCTTCACATCTTTGTAACATCTGAGGCAAGACATCTGTCCTCTGAGCTTAGAAATATGACTGTGGCTACTACTTAACTCCTTTTTTCATAGCAGCTATCTCCTCTCCTCCCTGCACCAATGGTCTAATTGCACGTGTGCATGTTGACACAGAGTGGAAAGAAGAAAGTCTTAGGCAATTAGTTGCTGCCATTGCAGGCCCTGCCACAAGATAATTGAGTGCCATTAAGTAACGTTTGTTCTGAAATGTAGCAATTATCTTAGTAATTGTAAGAATGTTCCTTGAATTCTAACCCATTTTTATTGACACGTGGAGTGTTTCTGCTCCACATCTAAGCTGCTGGTGAGCCTGGTGTGCCAGAGCAGGGGAAACAAGAAGGGAGGAGGAAGGAAGCGCATTCTCTTGGACACCCTCCAAGAGAGGTGATGGTGGTTCTTGTGTTGCAAGCTGATGCTGAGCTGGCTTCACTCTGCTCCTGCCAAGACCTCTCAGCCTGAGCAGGGGGACCTTCCCCTTCCTCAGGCCACAGTGGAGATGGGTGGTGAAGTGCTCTCTGTCTGGGCTAGCACTTGACCTCTCCAGGTTTCTCCCTCATTTCAAATGTGAAAGTCATTCTTGCCCAGCACGAGGCTGGTTTCTGGTCTTCATGGTTTGCAGTCCAGCCTCAGTTCTGCCAGAAGCAGACTTGAGCTTCAAGGGGATGGGACTGACCACTAGAGGGTAGCACAATTAAAAATATAAGGAAGTCACATTTCATGAAGTCAATCCGTCTGTGCTGGGTGATTCAGGAAGGGGATGCCGGGCCCTCTGCAGACCCCAGGGACACGTGGTACCTCCAGGCTCCCTTATCCAGGGATGGGGCAGTATGGGAACAGGGGGAGTTCAAGGCAGAGGGAAGGATTCCCATGGCAAAGCAGGAGTGTGTGGCAGCAGAGGCTGAGCAGGTCTCCTTGTGCTGCTTCTGCCTCTCCTGGCCAACATCTTCCTTGCTCCTTCCTCCTCAAGATGTGAGATCCCACAGGAGCCTCTTGGCTTGGCTTTAATGTCAATTCTTGAGCTGTGGCTGTGTTTCCAAGTTCAGAGCTGGGATATCACCAGGCCAAATGGACAGTATCAAGTCTGTCTGTTTTCTGAGTTAATAAATCTATAAAAGACTACTTGGATTAGAAATAATAGAGAACACACTGCACTTCTCTTGGCCTCTGATGGCATATTTGCCAAAGTGCCCTGTATGCTGGTAGGTGAGAACATGTCCAAGACTTAAAACCACAGTAATGTATGAATGGAGAGAAATGAGTGCTGGGTCACTCAAGAAGAAAGGTTTTAATTTTAATGCGTGCCTCTGGAGCCGAAGGTCAGATTGGAGCCACCCTCCCTTGAACAAATTCCCCTCCACGGCACTGTATTAACATGATACCTAAAAATGCAGCTGCGCTCTCGGGTTAAAGTCCTGGCTCTGCAGCAAGCACACTCTGGCAGGATCAGTTTCGAGAATGGAGAAATACAGTGTCTGACGCACGCTTAAATGTCTGATCTGCACAGTAATGTACCAAGCATGTCTTGAAACACGGGCTTTGCCAGTTGCCAGCACATGCCGTGGACAGGGGGTTAGTTACGATGTTAATGTAGTTAATTGCAGATATGGAAAAGTCTAGGGAGGATAAAACAAATGCTTTTCTTATAGTCGTGTGGCTCAGAGCAAATGCATAGCACAAGCAGGGTGAAAGAACTTGTCTCTTCAAGAGTATTCATAGCGTGCTAAGAAGCCTTGTTGTTTCTTAGGGGTCTTGATGGTGTCCCCTTGCCATGTCTTGGGCAGCATCTGGCTATGAGCAAATGCCTTGCAATAGCACAGTACGGTGTTCTGACTCTGCTGTAGAAGAATCTGCATGTCTAAGGTAGAAATTTCTCATCATGTGGGAGGGGGCCAGCTTGAAACAGATCCTCACTGGTTGCAGGACATTACCATGATGGCAGCAAGATGCAACAGAACAGAGAGCTTATTTAACCACGAGTATGTCCTTGTAACCCAAAGGACAAACTGTAGCCTTTGTCCCATGCCTTCCTGATTTATATACCAGATCACAACCCATCAGCTTAATGTATCTTGAAGGGTTGTTGTTGGTTGGCCAACACTGAGGGCAGTGCTTTTCTCAGACTACCCCAGCCATGAGGTGACTCCTTGCCCACTCTTGTGTGCCAGATGGCCTCCAGAAAGCCTTGGAATGTTCCATCTTTTAGATTGGTTTCAGACCACTGTCCTCTCCCTTCGTTTTTAGCCAGTAAAATCCATTTAGTGCCACTATGCTGCACTTACCAGCATGATTCAGTGCTGGTACAGATCTAGATACCTATCTGACATCCTTTGGCACTGGAGTTGCTCGTCAACCAGAAGCAAGTGCTGGGATTTCTGAAATGGAAGGTAGGAGTGAGGGAAAAATGCTGACCCCAATGTTTCTACCTCCTTGGAAAGTGGGAAGCACATTGCTGGCAGCCTCCTGTTTCCATCTGCATTGCTCTGGGCTGGTGTTCTGTGAGCAGGGGTGGGGAGCAAAGACCAGGAGGCTCTGGAGCATCTTGCTAAATGAAAGGACTGTTCCCCAGCTGGCAGCATGGGCGTGAACCACCCCTGCAAGGCATTGGAAACATGAGTGAGGATGGTAATGGGTTGAGTTGTGCGTGCTGGCTTTTTCCTTGTTGCCTTAGGGAACAAATAAGTCCCTCGTTAGCCCTCAGGTGGTCTGGGCTGTGTGTTCTTGGTGGCACACCACTTCCCTGGCCTGACCCTGACCCTGGAGCACAGTGGGAGGAAGATGACGGGTGGGTGGAGGCAGGTGCTATTTTTGCTCCCGTATCGCTATCTAGTTAGACTCCAAGATGCTGTCCTTCACTGCTGTCTGCCGCCTCGCTCGCTCTGTGACTCTCAAGTGTTTACCATTGACATGCTGTGAGCAGATGGACTGGCAAGAAGAGATAAATTTGACCCAAGAAGATGTCATTTGAGGAACAGCTGAGGCTAGTGTTTCACCAGATGTCCCAGCTTTAACCCATTAGCGACTTCAAGGAACTCAGTGTTGTCAGTGGCTTAAACACACTCTGTTACCACTCAGGCAAGGCACAAAGGCTATTGTTAAAATTACCCAATAAACAGTTATTCTCGAGTTTTTCAAGTGGACTCCCATAAGCTCAGGCCCAAAGGGACAGTGGGGAAGTAATACCTTAAGTGCATTCTGTGCCTTGGCCCAAGGAACCTGAGGAAGTCAAAATATTACCCATTCTGTAGTAAATGAACCTGCTTGTGCACAAAAAGTGGATACCGTGTTACCACAATACCAACAAATATTCTCAAAGACATCTGTGTGATTGGAGTAGCTGGTTTTCCCCTTATAGCTGTGTTGAATGTCCCCAGAGACTGCTGCTTCTGCTGTGAGATCAAATGCAGACAGATGAGCTTAGTGGCTGTATACCTCAGGCCGTGACAACGTGGGCTGCTCATCAGATTGTGCCTAGAAAATACTGCAGAGTGGTGAATGAGCCCGTATGAGTGGGTGGACATGCATGCACAGTCACAGAGTGAGAAAGTGTATGTGTAGCTGAGCAGAACACTTTCCAACATCCTCGACCAAGTGCAAGCACAATGCCAGGGCAGCAATCAATCTGCATCTGCACCAAGTGGTTGTGTAGCTCTGGCTCCTGGAAGGGCTGTCATCTGGAATTTGGATAGGCTCAGCAAAGTAATAGCCACGTTCAAACTGGTAGAATAAAATTGTTGTGGCTGCGTGCTCATCCCTTAACATGGAGTTGTGGGATCCGTGGGCATTATCTCCCACCTTTCACTGATGCCTTAATGCTGCTGGTTTTTAAAAGTGATTTGATCTCTGGTTTTGCTGCTGGGTCTGTCCTTGTTCTGCAGAGGTGTCCAGGAGGTGTACAGGCAGATGTCTGTGCATTATTTTCCCGTGTCCCTTTCCTGCTGTCTTCATTGCAAGGATCTGAGCATCTTATGGTTACACTAGATGATCTTAGTGATCTTTTCCAGCCTTAATGATTTTATGATCTTGGGGTTGTTTTCTATCTGAAGTTTTCAGTGTCTTATGTTAAACCTCAGATTGTCATCTTCAGCTCTGACAAATCCACTGGAGTGTGTGCTTGTAGCCAGAAAGTACCTCCCCATTAGCTTGTGTTCATTGATGAATGTTTTTTACTCCAGGCAATTTTGTGCCTAATCAAATTGCCCTCCTCAAATTAACTGCTTTGCTCAAGGCTTGATCTGGGAGGTAGAACAACAACTCCTCTCTTTATCTCTGAAAATGTGAGGGAGTATTTGGCACAGTACTCAATGATTTTTTTTTTTTTTTTTTTTTTTTGCTGGACCTCCACTGGGTGATCTGGGGGAAGTCACCGGTTAAAATTTGCTTCTGCAGAGCGCTGGGATAGAGCATCCCTCTTGGCCGTGGTCTGCACAGGTTTCTAACACACTTTGTGAGATACTTAGAACTAGATTTTCATCTGTGTCCCCCAGTCCATCACAACATCTGATCTTTTTTTAGTTTTGTTGGTTTTTTTTCCTTCTCACCAGTAAGGTGCCATGTATTTCTTGCCTGGTGCCTGGGAGGGGATAACACTGAAGTCCAGAGGCTAAAGCATACCAGCACTCTTTCCCCTGCAGACATTTTAATCTATACTGGTTTTAGGACTCATAGGGAAACTGCTCCTGAGCTCACTCATGAAACTAAGAGACCCCTACTGCGAGGATTGTGCTGAAGGTTTGAGCTGGGATCCAAGTGCCTGACTGCAGATGCCAGCATTTACACAAGCTGCCCAGCTGCTTCTGGATGTGTGTGCTGTTTACGTGCAGACTCCAGCTGGTTGCTACAGTAGGATTTAGCCAGGCAGGGTCTGTTGGGGAAAAGCTTCCCTTTGCTATAGAGATGAGGCAGCATCTGTTTTGCTGCTAAGACAAACTTTATTACCCTGAGACTGCCTTCTGGACAAGAAAAGCCACAAAAGCTGCCCCAGAAAGGAGAAGAATTCAGGAGTGATCTCAACACAAGAGGTGCCAGCAGTCCAGGACTGTTTGATGCCTCTGCCCTCTTTGAAGTGGCAGTTCTGTTATAAAACCAAAGTACAGAAAGCAAGAAATCCCTCTTTCTGTCCTAGCAGTTATGATTTTGGTGATGAAATGGCCTCTTTTCCCATGGGGTCAGCTCCTTCCCAGTCTCCCAGTCCCACTGTGTCAGGGAAGATACGGTCATGAGGACGGGCTTTGTTGGAAACAGCTCTCGGCTGGGCAAAACCAGAGGCTGCTTAAAGTGGGAATCCAGCACTACTGTGGGCTGTCCTCAGTACCCTTCCCAGGCTGTCCAAATGAGAGGAGGCATTCTAAACATCAACATTTAAATGGCATTTGCTTTACTGTTTTGTTTGAAAAGGTTTTTCTTTCTTGCCGCTCCTCTCCCCCTTATCCAGGGTGCTGGGAAGTTCACCCCAGAAAAAAAGCAAGACTGGAGAATGTGTGTCTCTTGGGGGATTTTGATAACTGATAAGAACTGTGGAAAGTCCCATAGGTGAGAGTTTTCCTTCATTACTCAACAAGACTTGGCGCTAATATTTCTTAGGATCCTGCCGCTGTCTGTGCCTCTTTTCATGCGCTTTGATTGTTATGACATGTACAGTAGCTGAAATTTAAAATTCATTGAACCGGGGCCAACATCTTAATGGCCACTGATTGGGAATCTGGTGGTTTTTGAGATTTGCGATGTAAATGGTTCACCCCTGCCTTTCTGGGTGAGTATTCGCTGAGGATTTGCGAGTGCTCTGAAACGGAGAAAGCTGTGCTCCTAAGGTTAGCAGCGCTAATGAGGTCTGTGGGGCAGCTCTGCTTTGTAGTCCAGTTTATTCTATTGCCTAGTAATTGTTAATGGCACTTTTCTTTGCAGACAAATTGGATGTTTTGTCAGAGTAAAAATGGTTGGGCTTATCAGCTTCTTTCTGATTAGCTCCATCGCTCAATTTGCAAAAGAAGACTGTGTTGCACATGCTATGTTTAGGATGGCTCCTTTTGACAGGAGAATTTTTTGGAGTTTCCTGCTGCGTTTTCTTGAAAGAGTTCTGATCTGAGTTAGAATTCTTTTTACGCATTGTCTGAGAAATGTGATTGGTTTTGGTTGGGATTTTCTATTTTCTAAGTGCTAAGCAGGAGAATAAATGTCTTCCCTCACTGCCTGTACTAAACAAGCGTTACCCTTTTAGTGTATTCAGCCTATAGCCGGTGCTAAGCAGTCGACAGTGTTTTCTTCTTGCTGGGTAGTGGAAGCAGCTAGTGCTACAGTTGCAAGGCCAAACCCTACAAGGCAGAGTGGCACTTGCTCCATTGTGACCAGAGATGTTGTGTGTGCTGGTGGAGTCACTGTCCCCTCAGGTGTTAAGAATAATGTAGACGTGATACTCAGGGACATAGTCTAATGGGCATTATCAGTGGCAGGTACGCAGTCAGACCCGATGATCGTAGAGGTCTTTTCCAACCTTTATAATTCCTTATTGGGCACAGCACTTTGCCTTGCTCTCCTCCAACACTGCGTGGCTACAAACCTACGTAGGAGCAGGAGATTTCCAGAGCAGCCCTCATGGGAGACTCAGCCCAGGGTTCTGCTTGGGTTCACCTCTGGGACGGCTCTTGGGGTTCACTGCAGGCCAGGCAGGGAGGAAGTTACCGCTACTGCCTTGCTTAGATCTTCCAAACTGCTGAAGGCAGAAAGGCGAACACGCAGCAGACAGCAAAGGAAAGATTAATTGGCCAGCTGCCTGAAGGGCTGGTTGGGGTTGTATTTCTTGTTCTTACCCTTGCAAATTTCTACAGGATTGTAAATCTTGAGCTGCTTCCCAAATGAGGAGACTTCAGGTGTGTTGTTTTATTTTTTTTTCAAATAAGCAAACCTGAGCATACTTCAGCTCTTTGAGTCAACACGCAGGAATTCCCATTGGCTTTATTACATGCTGACAAGAGTGCTGGGGAAAGCAGAGCAGATCAATGGCCATGTTTGAAGCAGGCCATAAATCACTGGTGACACCAGGCAGCAGATTGACTGACTCGCCGTGTTCCTCCCCCTTCCCAGCACACCAGTGCTGACCTCGGCTTGCCACAGAGATGTCGGGAGGGCTGGCTGTGATTAATGCTGCAAGTAGAACCCTGGCCCTGCTGGCAGCAGGTGAGCCAAAGGTCCCCAAACAGAAAGGTCGGAGGACCAGCAGTGTGAGTCAGTTCCAGCGTTCAGGAGGAGATGTAAATTAGTTAAATCCTCTGCAGCTCCCAGGACTGTTGCTCCATGCTTTTCTTGCTGTCCCCATGAAATTCTTGCTTTGTGTGAATGCCCATCTGTGGCCAAAAGACAGCAGCGCTGGCTGAGCAACCGAAGCATTTAAGCTGCAAACTGAGCGGGATGGTTTCTGAGGCCAGACGTGGGAATTCAGCTTTTGATGGGCTTTGACTTCTTGGAAGGAGCCAAGATGGGCAGAATGTTTTGAGTTTAGTATTTTCTTCCCTGGAAATTGTAGCCTCGGGGCGTTAGAAAATCAGACGTAGCCTTGGTCTAGACAGGAGAGGGGTGTGAGAACCTCCAGACTGCCATGCACTCCCCTCCTGGCCCCCGTGCACTGGGGCTGGTGTGGGAAGGGAGGGACAATAAGGAAAAACTACTGGAAAAGTTGCACCATTCTTTGAAGCTTTGAAACTGCGGTCTTGTTTTTACTGATATGTTGAGATCAAAATTAGGGAAATAATAATTAAAAAAAAATAAAAATGAAAGCAAGAGAAAATACATCCACTCATCCAGTTTGGCTGAAACACTTATTTTTGGTGGGAGGGGAGAATGAGAAAGATCTAGATTGTTTTTTCATCCAAATTTGAAAATGAACCCTTCTCTGGTTCCAACAGCATCAAGTCACCTTGCTTTGGAGCTATCTCTCTGGAGGAGACAGTTAGGCAAATAAAGAAACCCATCCCTGCATGCACAAAGCTTGCTCTTTCCAAAGGAGTACAGGATACTGGGAGTGCCTCGTGCTGGTAGATAAGAACCGAGATGCCAGGGCTGTGGATCTGCCTCAGGGCAAGATCTTAATTAAAGTTTATCTATATTATATCAAAGATTTTTTTTTTTCTTAACATTTTCAAAGTTGTGTTCGAAAAGAAATCAAGAGTATATTTTGTGGGATCTTGACATTCATACTTTTTTTTCATCTAAATGATATATTTTTTTTATTCCTTTAAAAAGTTCAAGCTCTGCGCAGATGTGGTGTCTGGTAATTAAGAAATTTTGGTTACACTGAAAGAAAATTCTTCTTTTGTTGTTGTTAAGAGTAAATAAGAATTATACAGGAAGCAGGAAATGTCTTCAGTGGTAGCATTCTCAAGGTTTTCCTCTTGAAAACACAGAGCTGTAATGGACAGACAAAGGCCCTGCCCTTTCAGTGTAAATAATCTCAAAACTCAGCAAAAATCAGCCAGTGTCAGGGTGGGGTCCTTCACCTTTGCTGTGCTAACACAGGCCACAGGGCTCTGCTGGATGGAGAAGAGGGAGTTTGATGTTGTAGGTGCTTGGCTTCCTGTGCTTGGGGGAACCTCACTTACTTTTGTACTTTCCCAGGGCAAAGCAGCATATTCAGGAATGGAAACTCTCTGTGAGAAGATAGAGAGCTCAAAGTTTTTTTTCCTTCTGCCATCATACTCCTCTCAAGTACAACTCAGTTTTACCTTACAGGGTTTCCCTTTCATCTGAAGCCTTCCAATTTCAGGCAGGTTAACTTGCCAAGGTGCACCTTCCCTTTCATAAATATTGCAGTAGCTACAGGCTATGGAGAGTTAGCCAAGCAAGTTCTCTTCATCTATCATAATCTCACCCCTCCCTTAACCCCCTTCTCTCCCGCCCTCTCATTAAGTAAGAACAAAAGGTAAACCATAACCCTCTCACATGCTGCATTAATATATGGTATAATTTTCCAGTTCTGCCCAGTTCTGGAATGGAAGCCGTGTGGTTGTGTAGAAAATGGGGCATCCCTCATGTTGGGAACACTTGCAATCTCCTGTCCAAACTTGCTCCAAGCTGGAACATCCTGGCTGCCCAAATGCTGCTGAAATAGCAATGAGGCACTGGGCATTTTTTATGCCCCTTGGCACCAGAGGTTGAAGGACCAGTCCTTGGTAGCTAAACAGCAGCTTCCCAGGCTCCTCTTTCCCTGCCCATCAGCTTACTGAGGGTTAGCTGCTGTCTCAGATAAGAGCAGCCCTCCATGCTGATGGGCTTTGGGGAGCTCTGCAGCTGAGGGCTGCTCTGCCTCCCACTTGGGTTGCAGGGGAGTTCACCTTAGTTCTGCAAACAGAAATGACTTGAAATACAGGTTTCCACTGCTAAGCTAAGTGGGGATTTTTCTTTCCCTGTGGCCTCCTGGCATTGCTAACACACAGGAGAAATGGGGTTTGTGTGCATCCTCACTGTGATCTGCATGGGGCTCTGCACATACGTGTGTGTATATGTGAACGCATAAAGACAGCTTGTAGATCAGTTTCCTTTCAGTGTGATTCAAGGATAAATTTCTTCCCAAGTGAAGAAGCAGAAGCCAAAGATAAATAACTAATGTATTGCCTTACAAAGCCGTTCCTTTTCTCTAACGTCCTGTACAGCAGATACTAAACTGCATAGAGCTATTAGTGGGTGCATTACCACAGTGTACAGAATGCAGGATGGTCTGACCTTGCTTTCTGCTTTGTCTGGTGAAGTTTTCACACGTATACAAGCCTGAGAATGTAAGATGATGAAAGAGGATGAAATGGGTGAAGGAGAAGAGCAGCATCTGTAAAATGATATGAAAATGTTCTTGGTAATTTCAAGCACATGAGAAAACACAACAAGGAAACAACTTCTCATTTCTGTTTCAAATTTTCAGGGAAAATCCCTAAATACAAACAGTTTTTTGTTGTTGTTGTTTTTTGGGTTTTTTTGTTGGTTTTTTTTTTTTTTTTTTTGTCTTCTTGGAAAGGACAATTAAAACTACAAATGAAAACTGCCATATAATCTAAAAATTTTACCAACAATTTGCTTGCATCTTCCAGCTTACCTGAGGAAAATATTGCATGGAGAAAGGGAGATGATAGCATGACAGCTCTACCATGAATGTGGTCAAAAAGACATATTTTCCATTCACTCTCTCTGAAATTTCTTAATACCCTCTGATCACCCGTAGACTGAGCAGGTTACATGGAGGCTGCTTTTGTGTGCTATTACAATCTGTCATTGCTAGCACTCTCCAACTCCTCCAGAAACAAGAAGCATTGCCCTACATTTCCTCCAGCTCTCAATTCCCTTTTACCCCAGGTAGCTTTCCTTTCTGTTCGGCGCTGACCCTTTCATTGTGAACCTCCGCTGGATCCCTCATTGCCACTGAGAGCGGTGTTGCCTCCTTCCCTGTTTCTAAAATACCACCCTCGCATTCCCACACTTACATCTGTCAAGGACACCAACAGGTGACACCTTCCTCCTCCCCATCACGTCAAGTCTAGAAAAGGCTGTGGCAAGTGGAACGCTTACAAACAAGGCCAGATTTGGTGACCAAGGTCCATGATGCATTTTTTTATTTATACCCATGCACGCACACTTGTGCGTATGTTACAATGACTTCAGGGGACTGGAGGGGACTTTCCGCAAGGATTAGCTGAGTGTGCCTTCCACAAGGTAATACAACGATCTTGCCCTGGCTGCTGTGTTCTTAATTAGGGCCTTTTGTCACGTATTAGTTGTCTTTTAAAAGAGCTTAGTGAGGATAGTGAAAAATATTCTATATGTGACATGGTTCTTGCAGTCCTAATGCAGTTAAAACCCTCACAGCTAAACTAAGCGGGTTTGTAGTGGGTCTTCGTTTGGAACTGTTGCTGTGTTTTTACTGATTATGTGGTGTTATGGGGATGGTGTTTGCTAGTTGCCATATATACATGAAAAATGAGCCCTTGCTCCTCAGAGTGTACAAGGTGCAGATGTTGGGTGGAATCTGAAGGAGGGTGGAGAAGATCTGGGGATGGAAAAGTATGCAGTTTGTTCCAAGAATACTTCTCTCCCTAAGGGCAACATATCAAGCATTATGGCTGAATTGGGTCCTGAAGAGACCCATTCTGAACTTCCTTTGTGCACTATCCTTCCTTGACAAACAACTTCTCCAGCTAGACCAGGAGATCTGTGTAAGCAGGTGGCCAAGTCCCATCACACGTAATGCTGTTGGTGGGACAGGGTGATGAAGGACCCACTGATCTCTGACAGATGTTGAGAAGATCTAGATCTTGGTTGAATTTTTTGTATGTTAGCGATGCTCTCTTTCCATACCTTAAGTTTGGTATAGCATGTTCTGCCCTATCCAAAAAGGCACTACTAGCCCATGCAGAGGGCTTGCAGGCATCTCCCACTGATGCAAAGGCTGCTTCTAATCTGAGGTAGAGACTGAAACAGAGAATCTGCAAAGCTATGAATAACTCCAAAATGTGCTGCAGTATACACATAACTAGCAATGGTCAGTGGAATATGTAGGATGTGCCTCTCGGACATCTGCTGTGTAATAGGGATGTATTGTGCTTCTGAGGAAGGTTTTCATGCAGTGCGTGGTACACTGCATTTGGGGATCCTTTATGAAGCATGAGAATACTACCACTGGCATAATGGGCCCAAACTTTGCTTTGATCCTGTATGCAGGCCTTTGAGTCTGAGCTATATGCTATGAAAATAGCCAGTTTCCAAGCCAGAGGTTTGGTGCTGACCTATCCCTGAAACTGTCACAGATGTGGGGTAGAAATCTTGCTGGTTAGTAGTTTTCGGTGCAAGTAGAGGAGCCGGTTGTTTTGGTGCCCTAAACTGAGTTGAAAACGCTGTGGGAGCAGATTTTCTGAAGAAAACAAAACAAAAACCCAACCTTCAGTGTTCTGGAGGGTATGATGCAGCGCTGCAGAGGGACAGGGCTGACGTATGTAGGAATCAAAAGAACTGGAGAAAGTAAACTTAGACTTCTGCAAAGCACAGAGTCTCTGGTGCTGCAGGGGGCGGAGGCAGGCAGTAATAGTGTGCTTCTGTTCCGTCCCAATTCGCTCACTAATCATTGATGTCCTCTCTTTTGGGTTATTGCCAGTTACAAGGTAGGGAGCCTCTGAGCAGAACTGAGATCCCTGACTTCGGTTTTCTCCTCCAATCTGTGTGTTTGGTGCTGGAGCCAAAGCAAGGGCTCGCCATGGTGCAGACTGCAGGCTGTCCACACTGCGTTCACAGGGAGCATGAACCTCGTCCTCTCCTTCACCTGCTCTCACCACAGCTCCTTTACTGAGCTGTGCACAAACTGCATTAATAAGCATGAACGCAAGCAGCCGGTGGAAAATAATTTATTAGAGTTACTGTACACATCCTGACCCCAGCATGTTTCTGCTCATCCCGGGAGCCAGCTGGTATTGGTAAATTATGGCCTGGACTAACCACATTCAGTTAGTGTCTGCAGAAACACTGGAGGCTCTGCAACACTCATCCTTGCAAGGAACACCTGTGTAAGGTGGCCAGGAAAGCTGAATGGCAAGAGCCTTATCCTGCCCTAAAAACCCAGCGTGCTGGAGAGGAGTGACTCAGCAGGTCAGCTGCTAACTGCACCTCTGCCACGCTGGGTGACTGCTTTCTTTCCTCTCTCATTCCCCTGTCTCTGCCTAGACTGGGGAATGGGAAGGTAACATTTTCAAAGGCACACAATCCCAACAGAGGTATGAAAATGTTTGGCCAAAGGACAACATTGAAGGAATATTCTTTTAGTATCACCTACAGATGCGAAGAAGTAAAAATGAGATCTAGCCACACGCTTTACAGAGTTCGTTCCATGTTGGTAGGATTGAGCCACATGCCTGTTCTGACTGATGCCATCACACCCGTAAGACACACAGCATGTTATTGCTTAGCAGCTTAGCAACATGCACTATAGCCTGTGAGCTTCTCACCTTTGCCTTCCCTTTCAAGGCCAGTATTTAGCAAACAAAATTTGCAGTGCCATGGTTACCTGCCAGCAGGGCTTGGGACCTTAGAGCAGCTAGCCAGCATCTTGGGAGATACCACCATCTTACAGTATTGCAGCACGTTTGGGAATTTATTTATTTGTTTGGTTGCTTTTTTAGTATTGGAGCTGCTGAGGGAGGAACATTTAGGGGAAGTTCATAAGATTGTACTGTGGGGTCTCACTGCAATGACAGCAGAAACTTTCATATGCTGTAGCCAAAGAGAGAATCAGGGAACTTATGTTAAAGCTTTCTGTTCCAGCTGCTACCTCTGAGCAGTGAATTGTAACATCCAGTGCTCATACAATCGTTTAGGCATTTGTACAGAGGTGAAGCAGTTCCAACAGAACTCCAGGAGCCCACCAAGTCAAGTGCATGTCGGTCAGAGAAGTTCATACTGACTTCAGCTGTGAGATGAGATTTTCTCCTGCTGGACCTGCCAGCTCCTGCCTCCTCCTGTCCCGCCACTCCAATCCAGAGCCTCTTGTCTCTGCATTGCCGTGGTAAGGGCCTGAAATCAGCCACTCGGAGCACAGAGGGAGAAGACCACATTGTGCAGGAACAGGCTCAGATCAGACAAGGGGACATGGCAGTGCAGGCCTGTGACAGCCTGTATGGGGAACGTGGTGAAAGCAAAACAAACAGGATGCACGTGTCCCTTTCCCTTTGCTCTCAGGGATCCGGCAGCTGCTTGCTTTGACGGATGGATGGCAGTTCTGCTCAGGCACCTCTATGTATCCTGCTCCTTCCCTCTCATCTTTCAGTCCACACTGTCATTCCCTGTGCTCCCTGGATGACCCTTTGCAGAAGCAGCCTTGGCAGAAAGCTAGTGCAGGCACTTGCAGTCCTTTGGGGCATTAACAGACCTGCTGGCCCTCAGAGGCCCGACACCCTTGCAATTCAAGCTCATTTGCTCAGCTTTCTTTTTGCTCTTTACAAACTCATTTAGGGGCCTAGGAGATCAATCAGCAAAAATAAGTACTGATGTTCTTGGTATGGCATTCATCTAGCTGCTTCTCAGAGGCTATATGTTTTCAGGTTCCCTACTGATGAGCTGTAGGGAGGATTAGCAAGTTTTTCCTGCATATGGATTTGCAGTTTGTGCCCTTCTGTGCTTGTGTGAAGTCAACCTCTGCACTTGTGGTGACCTGCAAGGTTCCCAATTCACCTGATTAAAAATACTGTGCCTGTCAAGGTTGGCAGACTCCAACACAGCAGAGGGCTAACTGTGACGTCCTAACGTGTGCCACTACCCTTGTTTTATACATTTAGTTGTGTATTTGTTTTTTAATAAGCTTTCTTTTGCTTGCGTATATTATTTATTTATTTATTTATTTTTCTTAAAGGCTATCTTTGTTCTGTGGGCAGAAATGGTTTGAACAAGAAGTCTGCTTTCTAAGATGAAGGTGAATTTTTTTTGTACAGGCAAAAAGGAGTCACAGCAATAACTTACTGGCAGGTAGTTTTTAAGAAACTTGCAGATCATATCCAATCGTTGGAAAGAAGAAACATGTACTTCTTGATGTTCACAAAGTATATGACAAGGATGGAAAAAATGTTATGGTCTATACTGTACCTTCTTATAGTCCCACTGTAGATAGAGGAAAGTCATCACTGGAGATACTGCTTCTTTTCCATCTTGGTAGAGTTCATAAATAGTTGCCATATTTTCTCTCGTTATTTACTGCCTAATGTAGTCCAAGTTTCTGGGACAACTGATCATCTGAATCTAGCAGCCAAGTTTGCATTGTGTATGTTTACGTTGCTTTTTGAGATGCAAATGGACTCTGATCTTTAGATCCAAAATTGCAGAACTTCCATGAATTCATGGCTGACTGGGTCTAGTTAGGAGGAATTCTCCATGTATTGCTTAGGGTGTACAAAGTGTTGTCCAGCTGTGACACTCAGGTAGTCCTCCCCCCCTGAAACACACTGCAGGCAGTGTAACCCTGAAAATGCTGGAAATGCAGCTCTTTCCTGGTACACAATGGCTCTTCCAATCCAAAATGTGTTCTGAATTGTGCTGGGGTCAGGCGAAGGCTAGCAGAGGAAAAGGAAGCTCTCAAATAGAAAAGCAACTCTCATAAAACATCTTCTCTGGTCTCTGAAATCCAGTCCACTCATCTGTTCTCACCTCAGAATTTACCACCAAATTTCCTCCCCGAATATGACTTTATGCCTTGCGAACAGTTTGACAAATTTATTTTGCGTGAAATTATTCACCTAGAGCTCATTGGCCGTGTTCCCATCGTGCTGGCCGATCAGATGCTCTGCACCGCAGCTATGGTTCTGACTCCACCATGCATCAGCTGCTGCCGGCGGTGTCTCTTCAGTCACCTGCTCGAAGGGCTCAGCTTCTGCTCCCCAGTGAGCTGAAGCCCACAACATTTTCATGATACCCTCACAAGCACTTTCGGGGTGACTGTGCCTTCCTGAAGTGTGTTTTTGTGACCTTCCTCATGTTTCTCTAGGGACTTTCACAAATGAAGACAAAAAGTCATCTATTTATTTATTTATTTGTTTGTTTAATTTGTAAGGAGAAATGTTCTTCACTGTAGATAAAGTGAATGTGCTTGAAACAGTATTTATCAAAGAGCACAGACGCACGTGTTGAAGTACAGAAGTCTTTGGAGGAGCACCTGGAAGTGCCAAGCTTCCAAGCATTTCTTATTCTGCAATACCAGGGGTTTGTCAGACAGACTCTCAAGAGAGGGGAGATGCAGTTTGGAATGCAGCCCAATTCTGAGGTACTATTTACTTTGTACAGTTCGGTGTAGCTGGAGTATATCACAAAGCTGAAGAGTTTTCAAGTCTAATGCCTCTGAGAAACTGCAGCTCAACTTTCTGCCCTGCATTCTGCATGGGATTTTCCAGGTAGTCTTTCCTATGCTTTTACCAATTGCAGTTCTGTCAAAATTATGGAAAGTTATCTCAGCTGAGACTGATGATAAATAATCCACAAGTCTGGCTCCTTGTGCTGAGTTTCAGATATTAGGTGTGCAACCCCTTGGCTGAATTTCAGAAAGATACAGTTGTCTATCTCTAAAAGATTCTCAATACGCAAGGAGTATTCAAGAGCTTTCTAGTTTGCTTCTTTTTGGATTTTCAGGATCTCTCCTTCTCCAAGTTGTAAAAATGGTCTTTGCTCCTTTCAAGCTGTGTTTTTCCCATTTCATTGTCTAAATCCATCCTGATTTACAAGCCACATGATCTTAGTGTTTTCACTGAAGAGATTGATTTCTTACTTACTGTGTTAAACTACCTAGGAAAACAAGAACTGTTTTTCAACTAGTTCACCACTCTATCTAATATAGAAGGAAGACAATCTAAAAACAAGCTATCCTACCTCCAGATGCAGAAGTTGTTTACAAACTACACAGGTAGACTTGTGCTTTATGATGGGTTGGTTGTGGGATGGTATTTCTCAGAATTCTTACCTGGTCCAGTGAAATGTGGTGCAAGCATTTTTCATGTTCGTGCCCGTGGCACATGGAAACTGTTGTGGTGAAGGACATGACTATGAAAGCAGTTGTATTGACATCAGCTTGAGTTAGCAAGAGTGTTCTTGTGGACTTGGGGAGGTCGAGACTGCCTTTTCTTCTTTTTTGTGCCAGAAAGATAAAAAGCACTATTCACATTACGGAATTGTAATAATAGTCATTGTTGTATCATAACAGCATGTACATGGAAATCTTCCATGCAATAAATCATCTTTAGCATGCAAGGAAAGAGAGCCAAAGCTGCATTTGACTAGGACCAGGATATGATCTCTTGCTCCATGTCTGGTGATGCGCAATAGCTCATTACACAATAGTAGTGTTATCATGTACCTGAGCATCATGTCCTGACCAGTGTGGGAGAAATACGGGAAGCAGACCATCTAACTTCCTGGCATGTTTGTGCGATTGTATCATTGCAATAGCTGAAAAAACCCTCCTGAAGGTATTTTTCCTCAAAACTTCATTCTAGCAGAAAAACACCAAGTCCAATATTACACTCCTCTGGTTTGAAAAGAAGGAAGCCTGTCTCGAAGCAGGGAGCAGAGCAATTACAAATGTTCTCCAAGCACAAGGCCACCTCTCCAGAAAGCCAAATGTTGACACATTGCCCTTGGTGCCCTCTCCATTGGCTTTAACGTAGCATCCTCTCAAAACGAGGCAGACCTCCACCTATGTTCTCATGTGCTCTTTGTGCTGGGATCACAGCCTGGGATATTTTTGTAAATTATGTCATGACTAAACTGAAAAGACAGTCTTTCTAGGGTTACCCCTGAAGGCAGAACATGCCTCCAGGGCAAAGTATCCTAGCATCTTTGCTCACTCTGGGAGAATGATTGGTTGCAGCATTTTACCCCTGTACCCAATGAGATGGGCTGCAGGGCTCAAGTTAGCAGTATCTTGGTGATATGAGCCTCCGTGGGGTTTATGTCATACCTATATTTCAGAAGTTACAGAATGTGAAAGATATTATTACCTTAGAAGCATGTTGCAGAGCCAGCTCCTCTGGCCTAACGACACCTTCTTTTTAAAGGTTTCTGTGAGATGCAAATTTAAAATAAGCATTGTGGACTGGTTCTTATTAGAAGTAATATGAATTCCCCATGCCCCATTGTATAGGAGTGGGATGTCTGTGCAGCAGTAAATTGACCCCAGGAGGAGTCTAATGTATATGTAAAGCTGAGATGTGGCCTGGGGAAGTACAGTGTTATTTTTGAGTGGTCTTATGTCAACAGTTAAGTTCACAATCTCCCTCATTTAACTGAAAGGAATCAGATGTTATTCTGGGATGTGAATACTGTCATATTGGTTCTACCGATACATATGTGTTAACCAAAAACCTTGTTGAGGTATACTAGTGCTGTCAGCCAAATCTTGTCAGTGTTTGAGGAGACAGGAAAATTATTTGTCACTTCCTAGTGGGGGGAAAAAAAAAAAAAAAAAAAGATGATTATTTGGTTGTTTTGTGATGTCCAATTCTGCAAAATTGTTTTGTTTGTTTGTTTTTAGTTTGGGAAAATCAGTGAACTTGGAGCAGATTTAAATAAGGGGTTCAATGTTGAGATGGGAGTAGACTAGAAGAACATTTTTTCTAAGAATTTTCTTCTCATTTTATTTTACACTTTCCTGTTTGAAGTTTGGATTCTTTTATGCACTCTCTAGCTGGTTAACCAAACCATTTCAATCAGAAGCAATGTGTATGCTTTCCACGTCTTCTATTGAAAGAAAGCAGCCTATCTTTCTGCATCCCAGCAAGGTGAAAATCTCTTATTTTGACCATTAAAAATTGCTGGTGACCAGAAAGCTGTGGTCTCAGCAGTTCTGGATCATGCTGAGTGAAAGCTGCTGCCCTCTCCTGGAAGGAATGCGAGTGTTCTCGTAGGGTCTACAAGCATCAGTTCCTCAGTCTGGGACTCGAAGGAACATTTGAATGTGGTTGGAGCCTTTATCGCATACAGAGCACGTAGCATGATGAATCTGGTTCCAGCAGTGGGTTTGAAAGCAGAAAAATGTGATCAAATCTGGGACTGAGCAGCCACAAATGAAATAATAAAATTCTATGAACAGCTGGAACAGCTGTAATAGCAGAGTGACTCTAATCCCCCTTTTTCGTTTACTGAATGTGCCCAAGTAGCAGTGTCTTCTATTTTGAGGAATGGAGAAAACTGGAGGTGTATCTCATCTCCCAAGTGCAATGCCAAGAAATTGCTGCAGAATGATTCAAAACCTATTATTGCCTGTGCATGGGCTAGTCTTCATTGTTCCCCCAGCTTTGAGAAGCCTGCAAAATGACTCACTCTATCACCTCTACTTAAAAAATAGTCTGGTGCAAAGGATGACCACAATAAGAAATCAAGCAGGGAATGAAATGAGGGCAAAGTTCTCAGTCATGACTCTGGATTAGCAGAAATTTTCACTGTGTAAAGTGAATAAGGGAAAAGAACTGAAAGATTCGTATGTGTAGGTGAATGCTTGCCTTAAAGCACCAAACAAATGTTTTGTTCTAAAGGCAGGATACTGGAGAGATCAAGCAGTAAAGCAAGGGGCAAAGCTGGGGCAATGTGAAGAGTTAACCTGAAGTTCATCTGGGAAATGGTCTCACTTGTTTACAGAGTAGAGCACCCAGAGATGTCTGTACTTCATGTAAGGGAAAGGGAACATCCTCTTGCAGGTGAAGTGAAACCTTTCCAGATGCTTAAAGTGCCCTATCTGGCTTTGGAAAAGGAAAGCTGTTAAAGCGTTTATCAAAGGAAAGAAAACTGAGGCAATATTAGAGAGTTCCACTTTCAGTCCTAAATGTTTTCTGCAAGTCTCTGCTTTGTGATATTTTTTCTTGCCTGTTTCTTTTCTCTGTGTCTCAGTCTCACTGTAAAATTGGTTGGAATATACACCATCTACTGCCAGACTTTCTGTGCCTGACAGGCAATTCTTCGCCTCCCTCCTGGTAGGAGTCATCCAGTTTATAGGGATGACGGGCAGAAGTGACTGCAAGATGATGCTAACTTGAAGGTCCTACAAGGGTCACCAGCTGTGACCTAAGACTTGCAAAGTTTTGTAGGTTTTGAAGAACAGAACAATAGAAGCTCCAAAGTGTGTTTTTGCTTTTTCTCTCCCGACTTCATTTACTTGCTCATTAAATTCTGAAGCATGTAGCTACACCCATAGAAAATTACAACATTTCGTAACCTTTAATTGATTTGCGTATTTATGGGGAAACTGGTATTTCGGGACTATCCAACTGTGCCATCATATCACCCTTCCATGGGTCTCTGTGAGCTCTGTTGCTGCAAAGAAACCCTGATGTATGTCTGCCTGGCACAAACCTGGAAGCTCCGTGGGCAGAATTCTTCACTGCAGGTTACTAATACTGAAATCAGGAGAGCCCTTATTTGTAGATGGGGCAGATATTCATTGCAGCATGCTCTGCTCTGTTTGCTTGGCTGGGTGTTGGTATTCCAGCAAAGATTTTGAAACACATCAGCGTGCTGCGTGTTGTAAATGATGTTCCTTTTCCATAGCATTAGGAAAGGTAGGAACGCTGCTGGCACGGACAGGTACAAAAACACTTCAGTTACTGACATGGGTCTAATTGCTCCCTCTGGGATTTTCAGCAGTTGTAAATCCAGAGATGCAGTCCATATCCATGTGAGCTGAGAAGGTGAGTGTCCTCACAACTCCTTGTCTGTCTCAAGAGCACTATGGCTGAAAATCCACTTCAGTGGACTGTCACGGAATCACAGAATGGATTCTTTGTCATACACAGCTGTGTGTGACAAGACACTTTTGGTTTACTCACTTTGTTGATCACATTTGTAACTTTTCCCTCTAATCGTTGAGGCTGGAAAGCATTGCAGATAATATAGTGACCATGAGTTCAGTGTCTTCTCTATATTTAATGTCCCCGATTCTGGCCTTGGTTACAGTGGTCAACCTGCTGGCATGAGTACTGTTGCTTCAGGCTTGAATGTTGCAAATGTGTACAACTCTTACCCTGAATAAATAGTGACTGAGAATAGCCAGGACAAGCACCATCCAACCCTGAGCACTGGGTTGGTGGATATCTCTGGACTGAGGGCCAACTCCAGCTGTAGTGAGTATTTGCTGGTGACCCTCCGGAGCCATCTTCAACAAGTCTAGTGGTCCCAGGGAGAATGTAGTCACAGTCCTTTGCCCTGTTACCAGCAGGTATTTGGAAGATAGGGCAAGAGAGTGGGCTTGCTATTGGGGTGCACGGACTACTAGCATAGGGCAACGCAGAGTGTTGGTTGGTAACTACGTAATGGTGGTGGGCCAGATCATGGCTCCCGCTGTCAGCTTAGGCAACTGGTGTCCAACCATGCTGCAGCATTGGCAGGCCAACTACAGCAGGCAGGAGGCTTGCCAAGGAGCTGAGGTTGCATGACACAGCAGTGAAGAGAAGCAGCTGCAGCCCAGAGGCACCTGAGGTCACTTTGTGGAGGCCGAGATTTACTGAGGCTTTCACACGAGGCTGGTTTGGAACAAGCTAAGGGCAGTACCTGACCGTAACATGACCTGCCCTTCTTAACCCAGGAGACTGAATCCTTATTACATTTTCTAGGCCTGGTAGAAAACACTGTTCTTCAGGGGCTAGAGCTTATGCAAGGTTGCTTTGTGGATGGCCATTGCACAAAAAAAGTTCATCTGTGAAACACCCTGCCCACGGGTGTTGGAAAAAGGTTTTTTCCTGGAGTGTTTTGTGGCACCATAGCTGGAATTATCAGATGGGGATGTGCTCAGACACAAACTCAACAGAATGGACCAGATATGAGCTGAAAACTGTTTTCTTGAAAGCATTTCCAGCATTCGGGCCTTCCTCTTTTTGTTCTTCCTCCACTGTTCTTCACTCACTGCCATTTCTCTCATTGTCCAAGCATCTCTACAAGCTCCAATCTGAAATTAGGCTGGTTGTGCAAGAATCCATTTCACTCCATCTGATCTGTGGTGTTCAGAGGGGTCAGGCTGAATGAGGCCAGGGGTGCTGGCTCCTCCTTTGCAGCTGGCACACTGTCTGGAGCCTATTACTGCAGCAGAAGCCATCACACACCCTTTCCCTTGAGAAAAATGACCTCAGGCCAAAGCATCATCTCTGTCTTATCGCCAGCTAATTGCAGGACATCCTGGGGAAGATGGTGGCATTTGCACCTTTGATCTCAAGGGTGCAAGGTTGGGTTTTCTCTTCTGCACGCTCCAAGAGAGTGTAGGTGTTTGCTTTAGGCTACGATGACATGAGAAATACCTTTGTGAGGCGAGGCTTGGGTGTATTGGGGCGTGACTCAGAGGAAGTCAATGTACAGGGATTTGTTTTGTGTGCAAGAGATCTATTCGCTTTAGTTACCAGCATGGGTGTAATTAACTTTTCTTTTTTACATTTTATTATTTTGATTATTAATCATGACTTAAGAATGGCTGTGCCTATGAAGTTTTCATATGCACGTTCAAAGAATCCGAGTTTTATAGTATCAAGGGTTGGCTTCAGGGAGCCAGGGAGGAGAATGGCAGTTCACTGCACTCTCATGAGGGACCAGTACAAGTAAGAGGCCAATAACTTGGGGCAGAATATCTTGGTTTAGAGAGTGTAGTGAAGGACATACTTAAAATTGAGCTGCAAGAAGTCTTGCCAAGAAAAATTAGTAAAGGATCAGCATGACCACAAGATGCAAAAAAAAAAAAAATGAACCTGCTGTGTGTACCTTGTCCAGATTTCCTTGGTTTTGGAACTGGACCTCTTTTTCTCTTCTTTGATTTAACTGACAACTGATTAGATTAGCTATGTTTCTTATACAGGGTAAGGATCATGCTGGGTTAATCCAAGTTTGCATTGCCCTTAGCCTTGATTTAAGGTCTGCAGAATCAGCAGATAAGGGTGTGTAATTCAAAATTTTTGCCACAGTTTGTGTTCTGTTTTGATTCTGCTTGTGGAGTTGCTGTGGTTTGTATAAGACAAACTTAAGTGAGCAAAACGCACAAGAGCTGCATGGCCCTGCTGCAGGAAAGCTCTTTTTCTCACTGTTCTGATGCAATCTGCAGTGAGATTGGCTCACTAATAGATCAGTTTATGCCCAAACATCTCAGAGAATAGGTTATAGTTCCTGTAAGTTAGCTTGAGAGAAATGTAACTTCAGAATGAATGATGACCACTTTCCAAGAAGGAGAGGGTGGATTGAGGTGGGAGGCACATGAATCATGGTGTCCTGATTTTAGACGAAAATTGGTATGCCTAGAGGTGAGGCAAGGGAAGCAGGTGGGACATCTTGCAATAATCAGACCAGAAAATGTGGCCACAGTCTTTTCAAGTTTGTGATGGTCAGGTTTACAGCATTCATCTTTACATGGCATTGACTGGATCCTTCCTCTATCATCACAGGTTGTCTCATTACCATTTATAGTGAAAATCACCTTTTAAGAAAAGTGCTTCTATGCCCAGATTTCCTGTAAATAGTCAGCTCCACGTCCTGATATGCAGCCAATACATTCATGTGGCTAGCAAAGTAGAATTGGAGAGGAAAGAACATTTATATCACTTGGGAAACTCTACGTTTAGATTCATCCTAAGAAAGAGAAAGTGTCAACACACTTATTAGAGTGTTGTTTGTTTTTTTTTTTTTTTTTTTTTTTTGCAATGAAACTCAATACATTGACCTGGAAATGTTGAATGAAACTCTTGTAATATATTTGATTGAAACAAAACATTTTTCTGTGTCCTCGGGTATTCAGTATTTTCAAACAGTTCTGAAAATAGGTTTAAAATGAAAATTTTTGGTTGGCTTAGAAATTTAAACTTCAATTATGTTTGAACTAAGAAAGTCAAGAGAAAGAGATAGGAGTGTGGAACCAGGTGGTTTTGCCATTGTGGGCATAAAAAAGGGATCTGTCAACTGGAAATGCGAGCCAGGCAAGATAACTATAGGCAAGAAAAGTGCCATTTCAGCATGTTACTCCTGTCCAGAAACAAAGTGACTGGGTGTGCATCACAGTGCCTGGAAATGTGGCCTCATGCATTCTGGAGTTGAGCTGGTTTGTGCACCATCAGCACAGAAGAATTTGTGCTGCCCTCGTCAACACTGGTAATTCAAGACTGCTATGTGCATGGCTTTCTCAGGCATCTGTGTTTCTATATTTTGGGGGAATTACAGTCTTAATCAAGTCTGGATGGCTGCAGGTCTCCTTCTAGGGAATCAGTTAATCAGAATAAGGTGCCTGTATTTTTGTTTGTTTTTTGCTGAAAGTGTGCAGTTTTCCTATAGGGAAAAGGCTGGTAGTGATAAGTGTCAGGCACAGTGAAGACCAAGAGAACTTCCAAAGTCTTTTCTTACAGTTTGTCAAATCCCTGACTGGCTTTTCCACAACTCGTTCCTTGTACCTTATAAATAATACTTAAGTCAACACAGACAATTGTGGCTACTGGTAAAAACCACAGAGAGCAGTTAAACACAATGGAAATGACTTATTCCACCATTTGTTTCTGCTTTGGAACAAGTAAAAAACTTCTGAAAAGAAATGAGTCATTTTTTTTTTCACCCATCTTGACTTTTGTCTGCTCAACAAAGTGTCCTTTTTGTGTACAGTTGTGGTCTTAACTTTTTTCGTTGCTTTTTATTTATTTACTTTTTTTTTTTTTTTCTGCTTTGCTTTCTTGGTTTAGGATTGTCTCCCAGTGACAACTGCTAGCACCACAGAGCTAGGACCTGGTAACAGACGAAGAAAACCGCCATGCCTTTGGGGAAATGACTCTGCTACCTTGCCAAGAAACATGTTTGGCAAGTTTATAAGCCAAGGTGGAGCTGAAGTTCCCTGAGCCCTTCTGCCCTCCTTGAAAGATGTCAGGTGGGAACCTCAGCAAACCTAATATCTTGAGTAGCATCTCCAGGGTTGGGCAAACTGGTTCAGGTAGAAGAAATAGCAGTTCATACTGAACCTTTGCCCGTTTCTTGATAGGCCCAGCCTGAATTGTATCTTCTTTCACCTCACGAACCTAAATCTGGCACATGCCTGTCCTCAGAACTGAACCTTCATAGATGATGTGAAAAGTATGGCTGATATCTTAAAATCTTTCTCTTGCATGTCTGCACCTCTACCTTCCCTTGAGGTTAATTGTTTGAACATCAGCCAGTATTTACTCCATGCATGCTAATCTTGGACTGGTGTGGGCTTCAGACCTCCTCTGGAGCACTACTCCCCACAAGGCCACAAACCAACGCATCCCTTTGGCTTTGCTAAGAGTGTGTTAGGAAGTAGGGGCTGTGGGGAAGCATGTGGTTAGCCTAAGCAGCCACTTGTCATTTCTGGAGCGTCTTTGTGGTTTTTATGAGGAAAGCAATTGAATGGTCTTCCTCTGAGTTGACTTAGAAAAATCAGAGCGAGGGGCTGACTGGAGAGAGGTGGAATGGTTGATTTTTCAACCTTAAGGCAATCTTGGTGATAATACCCCTGTAGGAAATAGATCTCTGCAGAGTAAGGTATCTCTAACTTTTCCAGTTGTATTAGCCACAACTCAGTTCTGAAAGGGTGACCAGGCACTCACCCAGCCCTTGTGCCAGCTGCTCTATGGAAGAAAAACAAATACCCTGACTTTACAAAAGGATGTTTGACCTTTTATGGAAGGAGCTGACCTCCTGACATGTGTTCCGTGGCTTGGGGAGCATAAGTTGACCCACCTGTATAAAGAGCTGTGTTCAAGAAGTCTTGCCAGAGAAGTTGCTGGAAGACGTCTGTGTTGTGTATGGAAGGAAGAGCTACAAGAGCAATGAAAGAGGGCTTAGAAGAAAGAAAAAGTTTCAGGCAGAATAATCCAAGATATTTTCTGGCAAAGATATTTATCTCTTTTGTATTAAAAAGAAACTTTGTATTAAAAAGAAGGGGGTGAAGAGCAAGGATATGTACTGTATCCTTGAAATATGAGGTGGCCTTTAGACTGGGAATATCTGTGTCCATTTTTTCTGTCAACCACAGGATGACATCAATATGGGCAGTAGGGATTTTGGTTTAAGGTAGTTCAAAATCTAGGCTGTTCCAGCTTATTGGGTTATCCAAACACTGCAGCTGAATCTGTAGACTCCTGTTGCCTCTACCAAGGGGAGCAAGGGCATCACTTTCCAACTGCTCAAGCTAATAATACCAGCAGCTCTTCTGGGCTGGAAATCAGATAACACAGTAATACTCCTGTGGCCTTAAACTCAGCTCACAAGATGCTTCTAGGGTTCTGCATGCAGCTGATACCCTGTTGCACATCTTCATATAACAGAAGGCCTTCTGTTTATGTTTTTGCTTGCAAATGACAGGGGTTGGCAGGTTATCTGAATACTCAAATCTCTGTCTATATTTGCCTACTTCCAAATCTGTTTACAGTATAGAAGTGTCAATATTTTTTCCATGTAAGGTGATATAAGCAACTGCCTTGCTGTTGACTCAACTGAAGATTACTAATTTCAAAAGCTAGTTAACACATCAGCTTACATTCCAGGTAGAAGTGCAGAGCCTGCCACTTCTGGGAAACTAACAGTGAGAGCTGCCTGGAGCCCAGGGCTAAGCCAGGGCAGAGCACTGAAATGCTCCCTTTGGGCAGGTCCTTCAGCTGCTCAGCAGACAAGCTGGGCTGGCGGGAGATGCTCTATGGGATGCACAATTTCAGGGTCTCTTTCTCTATTTCTTTGGACAGCAATTTCCTGAAATATATCCACCATTTAATTTTTTGGTAGGTAGCTGCTGGATTTCCTTTCCTCTTCCTAGTATGGCACTGTTAAACTTGTCCCTATAACTCACATCTAATGCAGCAAGAGCAGCAGTGTAGGCTTTGTGTAGGTTTATCAAGGTGCTTGCAGGGGACTTGCCAACCCAAATCCTGCCTATCTAGGTCATAACTGAAATTCTTTTGTTATGTGGTAGCTGTGGAGTGCTTTTAGGAAATAGGTTGGTTCCATCTTGGGCTGAGCTATGTCTTGCTTCAAGCAAACAGATATTAAGTTTGAATGTGTACAATCTATTAAAGACCTGTGCCTGCTCCCAGTGCTTGTACTCCCATTTATGCATCTTTGAAATACCAGGAATTGGCTTAGCAGAAATCCATCCTCTCTATTTCCCTTTACCTTAAAATGCTCTTAAGACAGTTATGAGAATTTAGCACAGGCTGTCTGCATTTGTCTGTCTCTGCTTTTTCATTTGTTCTGCCATTATCCTGTAAAACCCTGTGTATGCTTTTAGGCTTGAGTGTGTTGTTTTTTGTTCTGTTTTGTTTACCAGCTAATTTTGCTAATCCCCTTCTTTTGCACAGATGAGATTTACAGTCCTTTTTTTTTTTTTTTTTTCTAAAGGAAATAATGTCCCACAGAGATCTGCCCTAGGGTTGGAGGAGCTGCATGAGTGCTCTTCATTACATAAGAAATGAGTGTTGATTAAGCTCTGCTGGAGTTAATTTACTTGTATCTCCTTATAACAATAGAATAGATTTTTATTTATGTAGTTGTTTTTACACTTTTACCATGTATATGGATAAAATGAGGTCAGGATCTAAATAGAAGATGTCGTAATATGGGAAGATGTCCACCTTAGTAGTCTGTGCACACGTCCATACTCAGTTGGCATTTAGCTTGTCATAAAATAGTTCTCATCTAATGAATATTTTTGTCAGCTTTTGTGGAAAATATCCTAAACTTGTCAACCCTATTAATGTTCTCTGTCAATGCCAGATGTTGTGCCTACATGGCATCCATTTCATTGTCCAATTAGCCATTGGAATGCAGTGATAAGTGAAAAGCAGCACTGGGAGACCAAAGTTTAAATTCAGTTATTGGTACCCATACATTAGGGATTGGTCTAGATAAACTTAGCAGTGTTTTTCAAACCTTTACGATTCCGTGGTTATCAAAAACTCTGTCTGCCTTGGTGATTCACTGCATTTCTTGCATGAAAAAGAACTTAACGTAGATGGACAAGGCAAAGAATAGGACAAAGAAAACCTGGACCCTGTTTTTCTGGTAAGGACCTATTGCACAGTTTCAGCAATGCATCTGAGGTTGTGCTGAGAGACTGCAGCCAGCTCTGCTGTAAACGTGAGACCATTCCTCCAGAGCTGAGGACAGCTCACTGTTGTGTGGGAAGGAGGGCTGTGCATCAGCCCTGCAATCAGTTCTTGAAAAGGCTTCTTGGTCCCTCTGAGTCCATCCAGAGATGGGAACCAGCACCTCCTGCTGACTCACCCTAGGCTCATTTTGACTAAAATCTTGATAGTTTGGACACATCATTTCTCTTTCAGTGATTAAAAGGTTACTCTCTGGGCCAGCTGGGGAAGAGGGTGTGCTCTGAACCTTCTTGACAAGAGCAAGAATCTCCCTGCTTATCTCACTTGAAATCATCTATTTCACATTCATCATCTGAATTCAATTAAAAATAACCTGCAGCTGTAATTGTTACGGGCTGTTTTTAACTGAGCACCCTTCATCCCAGAGACACTGGGATTTCCCCCTGCAGTTTCGAGAGCAGGTGGTCAGTGGGAAATTCCTGCAAGCTCCTTTGTGTAGGGCTGCTCTTGGGGGCTAGTCACAGCATATCAGCTGTGATTTTGCATTCATCACTGTGGAACAGAGGATTGATTTACTATTTCCCCCTCTGTCTCTATCGATACCCAGGAGAAGCTATGTGAAATTAGGAGCTATTGGATGAGGATCTGTTCCTGGGTTTTCACAGTATGTGTGTTGTATGATAAAAGCATCGTCTCACGATCATCTGCAAGGAAGCTGGTGTGATGTGTGCTACAGTGTGGTGACAGTCTATGACACGGAACCATTTTAGTCCATTATGAATGCACAGCACAAGTTCCCTGAAACATCTGTGTGACTAAGATGGTTTATATCATAAAACAATTAGAAATGAATGTGTTTGGAGACTGTTTAAGCATTCATTCATCATTCTTCTCTTTTTTTGTTAATGGGAAGTTTCCTGTTAAGAAGTGGGTGAGGCACAGCCTCGCAGAAACATTCACAAGCAGCGTGAGAGATCCTTGCTTTGTTCCTGTGGTGTGGGAACTCTTCAATTTCTGGGCATCGGTACCTCGGGCTGAACTTCTGCAAAATGCACACATCTGCTGCAGAGACATAACTTACTGCAGGGGAGCAGAGGGCCCTGATTTGCCTCGAGTTATCTTCGCTTTTCTATTCTCTGTCCCTGTTACCAGCAACCCTGGTAAAATTTCCTATGCATTTTTTCTTTCTAATTAGACTAAATATTTGTGGAAAACTTAAGCCTCAGTGGTTTAACTCTCCTCTCTGACTAATAGCAGAGAAAAATGTTAAAACTTGTTACTCTCTTTTTACTCAGCTTGGCACATAAGAAGTAGTAGTTTACCCAGGAAAATTTGGAATGGAAACTCTCTTGATTTCACACAAAGGCTTTGAGTGTTGTGGTGAAAATGGCTTTCGATTAGACAAAGTCATAAGCCCTTGAAATCCTCATGTGTGCCGTGTAAGAAGTGGAATCCTTCTCTTACAGCTTGTCATCGCTGCATAATTTGAGCTCTGGGTACTGCTCTGAAAAAAGCTTTGGATCCAGCACTGCAACTGAGGTAGAGGAGGCAGGACAGCTTCTGTTCTGCTGGTTTACTAGTGCAACAGGGTGACCTTTTTCTGATTCACGGGTCAACCCAAAGTCTACTGTCTATCTCTCACCCCATTTAAATAGGTATCTTCAGTGAGGAGCAGTTCTGTCTTCCCCCCCTCCTAACCCCCAAAGCTGGGGCTGTACTCATTGCACACTCCCTCATTTTGCGGCTTGAGAAGCTGTATTTCTGCTTCAGCTGAGGAATTGAGTCTCCTCCTTCCCTGCCTCCTCTTCCCTTAATGCACCCAACTATACTAAGTTGAAAAGATACTTGGCATCCAAAGTAACACAGCCATGCCGTACATCGTCCAACTTTATATCTCCAGAGCAACTAACCCTGCAGCCCACTTTTCAGTGGCAGTGTGAGAGTGTCTCTGTGGCTAGGGTACAAGCTTGTGTCTGTTCCCCAGAGTTCAGCTCCTGCCCAGATGTGCCTCCCTCAAAAAGCCCAGCACTGTTGGTTAGTTTCATTGTGGTACGAGAGAGATTTGCAATCAGTGTTGCACTGAAGCCAAAAGAGCTGGGGAAGCTCTGCTAACCCACCTGCTCTGGGCTGCTTTTTCCTTGCAGGCTGTGAGCTCAGTGTTGTTTCCTTCTGCAGCAAAGCCATCAGCACCATTTCCCATTCACACCAGTGGGAAAGAAGGGCTCATAAAATGAACGCATTCCCAGTCTCCCTTGCTCCTCTGCGGAGACAGATCATGACAATTTCTTCAGCTTTAACTGCAGGCAAGTGCTTCTGTGATTGGCCAGGGCAGTGAAACCAGATTTCCTATGGCTTTGGTGATGAGGTTCGTTGTGGTTGTTGTCACTGGTTTATTTTTCCTCAAATCTTTTTGTTTCCCCAGTGTGCCATACTGGGGCTGCAGTGCACTAATAAGCACTAGAAATCTACAGAAGAAAGAGAGATTCTACACCCAAATTCATGAGTGTTTTCATGTAACGATTCTCTTACCTATTAAAATCTAAAGCACATTTACAACCTTCCCTTTAAAGAGCACAAGGCACTTGTAGCACTTTCTTTTTGCCCCACTACCAAGTAGCACAAAACTTGTGGGAATTCAGGGTTTTTTTCTGAACCTCTGTCAGTGGTACTGGGCAACTGGCTAGATCTCTTGCAAAGCCAGAGGAGAGATTTAGGTTGGATGTTAGGCAGAAATTCTTTACTCAGATGTGGTGAGGTGCTGGCACTGCTGCCCTCAGGGGTGCCCCATCCCTGGAGGTGCTCAGGGCCAGACTGGATGGGCCCCGGGCAGCCTGAGCTGGGACTGGAGGAGCTTAAGGTCCTTTCCAACATAAATCATTCTACGGTTCTATGAAAGCCACTGCCTTCTCTTGGAACCTTCATGAAGGGAGATGGGAACTCAGCATTTGGACGCTGCAACACAGTGAAGTGGCTCCTGAAGGACACCTTACTGGCTTTCTGGAGGATTCTCTCATGTGTTACAAGGGTGTAAGTAGAAACAGTTCCTTCTTTTTGTTATGCTTGAGAACATGGCTACGTTCTTGCAGTTGTTTTTAGTGCTTTGTTTCCTTTGCTGCTCTGCTCCCAAGTTTCTCTCCTTTTTTATCTAATGCCATTTTACATGTATATATACATATATAATAGATAACCTTATCCAAGGTGATTTTCGTTCGCTGATTCCCAGAAGGTCTTTTTCAAGTGAGAAGATCTGCATCATCAGGATGCAGTTGCTGTACACACCTCACCTGAGCCAAGGAGCCTCTCCCTGCCACAGCACTCTGCCCATTTCCACCTGTCTGATACCCCTTAAGGGATGTGTGGACATCTCCTAGAGCTGGTTGAATCCCAAGCTACGAGGCTTTACAGAATCATTCTAAGCAGTCCAGTAATGTCCCTTTGCCCTGTGCTGATCACATGGCAATTTCAAATGACTTGAGCATTTCACATTTTTGTGTAATCTCCTTAATGTGGGGGCACTTTAGGAGCTCTCAGATTTCAGGGAGTTCAGGGTAATTTTAACTTGCTGGAACACTACAAGTTTCCACAGATCTGAGCACAGAGGTCTGATGGGGTTTGGGAAATGAGTGGCTGGGGAGATCTGTCTGCCTTTCTTCTGGAGCAGATATTTACTGAACAAATATTGTCATTGCTTGGAGAAATGAAGGTGCCAGAGTGCCAGGGAGATGGGCATGTGCTTATTTGCAGAGGTGACCTTTTCAGATCAGACTGAATAGTGAAGAAGCTGTTTGCTGGACAGCTGGACTTCGTTTTACAAGGTTACCATTCACTCCTGTTTTATTGGCAGCACGTTGACACAGATTATTATGCAAACTTTCTGAAATGCATATCTGTGGTTTGCTGCTGCTGATCTACAAACAGTTCTAATCTCCCTGCCTCCATATCTCTTCCTTCTGTGTTTTGTGAAGTGTTACAGGAGGAAACATTCTTCAGTGTGGAAGTTTCCCACCCTTTTACTTTCCAGTGATTTTGGGGAGGTGTTTGGATCTCTGGTCATCCGGTCAAACTTCATCTTTGATCATCCATTGATTCTTTTTGATTTTATTGAAGCGGATTTTTAAAAGAAACAGCTTATTACAGTTTTGAAGTAGACAAACTAATGGAAGATAGACCAATATAACGTACACAGCTTTGTTAATGTTAATCATCCAAAGCCGGATGATGTGGAGGCCTGGTGGTGTGCTGCAGGCAGGGACCTGGTGAGCCTGCTCTACTGTGACAGCTCTTCAGGCCCTGCTATAGGCCAGTCTTGGTTCCCATCCCTCAGATGTATTCAGAGCTGGAAGGAAGAGCAGAAAATGTGGCATATGGATTGTCATGTTTCACCTGCAGGTTGATGAGACTTGCAGGGCACCAGCTCTGCAGGATACATTGAGATCCCTCCATTGAGAGCACACCACACTCCCTACCATCCCAAAACCTCTGTGCAGGAGGGATTCATGTTGAATTCAGGATTGAGCCCTGCAGGGCCAGGGCTGCTTCTGCCCACACCTGGGAGAGACACGGGGAAAGGAGCCGCTCAGTCACAAACTAGACTGCAGCTGACAGCAACTGATTGTCAGAGGCAGCCTAATTTAATTAGAGCTGAACTGGATCATTATTTAATGAGATCTGAGCCTAATTAATTTTTGGAGTCACAGTATGGAAGATGCTTTGTTCCTTTTGAATAGATAATTAAGTGAGGCGTACGCGTGCACCCTGTGCTCTGCTGCATTTGCAAAGGGTTTGTTCTTTTTCTTATCTCCATCTTATTTGTATGAGCACTTTGGAATTAGGAATTAATTGTTTTGTTGCTGCTGATGTTGGGTATAATTATCTTGCCTTAGAAAGGCAGAGTTTGTCCAGGACCCAGGGCTTTGTCTCCCAGAGCACATTGAGCAGAACCACTCTCGAGGTTGCAAAACGGAGGATGAGTTATGCAGGGATGATGAGCTGTCTCCAAAGTGCTCTGAGCTCAAGCTGCTTCGGGTCAGGGATAGAATGGCCAGACAGGAGGCACTGCAGAGGGCAGGTGATGGTGTTTCATAATGCCACTTTCTGTTGGCTTCCCAGTGTAGACAAGCTAAATTTCACGTGGCTTATCCTCATCCTCTGTTCTGACAGAGCTGAACGATGCACCACTGTGCTCAGCTGCCTGCCTCTGACAGGAGGAGATTTGGTCTGTTCCTGTTTTATTTGTAATGGTGCTGTGATGCACGGATCAGAACAGCCTGGCTTTATTGTTCCCCACACCCATAGAAGCCCTGGGGATTCTGACATTTGCAAACGTACCTTAACATCTCAGTAATTGAAGTGACATTCATTTGCAAGCCATAGATTAATATTTTGAGTTTTAATGTTTCTAGAATAGTGTGTGAATCGTTCTTCCTTGGCACCAGCAATTAACCCAGAAGGTTCAATACCCAGCAGGTCATTTCCATTAGAAAGCACATGTTTGAGCCCAGCTTTCTTAGAAGGTATTGAGCTTCACAAATAAAAAGGATTCATCAAGAACAAAGAGCTTCATGGTTCCTGGCACCTGAGTTACTGTGAAACAGAGAACTTTCTCCATTATTTTTTTCCTCCCTTGCTTTGCATGCTTTTGTGGGCTCTGTCTGCTCCTTCTCTGGACATTTGGTGCAGCCACATACACACATAGTACCAGCCAGCAAGGAAACCTTGTGGCACTTGCAGGAGTCATTGACCATATGCATGAGCTCTCTGTTGCAAAAGCTCCTGCACTGAAGATAAAGGTCGTGGCTGCATGACCAAGGTTAAGACATTTAAGATTCAGTACAAACTGTGTATCAAACACAGCAGTGCTTGCCCTACATCAGCTTATCCTGTCAAGGCAAGAGAATGGCAATCTTAACTCCTTGTGCAACCCACCCTTATTGAGAAGGAACAACTTGTACTGACACCTGATAGAAGCTGGGGTAATATCTGCCATATCTGTAGTCTGATTTTTGCCCCCATCCATACCTTTGGAGATCCCCTCCTATTTCAGTGTCCCTCTAGGATGACAGCAAAAGGCCCTTCAGAGGATTATTACAGAGTAGTGGATGCCTCGAATCAGCTGCACAAACAGGGAGAGCTGTTGATCCATTTCTGCCGACTTCAGGCTTCTACTCCTACTTTTTCAGCTTTGGAAGAGACCTATGCTGAAAAAATGTCTTCAGAGAGACCCCACAGCCTCAGCTCAGGGGCTCCACCTGTCCTCTGTGCTGGGGTACGTCTGTTGGATGCAATCTGTTATAATCATGCTTTCCTATTTTTTAATTGCTTCAGGGCTGCTTTTCTCTATTCTGACAGTTATTATTTTCCCCCCAACTCTTACACATCTCTTTACATCTTTCAGATGGTACAAACCCCTCTGATTTTCCTCAGAAACTCCTAGAGAAAGCCATTCTGACGTTCTCACCACTAGGGCTCTCTGTTAGACCTCTGCCAAGATGGCGAAGTAGACCTGGCGAAGTGAATTCCCTATTTCTTTGTGGCTGGAGCCCTGGAAAACCATGCTGATGGCCGCACTAGTTGTGTTCCTTCTGGGGTGAGCTTGACCCATAGCACTTGGTGGATATTTCCAGAAAGGGGCTATTGCTCCCTCACCTTTCCATGTGGCAACAGGAGCAGCAGCCCTAGGGCTCTTTGCCCTTTCTCTTACCCTTTCCAGCAATGTGTCCCAGCTCTGCCCCTTTCCTGCACTGCTGGGAACTCTCGAGCTGCCTCGGGCACAGCGAGGTGCCTCATGCTCACCTTGATGTGGCGGCACAGGAAAGGCGAGGTGAGGGTGTTGAGGGTTGGAGCAAGAGAGCCTGAGAGCAGGTGCACTGCGGTTAGGGCAGATGACTCCATCCAGTTACTCATCACTGAGCAGGTCTCCACTTATTCCTTTCTCTCCTTTTCTGGAAAGTTACTGTAATTCGCTTATTTATGATGCTTTCTGTCCCTGCAGGCGGGATGACTTGTTTTACTGCTATCCACTCACCTGCAAATCATTGCTTTAGGTCAGCTTCAACATCCAAGGACAGCTACTGAATGCCATCTCCAGCTGGTTTGCACATTTCTTAACCATCAAAATGTGCAAGTAGTTCACCTACAGTTTACTGACAGTCTCACCTGAGGTGATGCTGGATGTCTCATGAGGGATACATGATGCATGCCCTCGGCACAGAGCCTGGCAAGGTCACACCTCACCTGGGAGAGAGGATGACAGTGTAGTGTGCACAGACAGATGCGAGCTCTAGCTGGACAAAGGCCAGCACTAGTCTGAGCTGTGTGACGATTCCAGAGCCGGCATTACTGAGGATAAGGGTAGACTGGCCAGGACTTTCAGCCAGGCTCATGTAAATTACATGGGCTTTGGTCGTGGTCAAAGCAGAGCTCACTGTGTCTGTTCAAAGAGCAGGGCAAAGCAGCTCAACATACTTATCCCACAGATATGCCAAATGCGTGTCTGTAGAAGCCAGTAATCGATCCCATCCAGATTCCTCACCATTAATCTTCATCTCCAGCTAGCATCACACGTCTTGAGGTCAACAGTGTTGAGATCAGCCAAAATCAATAAAAATCTACATTGTTAGTGTATCCTTAGTGCAGTGCAGCTGTCCTTGCTATGCAGGAAGCATAACTTAATCTCCCAGCACGATGTGTTGAATTTATTGCTTGGCGACATTCAGCAAATATAGAGCGGTGGTGGGTGGGGAAAATCCTGGCTTTTGATTCAGAATTTGTACTACAGCTGTGAGTGAAAACACACATCTGATGTGCTGACTCAAAGCACATGGCTCCCATCTGGGCTGCCATCTCTCACCGTAATGCTTTGCGTTCCTCCTCTCTCTGTACTTATTGATCTGGATGGTTCCAGGTGGATGCAGACTGGGTAGATCAGGTACAGATATAATATTGAATTAAAGTGCTCATTGGTGGAAAGTCAGCAGTCTTTAATCCTTTCATACGAGGAAAAAAAAATCATTCAAATTAAGAGACTGTTTTCCTTTTAACTTAGCTCTTGAAAAATGCCACAGTGAATTATTTAATCTCCTTAAGCAGATCCCCTCATCTGGCTCCCTGGCAGGCATTTGCTCAGCTTGTGTGCCACTCTCTGAGCACAAGAAAAGCTGCTCACAGTGTCAGCTCCTGCTCTAAGAGGGATTTCTGAATACCTTTTCTCGCTGAGTACACCCCAGGGCACGAGAAATGGGGAAGTACCAACAGGGGAATGATATAGCTATAGCCCATTAATTACATTGAAGAGGCTATCCCAGAGGCAAAAGCCTTAAATCAGTGAGAATTCTGCTGCAACCTGAATAAGGACAGTGTTTCACCCCAGGTCTATGTGCCATGTGTCCTGGTTTTGCACCTATGGAGCTTCACTTCTGCTTACAGTTGGGTTTTGCACTCTCATTCACAGACTGTCTTTATAAATGCTGGCTCTTGTCATCTCTCTGATGGTTACCATCAAAGCCTGAACCAAGCAGTCACCTCTGAGAAAAGGGAAGCCACCAGTCTGCAGGAGATTTGCACAGATAAGTAAGACTGTGGCCTGTTGGAGGTCAAAGGGAGCTCAGCACATGGCTGTGGAAAGCTTTGGGAGATCTTTGGAAAATGCTAAGCTTTGATCTAGTTCTCCTTGAGGTCAAAGCAACTCCTATTATTCTGCTGCTGATTTGCTTGTGGGTTAAAGTTGAGCTAGAATTACGGAGCAGGACTTTCTGGCTTTAGTTCTGCTGCAAACTTCAAGGAAACTGTGAAGAACTGCTTCTTTCGATCCCTGATGTTTCCTGCAGAGCTATTCTCAATGTGCATGTTATCACCTTATGTGATTTATAATCAGCTGGAGTCCAGGACATGCGAGCACGTGGCTATGTGTATCCACACTGTGATCCCTTGCCCTGATGCCAGAGATAAATGCTTTGACTCTGGACTTCTATTATATTCTCTGAACCAAACCACTCAGCAAACCTGCCTCGTGATTCCACTCAGCCCTGTCATAATGATTTTAGAAGGAAACCACAAGAAACGTGGTGGTTTTGGGTCTATGTCAAAGCACAGCAGAATGGCGTTGGCTGAGCATTTATTTATTTTTTTAATTCATTTTAACATTACATTCAGAGTGAAAGTCTGGGCATATACCGAAGCAGCCAGAAATGTAAAGAAGGCTGTGCACATGGTTGTGGTGAGAAACCACTGGATTTCACCTGAAAACTTTCTGGGGACACCAAGGAGAAGACAGTTTAAAATGTGTGCAACTATGTGAAATCCCACCGTGAAAACCGTGTGCTCTTTTGGGTAATTCTGGTCTTTCTTAGTTCTCTTTTCTCCACAAAGCTCCATTTCCTTGGTACACATTCAAATTTCAGCTCCCATGGATCCAGTATTTTCTTCTCTTGTCCGCTTTCCTCGTATTCTCCCCAGACACAAAAGCAGCCCAGCTCTCTCTGGTGTAGTTGAAAAGCAGGTACCTTCCTCTCCGTGTCTGGGTATGAATGCAGTGGCAGGCTGCTGCTGCAGAACAAGGTCTTCTTGTGATGAATAATCGCTCTGGAACTTGCTGGACATCTGGCCATTTATGGTTGGTCAAGGATTTGCCTCTGTCACTGGTGGTGTGAGTAATTCTAAAACACTGGGCAGTTGCCTGGGTCACCACCCAGGTAGTAGTAGTAGACACCTGCACACCCAATAGCCCTAAGCATGCTTACGGTGCTGTATGGACGGGGCAGGGAGGAGGTGGCATGGTCAGGCAGCTGTATGTCTGGACAGCAGGCAGAGCTGCAGACTGCAGCAGCTTTCTCCTCCTGTGCTGACCACCATGCTGCTCAGCTTGCTGCCCGAGGAAAAGGGTAGCCAGCCCCAGGGTTGACGCTGGTGCTAAGCAAGCGGTGCTGCACAGGGGGTCTGGTTGGTGGAGGTTTTATGTGCAATTAAACAGGATCTAGAGTGTAAGCCTTGAGCAGGTGACCTGAATTGTTCTTTTTTCTCTGGAGCTCCTGTTGTCCCAACAACACCTGGGCTGGAGGCCACCAGCAGGTAGCACTAATGGGGCTCTCTGTGCCCTGATGAGTGAAGCCTGTGGTCCTTCCGTGAAAGCTGACCCAGCAAAGGCCCTCTGGGATTAATAACAACAACGGGCTGCATGTGCAGAGCATGCTTTCCTCTTCCTGAGCTCTTTACACAAGGATCCTAATGAAGCCAACCTTGCACGCCATAGTCTGAGCTCTCTTAGCGCTCTTTAACGGTAGGAGTTGTGAAATATTTGTTGCATCTATAATTAGGGAGTAGAACAGATGGCAAGAGCTTAGTTATAATTAAAGTGTAATGCACAGTGAAACAGCCCAGTGCAGCCAGTGATTCAGCGGCAACCAAAGAATTTTAATTCTTTCTTTGCTGGGCTTAAGCTTCAATTGCAGGAATTGGGACTTCGGGGAAAGTTAGTTGCATCACTTCTTACGTAGGGACGTGGCTCTATATTAAAGGACTGTGTGGAAACTTTTGATTGCTATGTATTAAGTTATATTGTGTGGTCTTATTTACCTTAGTAACTTGAAATTGTATGTGAAAAAGGCATGTGAATTGTTTAAACAGCACAGAATCTGCATTTTGCAATCTATAATAGCAGAGACTTTTAAAGCTCGTCTGCCTAATAATTGATTGTTAATGCTTTAGGATAAGTTATTTGGCAAGGCATTAATTAAACGTTCTTAAGAATACATTTTATTTATAAAGCTGCTTTAAATGGTATTATCAGTAATAATAATTTAATGCACATTTAACACCACTTTCAAGCATGGTTCATTGGATACCTCATGCCATTAGAAGTGGAAGCAAGTGGCCAGGCTGTTCATTTTCTAGGAGACAGGGCTGGAAGCTGAGACCCAGGCAAAGAAGTACACAGAGATGTTACTGCCAGCAGTGGAATAAGACTTTTGCAGACTATGGATGTGAGTTATGTTGCGTGGGTTTTTTTGTTTTGTTTTTATTGAAGTTAGGGCAGAGGGAGGGCTGTAATATAACCTGCCAAGTGTACAAAAGGTCAGCTCTTCCACAAGCACAGCTCCGGACCATTCCTGGAGACTGAGACAAGAGAAAACACTACTGTGAGCAGATGATGCTAACTTTCCCTTCCCTATCTTCTGAGGTGACTTAGTGAAAACAGTAACCTGCACAACTGGGGCTATGGGGATATCCATTAGCAGATTAGCAATGTGTCCTCTCTCCTTCCTTTCCAGGGGGCTGGAAAGGGCTGAGGTGAGGTTCCCTCAAGCTGAGATGATCCTCCGGTGGCCCCTGGTCCTCCATGTTCTGTCCCAGAAGACCTGGGTGGCACATGCTTTAGCCAGGGAGAAGGGAACCCCGGCTACTTGACGTTGGTGATGGAATTATCAGTGCACAGCATGTCACTGCTCAATGTGTGCCATAGTACTGCTGAGCTCAGCCGCCCCTCTGCTTCTGTCTAGGGCACAGGAGCTGTGTGTGTGGGACGTGAGCGTTTCTGAGCCCGCTGCCCCACGGGACAGAGGCGGCAGCGCTCAGCAGGGACGCGTCGTGCGCGGTGACACCGGCAGGTGGCGCTGTAACGCACCGCCGCGGGGCGGGCCCAGGGCGCCGAGAGTGGCACCGCCGGAGAGGTCGAGGTCAGGGGTCAGAGGTCAGAAGTCCCAGGCACTGCGAGAGTGCGAGCTCTGCGTACCATAGCGGGTAGGTGGGTGCTTGGGGAGAAGGGACCGGGTTTCTAAATGTCACGTTGCCTCTGTGTTGGGTGGGGGTGAATGAAGTGATCCAGCCCTCCTGATGCTCCTGCAGGAGAGCAGCACCAGCGTATCCCGGCCTGAAGCAAGGGACGGCTGCCTTGGTTTGCAAGGCCGGAGCTGGGCTGAGAGCTTGGGGCAGAGGGCTGGCCTGCCTGCTCCTGGGCTCACAGTGTGAGGTGAGGGGTTAAGCTTCCTCCTCTTTGAGCTGCCAGCCTTGGGAAGGCCCCGGTGTCCCTCACTGCCCTGTTCTGTCCACCCCCAGCAGCCAGGAGAGGGATTACTGCTTTGTGAAAACACCCACGCTGACGGTGATGTGGGAAGCATGGCGTGCAGGCTGCTGCACGGAGGATGTGCAGGTTTGCAAGCTTCCATGGCTGGTGGTTAACGCTTTGAGGATTTTTTGCTTTAATTGCTACTGGTTCTCAGACTGGCTTTAATCCCATCCGTTTGGGTATGCCTGCAGGAGCTGTGCTCACACCTCGGATTGCAATAGACACATAGCCTTAGTGCTGGGAAGTGGAGGCCTGGCAGCCAAGCAGCGAGTTTTTGCTGTATCCTGTTTGGAAATGAGAAAAAAATCTATCGAGCTCTATGTTTTTGCATGGAGGGTTTAGCAAAAAGACAGAGAGGTTTCTGCTTGCGTGCGGATTATGCAGAGATGAGGAAACACCAGGGGACAATAGCAGCAATAGTGAGACACTGCTGAGATTTAGCTCATCTCTGACTCACAAGGAAAAGTTGGAGGGAGTGAATGAGGAGTGATGCAGCAGTCTTCAGTCTGCAGCATTCCTGTTTCCTCCATAGAGGCAAATGCCATCCTTGTGACTTATGCTCAGAGGGAATCTCTCCATGTTGGCAACATGCTGAAAGCTTTTTGCTTCACGTAGAAAAAACCTCTCCTTTGACTCGCTTATAGTGCAGTGCTGCTATCTGCCGCTTCAGAAGCAGCCAGGAACAGCCCCAGTACCTGTGCACTGACCTCTGTGGCATCTGGTGTGAAAGCTTGGAGTTGGGAGCAGAGCTGAAGAAAACTCCGGGATGGACCTTAGCATGAGAGGCTGAGGGTGAGCCTGGGCTAGGGGAGTGAAGAGAAGCAGCAGGGAGCTGCTGACCCTGCCCTGCCACACACCCCGCAGGATGCAGCTCCCAGGGTTACTGGTCCCAACCTGGGCTTGACCCCACAGGGCTCGCCGCCGTGTGTATTTGCAGCACGGTTCTGGCCAGAATGCCAGACATGTCAAGTGGCAGCTGTACAGGGAGGCCAAGCCTTCCACCTACTCAGCTCCTGCCTCTGCTTTGATATGCAACCCAGACCAGACCCCGTGGCGGGGTGTTGCCACCTGTCCCAGCCCTGCTCAGCCTCCAGCCCAGCTTTAGCCAAGCCTGGGGCCCCGCTGTGTCTCGGGAACGCCCTGAGATGGTGGCACAGCTGCAAGGTCCTCCGGGAGGGAAATTCCCTCTACCCAGCAGGTCTATTGCTCTCTCTCTCTCTGGCTTTAGAGCAATGGGAGATGCCCATCTCTGTCGTTCAGTGTCCTACCAGCTCTTGAGGACAAGGCAGGGACTGGGACACTGCTGGGGAGCTGACTGCAGCATGGAAGCCCACATTTTGTCCATGTTTCTGGTTTATCTCTGTCTCACATTCTTCCCCATACTGTAAGGATTGGATTGGACTGTTCTGTGGCAGGCCAGGGCGCAGCAGCTGCAGTTTGGTGATGTCCTGGTACTGCTCCCTAAGCTGCTTCCTTCTGCTCTTGTTCAGTAGGGAGTAGGGCTCTGGTATTTAGGAAGAGCCAAGAGAAATTCCTCCAGTGTTCATTTCTCTTCCTGCTGAAGGCATTACCTGAAATCTGTGGTCATCTCCAAGCCCACCTTCTTGTCACGTGCTAAGACAGGGTCCTGGGGACAAATGCTCCAGAAGCAGTTTGTGTTTCTATTTGCTATTCCTTGTGAGAGCAACACCAGCCTATACTGCTTCCCACAAGTGGATGGTGCTCTGACCATACAGATGTGACAGGCATGTCACCAAAGGCAAACAGACAGCTCTGAAAGTGGTTTTAGTTGCTTTGAGGGGGGTTTGAAGGGTGCCCTCCTTCATTTCTTCCTAACTGTAGGTAACACCTAGCAGTCAACATGAGCATATTGCAGAGCTCCAGTGTTTGCTTGCACTGCAGACGAAAGGAGCTAGGGGAAAGTATTAAGTAAAATGGCTTGCTCTCTTTTTTTTTTTTTTTTCCCTTCAGTTTGCTGTTAAGTCTCCTTCTCTCAGTGCAAGCAGAGCAGGGACAAAGGTTTGCATGAGCCCAGTGCCAGAAGTCTGACATTAGTGGAACAATGGGACCAGAGATTGCTGTCACCTGGAGGCTTCTCCTGTCACTGTGGTGTGTGGGTAGGTCCTCTGAAGCCTGTGAGGTCACCCACTAACCTTCCCCTTTCAGTGGAGTTGTTGGTAAGGTGTCTTTCCTCTGAGCTTAGTAGCTTAGTTCTGTTACTGGAATTCCTGCAGCCTCAACATCTTTGAAACCTTTAAATGCTAGTAAAAGTGTAGTTGAAACTGGAAAATGTGTTCTGAAAGGATGTTGACACAGTGTGATCTTTTTCCCTTAGATAGCCAAAATAAAGATGTCTTAATTGCCTGGAGGGGGAATTTATTTCACCCTCCAAGTTTTCTGAACAAAAAGAATTCCCAAATATCCCACAGAGTTCTCACTTTTGAAAGAAATACATTAAAAAAAAAAAAAGAAAAGAAAATACAACCCACAACCACTCCCCTGGAAATCCCAAACTACGAAAGAAATGTTTCATCCCCATAGCATAGAGGGTGGGGCTGATTCCAGGCAAGTCCTGCAGTTGGGAAGGTGGCTGAGAGCAAAGCTGGCACCTGCCTTGCCCCATCTTCCTGAGCTCATATGGCCCCAGATCCATGGCTTTGGAGCCACTGAGGTATCAGGGAACTGCTTCTCTCTTTTTCACCCTTGTTCAGGACTAAGCTTGGCACTGAGTTTGGGTGGTGGTGGCAAGTGAATCTGTAGCTGTCCCCACTGCTTAAAACGTGTACATATGAGAAACATATGGAGAGGGTGAATGGAGGAGTAATGAGAGAATAGAAATGCAGCCAGGAAGCAGCTGTGGGCTTTCCCAGACGTGGAAGCAGCAGCGACAGAGCGATGGCCCGCATTCTTGCCCACCTACACACATGCTTCCTCCGCATATCCCCATGCCGCCAGCTCACCGCAAGCACTGTGGGCTGGGCTGAAAATCCACTGGCCAGACAGATCCCCGACAGCCTGGCTTCCGTCGTTCTCCTGCAGGGCCCACTCCTGCTGCTGCTGGGTTCACAGTGCTCTCGGAGCAGCCTGCAGGCATCCCAGGGTGGGCAAGAAATGCTGGGGGTATCGTAAGCTCCTTTTCCTCCTGAGTTGCCCATCTTTGAGGGCTTCTACCACAGGAACTCCATCTCCCAGCAGATTTTCTTCCAAGGCAGTGCAGATGGGGTTGGCCAAATAATGCTGTGCCCTGAGAGCCTCCCAGCTATGCGGAGGGCACTGGCAATAGGCACACACCCACCCTGGGGCTTGTGTTTCCACTGCAGGCTGTGCTATGCAGGGAGCGCCCTGCAGCTGAGGGGAGGTTAGCACAGTCTATTGCAATAGACTATCAGCATTTGCAGATGGCTACCCAAATTCACACTGAATTTCTTTACTGGGAAGCCTTGGCTCAGTGTTGGCTGCGAGGAATTGGGTTCTTGCAGGTAGTTGTTGTCTGACCGTCACCAATGGATTCCCGTGGCTCCACTTTTGCACTGGGAAAAGCAAGCAGTGGACCTTTTCAACCATTTCAAAGAATATCTAGATCTCTGTGGGAAGCTGAAAATGTCCAGCTCTCTGGGAAAAGCAGCCAGGTGCTGCGTGTGCTGCCAATGCGAGCCAAACCGTGAACCATTTGCATTTGCCCAACCCCAGGTGTGAGGACTGGTAAGGACTTTGGGCAGTTGGTGGCCCTTTTTGAAGTTTTTATGAAAACGGCCTTGCTAGACACCCCCTCCCATCGGTGCCGTGCGAGTGAGAGGAGAGCCCTGCTCCGAGCTACAACTCACTACAATTATGTGGTACTGCTTTTTAGAATTAATTAGCTTTTTTTTTCAGGAGCAGATATTCTTTTGGTGTGAATTACAAGCTGGAGTCTGACTGCCTCATCTTGACTTGGGGTGCTGCTAGACGTGTTTGGCTCTCAAAGCAGGAATCACAGGTTCAGTAGTTTGGGCTGTAGCAAAGTTGGACTTAATGTGACCAAGGAACTGAGGAGCACATGGAAGGGCATGTTGGATGGTCCTGGCAAAATTCCTCTGGGTGTTGCAAGGAGGGCCTTTTTGCACCATTGCTGCATTAATGAGATCTAAGAGCAGAGCTAAGGTTCATCTTTTGGCTCCGGAGGCAGCACAGCAGCTCCAATCCCAGGGGCAGCCCTTGGCACATGTTAGCTGACCCCATGGTGTTATCTGGGCAGTGCCAGGTGAGGAGAGGGGCCAAAAGCAGAGGGGTAGGTCTGGATCGTGCAGTGAGAGTTGTCTATCCTTTCTCTACTTTCAACATGCTGGTCCTGGCACCCGTGTCGTGCTGGCAAAGGCTTCTGTAGCTCCAATGCAGTCCACCAACAGTACCACTTTCACACAGCATTTCTTTTTCACGAGACTTCTGTCTTCTAGGCTGAAGTCTAGCAGGAAATACAAACTCTTCCAGAATGGGCACACTCGTAACAACTTGCATAAAGCCATACCTGTCCCGCATGGGTATGGTAGAGGAGATCCAGCAGGTTGCTGGTCTGTCTGTGAGGGCAGGCAGGAGCTCTGATCACTGTACTCCCATGAACTGGAGAAGGGGCTGAGCCCAGCCCGATGTCTCCCCAGCAAGGTTGATCATCTGCACTCATGTGGATTGAAACTGAGTCCTAAAGCCAGGAGAGCATGGCCCCACGCTCCTGCTGAAATGGAGCGCATGGGGAGATGATCTTGTTCTTTTGCCTTCAGTATAGGGCAGCTGTTCAAAGCCTGCATCTCTCCAAAGCACAGTCTGCTTTGGCTGCTCCCACACTTCTGTGTGGTGCAGGGTCGATGTTTCTTTTACTCCAGGCAAAAGCTGTGTCCAGCAGCAAGGAAACCCTTAGCTTCAGCTAATAAACACATTGTGTCCAGCTTCTGTTCCCTAGCCAGTGCCACTTATCATAGCAAAAGTTGCTTGGGCAGGGATCAGCCCTGCGAGTTTACAGGATTCACAATTCACAGATGTTAGGAACTATCAGGCTGAGTGTGGGTGGAGAATGTCAAGTCCGAAATAGCTCCTCTGGCACAGGCAGCAAAGAAAATGTTTCCACATGACATTCTTTGAACCAAAATTTCCTACTAGGAAAGAGCAGAGGGAAAAATAAGAGTCAGTCGCTGCCTTCTCAGAGGGCTTCAGCTTTTTGCTCAGGACTTTGGAATTCATGCTGACATCAGCACAAGAGATGCTCAGTAGGTGAGCAATGGAGCAGCACCCTCTGTGTACACAAACATACATGTCTGCTGGAAGATGCAATCCCATTGGGTCATAGATACATGGATGCTATTTTTTCCTGCTGGAATCCATTTTAATTTAGCTCCTGATTCATATTTCATTCATTCTCCAAAACCACAAAACCAGGATAGGTTTACAGCTTGTACTATTTGGATGAGTTATGGAGGGGGAAAAACAGGGGAATAAAGCAGGTTGCTTTACTCTGGAATGATGGTCTGTGTCACTACGAGTGGGAAAAAAAAAATAAGAGAAGGCAGGGGGAAGGGATTAGAGGCTCCCTTCTTGTTTTTTAGGTTACTTCAGCAAAATCTAATCTTCCTCTCACCTTAGGCAATGGTGGACTTAATTTTGCTCTTACTTCTTCAGCTTTACTAGTTTGAAAAAATGTATCATCCCTATTTTCTTTCTTCTTACTTCTCAGGATATTTGAAAGTAGTGTAATTTTTCAAATGGAAGGCACGTATAATATTTTCAGAACGCCAACCCAACTAGCTCGATTTTCTCTAAAAAAAAAACCAACAACAAAAAACATAAAAAGATATGGAGTGAAACATTAACAGTTACCTCTGATGCTATGGGGAGGGGGGGGGTGGTGAAAAATGAAGGGGAGACAGAGACACAGAAGTTCAGAGCTAAATTTAAACGAAGAATTTCCCCATATCCTTCTGCTTTTGAAACTACCACCACAACAGACAGTTTGAACTGCGTCGAGAGAGAGGCTGAAAATTTCCCCAGGCTGTGTCATGCAGGTATTGGCCCCAGGGAGGCTTGCAGAGCACGATGAAATGCAGTGCGGGCAGGGGAAGCTCCGGCCAGCTGGAGCTGAGGATGACCAGCGGCTGCGGCACTGTGCAAAATCCCAAGAGCTGCCAAAATTAAACTGTGAAGTCAGGCGGGGAGGCAACCAATGGCCGACGAGATCAGAAGTTCAGAGATGCCCCAGATGAGCTCCCAACAACAAGTGCGGCCGACGTACACCGGAGTTTATTAGGGACGTTGAGAGGAGGGGGAATATTGGTGCAGAAGATGCCCAGCTGGTGAGGAGGGATGGGTGGTGATACTCAGGTCACTTGATGAATCCCATTGGCCAAGCCCCTGGGAGATCCCACCCATCTGCAAGTGTAAAATAAATCTCTAAAGTTGTATCTCGCGTACCACTTGACCTTATTGCTTTTGGCCGGCTGGCTTTGTATCTATTTATTTATTTTTTTTTGCCCGTACCCTAAGAAGGGCTGGAAGGAAATGAATTTCGAAGCGGCGCCTTTCACCACCTTGCAGTACTACCCCGATCCCTGCATCCCGCGGTGAGTCCCGGGCGTGACGTGGCCCTCTCCTATCGCGGCTCTGATCTCGGTGACTCGTGTAATTGTTAACTTGCTGCTATCGGCCGGGGGCAGCTGGGCTGCACGCGGAAAAAATGTGCCGCTCTCTTCATGCTCAGTGGAGCTTGCTATTATTTTTGGCTTTCTAACAGGTTACTGTTTAATTATAGGCATCCGTTTAAGATACCGGCCTCTTCCTCTTTGGCATTAGAAGAAAAATATAAGATAAGTAACGTGAAAGCTGAGAGCGTTTTGGAGGTGAAGGTTACTCAGTGCTTTTGGAAGCGCGTGGCTTGCTATCGCTTTCCATAGCAATAAATGTTTATTGGCTTCTTTAAGTGAAAAACTCCTGGAAAGAATATAAGCTTCATTATTAAGCTCTGAGATTTGGGAATTTATAAATATATCATTTAAAAGATCCAGAGAGGAAACACCTTCGAAGGGAAAGCACGACTCAGAGAGTGTTTTGTCATTCTGTTTAACAGCCAGCACGGAGCCTGACAACCACTCTTATTTTAGCTTTGTTGTTAAGCTGAGTTTTAGAACTTTCCAGCAGATAAAAGAGCATGTCCGCACGAGGTATCACGGTGTCACATTGTCGGTCTGTTTGTTTCTCCCAATAGGAGATACTATATTTAAGCATGTAAATGACATGTAGATGGTATTTTTCCAGTCGTAAAGTTCGGAGAGGTGAAATCCTGAGAGCACGGTGGCTTGTCGAGCTGCTTTAAGGCTCCTTTTGGCCGTGCGAGGAAGAAACCCTGGCTGCTGTCTCACTGTCTCACATTCCGTCTGCAGAAGGGTTAACTCTTAACTCATCCCCTTCACGGTGTGTGTGTTGCATAGCTGAAGGCTTGGCCACTGTGATCTCTTTTTCTTTCCCCCCACTGTCGGGATTTGTTACAGCATTGTTGTTTTCGCCCTTAATGTGCTCAGTGCCACTGTGCTTTCGGTGCTCCCCGTGCTGGGGAAGGAGAGGAGGGGAGCTGGGAAATAGCGAGCAGTACTTGGCTGTGCTGCCACAGTGCAGGAATGTGGAATGAAGTGTGGGGGGGGTTGGTTTCCCTTCCACAGCACCAGCACAGGGTTGCCAGCTATGTGTGGTCATACTCTGCTGTCCCAAAAGCCCACCAACCCCAACAAGAGCTGTGTGGGGTCCAGAGAAGCGGAACAGGAGCAGCACCCACCTGGGAAGGTGCACTGGGGGTGAGAGCAGTGGGGTCTTAGCATCTCGAAGGATCACAGAATCACAGTCTGTCCCAAGTTGGAAAGGACCCAGAAGGATCACCAAATCCAACTTCCTTTCAAGTCCACAGTGTTTGGAAGCTACAGCGAAGTAAATTCCTCAATAGAAAATTGAATATATATATATATATATTTTAATACATTGGAAAATTCAGAGATGCACTGGCAAGGGTACCTGAGCTGTGGGTCTACCTCCCAGAGCCTGTGAACTCTGCCAGTCCATCCCATCCTGTGGCAAAGAACAGGCTTGTAGAATTGGCACCGTGACTCAGGCAAAAATCCCAGCTGGAGCAGGAATAAGGGAATAAAACTCCCTTGGCTGCACTTTGTAGACCCACTGGAGTGGGCCTTCCTCACCATTAGGCGTAACAGTGCTTAGCGGCACGGTGAGGTCCTCTAAGTGGCCATTGTGCTGTGGGAAGCCTCAGGACAGCTTGGGACAGATAAAGTTTGTGACACCCTTCAGTTGTAAAACCTGATCGAGATGTAGCTTAGAGTCACAACGTGTCTCAGCTGTTCCACATGTCTGTTTATATGAACGGAGAGTGGCATTTGTCCAGTTACTAGTGGCTGTCCTCTGAGTAGTCAAAATCAGCTGGGAGCTGGTCCCCAAAATACTTCTCTCAGTGGGAAGACGTAGATGGTGCTCAGCTCGAGGCTCTGCCCGTGGGATGCCTTTTGGGATGTGCTGGGTGACGTTCTTCTGACTGATTTAACAGAACTGAACAGTTTCATAATTGCATTTATTTTACACACTTTGAAACATTTTTGCTTTGATGTGGTCACGGCGCGTTATTCAGCTAACACCAGTGAGTTTCTTTGCAACTTGGTCTGCGTTAATATATCTTTCCTTAAAATTATATGTAAATAATAATCTAAAAAGCAAACTGATAACGTTGAGCTGAGGCATGCTGACAAAACAGGTGTGGAAATGCTGTTAAAATGGGAGAGGGGGAGTCATGCTGACAGCCAGATCAGCTGGGACATGGGACATCACCCTCCTCCTTTGGCATGGGGAGGGATCTCCACCTTCCCTAAGTGCCCACCTAACTGCAGCTGGAAGCCGCTAATGCAGAAGGAGGAGGGCACTGTAATTATGATCAAAGTCCAGCTGTTCAGACCTATGTAATTAGCTCTGCTCTCCAAAGCTGCTTTTTTTTTCAGCTAATGCCTGTTTGGGGGAGTGCTGTTTACGGATAAGTTACTTGTGTTCTTGGAAATAATGGTCCTTAAGCTGTGCTTCATCCAGGAGCTGCCTCCTGTTGGGGCTGCACCTGCCTGTGCTCTGTGCTGCCCTGCTTGCCCTGCGCCCCAGTAACTGGTGCCCCAGCATCGAGGTTTTCCTAGGAAAAGACCTCAAAGATCAAGTCCAGCTGTTGACCTATCAGCCCCATACCCACTAACCACGTCCCTCAGTGCCACATCTCCATGGTTCTTGAACACCTGCAGGAACAGTTACTCCACCATCTCCCTGGGTAGCTGTGCCAGCACTTCACTGCTCTTTCTCTCTTTGAAGGCATTCTGCATCTCGCTCTTCTTTCCTTTTTCATTTATGTCTTTGTATTCTCATCACAACAGGAGACGTGGCCTTGAGTTTTGGTTGAGGAGTTGTTAAAAATAAATAAAAGAACAAGCCATCAAGCAAACGGGGAAAACAAACAAACAAGCAAAAACTGGCCAGTTATGTAGGAAACTTATTGGTAATAGAGAATGGAGGAAACCATCAGAAGTGAGCTGGAGCCTGGAGGAAGGAAAGGGCACAGGACATGACAGCAGCTTCTGCTGGGTTCTGTAGCCATGTGGATTTTGAAGAGCAGGAATCTCCCATCAGGAGAATTGCACATGTGGCTTCACCTCTCTCCTTCTGTTCCCACACCTACCAAACAGGGCTGGCAACCAGATGGCAATTATCAGTTAGGAGCCTCGCCAATGCTAATGCTTGCAATGCATTAAAGGCAAAAAAAACCCTCTCTGTACTTCTCATCATTGCAAATAAACAGTGTTCTCTCTCATTAACAATTAGTAATTAAGCAGGTTTCCTTCTTTTGGATTGGAAGGGACCACATTCAGGCAAACCATGCAATCTACTCTGTTTTGATTTAGCTGAGGATATTGAAGCAGAGCAGACTTAAGCTGTTACAAGGCAGTATGTTGCAGGAGCGTGTCATCCCATGCGCAGAGCTGTACATAATGTTTGCATTTGGGCAACTGCATGGTGTTTTTTTCTTTGTGTTATGCTGTGCTGAATAAAATAACCTAACCCTTGCTGTGATAGGGCTGACAAGTCTAATCTGCCTTCACCTTTAAGAGGGGAGCCCAAATCTGCCCTTCTAGCAGAAAGACCTGAAGCCAAGGCTCAGTACAGATGGTTCTGCAAAACCAGCTGGGGGTGAAGCAGGTACTTTCCAAAGATGTAGAGAGGGGCCAGAAGCAGTCCTGAGCACCTCACAGTGCAGGAGGGCTCAGCATGTAGCATGTGGCCCTATGGGTGGCACAGCTCTGTAGGGGATATTCTGCCAGCACTGAACATCTCAGCTGCCACCTTGGTAAGGATGCGTGGAGGTGGGAGGGAAGGTGTTCCTTTTATCTTTGTGGTGTGTTCTTTGCTTGTTCTCCTGCTTTAATAGCACTGTCTCATCAGAAGATGGGATTAGATGATAGGATCTTTAGAAAACACTGCCCAAGAGCAGCATGTGGCTCTTCTTCCTTTCCCATAAGTTCTGTTCTTCCCTCACTGCCCTCCTCTGTTTGTTCCCCACCAGACCTCTGCTTCATGTCAGAAACCACACTGTGCTGAGGATGCTGGACCCATCCCAGTTGATGCCAAAGACATCACTTTTGTCTTTTCCTCTTCAAAGCACAGTATCAGCTCTTCAGTGTCAAAAAAAGATACCTAACTGCTTGGAGGCCCTTTTAGTGCTGCTTAAAGGATTAAGGTGGAACTGAATCAACCGTTTTCTGTTTTTCCAGCTCTCAAAGGACTGGAAGGAGAATGTGCAAAGTCTTTCATGTGGTCCTTTTTCCTCTGAAGAGAGAATACCTAATTCATAGGATCTTGCTCAACTTCCAAAAAAAAGAAAAAATAACCCTGAGAAGATTAAAGAATCAAGTTCTCAATAGCTCATCTGTTTAGATACATTTAGGGTGCTCGTGGTATGTGTTGTAAATATAATCCCCTGCTGATTTGCGTGGTACCACCCTGCTGCAAGCTGATTTGCCATGGCTCCTCTCAACAAACAGGGATTTCTGGTCTGAGATAGAGCAGAAGTCCAAGTGACCAAAGGGTGCTGGGCCCCTTTGGGAAAGTGTTCATATGTACCACAAGGTGAGGGTGAGGAAGGGGGGCTTTGGTCAAAGATGAAATTAGGGAAACCTGGGTATTTATTTTTGTGTCTTCCCAAGGAACTGAGCTCTAAATTAGTTTTGTATTTCTCTGACAACCTTCCTGGGAACTCGGGGTGGGAGCCAGTGGTTATTCTGTCACAGAAATTTTGACTTCTGTTTAATTTTTGATAAGCTGTAACCTCTAATTAAAATGTAAATAATAAGAAGAAAAATGTTTAGCTCTAATAGATTTGTGAGGTCTGTTTGACTATATCTGCTGATATTAGATACCCTTGCCTGCTTATATAGCTTCATGAAAACATCTGCACCTGTTCTTAGGACTTACCTATGTGATTTTAGCGTATTACTGTGGTATAACAGACCATCTTCTAGTGGGCTTTTGCTGCTGAGTCATCTTCTATCAGGTGTTTGAATGCCACAGGTGGCCTGATGTGATAAATACTGATGCAGGGAGGGGAATTCATTTGGCACATGGAGCTATAAAAAGCGAGTAGGGGGGAAACCCTGTAGTAAGCTACTGGGGGTTCTGCAGGTTCTTGGCAACACCAAAAGAAGTCTGCTTACAAAACCTTGCCCTAGGAGGTTCAGTGCCTGTTGGGCAATGTTGGTATTCCTCAGAATTGATGCACGCTGAAAAAAATGAATGGAAAGAAGCTTGCACTGTGCTGCTGGGTCCTGTAAGCAGCAGCTGTGTATGCAGCCCTGAATGAGCAGCAGTGGCTGTCTGAATCCAAAAAGCTGGTAAGGTAAAGCTATGTTCTTATGTGGTCAGATATTACAGAATTGAAAACTTAAACGAATGACACCTTTACATTTTTTTTTCCAAGTCTGTTCATTTGAGAATTTTCTTCTTAAAATACGCAGGCTGGCAATGTGATTCCTAATTCTGATGGAACTGGGGACTCTGGTGCGCTCCAGGAGCTCCGTGCTCTAAGATAATCACAAGCAAAAACCATAAATCACATTAGGTGTGGCAGTGTATTGATGAAATTATAGGGAGCCTACCCTGTAATTTCTTAACACCAGGCACGGTTGCACAAGCAAAGGTTCTGTGAGCAGGGCAGGAATTGTTCCCATACACGCTCACGGTGTTTCTGATAAGCAGTTCTCTTGTCCTTGTCTTCCAGGACTGTAATCCGCTCTTAATCCTTTGTCCTTCATCTGCCCTGTCTAGCAGTTATTTTGTGGCATAGTGAAAGGTTTTTGCAAGTCCTCTTATTTTTGAGAGAAGGATTCTCTGCCCTTGGGCTTAGCAATAGCAACCTGCCACAGAGTTGCTCAATGTTGAAAATGCAGCCAGCTCTGTATTTAGCAGAAGATCTCGTTGTCCTGCAGGAGTATCACTGATGGCAGGGTAGGAAATTGAGTGTATTTTTTTTTTAATTGTCCAAAGCATGCTGAACTTAGCTGGCTGGCTGTGGGGGACCTTCAGCTAAACTCAGATTTCAGGGCTGCCCCTAACTTCTATTTTTCCTGGTGTTTCTCTTTTGCATTTTAATTATTTACTGAAACACAGGATGTTGCTCTTTACAGTTTCCTGCTTCTAAAGAGTTCGGGGGACTTTTAGCATTATTGTGATGATTTAATTTATATTTTTGTAAAATTCAGCCTTCCGAACAGTTTGAGAGAGGGACTTGGTGCATCCCCCAAGCAGTTCATCGAGAAAAGAATTTGTGTAACCAAAGACTCAGGAAGGGTAGGTGCCACAAGGAGCCGACAGTCTTACCTGGCTCAGCTCAAAATGTCACCAGCCTTTTGCAGCAGACAGTCTGAGACCCTCCTGTCCTAAAAAAGAACTTCATGTTTGCTGTCTGGGGAAGCTGTCCCTCCCCTCTCCGATTACATTTACGTGATGAAAGGCCCTGCCACGCATACTATCCCAGGGCTGAGGATCAGCGAGGCAATGCAGGATTTCTCTCACTTTGCTTCCTCCTGGTGGGGGGCCACGCTGAGACCTTCCTGGGATGTCCCATTGACAGGATGTCCCATTGCCAGCTGCTTATCTGCCCGCTGCACCTGGGGCAATAGCATCTAGTCATGAAATACTGACTACATTTAGTGAGAGGCTGTTCAGTTTTGGACCCTTCACTACAAGGAAGACATTAAGGCCCTTGTGCATGTCCAGAGAGGGGCAGTGGAGCTGTGAGGGGTCTGGAGCACAATGAGGAGAGGCTGAGGGAATGGAGATGTTTCAGTCTGGAGAAGAGGAGGCTCGGGGAAGATGTTACTGCTCTCTTCAACTTGCTGACAAGGTTGTGGCAAGGTGGGGGTTGGCTTCTGCTCCCAGGTAATGGTGATAGGACGAAGGGGCTTGGCCTCAAGTTGCCCCAGGGAGGGGTTTGGGTTGGATATCAGGAAAAGTTTCTTCTCAGAAAGAGTGGTGAGGCACTGGCACAGCTGCCCAGAGAGGTGGTGGAGTCACCATCCATGGAGGTGTTCAAGAACTGTGTTGATGTGGCACTGAGGGACATGGTTAGGGGACATGGTGTGATGGTTGGACTAGATTATCTTGTTTCTAGCCATAAATATTCTATGATCTTGGCACTGACTGCTCAGTGTGCTAGGTTGTCCAGAGCTTTCCTAGTGCTGGCCCCTCCTAGAGCCACACAGCATCTCATGAGAGCCCATACATGAAACCCTGCTGCCTTGCTGAAGCTCTGATGTGCTTTGCTGAGTTATTTTACCACCTGTAATAAATCCAGCATTTTCTCATTCTGTGTTGTGGTGTCTGTGCTGGCATGGCTAGTGAAACCTGAGAGACTCTGGCGGTGCTCAGTGCTGCAATGTTTCAGCAGACAATAGTTAGAAGAGGGAAAACCCAAGCCTCCTTGTTTCCTGTGGGAAATACTGAGAGCAAGCTCCTTGTTAACAACGGACAGCAGCGAACGGCTGAAGTTGTTATGAGTAAATGCTGAGCTTGTGGGAAAACACTGATAAGCAAAGCTCAAAAGGGGAGGGGGGGGGTTAATTCAGAAAGCCTCAGGAAGGACAGGTTTCCAGCCTTCACCTCTTCAGAGCTTTATTTTCCTTTCTGTGCACCCCGAATCACTCCAGTGCAGTGATGAAGGCCTGTCATCACTGTGCTTTGTAGTCACTTAAATATGAACTTTCTTCTGGGGTTGTTTCACAGTATTTTCCGTTGCTGTTCCTTGGTGCTGCAGAGGGTCAGGTAACTGGAAGGGTTTGGGCTGCTTTGGGGGTTTCCCTTTGTCCTCCTGCCCTTCTAGAGCAGAGCTGCCCGATGAAACTAGGGTTTCCTTTTTTAGCATGCAGCAGAATCTAAAATTGAGCAAGATAAGTCTTTTTTTGTTTAGAGCAAAGGGACTTCTTCTTATTCTCTGGTGGTTTTTGTTTGTTTGTTTTGCTTTTTGCAATGGACTTGAGTGTTTCATGGCTGCTGAACACTTTGCCTGTCAAGCCTACCTTGCAATTCTCATTTTCAAATTTGCCTTAAAAATACCTCTGAATTTCGGGGGCCTAGATCTTGCATTCCTGCTGTTTGCTAGAAGCCTTCCTTGCTGCAGCAAAGCTCTGCCCAGCAACTCCCACCTCTCCCTCTCTGCGGGTACCCCAAATAGGCTTGGGCAGTGGTTGGCTGGAAAGGTGAGATAGTGAATAACACAGCTGCAACAGCTTTCTGATTGTTTTTTTAACGCTTTTCAAAAGTGGATGAAGATTTAAGTTTTCTCTTGACATTTCATTTTGGAAAGTCTTGAGATAGTGTTTCCCTGGAGATGTACTGGTTGCCGGCAGATCCCTGTGTGCTTTACATAGCCGATGGCATTGCTATAGCTGAGAAACTGAAGGACAAAGATGGCCATGTCAGCTAGCAGCTGAGGTAAAGATGGCTGGGTGTGTTGAACCCCAGCCTTGTGCTCCTGTCCTGGGCTTTCCAAAGAGGGTTGCTCAGGCTCCTGAGTGGTTTCCTGGAGGCTGCAAGGGCTCTGTAGTCCATACAAGCAAGCAGTGGGCAGAAGAACATCTTGCAGGGTGCGGGATGCTCTAGGGCTGACACCTTGGTCAGAGCTTTGTCCCTCTCTGCCCTTGCTGAGAAAGGGAGTGGGTGTTTGGGACGTGCAGGAGGGCAGGGGATGTCTGTGGCTGAGTGAGAAGGTGGTTTCCAAGGATGGGTGAGAAGCTGAGGGTGGAGAAGGGGGTGTCCAGAGCTAAGTGGGCGATGAGAGAGATCCGGAAAAGTTCACAGAATGCTAATGGATGAAAGGAAAAAAATCAGGGGTGACTTTGCTCCAGCAATTAGGGGATGATATCTCTAGTCCTGGCAAGACGGTTTGCTTCCTGAAGCCCTGAGGACAAAGAAATACCTCTGACATGTATAAGTGGCCCTTATCGTAAGGCTGAGAACAATGAGATGCAGTTCTGGGCTGCTGACATTCTGAACCTGTCTGGCTTCTAGCAGTGGTTTGCAGTGGGCTGTGCAGTGCCCAGGCCAGGAGCCCCTTGGCAGGGCAGTGTGGGTGCGTGGCTTTTCTCCCCATGGAGCTCTGCTACCTACATTGGGACAGGGTGCCGGTGTGTGGCCGTGGTGATGTAAGGTGCTTCAAGGGGATGCTGCGGGGCTGAAAATGCTGCATTCACTGTGGGCATCATCAAACACAAGCTGACTCTAACTGAAAGAAGATGATGAATGGGAGAAAATCCCCGATATGTTTTTCAGCGTGGTGAATGAGGAGAACTGTTCTGTGCAGACAGTTTCACTTTCTATGCTACAGGCCAGTTTTGTCCTTGAGCAAAGAGCAGCCAGACTGCCAAACCATCCTTCCTCCACCTTTCCCCTCCAGTTACACACACAAATGTACCCAAAAGAGAAATATAAGTCATGGGGAGAACAGAATGCACATACAATAGACTATCAGAGCATTGAGATTTTTAAAGCAACGCAGGCAGCATTCCTCTGAGACAGAATTCTATGAAACATCATTCATCTCACAGCCGAAGCAGGGCAAATACAATACAGGCATCATGGACAAGGAAGAAGCTCTAGTCTTTGATGGATGCTGTAGAGTCTCAGCAGTGTCACAGGCTCCTTTTGCTGTCTGTCACTCCCAGCTCCCCTCTCATGCCTCCTGGCTGCTGGCTTCTGAGATTGGGGCTCACCCTTTGGGCAGTCAGCTTTCTACTGCACGTCTCTGTTGTTCTCTTTTCTCCCAGCTACCCTTCCCACAATCAGAGAACACGTTCCAAAGGAAGCAGTGGATGTCCTGACCCTGGAGATACTCAGGATCAGGCTGGACGGGGCTCCGAGCACCTGATCAAGCTGTAAGCATTCCTATTCATTGCAGGGAATCGAACTTTAAATAGCTTTAAATGTCCCTTCCAACTCAGTGGTTCTACACTGTTGTTGCTGCAGTCTCCACATGGACGTACATTTGGGGCAGGGTCTCTGCTGGGCTCTTCCAGGGTCCACTTGGCCACACAGGGATGGCCGGGGTGAGCGTGGTCCCACTGCGGGGAATTCCAGCTGACAGCGCCTGCCAGGCACACGCCTGTCCCGTGCTGCCAGAGCCCGCTTCCTTCTCCCCTTGCGCAGCTGTGCACTTCATTAGGTAGCGGAGTCTGCAAATGATGGTAGCGTCAGAATGCAGAGCGGGGGGAATTCCGGCAGGACAGGAGCTGCCAAGTTCCTGAGTGTCAACGATGGGGTCGGAGGAGGAGCCCCCTCCTCGCTCAAGGACTGAAATGCAACTAATGGCAAGGTTTAGGCAATTAAGTGGAGTGCTCGTCAACTTAAAACCATTTGTTTGCCGTTTCTTTTGATGCCCTTCAGTGTGTAACCGGAGAAGGCAGCACCCAGCACATGGACTGGGACTGCTAGAGCCAGATGGGAGGCTGCTGACTTCTCTGCTCTGTGGCTCGCTTCCTGACCAAGCCTGCACACTGTGACAGCAGGGGGCTGATATATGAAGGCACGCGTGTTGTGCACTTAACTGCTGAAAGCACCCAGAAAGAAAGTTTAGGTGCTAGCCTGGACATCTGAGTTTGAGTCCTGCTTCCACCCTGAGCTCTAAGTGTGGCTCGCAGCATTTTGGCACCCGTGATTTTCATTCCTGGGCATCAGCTTTTTGGTGCCTAAGTGAGGTTGGGGGTCTGTTACTCTAGAAGGCGCAGTGCCTACTCTACCTAAACAATTAAGGGCCTTTTTTGAATGTCTGTACCAAGACACTCAGAACCACTGAACTGTAGCATAGCTTGGGTTGGAAAGGACCTGAAATCCTACCCAATGCCCTGCCATGGGCTGGCTGCCCCCCACCAGCTCAGGCTGCCCAGGGCAACCTGGCCTTGAAACCCTTTTAGGGATGGGGCTCCTCAGCTCTCTGGGCAACCTGTGCCTGGGCCTCACCACCCCGAGTGAAAGATTTCCTCCTAATCTCTAATCTGCATTTCCCCTCTGTTAGTATACAACCATTCCCCCTTGTCCCGTCACTATCTGCCCATGTGAAAAGTCAGCCTCCCAAAATCACCAGTTCCCTTTTGTGCTGCACCAGCCCTGGACTTAAGTGACCAAGGCTGTATTTCTGGCTTGCTGAGTAACTGTGAGTAATCCTGTGACCTCCTGGTGACTTAGTTTTCCCACAGGTAAAATGGGAATAATGACTCTGTCTTCCTTTGTAGAGCACTTTGAGAGATATGAATAAAATGAGACATCGTAGATAACATTATTTAGACATTATTAATTATTCATTCGGTTCATTTGTGTGATGTGGAATTGCTTTCTTCATACAAGCAGATGTTCTCTTTGCATCAGGGTTTCCTAAATTCTCTGCCACTGGCTCCTTTAGAAAGATATGTACTGTGAAAAAACACAGTATCTTATAAAGAGAGACCTCTCTGGCCCCATCTGCTTGCCCACAGGATGACTACAGACTCAGTAACACCACTGAGAGCAGTCTGGAGAGGGAAAAAGCAGAAAATGATGCCCAACCCTACTATGAATGATTTCTTCCCACATCTTGCACTGAGGATTTCTAATGCACAAAACCGATATGAAGCCATGAAGCTCCGCATCTATAAACCACACTGACAGCTCCTGAGAGTTCACACACTGTATGAAGGGAAATGCAGACCCTCATAAAAGCAGTGCCAGAGGTGCTGAGCTGCAGTGAAGCAGCTCATATCTCTTGAAAGCCAACCCAGGAGCTTCACCAAGATACTTTATTCATTTCTGATTTCCCCATGTGCTCAACTATTAACCTTGGGGCAGCTGAGGGTGTTGAAGCTACAGGTGTGTTTTGGAGGGGAAACCAAGGAAAACCACATTACCTCCTGGCTGTGGCAGCCTTTCTTATTTTTCTAAGGAGATCCTGAGCATATGTCACAGTAATACCAAGCTGTATCCTACATCAGGTACCCACCCTGTAACAGTGAAAGTGGGAGGCATCTGCCTTTGAGGTCGAGGCTGCAGAGAAGGGTCTGAGCATGCTCTGTATAAAACCCAGGTCCTGCTTTGTACACGAGCTCCTGGCTTGCCCCACTGGTGAGTTGAGCCTTGCTCTTTGGGGTTTAACTCTTTTCTGTGAAAGGCTGCGTGCGATGAAAGATGGCTTTTCAGGGTGGGCAGTGCTGCAGTGGTTTGAGTTTAATGGTTTTCTGTTGTTGCTTTCTGGTGGGGAAGGTAACTTTTTTGTTTCATTTTGTGGTGTTGCTTTTTTCTGGTCTTTTTTACACAAAGGTGGAAAGAGGAAAAATGTGTAGAGTGGAAAGCAAATGGTTGGAATGAGCCTTGTTTTCCTTGGGCTTTGCCCCTTGTTCGTGGGGTGTTGTGCTGAGCAATCAGGGCTATCTCAGCAGGGTTGGAACCCTTAGCTCTAGGGAAGGACAGCCTAGAGCAGGTAGGCTAAAGCTTGTGAAAGGCAAATGCTTTGCCGGTTTTGTCTACTGGTTTTCTTTTGGTTTTCTTTTCTGTTGAGGTGGGGGAGGATTATTATTTTTTTATTAACTTTTTTATTGTGAAGGTTAATGTTCCCAGGGAGGCTCTGGTGTTGGTCATTGTGTGGGCACAGCTGAAAGTTGCTGCTTTTGTTGGCAGAGTCTGCAGAGCTCTTGCTCGCCTGCATGATGGCAAATTGTATCAGCCCTGCTCTGGTGGCTTATCCAAACACTGTAGTCAAGATAATCAGGACACAGCAGAACAATTTTGAAGCAGAACGTTTCAAAGATCTTGAAAAGTAATCCTGAAAAGTGTTTTCACCTGTTGTATGTCTTGTGGCTTCTTCCACTCCTGTAAAATAAGCAGAATGGGACTGGGGTAGCTCTCAATGGGAGCAGGAACACATCGCTGGCTAAAAGCCTTCCTGGGAGTCAGCGGTTGAGGAGCAGTGCCAGCCAACCCTGCGCTCTGGGTTAGATTATGCATCTCACAGAAGATTTAAAACACTATTTCTGTTAATTAAAGATCCCTTTATGGCTTTTAAAGGAGGGGACTCGGGGGTGCAATGTCCTGTTCAGCTCATAGCTTTATAGGGGCCATAAATCTTTCAGCAGTTCCACCTTGGAGCTCTTACAGCTTGTGGCAAGCTGCCTGCAGGCTCCTTGAGCAGTTAGCACGGTGAATTAAGTGTCTAGTTTGTAGGCTTAAAGCAGAGGGTGGGCTAGGCGGGGCTTACTACCATGTTTTGTCTCATTCTAGTCAATGGTTTGGTGCAAGAGACTGAGATCAATGGCGTTATCTCCTGTGATGCACTTTGGGATGAGCGACTGTGGGTGAAAGGGGTGTTGTTTGAGCATCCCTTAATAAAAGGGCAGCTGGTAGGAGCAATTTGAACAATGCAAACTCCTGCTCTCTTGTCATTAGCTTCAGGCACTCAGGGATTATTTTACTGGAGACAAGGGTTTGCTGATGTGGGAAAGGACAATTAGCTGCAGAAGTGAAATTCGTGTGTAGATAGATCTTGCCTAGGCTTCAGTTGTTGTTTTTCTGGTGGAAAAGCAAATTTGCTCAATACTGTGGGCTCTTTTAATAGACAGAAGCTACTCTGCTGTGTTAAAGGCTGTTTGTTAGGGAAGTGGCACTAGGTTTATATTTTAATACATGACGATAGGGAAGGAAACAGCTTTGCTTGCATGTGGGGAGTGTTGAAGGAGTCTCAACTGGGTGAAAGCGTTAACCAATGTGCCTTTTTGGCTGTCAGGTAAAATCTGCTGCAGACAGCTGCATCATGTCACACAGCAATATCACTGCACTGCTCTGAGGCTTTCTGAAGGAGAGGCAGTCTCTTCTATGGCAACTTTTGGGTGAATTTGGTTCCTGTGGAAGTAGCAGTGATGTAGATGTCTGTTGTCACTACCTTGGGACTTAATTCCTAATTAGTGCTAAATCCAGTTGTGCTCAGTGGCAGAGCAGCTGGGGTCCTTCACCTCAGGGCCTTGCTGTATTGATGTTCTTCTCCAAAGCTTGTTGTAACAGTGGTGCTCGGCTAATATAGCAGCTTCAGGCCAGGTCTGCAGGTCTAGGTTTCAGTATGGCACTCCTGAAAGTGCTTTACGAGACTGAAAGGAGTAATTTCTGGTATTTTGTAGGATAACTGCTGCTCTCAGAGGACTTGTGATTATTTACGTTTAGTGTGGGAACACTGTTATGTTGGTGAGAGCACTATTAACTATAGTGCTTGGGTGTTTAAAAGGGTTTGTTTTTTGTTTTTTTTTTTAATCTTAATCACACGAAAAAATGGATGAGTAACTGAAGTTATCTACACTGTGGGTGGTGAGGCACTGGCACAGGTTGCCCAGAGAGGTGGTGGTGCCCCATCCCTGCAGACACCCAAGGTCAGGCTGCATGGGGCTGTGAGCACCTGATGGAGCTGTAGGTGTCCCTGTTCAGTGCAGAGAGTGGGAGCAGGCGGCCTTTAAGGGTCTCTTCCAACTCAAACGATTCTGTGATGTTTTTGACACGTGCTTAGCTGTTGTAGAGGCTGAAGCCACTGGATTTCTCTTGGCTTGGGAAAACTATTCGCCCTTTTTGAACAATGTGCAGTTTGTGGGCAGCAGAAGTGAGGAGATCCCTGCTTTTTGCAGCCCCCAGTCATTCTGAAAGCATGAGGGGCCTTATAAATTCAACGTAAAGAGCTGGATTCCCCCTCTAGTAGCAGTCAATAATAGATGCTTCAGGAATTAGTAGAGAAAAAGAACAGCTGTAGTTTTTCCATACATCTTGTTCTGACTGTTGTGCTAAACAACACCAAAATGCACCAAAACAATTGTTAGTCTGATTCTCCTTGGAATCCATTTCTAGTGCTGGCTGCCATCACAGCTGCTCCCGGGGCAGGAGCTGCTGCCGTTTCCTTGCACTGTGCCAAAAGGACTCTTCTATGAAAATTCTGTGGGGTGCCCTCATCCTTGTAGGAGGAAGAGCAGTCACCTGACTGGTGATTTAATTAAAAGTTGAACTGAGAGTTTTTCTCAAGTGCAGATACACTTGAGAAATTCCCCTGTGCATCCCTGCAGCCGTTGAGTATTTTGACCCGGGCGTAAGAACTGCTGCGTTTGAATTTAGCAATGGGGCAGTGGGATGAGAATGTGCAGCTGTGGAAAGCGCGAGTGCTCCAGCTTCGTCACCACTCCTCTTGGGCCCACCTATTTCTGTGAGGCTTGTGGGAGCTTAAGGGGATAAAAATGGCTGAGGTAATTAGCAGATCCGGCATCGAGCAGCTGGGGTGGTTCAGAAATGATTGTGACTGTGAAAGGTGGTGATGGTTATGGCTCTGAGCACCGAGAAGCAGGCATATCCTGATGTGATATAATTGAACTCCTATATTGAAAGGAAAAAAAAAGAATTTTTTAATATATTTTAGTCCAGGACTTGAGCTGCTGTGGCCAGGTGTAGATGGAGTCACCAGATCACTTTAGGCTGTGCAAGGCAGAGAGGGGAGTTGTGCATTGTTCAGGTGCTCTGTACCTGCTGCACAACGTTCCCTGCTCCATGTGAGAAGTTTCATGTTCTGGGAGTATAATGGAAAGGTTTTTAGTTCCTCTGGAATTCCTTATGATGCGTCATCCCAGTAGATGCTGAGAGGTATTTAACTTATTGAGAGGAGTAGTTGAATTCTCTGCTGTCTAAATACAGCATCTGCAGCAGTGTGGAATGTGCATTGTACAGCTGTGAATGTTGCAGGCATTCAGCGTGTCTCCTTTTTCACACAATAGCTTCTATTTATGGGTTTTCATCAAGTTGGATTCTTGCATTCAACATATCTTTGTGTGTTTTCTTTTTTCTTTCCTTTTTTTTTTTCCTTCTGCTTTTCTTTTGTAAGATTTGTAGAAACTCCGAGCCACTTCTCCTGGAAGGAGAGTTACTACCGCTCAGCCATGTCCCAGAGCTCCCAACCTAGGGAGTTTCTCAGCCCAGAGGTGATCCAGCATATCTGGGACTTCCTGGAACAGTAAGTAGCCCTTTCAGTGGGATTTATGGAAGGATGTGTTTAGGTCCAAGATAGCTCTGCAGTTTAGCTGTTTGGGGACTGGTGCTGGGATTTCAGTATTGTGTGCCTCCAGGGGAGGTCTCAGGGACCATTGCTAGTGTGGTGGCTGATGAAGTGGGTGCTCACTAGAAGCAGCTTAATTCATCTTGAGGCTGGTTTAGGATGACACCCAAGTCCTGGTAACAGCCTGGCATGTGGGGAGTTGAGAGTAACGGGATTAAAAGCATTTTAACTGCTTTGCTTTGTTCCTTGTAGGCCAATATGCTCAGTTCAGCCAATTGATTTGAACTTCATTGATGACCCATCTGAAAATGGCCCTACAAACAAGATAGAGATCAGCATGGATTGTGTCCGTCTGCAGGATACGGAGCTGAGTGACCCAATGTGGGTGAGTAGTGAGAAGGATTTCTTTAGCCCCTGGAGAAAGATGACTCTTTGCAGAAGCTGTTTCTGCTGTGTTGCCCTGAGATTCATTTTCCCTTCCTGGTGGAGCTGTGGCTTCCCTCTCTTGTCTGAGGAAGTTCTTTTCACTTTCTGTTGTCTTCTTCCCATGGTAGCTCTTTGGGAGTGTGGCTCTGCCAGGTGGCTGTGGTGGTGGCAAGCTGTGGTGCTGCTGCTGCTTGTGGCTAGCTAAGGTGCTGAGACAGTCTTTTTTTGCCTTTGGGGCTGCAAGAGGAAGTAGGTTGGCTCTTCGCCTTTTCCCCCTCTCCTGCTAAAGCAAGGGGAGCAAAGGGATGAGGCATGTTAACATGTGGAAGAGCTGTCTCTTGTGTTTACCCAGATGCATGGCTGTCCCTGCTCTCTCCTTGCTTAGGACTTGGCCGTGTGGCCCAAAGGTTGAAATAAATCTGATCACTAAGGCTTGAGAATGTTCTTAACTTGTTTTTATCTTGAAGGCCAGATATAAATTAAAACATGATTTCAGACCATGGTTGCTTTATTTATGTTTTTAATTCTCCATCTGTTTTTCCAGATGGGCAAAGCTAGTGTTTGTAAGGAGTCTTGGCTATGGGTATCTTGCCAGTATCCTTTGAGACTGGAATGCGTATCAAACCCTGGTGGTTGCTGTTTCATTGCATTTGGCACAAAGAGTCCAGTTTCTTCTTACCAATAGCTCTGGTGAAGAAACCAGGTGCTACCAGGAGCAGGAGGTGTCAGGCATTTGAGCTGTTTGTGTACTCTTTCCTGGGCCTTACGTACTTCAGGGCAAAAATTTTGTGTGATTTGGTTTTAGTTGTTTTCTAAATGTTCCTCTTTACTTTTGTCCTGAGAAACTGGAGTTTAATTCCCTGGCTAATCAGCAAACATCTTTTGTGTTCAACCATGGTATGTTTGCAGTACTGGTGATAGTGAGGCCTAAACTCAGAGGTTTGTATCTGCAGGAGAAGAGCTCCCAGGTCACACTGATTACGTTCCTGACTGTTTCTGACTGTCTGATGCGACTGCTGGAACAGGACAGAGTAGTGTGTTCCACTTCCCTTGCAGAATTGGAAAGGATGAAAAGGCCACTTTGAGGTTGGGTATCTGCATAGCTAATGTGATGCAGCTACACCAGCCACTCCACAGAGAGATGGCTGATGTCAAATCTGGTTATCTCTTGCTTGGGAGTGGGTTCAGAGGAGCAGCACTAAGTGTGCAAGCCTGCAGTGCGAATCTGAAAGGATACTTCTCAGTTTTCCTGATGCTCTATCAAAGCTGCAGTAAAATGCTGTCTCTTCAGCTTGCCCAGGAGGTGCTCTCTATGTTTGAGAGGGTGCATCTGCTTTTCAGAATGAGGTGGTAGTGTTCTGTTTGAACTGGTTATGCCCTCTTTGTATAAAACAGTCCCTGATATTTTAAACTAGCTTTGCTCCTTCCATGTCTACTCCTGGACTTGCTGTGTTGAGTGCAAGCAAAGCCTTTATATCTCTGTCTCCTCTGAGCTGTCAGCAGTGCACAGCAGCAGCTGGCAGGCTTCCTTGAAGCCGTTGTTCAGAGTCTCCCTCTCCTGTCTGCAGCACAGTGAAACATCAGTGGAAAATCCCTTCTTGTCCTCTCTGACCACTGCTGGAGTCAGTTCTGGGGCGGGGAGAGCAGGACAGGCAGCTTTAGCTGTGAAATTATTTCTTGCTTATGATGCCAGCCTTCCAGGAGGCATCTCTGAAGAGGCCAAGCTGCATGGTGACACCTTTAAGTGTTTTTCACCCCAGTGATCAGCCAAAGGGGGAGTGGGGGAATTCCATCCTGTCCTTACCTTTACTGTAAGGCAATAGGTCAGATGCTGCTTGAGTCTGGGTGTCCCCATGTTCATTAATAAATCGTCCAGTTTGCCTTCACTGGAAGACAGAACCTTCACTCAGTTGAATGCTGCACAAAAGCCTTCACAAAGCGAAATATGCATTGCAAACCTGTGCAAACAGCCTGTCTTTTAAAAGGAGGAAAGCTCTTTTTACTCCCCTTAGCACCACCACCACCTCCCTATAAATTTGCAAACATCCCTGACAGGTGACAACTCCCCCTTGCAGAGAAGTCTGTGTTTGCTTTGCTGTTTCTGGGGCTTGCAGCTTGCACTGGCAGAGAATGTGTAGCCTCAGGCAAGGTGTTTGCTGTTTGTCGGCTTTAATCTGAAATACCTTACAACCCTCTTCCCCTCCAGCTTCTCTTTTCCTTTGGATAGCTCCAGGGCAAGAGCTCCCCTTGCACCTGTCTCTCTGTAACCTCAGCCATGTCACTCCTAGACACGAGGTGCTGCACGCAGCTGATTGCAGCAAAGAGTTGAAGAGGGCAGATAAACACAAAGGAATGTAGCAGAAACAGGGGGGCCCTGAGAGATGAACAGTGAGATCAAGGCAGAGTGCTTTTCATTATTAGATCTGTCTCGGGAAAAAAGTGAAGCCAACTTTTCTCTGAGATGTACCACCATGTGATTTAAATAGGTTCATGGTGAATGAAACTGGTTTATTCAAAGCAGTTGTCCTTCTGTGGACCTTAAGGTGATCACAATTCGGCTTTAAAATAAGCTTTGTGCTTTCATGCAACCTATGTCTGAAAAATGAAACTTCCAGCCTTTAAAGATGCTCATCTTTGATCCCAAGAACTTTGCTGGCAAGAACTGTGACTTTACTTCGTTTTTGATACAGTTGCCTGCTTGCAGCAGAGCTGGTAGGGTAGAATGGGCATCAGTGTTCAGAGCAATACCCCAAGAAACTGTCCCGCTGAAGGGCTGCTAAATGAACACGGGTCCTTCCCTGCTGAACTGTTTATAGCTATGTAAGAGCAACTCTCTATGGAGAGAGAGCTGGAGGAGAAGATGGTGACAAAGGAACCCCTAATGTCTGAGCTACCACCCTGACTTTTGCTGATCTGTGACCTTCTCATGCTCTTCTTGTAAAGGAATAAATATTCTTCCTGCATCCTGTGAAAGAAAGGAGTAGGAGAAACTGGTGATCGGCATTACTTTGGGGTGAAAAGAGCTGGAGGGGACTGGAAGAGAATTTGTGAGTCTAGTGTGAAATTAAACAGTCAGCAGCCTTCCCCTGGTCTCGTGCCTTGTGACCAGCTCTTTCACAATGTCCTGTGCAGCTGGTTTCTGGATGCCTGTCTGTGAAGCTGCTCGCTGTGCCTCTTTCTCTCCCATGGCCTTAACCACAGCCAGGCTGGGAAGCCCCCAGCAGAAATCTACCTTCCCACACAGCAGAGCAGAGAGTCTGGTGGTCCCTTGTAGGCACAGAGAGCATTTAGTATCTGCCATGGCCCTGGCGTGGCATGGAGCTGCAGACACCCAAGAGGGTAAGTGGTATGCGCATCCTATGGGCCACTGTTGGGCTTCACCCAAGAAGATGCTGCTCCCTGGCCTCCTCCATGGCTAGGATGGTGGCTGTGGGGCCTGCAGCGGGGTGGTGACCAGCTCTCTGAGTTGCAGAGGGATTGGTGCCTCCAAGGTGTCTCCTGCGGTGTTAGAAGCCAGGTGATCTATGAAAAATAGATTTCTTTGGACTGATGCGAGCTCCCTGGAGCTGGGGGAGGAGGGGTCTGGGGGCTCCTTAAGGAATGAGTGTGTGGCAGAGCAATAACCTCTCTGTTGCCCTGGAGCTCTTGTGGCTTTCCTTCATGCCTCAGAAGTGATGCTAGCTAGATCCAAACAAAGCTTCTCTGGGTTAACATCTTCAGCAGGAGGCTTCCTGTAAAAGCGTTATCTGTGGGGTTTGTGGAGTCTGGTGATGTCCTGGTGTCCTGCCTCTGTCCCAGCAGCATGTGGAGGGCTCTAGGGACCCCGAGGGCCCTTGCTGATGGAAGCAGGCATGCTGTCCTGAGTGATGGAGCAGTTTGGCCCCCTCCCCCAGGTACATACCTTCCTTTCATGCCCCTGAGCAAGCCGTCCTCCTCAGCCCCTTGCCTAACCAGTTCAGTGGAATGCTTTTTTGCAGACAGTTGCTTTGGTCAGAGTTTTCTTAACCTGTATCTATCTGTCCCTCCTCACAAATGGGGGAGAGAATTCCTTGCGCTTATTTATCTATTTATTTTTGTCCTTCCTCACTTGCTGCTGTTATGGGTTCCTGCTTTGCCTTGGTTAGGCACTGCTGAGCTCCCACTGCAGGGCTGGGGATGTGTGTGCTTCAGGCAGGAAGGTGTTTCAGGTTTGAGTCTGCAGCTCAGGCAGTGAGCGTCTCTGACCTGGCAATTTGAGAAGTTTTCAAAGTGCAACGTGTGGTTTTAAGTGACACCTTCAGTTCTGTAACCCTGTTGCCCACCCTAGATGGAGGAAAAAATGGGCTGTGGGAGAGGCAGGATGCAGCCTGTGTTGAACATGGATGTGTCAGTGCCCTCAGCCTCAGTCCTCGCACCACAGATCTGGGCTGGTATTTGATGAAGCACAGGAGACCTTTTGCTAGACATCTTCAACCTGCTGTAGGCTCTTGGAGGAACCACCCTAATCAGCTCATGCAGGGTAACGAGAGCAATGGGGCTTAGGTCCTTGAGTAGCTGGTGGCTCTCTTTGCCACAGTCTTAACTTTTAGCATTGTATAGAATAGTTCAGTAACTGTATACTAAATTCCTGGCCATCTAGGAGCCTGTCAACTGTTAACAATAGGTCAGCATCTGTTTTTGGTGAGCAAGAATGCAATGGACAGACAAACAAAATTGTCCCTCTGTCCAGAATGGTTTGTAGTGTCTGTTGCATCCTAACCGATGCTTTAATATTAAAGAACAGGCTCTGATCTCCGTTAGTTTAATTGCTTACTTAAAAGTAGTTTGTTGGGTTAGGAGCAGTGAGCTCTGTTTGCTGCATGGTAATGACTGAGGAAGAGAGTGGAAAATGGTGACAGGATGGTGAGACTGTGGGATGAAGATGATGTTTCTGTCCCAATCGCAGGCAGGGAGCAGGCACAGTATGGCTGAGTGGTGCAGGAAGAGCTTGTGCAGAGGCTGGCAGCTTGTTGTGTGTGCTTCCCAGGGCTCTGGCAGGAGCTGCAGCCCTGAATTTTGTTGGGAAATGGTTTTGCACCTGGTTGATAAGGCTGATTTGATAAGTCAGCGAAGCAAAGTGTGTTGTGTGGTTGTCTGTTTCCATACCTAAGTGTTCCCAGGTTGACCATGGAAGGGAAGGAAGGACTTCTGTACAGCACAGATTCATGATCAAAGCTTTTATTACAATCTGGTTTGTGCTTGAGAGAGTTTGAGGTCTGCCAAGTTTCTCTTCTGTGTGGGTATTTATTCGTTCCATAGCTGTGCGAAGAAAGCTGAGATTATGCAAAGGCATTTCCATAATGAGCAAATGCATTATGCTGTTGGAAGTTTCCCTCTAGCACATCTCATTTGCAGCTGAACTCCCAGGCTCTCCTGATGCAGACTTGGTTCCGTGACACTTCTGAATGTTTAATCTTGTGCAGCATAGGGTCCCTCCAGATGATGTAATCTCCACGCTGAAGGCTGCAGATCCAAATCCAGAACTGACCCATTCATTCAGATAATGGATGCATATAGAAACACACCTGTGCACTCAGTTTGTGCAAAACAAGGCCTCATGAGTTCTCTCATTCTCTGTGTTGTAGTACTCTGAAGATATTTCTATTTCTTTGCAGTAATTCTTTAATGGCTCCCTTACCTGCCCTGGTTTGCCCTGGTTCTGACTGTCATTCTTTTTGTAGGTATGCAACCATTAAATGAGCATGGTGATACTAAATGCACACACACACACATATTTCATGCCACTTCCCTCAGTTCTTCATGGTATTGGAGAAAACAAGCAGAGTGATGTCTGCTCTGATACAGACCATTTTGGAAGCATATTTACAATTCCTTTAAATATCTCTACCTTCTTAGTACCTTTAAATTCAGTTTGGGAGGGAATAAATTCGTTTTAAGCTAAAAAGCACAAGCCTGCTCTGCTGGGAATGGGCTGTGTGGTGCTCTGCAGTGTGCCATAGTGTGAGAGCAAGGCTGCTGTGGCTCCTCAGCAGGGCTGGCTTTAGATCCCCAGCTCCCCTTGCAGAGAGCAGCTGAGGTGGGAGAGTGTTGCAACTGCAAATCCTGTCATCCATCTACGTGCAAATACCACAGAATAAAAGAAGCAGTTGCTTCAGAAGGCGTCCTTCCCAAGCAGCTAGGCCTGCCTCCAGAGGTTTCCATGGTGCTGCACGTGTGCCTTGCGTAGGTATGGAGCAGTGACGTGCTGGCACTTACTTTGCATCTTTAAAAGGTCTGCAGAAATGCTTAATTAAAAAGGATCTTGATCTTAGAACAACAGACTGCAGGCACTTGTCTCCAGAGCAAACTTAAGGTTTATGCTATTGTGCTGGGAGCTTCATAGTACAAATATCAACCTAGTTGATAGGATTCCCCCCCCCCCCCCTTTTTTTTTTAAACTATAAATGTACTTCCAATTTTATTTATTGTGAATATTTTGATTGGGTTAGAGCCCAGAGCAGTCAGTCACTTGGGCAGCTGTGAACAAAGCAGCTGAATACCAAAAGAAGTGGAGTGGCCACCCCCAGAATTCACGTTTGTCTGGATTAGTTTTTTTCCATCAAATGGATGGAAGGAGAGAATGAAGGCACTTCTGTCTTGTTACCTGAAAACAGGGTGGTGAATCGAGCTGTTCACCTCTAGCCAAGTGAAAACCTTGCAGAGCTTTGTGGGAACTCCTTCATGTGAGGTGGGATGGATGGATGGAAAGCACGTTACAGCCCTGTTGCCAAGCTGTGGCACTGCCTGTGCAGATTTGGCAGAGTGCAGGGCTGCAAAGCAGTCTGTGAGTGGGCTGGAGGTTCCCTTTCCGAAGTGGCTGTGCTGCTGTGGGGTGTAACTTTTGGTTTTAAAGACTTCTGTTGCATTAATTAGGATTCCTGCTTTGAAGGAAGCCTGGTGCGTCCAATGTTTTGCTACGTGTTGCTTTGTGGTTCTACAGATTTTTCCTGCAGTTCTGTTAATGACTGTTATTTTTTCCTCCAGTGTTTTGCAATTAGACTTGTGAGCTAGGTAATGTTTTCCTCCAAGCACCTCTGCTGCCTGCTTTCCACCTCACTGTCACTGATTTGATAGCATTTAAATTAATGAGTGAATTGTCAGGCAGTCATGGAAAATTAAATCAGTGTCTGTGAAGCATAGATTAAGGAGTGCCTTTTGGCCTTGGTGAAGTTCACTCACAGCTGAACAGACTCTTTGCTAATCAGCATCTGAAGTAGCAGAGGTTAATGAAAGATCAAAGGAGTTTTTGGTAATGAATGTAACTGTCATCTCTAAAACATGAATTTGCTTCCAGCCTGTTTAAACAGAAGGAAAAGGTACCCCTGAAATACCCATCTTTCTCTCTGCAGACATGGCTGGGTAAGATGGACCTCACCACGGTTTCCAGACTGGATTAAACTAGTCTGAAATGAGAGTAACGATAATTCTTCTGGGGAACCATACTGGCCAGATAACTATGGCCATTCACTATAACTGTTGCCATACCAGTGGCAGATTTGGTGTGTGAGCACTGTTTGAGACTGTAAAATTAAACATTTCTCCATAAGAAACATAAGGAACAAGCAGATTCCTTGGCTGGGAGGGCTGCAGCAGCACTCAGGTGTCCTGCAGCAGGAGCTAACAGCTCTTAGCTCAAGAGACGTTGCCCCAAACGTCAGTAATAGTGGGTAATGGTGATGCACTCCTGTGGGGAGCTGACAGCTGCAGGGTCAGGGCCTAGGCAGAGGGTTTGGTGACTGATTCCAAATTCTTGTAGCCTGATGGCTCCTTAAACATTAGGGTGTTGTACAAGGGATAGGGGCAGAAGTCAGGCAAGGCAGTAGGGACTGCTTTTATTGTGTTTGTTAACAGTTGTGCATTTCCTGCGTGTGATCTGTAGTTTATACAAGATAAGGAAAGAACAACACTTTCCCCTCAGCTGCTTGAGCAAGAACAAATGTGATCTGTCAACAGTTGCTTCTCTCCTAACTGAAAACAAAGACTCCCTAATCTGTCCCTATCTCCTGTTTTTCCCTGTCCCCAGCCAGAGCACTCTGTCCCATGCTGAGATGCAGGTTTGTGCTGCACCCACATCTTCCTCCAGCTGGAAGGATGGGGCTGGTTTTGCTGCTTGAGACTTAAGAATTTGACTGTAACTCCATGGAACTTTCTTGTGTAACTTTCTTTTTGCAATATTTTCTTTGATGAGGAAGGGAATACAAAAAAAGTCGAGCAAAATTGCAGCTTGAACACTGAGTACTGTCACTCAGGCAAAAGTGCTGCTGGTGGCAGGGACTTGAGCTTGGAGCCATGACCCGATCTTCCAAGTGTCTCCTGAACCATAGTTTTGTACTCATCAGTGAACTAGTGTCATCTCAGGCTTGTCAGCTGCCCTACAAATGTTTCTGTCTGCAGGAGGAAAAAAAGCAAAAAGCAACTCAGCGTTCTAGAGTTACCAAGGTACAAAAATGCAGGGAAAAAAATGGATAAAAGAAGAACCAGGAATAGAACAGAAAGCATTTTGATTAATAAATGATCTAGCTGCTTGTTTCCATCTTGTTGTACTCTGCACTGGGAGGTGAATTTGCTGGCTTTGGTGGGAATGTGTTCCCTCCATAGGAGCAGGAGACAGGATTGGAAGGGTTGGATTGTGCAGCTGGTGGGGAAGATGTGGGGACCTTACATCATCTTGGCTGGAAAGCTGGATCTTTCCAGAGGAGTGTCTTTGCTGCCTTATTAAATGGAGCTCGGCAGCCCGAGGGCAGAGTCCCTGGGGGCTGCGTGTGTCCTTCCTAAACCAATATTGCACAGTGGTTGTGAAGAGAACTGGTTTTGTTTCGCAATTCCTTTCCACCTTCCCTCTCCCTGCTCCCTTCATATAGCGTTATCTCCTGACGTGATGCCATTAACTCTCTAATTAGCCCTAGGGGTGTTCTGGAGAGATAACGAGGCTATAGGAGCTCAAATAAGCAGCGTGTGCAGATGTTTACCCAGGGTCGGAGGGCAGACCTGTTGTGACAGCCGATTGCCTTGGGGAGGGCACGCTCCTTTTGGAAGGGAGAAGCTGATCTGTGCTACAGGCAGACCAGGAGCAGGGCTCCCCTCCTGCCCGCGGCAAGTCGGTGTCTTTTCCCTGCATTGCAAAATGGGGGAAAATGCAGTTGGAAGTCTTTGGAATAGAGGATTCTTGAATAGTGAGTGTGATCAGGGTATGTCTGTATCTTGATGTCTGTGCATGAGGCCATGCCCAGTTGCTTTGGTTGGTGATGGGCAAGATCAACAGCATCTCTTGGGTGTTTTTTCTTCTGAATTTTGCCTTGCCATAACGCTTTTTAAAGGGGGAAGTCCCTGTTTCCATATGCTCTTTTTTCCTTCCTCACCTCTTCTCTTGGTTTGAGCAATGAAGACCAGCTACTCACCTCTGCACTGGTATTTAGGAAGGAACGGTGATTTTTGTTTCTGCCTGTTACGGTTTGTCATGTGTGTGTCCCCATAAAGTCTTCACTGGGAAAGCTCCTAAAGCTAATTGGCAGAGGCTTGGTTTTGAGCATTCAGCAGTTATTCAGATGGGGGGGGGGGGGGGAACGCATTCTATTTTTTCCTCCTCCTTCTGTTATCTCAGTCTTAATTTGTAAACATTTCTGAGCTGAGTGGATGTCACAGTCCGTGGTGACGCGGTTGATCCAGCTGCTATTTTTACAACAGAGCGGAGAGGTCTGAGCAGACTTATTTCCTTTGATCTGCAGGAAATTCTGCGTGAGACACCTAACGAGCAGGCAGGTGTGTGTATCCCCCCCCCTCCCCTCCAAGAAATTACACAATCTCCAATTAATTCTACAGTTAAAGACTTGTGGCAGTGATGTTTTAAATTGTCGTGATTTACTACGGTTACCTTGCATTCGGGAAGGCTTATTGATGATTTGCCAGTGGCACCAGGCAGAGATGCTGGCATGGATTGTGTAACAGCACGCGGAAAGAAAATTCCAAAGAAAAGCCTGAATCGATGATTTGACTTGGCTGATGCCTCGTTCTGGAAACCTAGGGGTCTTGTTTGTGTATTACTTTACTTTTCAGCATACCAGTGGGGGCTGCAAAGCATTGCCAGAGGCTTTCTGGAGCTGCAGAGTCAGACCTGGAAGGGTTGCACCTGAAACTTTCAAATCTAACTAGCAATGATTATTTTGGGTTTCTTAAGGTATTGAAGGTACCTTTTAAACAAAGGCAAGAGAGATTTCCCTTCCCAAGGCTGAGCTGCTTTGCTTTTTTAAGTTCAGTAAGCAAAGCAAAGTTTTAGCTCCAGGCTTTGCAAAACCCAGTGCTTTGGGTTGATTTCTTTATTTCTTTATTTTCTAATTTCTTCTTTTTATTTGTAGAAGAGGAAGGAACGAGGGAAGCTCATTGGACTAGAAGAATAAAGTTAAACCTTGTTCTGGCCTGAATGTGAACAGAAATATTATATCAGCGCATGGAATGAGGGCCTTTGTCACAAATGGTTTGCTTTCTTTGATTAAGTTGATTGATCCAATACGGTACAACCTTTATCTACAAGGATGGTCTTGCCTATGACTTTAGGCCATCACAGTTGCAGCAGGACTGGCAGTGTTTTCCTTGGAGACCTGCTCAAAAGGCTCAGATAAATGAGTCCCACTGCTGGGAAGTGAGTGTGCAGTTTGGAAGGGGGCCCTTGTAGCTTTGTGCATTAGCACATTTTAGCATTTAGCAATATACTGAGGCCATCTTAACTCTCCAAACTGACAGAATCTGTGTGAGATGCTGACTTGCTGCTGTTAGCTTGCTTTTTGATCTTTAAGAGGAGAAAATAAAATACATAAGAGGAGCATTTTCTTTTTTCTTTTCTTTTCTTTTTTGAGTGCTGTCTCCTGGATGCAGCCTGGGAGCTCTGGTGGGTGCTGTTACCTCTTGCCACTCATGCCAGGGTGACAGTGAACTCCTTTGTGGCACCTGGGGATGACTGATCTGCAAAAGGCCACTAGTCCAGCATTCAGTTCAAGATGATTGTGCGGGCTGATGGCTTCTGGAACATGGAGCTAGGTTGAGGCTGTGTGTACAGAGGGCAGGGATTTGTGCTGACATGTCAATTTATTCATGCTATATACATTTCTCCTCGTGTTTGACATGCAGATCTCCTTGGATAAACGTCTCCATATCTCTGTGTAGTTCATCTGGGTGTTGCTTCACCCACAACCACCTCCAGCCACCTGTGGGACAGAAGATAGCAGATACTCAACACAACAGTGCTGTGTTAATGACTTGGAGCAGGAGGAAAAGGATCTTCTGAGTTTCATAGCATGACTAGCAAATGGCATTTTTGCAGCGGCTTGCTGAGGTTGGGAGATGTGTGTATGTGTCTTGCCTTCTTCTGTGCTCCCCTTTCATGGCTTCTGAACAGTTTAAAATCAGTATCAAAACCAAACCCTGACAATATGTAGGAGTCAGAATTGCCTGTTGTCCAACCCAGTCCACTTCCCATTGCTAGGCAGCTGTGACTCCACAGGTGACTTGCAGCTTGATGTCCATCTCTGCAAACTTTGCAGTGGTGCTGCAAAGTGACCTGCCCGGCTAACGGTGCTGTGGCTGCTCCCTGCAACCCTTGCCTGTATCTTCAGATTAGCACATGTGTGGTTTTCTGGCTTGTACCCATCTCAGGTGAGATCACGTAAATGCACTGAGCGCAGGCTGTGGTGCTGGGGAAGGTGAATAAAAGAAGTGAAGGGGCTGCAGCAGTCTCTTGAGCTGTCCCTGTGATGTAGGAAACCGGGCTTCTTGCTGGTGAGGATTTGTGGAACTCCAGCTGTGCTGAGTTTTGGATGCTGGGAAGGGTTCTGTGCTAATCCCTTTTCCTGGGAGCAACTCCTTGTGCTCTGCTCCCCAAGGAGGAATGGGTAATGTGCACGGTAAATGCTGGCAATGTGTTGCTCTGGTGGCCAGCAGTGAGACAGCTGCACTGCTTTGCACGGTGAGGAGCTGCTGCAGGGTAGAGAGGGCACTGTGATTCTCCACTGTTTGCTGCGGTTCCTTTCTGGCTATGGTTTTGTCCCGTTTTTATCAGTGCTGGGAAGGAGCTGGTAGAGCTCTCAGTGTCCTCTGATTCTGGGTGGCAGGAGGACAGGGATGCCCGAAAGTGCTGGGGTTAAAGAGTGCCTAAATTGTAACTGAGAGCAGAAGTAGCTCCCTGGCAGGAGCTATTGGTTGGGCTTGGGCTGCAGCTCTGCTAGTGACCTCTCTTTCCTCCCCTCTTGCGGAGCCCCCCTTGGTCACTTGCTCACCGCGGCTCAGTTTTCGTTGTGCACAGCCGCAGCAGTGCGGATGCTTAGCAATTAGCCACTGGTCGGCTTCACAGCAGGTCCTCGAAGTCTGGAGCACCGTCATTAGGCTGGGAGGGCAGCCGGCCGCTCTCTGATCTGGATGTTCGGTTTCCTCTCCCACCCCCCCCCCCTTCCCCGCCCCTTTAAACGGTGTTTTGTTTCCCCTGCTCGGATGGGTCTCGCCCCGCTCTTCCCGAAGCGGAGGAGAGGAGCTGCCTTTTGTTCTCCCCGTGCTCCCCACGCGGGGCGAAGCGGCAGTGGTGGATCCCACGCGCGGCTCGGGGTGGTCCAGCAGCTCCGGCGTGGGACCCTGGGGTGGGCTGGGGGGTATCTGCTGTTGCTGAGTGATGTCGCGGTGGGGCCGTTGGCAGCAGGCAGATGGCTTTCCCCACTCCGAGGTGTCTTTCTGAAATCTCGAGTTGCTGTGGGTGCAGCGCTCGGGTGTTTTTTAACCAGCAGTTTCTCTCACGTGTGAACAAATCATGGGTCCCTCTCGATGAGTTGCCTTTCTGATTTTTTATTTTTTTTTTAACCATTTTGCTTATAAGTGATGTTATTGGAAAGCCTACTGCAGAGTTAGAAGCAATTGCAGAGAAGGGAGGAAGCGTAGCTGGAGAGCAGCACTGTCCCGTGAGTGTGGATGAAAGCACGTGGATGGATTACAGAGCAAGGATTGCTTCTCAGAAAGCCCCTCGTGTGTTTTGTCCAAAAGCTGCGTGCTGCAGCAGCCCGGGTTTGGCTGTGCTGTTGCCCTGCTGGTCTCCAGTGGTGCATCTCAACGCCTTGCTGAGCAGTTTGGGCTTTGGTAACAGCCAAGGCTGTGCCTGGAGAAAACACCAAAATCTTCAAAGAAAATAAATAAATAGAGATTCTTTGGAGCAGCTGCTTGGGAGCAGCTCTGCCTTTTGAGTTTCTGAACTCGTAGAAAAGTGACAGGGGAAAGTTGTAGTTTCCTTTCTTTCTTTCTTTCTTTCTTTCTTTTTTTTTCTCCCCTCTGTGTCATTCCCCCTCCTTCCCTTTGCTTTTTAGAGATTGGTGATAAGGAATTCTAACTACTTAATGAGCTGGGAGAGGCCTCTCTCCATTGGAGTGGAGGACTCCAGGTGGCACTTTGACAGATTGGACAGGTAAGGCAGGAGAGCCCCACCTCCTCCTCCTTGCCTATAGTTAGGTATATAAGGGAAACTTAAATTATGCAGAGAGGCACACTCCGAGTCCTGTTATCTTACAAGTAGCATCACATATTTTTCAGGGTCTTCAAGGGGGTGGGAGGTGTTTGTCAAAATCCTGGAGCCAGAAGAAAGAACAGCAGCACTGATCAATTTGACTGCTAACATGTTGTACCTGGAAAACAATGCCCAGTCCCAGTATAGCGAGGTAAGGAATCCTAGGTTTGAGCTGTGATATCTGTAATATATTTTATTCTTAGAGAAATCTTGCAATTTCTTCACCCCTGTAGCCCCGACATTAGGCATGCAATATGCATTTATTTTTCTGAAACTTTGTGCCTTCCAAATGGCGAGTGGAGTTTGCTGAGCTAGGTGTTGGAATGAGAATGAACTCTGAGCCTTTACATTTGGGACAGCAAATTTCTTTTGGGAGCCTTGATCAACCAAATGTGTATTTTTAAATATATATATGTTTTTTGCATTGGTAAAGCAAGGCAAAGTAGTCATTTACTGCATGCAGTACGTAGAGCTTGCGTTCCCGTAGCAGTATGAGCAGTGTCTGTGTTAAGAACATTATAACTCATTAACTAGTCCTTTTATTGCCAAAATCGCTGCTCATTGTTATAAATGGATAATGTTTGGGAAATAAACCAAAAATTCATTAATTCCCTTCTTATGTTTTTAAGTAATATGCAAAGGGGTTCTCTGCTGCAGAAGTTGCGTTACCGTCCACCCCAATAACTCTTTCACGTTGTGCTGTTAATACTTTGAAGCAGCAGCAAGATATTTTATACAGGTCATCCATAAACACTTAGTGTGAGGGTAAATTCTCACACAATGGATGCAGCTTTTTGCACTGCACGGATGCAAGTGGGACGCGAACTTCGGGTATGGAGTTTTTTGTTTGTTTTTTACCCAACTGGATCGGTGTTTCTGTAAGGTGGAAGCTGAGTGAATTGCCACATACTGTGCAAATCTTTGAGGAAGCTACCTGGGGTTGAGGCAGATCTAACAACAATATTGGTTTACATTCCAGTGGAGACAGCAGCTGTGTTGACACTCGTCAGAATGGCGATGCAGCAGAATCTTCTCTGTATATGTGTGCGCGTGTGTATTCCTGGTGAAAATGCTTCAAGCGGAGGGCATGGGGTGTGGGACCTGCAGCAGACAGAAGCTCAGCCACTTGGAAAAGAAAACAAAATAGGAATTGCATGGTGGAGAGTACAGATAGGGGGTGTGATACTGGCGAGGAAAAGCCTGTTAAATGTACACTTGGGGCTCACACACCTGGGATGGTGGTTTGCAACTCAGATAAACTGAAACCTGTGTGTTTTCTAGGTCCCCTGTATTTCAGGGTGTGCAAACACACGGTATGCTCTTGTGCCCAGAAGACACTAATGTGGTGACTTTTTTTTTTTTTTTCTCCGCTCAAGTTAATTATAAACTCTTAAATGGGGAGAGAGCACTTCTTGGCGTGTTTGCTTGGCATTATTTGTCTCCTGCTATCTGATCAACTTTCGCTGAATAGCAGCGGTGGGGCTATGGAGTCCCCACGGTTGACTTGCTGGGCTCATCTGTCAAGAAGCGATGCGCTCGAGCGTTCATGCTCTGCTTAAATGCCGCTCGCCGCAGTGGCAAGGGGAGGCTTGTAAAAGGCTTTAACTCTCTTCTTGTACTTTTTTTTTTTTCTCCTTCTTACATTTGAACTTGATGCGCTGGCTTTGTTCATTCAGTGAAGCGTTGAGCGCTGTGGAAAGAAAATGTGATTAGTGCTGACTTGGCTTTATTACTGATGTAACAGCCTTTTTAGCAACCCTTTGTGAGTGAGATGGAGACCTGTGAACTCCCAGTGAGAACGTGTCCTGATGAACCTTGCTCATCCCAGGCTTGAAAAGATGTGGGCTTTGGTAGAAATTAAAAAGGAAAAAATAAAATAAAAATACTTGTTGCTAGCAGTGTGGATGTAGGAGAGTGTGTTTGCTGAAATTAGACTTTAAAAATTGAGAACAATTGACTTCCCTCCCACTGAAGCGTATTTCCTTTCTTCTCTTCCACACTTCTGTGCCTGGGATGCTCGCTGCCTTCCAGCACTGTCTCCTTATGGGTGCTGTCCTCTGCCCGCTCTGCCCTGCAGCCTGAGCCTTGCGTAAGGCCTGGCCAGGCTTGCATGGTCAGGATGGCAAACTCACACCATTGCCTGCGGCCCTGCGAGGTCCGTGCCTGCGAGCGTGGTGTCAAATGCCACAGTGAGATGGGGAGTTGTTTCTAAGCAGGCAAAATTTGGTTAAGGGAAGTTGAGAGCAAGGTTTGAGGAGTCAGTTGCAGGCCAAAAGGCTGGAGGTGGAACCTGCCCCAAGCTTTTTTGCACTTTAATGCAATCTAGCAGTTGATCTGGATTGATTGTAAGAGCAATTGAGCTCTTTGTTGGCAGAGTGCTGGACTTGGTGGCTCTAGAGATCCTTATATTGGAGAAGATGATGTGAAAAGGTGGGGTATGTAGCATGGCTGGAATCTAACAGGATGATGAAATGGTGGTGAACAGGAATCTTTGGGTCTCGGGTAGCTCTTCTTCCTTGTTTTTCTATCAGGCAGTTCTAGGTATTGTACAGAAATGTCTTCAAGGGAGTGTGCCCCAAATGCACTTGTAAACCGGCCCTGTTCCATGAAGAGGGCCCTATGAGGTGTTCAAGAAACATTTAGATGTGGTACTGAGGGACATGGCTTAGTGAGCAATATTGGTGGTAGTTAGAAAGTTCAACTAGGAAAAGACCTCTAGGATTACCAACGTTAATGAGTTTATGTGTAAATCTGCCCAATCTTATCTGCCCTTCCTGGGTGCTGAAAAGGGAGGACGAGAGCAGGAGAGAGATCCCATTGGAGACTGATTCTTTCAGAGTTTGAGATTATGATGTAGAGAGCTTAATGTGTTTGCTGAAATCAAATTAAAGCATTGCCAAAAGAATAAACATAACTTATTCAAACGCTGATAAGAAGTGTGCTGTGAATTTTGATCATCTCCTTCCCCAAGATCTTCCTGCTCTTTGTGGGAGAGAGGCAAATTAAAGAATCCTTTTCCGTTAAGATTTTTATCGTAGCTTTGGGAGGGGAATGGGGAAATGAGTTTTATACAAAACCTTTAAAGTCTCTAGTGCTCCCTGTTACGGCATTTTGGCAACATTCCTTCATACTGAAAGTCTAAAAGTCCATAGTGCTATTGCTGTGAATATCTTTGATTCAGGGTAACCTGTTCAGAAGGATGGATCTCGTATAGAGTATGTATAAAAATAAAAGCTTGACCTAATAGTTGAAATGCGTGTGTTTGACCTGTAGTGCCCTGGTTGTGAGTATTCATTCTGCAGGAACAGCTGGGTGGGTCCATGGGGTGGCCTGGAAAAATGTCCCAGAGGAGCTGGCCACCTCTGCAAGGCATGACAAAAGGTCACTGGTGTGGGATATTGCTTTAGGAAACGTTAGTTTCAGGTTGAGAACTTCAGAAATGGGGATGTAGCTGGCTTCTGAGTATTAACCGCTTCAGTGTGCGGTAAAAGCGTGGTTGGAGTTTCACTACCCTTGCTGTCTGAACTTGGCTGTTAACCACCTGATAGGACAAAGCTGTGGCCCCTCTGGTGTTGCTTTCCTTGGCTGATTGTCAGATATGACACTGATCACCTCTGTTCTGCCTCACCCAGCTCCATGGCCCTCGGCCAAACTTAGGGTAAAGGAAGGAATTTTGGGGGTACGGCCACCTGGTCACTCCCAGGGGAACCATTTTCCTCCCTTCTTCTGAGTCTGAGGGGGTACTGGGGAGAAAGACTCGCCTACCTTTTGCTCCATCTTCCTATTCTGCAGATGAATGTGCTTGGAAGATACTATATGAAGTCTAAGGGTATATGTGGGTTAAGCCTGTCTCTTTGCTCCTCCTGTTTGTGAAGGTGTCTTGGTGTTTTGCTGCCTCTAATTAGGGAGACAAACTCCCCATGCTTGGGAGGGAACTTGTTTCTGAGCAGTGGAGGGCTCAGGTAGGGGCACTCTGCCTTTCAGTGGCTTCTGAGTATTGGAACAATATAAACATCCTATATGTTTGCGTGCAGGCCCGCATTGCGAGCAAGAAATGAGGTGCACTGAGGATTGTGTCAGCTGGACACTGACAAAGATGCTTCTTATCTATTCAGCCCTCATTCTTTGCTGTATTTGCTCTTAAAGATTTTTTTGTCATATGGTGTCTTCTGTGCAAGCTTGTGAGATGTGTAGCCCGTCTGTAGACTGCAGAGATCATCTGTGGGGATGCAGAGGCCCTTTTCCTCTGAGAGGTTTTAAAACCTCAGTTGCAAAGCATTACCCTACAATGGAAAAGCTGAAGTAGACTTGTATGTAACTTATCTTTTTGGAGAGCTGAAGTGGTTGATCTTCCAGTGAGGAAGCTGGTGCAGTCTAGAGGTCTCAGGAAGCTGAGATGCAACTCTTGCCACGTGCTCCCATCTCCCTCCCAGCTGAAACAGAGGAGACACAGAGAAGGGCAGGAGCTGAATCTGTCTCACACAAGGGTCCAATCACTTGCTATCAGAGTAGATTTATCATGTCACAGGTCATATTCTGTTTTGTAATATATACATAAAAACTAGGGTGATAGCAGCACTGATAGTGGAATGAACATGATCCTGGGTTGGGTAGGGTAGTGAATTGGGACTGTTACTTGGAAAAAATCTTCCTAGCTTGAGGCAGAGGGTCTGGACTGGCTCTCCACAGTCATAGGCTGCGGGTATAGCTCAGAAATAAATGTTTGTAAGCTGCATGTGGGTGGAATAGTTGAAGAAGACTGTTCTTTAATAGAAATGAAACCCGATGATGTTCTGTCTGCACAGCTTTAACTTCTGAGTATGCTGTGTGATACATCTGCAGAAATTAGGGTAGTCTATGTGCAAACAGTTATTGCTCAGTAACACATACTGTGGTTTGCACAGTAATGCAGTCATACTGGATATCAGATTGTAAAATGGAGATGCAATTTCTAATCCTCTGTGCTTAAAATGAGGATGAGGATTGGGGCACGATATTTTTGTAGTTGGCAAATTATTAGTTTCCTAATAAATAATATAAACTGGTATTCCATATGAAAAATGCAAAGAGGCAGCCATTGAAGAGAGGGTGGTTTTCTTCTTGAACTGGTGGTTGTAAGTGATGGTCTTTTTTTTTTTTTTTTTTTTAACTTGTTGGATTTGTTTATTTGTTCTGTCACCAACATCTGAATTCTCTGAATTTCTTCCAGCACAAGCCCAGCTATTTTACTGACCTATAGCATGGCTTCCTTAGGAGTGCTGCTTCTTTCTTTTCCCTTTGTCTTTTTAAATTTAATAATAGTTTTAGGTCAAGTGAAGTTGCTCAGGGATGGGAGTAAGAAGAAAAGCATAGAGAAACAACAAAAGGAAGCTTTGTCTGCCTCTCAAATATGTTCCTGCCCATCTGGTGGCAGCCTTATGGTTGCATCTGCCAAGTTGTGCCTAGCAGAAGAGTTTTTCCAGTCATGGCCCTGTTTTGCATGTTTCAGAAGCACTGCAAGTTCCATGGCATCCACAGCAGGAAAGCCATGGATGTGGGATTCGAGAAGGTGACTCCTGTAAACTGTGTGCATTGTGCTTTCCTTCCTCTGGAAGATGTTGGCCATAGCTAGTGGAGAAACTTCTTACTTCATTATCATGAAGGGCTGAATAAAAGTGGGTGTTGCCTGGCTCAAGGCAAATTTTAAGTTCTATTTACAAAATGTTCCCACTGAAAAATCTGGAAACGCTTCAGAAAGGAACTCTTGCACCGATGGATTTGTGCTAGACACTATTAAGCCCTGTTATTTTTCTGGCACTGCCTCCAACGCTTCTTGAGAATGTGCAGAGTAGGCAATAAAATGTGTGCAACTCTTTTAAAGGAAGGTTGCATAAATCATCTGAAAAGAGAGTAGCTTCTCATATACCAGCAGTAACGCTCCACTTCAGCCTCTCCAGTGAAGAAGTGAGCTCAAACTTTATTTGTGTGGCTTGGCCTGGATTAGTGTCAAGTCACTTCTGGTATCAAATGGAATTAAGAGGAAAAACATTATTTTCCAAGAGCGTCAAAGTTTAGCTTTTTGTTTTGTTTTGTTTTTCTTTCAGTTGCACCCATTTTCTAGATCCTTTGCCATCAGCTTGTAGTGCTTTGCAACTAAGTAAGGCTGTGATCTTTAGTGATTCTTCCATCCATAGGGATTTGAGTGGGTCCAAGTGAGTCAGCTTGCCATTCTTCAGAAATGTCCTGATCTGTGTTGTTTGCTCATAATAGTTATTTATTACTAAATAACTTCTGAGGAATATTCCAGTGTTTACTCTCCCAAGTAGCTTCTTATCAGAGCTTTGCTTTGCTCTGAGACAGTTTACCTGTCAGAGGGAGCAGAGAGTAGCTTTTCAGTATGGATATCCATAGGTTGAAGATTTAGTTGGGTAGCGCAAGCCAAGTAACATTCTATGTATTTTGTCAGAAAGTTACTGAGAAGAAAGTGCAGTGAAATGTAAGGTTGAACTTGTTTCTTATTATTAGCCTGGCTCCTGCAGAAGTCCTGATTTTCTTCTGAATATAAGATAACCTTTTCCAGGTTGAGCTTACCTGCTTGCAATTACCTTGTGCAAGGAGAAAATAGAGCAGCGTGGGATTAAAACAATTGTCATTTTACTTAAGGCTTATAATACTAGGAGGAAAAAAACGTAAATATTGTTCATGAATGTTGGGATAAGGCAAGCTTTAGTTCTTTGGTGTCGGTGAAGTGACACTGAATCATCTTTGGGACCTTGAGTCTAAACTTCTTTGTTGTAGTGACCAGTGTTATGAGCTCCCTCTTTCATAGGGTGCAAGCAGTAAGACAAGCATGGAACGTTTCTTGTTGTTTTTCAATTGTGCTAGGCTTGAGTGATTTGGGAGTTGATCCAAGAGTACTCAGTGATATCTTGTATTTTTGGCAAATCCCCTGCTGCTGTTGTTTCACCTGGAGCCTTAATGGCACGACTGTATTTTAACCAGGATGTGCATGTTAATATCTAGAATAGATGGCTCAAGGTGTGATGTGTTTCTGAGGTTGTGCCCAGTCGTCCGCTCTGTTTGGAAGTGGACCCAAGCAGCAAGGCTGAGCATGCTTGAAAATTAATGCATAGATTGGAGCCCAGCAGTCTCCTGGGATTGATTCCAGAGTTTGGATCCGGATTAAACTTCCCCCCAAGGACTTTGGGAAGTGGTATACAAGGGGGCCTGGTGAAATTTGGGATGAGTCCAGCTTCCTCAAGATGGCAAGAAGATGAATGTTTTCACCAAGGGCAAGAGAGTGGGAGGAAACGCCCAGTTTAGGGAGAAATATTTTATGGTGGGGTAGTGTCTGGGAATGAAAGGGATGGATTGTGTCTCGGTAGATATGAATCTTTCAGTTTTAATCCACATCTAGGAAGTAAATACAAAGACTCTTGCCGACTTCTGGGAACAGGGAGAGGGGAGGAGGTGCAGTGCTAGGCTTCTTGGTCATGGTGCTTAGGGGGAAATCCCTGTAGTGCAGAGCTGGAGTCCAGCTGCATAAGGCTTAATGCATAGGATTGATGCAAGCTCTTCAGGAGCTGGTTTGAGCAGAACTATGGGAACTTTCTCAATGTGTATATTAGTATGCTGTCAATAAGTGTCAAGTCAGCCACTCTGGAATGAGACTTGTATCTGTTAAACTTGCTTGGTTTTTATTTTTTAGGTAACCTTGTAACTTGGTTGTACATCAGAATACCTTTTTAGGAGTGCATTTGCTCTAAGTAAAGAATAAAATTCTGTCAGGCTGCTCTGCAGAGTTCAGATTGTACAAATTTAAGTAGTTTCTGAAACAATTAGTAGCCTCTGCAAGCCCTTACTGTGATTTCTTGCACCACAGTTCTACTGTGTTTTATCATTGCTCCTTAAGGAGCACTGACAATGACTGAGGAGATTAAGTCAACGGGTGAATTTCCTTCAACTCTCTTTCAGCAGCAGATAAGCATGCAAGAAATTCTTGAAGAGGAAACTAGAAAATACACTGGGTATGCTCGATCTAAAATTATTAGTCATTTTGCAAGCAGGAAACTACTAGTTGAATATTAAAGTGAGAAAACTGCCTTTGTTGGGTCACTGTACTCTGTGTGAAAGTAACTGAATATTCAGTTTGGAGGATTAACGACTTAAATATGAATGGAAACTGATGGGCATGCTGTCACTCAGAAATCTAGAACCCCTTTCTGCATTTTACTACTGAAACTGCACGCAGCCAGGGTGAGCACAAATAGCTGACTGCAAGGTATTTCTAGCTAACTTGCTTGTTGCAGAAGCATTCGCTAAAATAATGGAAACCGGTGTGGAAAAGTTCTCGTCATCTTGCTGACGTGAGTGGCTTGGTACTGAGCAACAAATCTATCAACTTTTCAGTTCAGTGTCTCAAAGGTGGATCTCCAAACCTGTGCCTTGCCCTAAGTGCTTGTGGCACCATTTGTTTTAAGTGTGTGCTGAAGTCAGCAGTACTGTACAACGAGGGAAATACTGGAAAGTGACTGTGTTATTAGACAGTGGAGGGTCCATGACAGGGAGCTTCACGGTAATGTCATTTAAATGATTAGGAAAATATTCTTGAGGGTTACCAGGCTGAAGGAGTGAAGGCACTGTGGAAGAAGCTCAGCCTTTGTGTGACCTTCATATGTACATGCATGCTCACCTCATTCTCAAAGGCTGGTTTCGGGGTGTTCTGGTTTTGTGTACCACTATACTGAGCCCCAACAGATCCTTAGGTACATATGATCCCAGCTTGGTGCAGGACAAGAACTGCTTTAATATACCAGATAAAGCCATGTGTTGGAAGGCAAAGCCCTGCTTCCTTTTGTTCTCTGCATTTGGGGCATAATCAGGATTTGGCAGCCAGTCCCCTTAACTCCCCACTCAGTCTTGACAGCCTTTCAGTCACTGGTGCTGCTTGGATTATCGGGGTGTCAGGGTTTTTGAGAATGCTGTTCATGTGTTCTGTCCTTTTTTGGATAGATGAAATGGCCAAATAACATAGAAAATCCGGTAGATACTCATTTTAATTTATGGGGACTGTTGTGCCACAGTATAATCCTTTTTCTTTGCTTGCTCTAACTTGCTTTAATTTGCCCTTTGCCCTCCTATAACTCTTACTGAATTCTTATATTCTGTAGCTGCACCACGCTTCAAAGAGTGGGTGTGGGGGTTTGTGTGGTTTCTTTGGCTTTTTTTAACTGTTGGATTTATTTAACTTGCAGATGATCTGAATTTCTTGATCTGGCTAAAATGCTACCAAGCTGGAGTGTACTACCTTGCTGGCTGAAAGCTGATGTGCTTTGGTTTTATTTAGCAAAACGATAAATTTGGGAGCTAACTTCAATCCCTGGTGCTATTCTGACCCCGATTACTCATTGTCCTTGTGCCCTATGGCCATACTTTGGTTAGTGTCCGCTGCCTTTCAGTGTGGATGACACACAGATATCCTGTCCAGCCTAACGCTGCCCTCTCAGCACAATAAAATGCTGCATGTCTGAAATGACTGATAACCATCGATGATTACCACCCAGTTAAGAGTTCAAGAAGCAAGGCAGCTTTAATCAGCTACTGAAGTCTTCCTATCCAGCTCACCCACCCCCAATTTAGAATTTTAATCTGTTTGCCTGATATTTAAAGCTCGCCTTTTTTCTTTGATCTGACTTTCAGCCTTACTTACAAACCCGACACATGGCATTTCTGCCGAGTTGTGATCCTACAATCACTCAACCACTGAAATTAGGCAAAAAAAAAAAAAAAAGAAAAAAGTGCCTTGCTTTTTCTGTTTTTCCTGTTGTAGGTCTTTTGTCTTCAGTTATGTTTACATCTCTTGGGAGCACGAGGGGTGCCTTTCCAAATAGTCTGTACTTTCTGGCTCTTCAGATCTTTGTTGACATTATGTTGTCCAGCTGGTAATAGGAGAACACAGGGAAGCTCTTGGTCTCTGTTTTAGCCTTAGGAAGCTAAGTGTCATGGGTTATAAATCAGTTTGCTTTAAAATCATGGAGTTCTCATGTCCCATTATGCCTGGCATGTTATGGTATTTCTTCTTCCTCTGATTATATATTTTCTATTATATGCCAAATAGATTGCTGAGCGCAAACCGAGTAAAGAAATGACTGTGTATGTATTCAAGGGGATGGATTTGGGGCTTTTTTTCTATTTTAATCTAGCTACATTTTCAAAATAACTAAGCATTGCATAGATGCTCTAATTAAAATCTGCATGAAATGGTTTGTTCAGCAGTGAAATCAGTTTCTGTGCAAGGAGGATTTTTTTTCAAGACCTCAATTTGAGATCATTTTTTCTCCAGTAAAAGCCTAAAATACGGCTGTTAGGAATTCAGTAGTATTTTTACACACATTGAAAAATAGTTAAAATACTTAGACAGGAAAGATACCCAGACTTAATGTTTGTGTGAAGTGGGATGCACTGTCACTCTGATAATCCTTGAGTTAGATGAGCTCTTCTACCTGAACCTGTGGCAGGTGGTGGGAGCCAGGAATTACAGGCATTCCTGCTTTGGGCTGTGCTTGTTTTAAAAGGCACGCTGCTTCTGGCTGAAAAATATTTCTTACTGAGCTAAAGTAAATGAATTAACCAAGGGGCAAAACTCAGAGTTCAGTTAAAAAGGAAAACAATTACAGCTGGGGGGGAACAAGAGGACTCCAAAGCTTGCAGCCCTCTGGGCAGTCAGAAACTTACCCTTATGTTGTATTTCATGGACCTGAGTTATTTTCTAAGCTTAACAATACCTGCTTTTTTTGGTCTTTGACTCATATGAGAAGTTCTGCTGCAATTAACAGAGCTGTCTGAATAGAAATGTTTGCTGGTTGCAGTCTGCTGAGTATGGCCCTTATAGTTGTGCTATGTGTACCTAAGGCGTACGGACGTTGCATGACATGCACAACAGAATAGCCAATTCCAGTGAAAATCAACCAGACCTCTGTAAATAGCCCAGTAAATCCCAAATAAATCCTCTAAGCAAAACAGGAGACAGGGTGCAGAAATAGCTGTGCTCCCTGCTTTACCAGTGGGATTGACCAGCTGCAGCAGAACTAAAGGTTTAACATCTCCTCAGCTCAAAGAGTCAAGATGGGACTCTTCTAGTCCAGCGAATCCCATCGTGCTGGAAGCCTGTAATGCTGCTTGGATGTGAAGTAGTCTCTTCTTTTACTGGAATAAGCAGTAAAATTCAAGTCTATTTGATTCGATGTAGTGCTAGAGGCCATGACCTATGGTAATTAGAGCATAGGTTCCCAGGCATTAAGGCTCATATCTTGGTTAAGTGTTGATACCTTTGGTTGAACCAAAGGTATTTGCTTGCTCACTTTTCACATTGAGTACAAGATGCACATTATCATTTTATCTGAGGGCTTGCAAACATTTGATGTATTCAGCTGTACTGATAGTCAGGAAGGAAACCTCTTCAAAATAGACTCACTGGATTTGTTTCGACTTCAGAAGCGGAGCTAGGGGAGCACAGAGTCTGTGTGACTTGCTGCCAATGATGTCCAAACTGAGTATGTTCTTCCTGAAAGATATGCAGTCCTGAAAGATGTATCGGGCCTTCCACTGGTTCAAAAGTTTGTTTTTTTTTTTTAGTTTTTCTTTCTTGATGGGAAAAGAGGCTAGAGATTGAAAACCTCTCATTGTGATGAGTTAAATATCTCTTTCAGCTCCAGCCCTGATCTTAGCTGAGAGGCATGGGTGGAACCCTTAATTTCTTGGCACTTCTTTGTAATGGCACAAGCACTTTGCCTACATCGGGTGTTGTATCAACTGCCTTCTGAGCAACTGACAAAGCTGCACAGTTCTGCACTCAGCAATATGTTGATTAATAATTATGATAGAAGCACTTCAAGTGCTTTATTTCCACCTACTAAGCCTTTCCTTGGGAAGGTCTGAAAAATGAAGTTGATGTAAATCTATCTTGATAAGCCTAAGGAGTCTCTAATGTTTTGGATAGGCATCAAGCACTCTGGAAACCATTTATCCTGCTGCTTCTGGAAGATCTGTTCTCTGTCGGGAATCTGAATCTGAAATATCACTGTAAGCTGCAGCTGGAAGCCTTGGTGCATCCATTGTGGTGCCATTAAGGACAAAGCACTGGAGTAGCATAATGCCTTGCAAAGTCTTTTGCTAACATCAGTGGAAGTTTGCTATATTGATTTCATAATCTCGTGTCTTTGGAGAATAAGCAGCAGTGGTGGTGTTCTACTTTCTCGGTAGCTGGACAATGCTCTTGAGCCATTTAGATAGCGTGGCTAAAAATGAAGACTTTGTCAGTCTGTGTGTGTTCCTATGGAGGTATGGTGAAGGGCTCTGACAGGCAGGGATATAGCCATCAAGGTTTTCTACGTGTGAATCTGTTGACTTTTCCTTTGTTTCAAGTGGGAAAACTGAAATTGACAACTGGGTAGTTAGTTAATAGCTGAAAATGTGTTTTTGTTTGTGCCTTTTTTTGGTGTGAAGTCTCCTCGTAAAGCTCTTCACTTGTGTGACTTCCTTCATGCTTTAGTAGTGGGAGGATCTTGCTGCAGATGCATCTTGTGGCTTTATTTTTTAACGTGTTGGATTTTGAAGTGAGCTACAACCAATAACACTGGGAGCACTCATCCTGCAGAGAGGGTTCTCAGTTCAGCTGAGCTGAGGAACGTTTCTGGGGACACCAACTCTGTTCAGTGCAGCATTTGCATTGCCCTCTTGTGGCAGGTACCCAGTGCAGCTGGGATTGGGATTATATAGGATTTTGCAGTTTTCAGTCTGTTTTTTAATTCAACAGCATCTCCAAAGAAACTGTGGCTTTGCTTATCCAGAAGCAATTTATCATGAAAAAAAGCAGAGCTGATGGAATGTAGGAAGTGAAACATATAGCTCAAGATACATTACTGAAATGATGTTCCAAGAGACACAATCTAGGATATAATTGCATCTCTCTAATTATTTGCAGTTTAAACTTGCCTGAAGGTTTTCCAGTGCTTCACTGATTATTAATAATTTCAGAAACTTGATGGGGGGGGGGGAACAAAATAGAGAACAAAGGCTCAAGAACTCAATAATCTGTGCTTTCAGCTCTGCATGCTCAACTTTTCCAACTAGTTATCGCTGTTGGTTTGCCAGGCATCATTACTGGGACTAGATCCTGCAGTCACTTCAAACAGCCCTATACCAAAGCCAGAGTACTGTCCAAATTCTGGGCCACCAACGTAGGCAAGAGTTTACTTCTGAATTAAACACAGTTGTCCTTCTTTCTGTAAATGGTGAATGGGAGGCTGTGTGTGCTCAAATATATGCCCAGCAGACTCCCCTGGAGGGTGATGCCTTGCAGCTGTGCCCACCACCCTTCATGTCTTTGTTCTCTCTAGTGCTCACTGGCCTCAGCCTCCCTGGGCTGAAGCTGTTTTATTGCAGCAGGAGCTGCTGCACGGGTGGATTCCAGCGTGTGCCATCCCGGGCCTGCTGCCCCTCTAATTGTTGTGTTGTCAGAAGGCGTGTGCCTCTGAAAGCCTTATCTGATTCCTCCAGAGGCCTTTCATGCAATTCAGATGTTGACCCCTTGAGCACACACAACTCGCACTGCAGCCTCAGGGCATAGCAGGGAGGTTTAGTGCAAAGCCAGTGGCTTGCTTTGTCACCGTCCGGAGCACCTGTCTGGGGAGGGGACGAGGGGCCGGGGAAGGTGAAAAGCTGGTGGGACTTGGAGGGGAGAAGGGAAGGCTAACAGCTGCTTGTGTCAGCACTGGGATAAATGCGAGGAGATTAATAGTTATTTAAAGAGCAAATGGGGACATGGCATTCGGCTGTGGCATGTGAGCATATAAATGTGGTGGAATGGCTGCTCTGCTGGTAACATTTAGACAGATGGTTCCTGGACTGAGTGGAATGAAAAGGATCTTTGATTCTCATAAGGATATCTTAAATTTTAATGGGGTACTTATTATTTTTTAAGTTGATGTCCAGGCAGCACCCTCAGCATTTCCTGATGGTGCTGTCTTGTTAACGCTGGTTGGCCATTTGGTCATCTTTCCCCACAGTCTTGAGTAGCCTGGGATTAGAAGGATCAGTCTGTAAGTGAAAGCTAAAACACTCTTGTTTTGCTGTCTGTCTGTCTGAGCTGGTGTAGGAGACTGTTTTCATCACAGTCACCTTTTCATCATTTAGCTGGTTAGGGAGTGTGTCTGATGCTAATCTCCATGAGAAATAAAACAACTGAGCGGTACCCTTGTTGGGTTTTTTTTATTGAGGAGTCTTTAGGTGTTGTTAGGATCAGAGGTGTGGGACTAATTTACGTTACATGGTCCCAAAATCTGTTTTGGTCTTTATTTGTATAGTGCAGTAGGATGGATAGTGAGGTTGGGTTTTTTTTGTGTTTTTTTTTTGTTTGTTTGTTTGTTTTGTTTTTGTTTTTTACTGAATGCAAAAATATTGACCCAACGAAAAGAATGTTCCTGGCTCCAGCAAGAGCTGAAGTCTGTTAAATAGGTCTTGGCTGTTGGATTGCCTGCAGGAAGTGAGAGGTAACGGTCACCTGGCATTGCTGAAGCTGCAATTTCTTCATTGAGAAGAAGATCCAGTCTGGGTTGTTGATTCCTGTGACAGCTACTTCGCGTGCCTTGAGCCCAGTTGTGGACTCACCCATCTAACAGAAGGAGTGGGTCAGCCACTGTCTTCTCTGCTGCTGGAGATGGGGAAACTGAGGCAGAGTGTAAATGACTAACCTGAGGCAACGCAGTCGCTGCTTCACCCAGGATTAGGGCTCAATATGTAATTGCTTTTATTACTCTGCTGCCTGAAGGCCTTAGTCAAAGCGGAGGCCCATTAAGTGGAGTGCTTTTTACATAGTGAGGAGCAATCCTTGCCCTGCAGACCTTGCAGCCTGAAGTAGGCCATGGGTGGAGGGGGAGGCGAAGCGGCTTGTCCAGGGACACCGTGTGCTTCTGGCAGGGCGAGATCCAGCCATCTCTCCTTTGCTTGATCTCCCTGCAGACCATCCCATAATGAGTTCCTTGTGTTATTCCATACCAGATCATTTTCTTCTCGGCACAGCTTGTCGTAGCAAGCTGTACCCTCTGTGGTAGGTCCATTCTGCCTTACCAAAGACCACCAAGGACCACCAGTCTCACCTTGGGCGTTAAAGACTGTGATATAGCAGCCTTGTCCAGTGATACTGAGTAAGGAAGAGTTCTGTGGTGGCTTGATTTCCTTTACCTTCTCCTTTTGGAAGGACAACAGTGAGTGCAGAGTTCTTGGGCATACCGAGTGCACTAGGGAAGGGAACTAGTCTGTTTCTCCATGACTGAAATGAGTGAAGAAACGGGTTATGTGCCTTGTCTGTAGTCCATGGGGAGTTCAGCAGATAGCCTTTGTTGTTCCATTTCAGATCATGATGAGCAGTGATGCAGTACTTACAGCTGTGTGTGTGAACCAAAATCCTGCTTGTGATACTTTCTTGTCCTTGGGTTTCACGATCTTATAATGGGAGTTCAAGAAAACTTGCTTTTTTCTTTCAAGGAATTTATCCGCTTTTGTTGTACTTTGTTTCGTCTCTCTTCTCCTTTCTCCGAAGGATCCTGGTAAATTGTTAGGTTACAGGAGGGCACTGAATGGGTTTGCTCATTCCTCTTGCCTTTTTTTTTTTTTTTTTTTTTTCCTCCTCTCAGCCCTTTGAGTTGGGGATCATGGGCTATACACAGTCTTTAGGCATATGACTCCTGCTAAACTCTCTGATCTAACCTCTGTACTTCTGTACTTTGTCCTGCAGCCTTCTTTTTAGCTTTCTTTTGTACTTGGAGGATACTTTTGGGACAAGCAGCATCTGCGTAAGTGCTGCCTACTGTGCAGCTGCTGATGCTGTAGGCATGCAGGGAGATGTTGCGTGCAGGGAGCTTCTCTGGCTTGGTACGAAACCTTCAGTTCCTCTGTGCTGCTGTCTGCAACTGTTCATTGGTTGGTTTAAATGCTGTGTGCCTTTGCTAATGACATAACAGTGCAGTTACCACTTGAGATAGACGTCCTAAATATCAACATGCATAGTAGGATCTGATCTATAAGGAGTGGTCTTTGGGTAGAACACAAGGCCATGAGACAATGTGGCCCTGTACGTGATACAACTGGTTTCACTGTAACGAAAGTGGTGATTTGTATCAGGTAATAGCAATCCCTCCAAAAAGTCTGGGTCTGGGTGTTGCTGGACTCAGGGAGCCTGCCTCCCTATGATGGCTTGCTGCCTTGTGAATCACCCCCTTATTGCTGGGAAAAGACACTGTGCATGTTCTTTTCTATGCTGTTGATCTACTGCGTGGCTACATGAAGCTTTACCTCTTTGTTTTTCAGTCACTGATGGAAAATGGGGTATCTCCTTTGCAAATATCCTTCCTCACTGAATGACACACAGAGGGTGGTGCTGAGCTTATGGTGTACATCCTCCATCGTGATGGCTGTGCTGTGTCAAGCTAGTCCTTGCTAACACTGCTTCTGTAACACTTCTGTGTTTCTTTGTCTCCAGCCGCAGTACACGAACCTGGGGCTCCTAAACAGCATGGACCAGCAGATTCAGAATGGCTCTTCCTCCACCAGCCCCTACAACACGGAGCACGCGCAGAACAGCGTCACGGCCCCCTCGCCCTACGCCCAGCCCAGCTCCACTTTTGATGCCCTCTCGCCCTCCCCAGCCATCCCTTCCAACACAGACTACCCAGGACCTCACAGCTTTGACGTATCATTTCAACAGTCCAGCACAGCAAAGTCTGCAACGTGGACGGTAAGGATGCAGCACAGCCTTGCTCCTTTGTTAGCTTCAGTCCTTGAGGCATTAGTGACACCACTGATGTGCTACATACCCAGGCTTGTGCAAGAACAGTGACCTGTGTCCTCTGAAAGTGCACGACATGTCACATAGAAGGGAGAGATTTATCTTGGCTGCTCTGGGAGGGTGTGGTGGGAATTGAACCCTCAGTAATATTACTAAATCCCAGGTGAATAAAATGCCTTGCAAAAAGACAGTCACTTAAAGACTGTGTGATGAAACAGTGGATCTCCATTTATGTATAATATAGTGGAGTTAAAACCTGGGGTGGTCATAATGATGGCTTCAGTGTTTCCCTTGTCGTTCTTCATGCATGGGTTTGTTATTAGGCCTGATGTGCAGGGCTGTGCCAGCAGGACAGAGGTACAGGATGGATGTGCTTTGCCCTGATCTATTACTATTACTTTTCTAAACTTAAAATTTTTCCTCAGTTGTGCATCCTGGTGTGGTTTAGGGCTCTAGAGTAGAGATATTTAAGATAGCAGTATTCTCCACTGCTGGGATGTTCAATATTTGTCTTCCTCTGCTTCAAGCACTCAAAGTCAGTGCAGTGAATAATCCCCTGTGGACGTTTCCCTGTGTGGTGAGTGAGGAGAATTAGGTAAATTGAACCTTAGTTCTCTGAATAACACTAGAGTTAGATGCCTAAATCAGGTATTACCAGTAACCCCTGCTGTGCTTGGTTATTAAGTAAACCAGATTTGAATCCTCAGTGGAGAGAACTGATTTTTAGTTTTTTCCCTTTAAATGTATGCACTGTTTGTTCTAGCATCAGGTCACATCTCAGCTTTCAGTGTATTATTAATAGTCTTTTCTTCACTCAAAGCTGTTTTGAGTGCTTTCACTTTATGGCGATTTTGTTTAATGATATCAGATTATGGAGCACTTTATTTCCATCTTTAAAACTACACGAACAAAAGCAGTGACTTGCAGTGATTTTTAATTTAAAGTGGGTTTTGATGTGCTTTTTTTTTTTTTTTTTTTTCTTTTTAACCAAAAACTAAGACACTAGCTTTTCTTTTCCATATTTAATCCGTGGAACTACTTTGATCTCAAATTGAAACACAAACTAGAAATTGCAACTGGCCACTGCTGGTAGGGAAACTGTAAACCATATGCTCCTTATTGGACAGATAGAAAGAGTCGTCCTGTAATAATAAATCAGTGTAAGATTGGATCTTTCATACATAGAAGTTCTTTTTAAGTAATCTTTTGTCTGTAACTGGTAACAACTTTGTTTAAAGGAAATGTTTCATGGATTTAAAATATTTAGTGTGGTCACGAGCAGTTTGTTTATTTCCTTGTGGATGAATAGGTGGAAGCTCAAATAAGGCTGAAATGCATCTTTGCTTTATCTGCACTGGCAGTGATGTCTTGTTCATACCTTTCATGTCCAGGTTTCTCCACTTACACTACACTATTTATTTTCATTTCCCTTTTAAGTAAGGAAATTGTCAGGTCTACTTTCCATTTCTCAGGGCAAGAAAATGCTGCCCTTGAATTTTTTTTTTGCAGGCTGCTGTGGAGAGGGTCCTTTGAGAGAGATATGAGAAGACGTTCTCTTTTGATAAATATAGTACAAAGAATTATCTAATGCAGCTGCAGGGAACAGGAGTGTTTGATGCTATCCTTTCAACTACGAAAAGTGGTCTTTTGAAATGAGTTTTGAACGTGTGTATTAGGCTGTACTGGCAGGGCTGAGTGAGCTATTTGCAAGCATGAAGTTGAGCAAGTACTTGCAGTGTTTCACTGTAGTGACAGCAGCTCTTGGGGGGCAGAGTGAAGCTGAGATTTTACGTGGATCTGGGTAGTAATCAGATCAGATTGCATACTGGTCATCTTTTGTTTTTTGTTTGGTTGTTTTTTTTTAGGTGCTGCTTTGTGGGCAGGCACATATAGCCTCTTAAAGTTTTCTTGGTCGATGATGTGGGCCATGCTACAGACACGTGATGTGTTGCCTGTAGCTGTCTGTTGCACAGGAACAAGTCTGTGTGTTTTAGTCAAGAAGCAGACTCTAAACAGTTCTGTTTGTGGAGGAGCATCCTGGTGTCCCTGTGCTGAGTCTGGAGCTGCTTGTGCAGGAGCTGTGTGTGTGTGCAGTGGCTGATGACAGTCTTGTGGTGGCTGCCGGGGACCTTCAATCAATATTTCACACTCGAGCATCTTTCCATCTTCAGAGCTCTGCCCTTCTGCTAATTAATCCACCAACTCATTTCACATGGGCTGTTGAGCAGTTGGTAATGTGTTCGACAGCTTTATCAGCGGGGTGGGTGTGGAGGGACGTGGAGGCTCTCTCCTGCTGCTGTCCTGAGAAATGTGGAAATGTGTGAGATGTTGATGAAAGAAGGATTGCCCCATCCTCACAGCAGGAGCAAGTTCTCTGAGCTGCTCGCTAACCCCCCCCCCCCCCCCCCCCAGTGTGACTTCATGTGCTTTGATTAATGCCTGTCGTCATCTTTTTTTTTTTTTTTTTTTTTAATGATGGATTAGGAACCTACCCAACTGGAAGAGTTTCTTACACAGCAGTGACCTATTAAACATTTAATTACTAGATGGCCCCACCCTTATTAAGAGTCCAAAACTTGAAAGCCTTGTTTCTTAGGGTTTTTTCCGCTTGTGTTCCTCAGGGTGATAATATTAAGGAAACTTGTATTGCACTTTCCCCACTCTGGGAGTGGGTGAGTGAGGCTGACCCACCTTGCCCTGCTGGGAGGGCTTGGTGGGGGCTGGCGGTAGATTTTGTGTCCTGGCTGACAGCATGCTTTGCTGTGGCTCATCTGAGTTTGTTCAGAGCTGAGTCATGTTAGATTAGGTCATGGGAGAGCAAAGACTGTGGGCCTGAAGAGATGACTTGGGTTATTTCCCCCTGGAAAACCAAAAGCTGCTTTGAGGGGATTAGAGATCTATGAAGATGCTTCAGGCTTATTGGTGCTTAGCTTTTGAGGGAATAATCTGTAATCAGATGTAGGTACCTAAGGTACTTCTGTAAGTGGAAGGGAAAGGGAAAAAGGAGCTAGCTGAGTACGTAAAAACTAGGTCTCTGCAAACAGCCCCAAATTCCACTTGTACCCCTCCAAACCTATTTTGTAAAATAGTGGTATTTTCTTTAGGACAAGTTTATTTTCACAGGGCAAGGGACACCTTGTGCTGAATCAGCACTGTTGAGTAGGAAAAGCTGAGGAAGAGATGAATGTAATGCTGGGAGGGCTGCTTCTCTCCTCAGCTTTGTGACGGGCTGCTAACTCAAGGGGAGGAATAACTGGCCAAAAACTGCAGAAAACCAGAAAACCAGTTGCTGCTAGGTGAGAGTTATTTCATATGCATGAGCAGTTTGCTTTGAAAATACTGCAGATTTTCTCTCTGAAGTCTTTCATGACCTTAAGTAGGAATTCCAGTAAAACATGCTGTCTAATCAGGTTAGCTGTTCATTTGTATGCAATGTTGAACTAATTAATGATGACAAATTGAGATTGGATTGCAGAGGACTTTATAAGCATCCTTGATTATTTTTTTTAATTAATGACCTGAGAACACAAGAATATAAGCAAGTTAATCAGTCTTTTCAGAAGGAAAGTCTTTAACGATTGCAGCTGTCTTTGAGTTTTATAAACAAAAGCCTTAGTAGTCTAAACTGAACTACCAGTTTCTCATATGCATTCAGGGATCGGGGAGCTCACGCTGCAGCAAGAGCTTGCTGAAGGATAGAGGATCAAGCAGTTATCACTTGGTTGTGCTGAGACAGAAGGTTGTTAAGTCTGAGAGAGAAGCCCCATGAATTTGGTGAAATTAGGTGAAGCTTATCCAGAACTGTGCGTCATTTATTGTGGGATACTTCCTCTGTGAGAATTCTCATATACCTGGGCTTGTGAGATCTCCTCCCATTTGTGCAGCAGAAGCAAACAAGGCATTTCAAAAGCATGCCACCTCAGACCTTTTTTTTTTTTTCTTTCTGGAAGTAACTTTGTGTGCAGATCTTCCCACCCACTCCAAGCGCAAGTAAATAAATAACTGCACTGGCTTTTCCCACTAAAAAAAGATTTGGCAATCACCTGTTGCTAGTGCAGAGCTTGCTGCATGACTTCTTGCCTGGAGAAGAACATGGTTGCAGTAGGGAAGATTAAAAAATAAAAATAATTAAAAAAAAAATAATTATGTCAAGGTTAGTAAATGTTAACACTGCTGCCAAACTCAGGCTATCAAGAAACAAATCAGATCCTCCTATCCCATAAGCAAGATACCACCTTATAAGTCATGAGACTTTATTAAAGACAAACAGGTTCTTCGGATGTTCTCCCAGGTTTTTGAGCCTTTAGGGTGCATCTGTTAAATCTTTAAAAGCTTTTCTGGATAGTCACGAGGGTTAAGGAAAAAGAAGGCAGAAGCAGCTTAAAGATTTTACATGAAAAACAAAATTTGCACTTTTTTGATTTTGCTGAAGGAAAGACAGCCCTGCAAGACTTGCATAATTGGAGTGTTGGCAATACTTGAACGTAGCAGTTTTTTCTCATGCCCTGCAGTAGGTTGGAGCTGAGCAGGCTCGGTCCTTGCAGAGCTTTGTTTTGAAATACGGAGCTCCACAAAGTTGCAGTATGTGTTCCGGTCAGGCGCACTGGTTTTCATGTGCTCCGTAAACTTGGCTGTTCCTAAAGCTCTAGGACAGAGAGACTCTTAGACTTCACAACCTGTACAACATACCAGAAAGCAAGTAAATGGATTGTGCTGTTTGGGGTTAGTAGATTTGGAAGAGTTATACTCTTAAGGTGAAAGGAATGTGCTTAAATTAGTCCCTGCTAGGAGTAACAGGTTTCTGTGGTTGAAAGTACAGATTCCTTGGCTGGTCTATCTCAGTCTTCTTATTTCAATTCGATTCATTCCACTTTTGCTCAAAAAAAAAAAAAAAAATTCTGACCTGAATCGACCAGTGTAAAATAGGGAACTTATTTTCCCCTGTGTAAAATGAGTTGGAGGATGGTGGTCTGTGAGGATAGCTTAACAGTGAGATGGCAATTTGATGCGTCCATTGCCTTGACTCCAATTGCCTGTTCTCTTACATAAGCTGTTCAAATAGTGTGATTGGAGCAAGGCTTCTGCTATTGATCATTTTTTTGCATCATATGTGACAACTTTCTAAGCACTGGTGAGTCTCTTTGAAGACCTTTCACGTGGGGTTATGCTAGGTGTTAATGTGAAGGTTTAACTTCATTACTCCTCAGTGACATGCTGCTTGCACCAGCTAGTTATTTTCTGGGCAGTGCAGTTTGAGCTTTCCTGATTTTACCCTCCTTAACGCTGTTAGGAGGAGGGCAGTGGAAGCGGTCTTCCTTTGGGATTTTGAATTTCTCTGCTTCGGAGGCACCTGGTCAGCAGTGCTGTGGGCTTTGGCTGTTAGTGCAGAGCTAGGGGAAGGGTCCCTCTAAATGTGAGCATAGAAGGTCTGCAGGTGCCTCCAAGCACTGAAGTTGGTCCCATTCTGGACCCTTTGCTAATCCTTTCATGGCTTTAAATGTCAGTTTTCTCTTCAGCCCAACTGATTGCTGATGCACAGACTGGGAGAGCTGACGCAATGGTGTGAGCTCAGGGCTTGGCTCCGTGTGGATCTCAGCAAAGCAGGAGCATTGCCTTATTTGGGCACTTGTCTGGGTGAGAAGTGGTGGGAACTGGCTCTTTGCAGCTTTACCTGTGTGAAGATGCTGCTCCTAGAGCGTGTGTCTCTGGTCTGCTCAGAGTAGGCAGGGAGAGGGATGGGCTTTGGTTGCTGTGACAGCTCTCATGGATGGAGAGGTCATGATTGTGCCTTCCTGTTTAAATGACTTGAAGTGTTTCCCTCTGTGTGGTACCACAGGGCCTGGTGTTATAGCTGTTGATGCATGTGAAACTTGTCCTGGGTCATCTGCCTGGAAGGAGGACAGCAGCTTGCTGTCTGTGCAGGAGGTGCCGTTCTCACGGCAGGGACGTGATTCAAGCGAGCAGAGCTGGGAAGAACCAGTTCCCCTGTGAGAACCAGTCCAGGAGGGGCCTGCTGGATTCTCTTCTGCTTTTTTTTGTTGTTGTTTTTTTTTTCTTTTTTTGTTTGTTTGAGTAAAAGGAGATCCGAGTGCATTAGGTTCCTATTAAAATGTAATTGTGCTTTTTTTCCCCTCTAAGCTCATTGTCATGTATATTCTGCTTTTTATTACCAGTTATCTTTGACTCCTTATGAGCAGCTCCACAGCTCCTTGTAATAATTTCTAGAAAATGTCTTGTTGTGAGCTGTCTCTGCTTTTCTTTGCCTCTCTCTCTTTTTGCACCCTTCATCGTTCTGTAAATCCTGCCAGGGTGATGTAGTTTACCTCTCTGAACTGCAGCTGTTCCAGTGCTAAGTTTTGGTAGATGTTCTTCAGTAGCCAAGCATCTCTCCTGATGTCAAACTGCCCTCATTATGGTGCTTGAGGTCTTCTGTCCGCTGACTTCATGAGCCTGAATGGAGCTCTTCGCATCCCTGTGCAGCTGCTGGGGGAATACAGGAGTGTCACCTCTGTAGATACTAGGACAAGATGAGGGCATCTAAATTGATGGTGTGAATGTCCTTTCTCTTTCAGATAGGAGTTAGTTTCCTGCTTGGTGTGTTTGTGCTTTCACTCTCCTGATAAAACAAGAGACCAGATAGAGCTCGCTGCAGGTTCCCCAGGATGTGCAAGTGCGTAATGCTGAGATGTTAGGGACAGACACGGTGGGATGGAAAAAGTAATTGTGGGGAGAGGTTGTCTTCTCTTGGTGCCCCTGCTCTGCTGCTTTGCTCAAACGATTCCTAGCTGTACTGGCATCAGGTGTTCTTTATTATTATTTTCCCCTTTTTTCTCAGAAAGTTAGCAAAATTGTCCTTAAGTTTTCAGACATTTCTGAAGAGAAAATACAGAGGAAGAGAATTAAGTGCAAGAAACTTGTTGGGTTCTTAATGAGAACTTTTTCCGTCTGCGTGGAGAGGAAAAGCGTTAATTAAACATAATTTTCATCAATGTAGCTTGCACAAAAAAAGCCCCACCTACTTTCATGAGAAAGGAATAAAGAGAATCATAATCCTGGATTAGGTATCTTTCACTACACGTATATGAGAACAGCACCATGTGAAAAGGGGGAAAATATGTATATACACATACACCCCAAACACATCGATGTGCCTCCAGCAGCATTACCAGGGGAATTAACTTTACAAGAAACAGCCACAGCCTGGAAAGAAGCCATTTTTCAAATAAAAGCTGAATGAGACTTGCGGTTTCTGAGAAGTATGAGAAGGAAGGGTTAAAAAAACATTTAGAGATAAGAATAGTTGATGTTGGGAGATGAGCGAACATCTTGAAGTAGGGGAGGGTCACTATTTAAATCACTTTACTTTTTTTTCTTGTGTGCTTAGTTAAAAATTGGCTTCTGCTAAGAACAACATGTAGGATTAATGTAGTACTTTAAATCTTCAAAGTGCTGCACAAACATTACTTCCCTAATCAGCAAACACCTTTTCTTGGTAGGAAAATCAGGTGTGTAGTTGCCATTTTAAAGGAGGGAAACCAAGGTGCCAGAAGTGCCAGTGCTTCCAAACTAGCACTCCTTTGGAGTGGTGTGGGATTTTTTTTTTCGTCGTTGGATTATTGGGGTAGTGTTTTTGGAGTGGTGTTTCTGGATGCTTCAGGGTTGTTTGTACCGTTTAGCACAGGGACTGCCTCTAGGCTAGCTCCCAAAAGCTGCTGAGCTCTCTGGGATTTTATAAGCACGAAGCATGCAGACTGCAAAGCAGCCTGCATGGCTCAGATGTGGCATCCCAAGAGCTGCCTCTTTCCCTTCCTGCAGGTCATAGCCTGCAGGGAAGCAGTATGCTCTGGAGCATGGAGAATTTCTGAAAAAGTTGCCTTAAATGAACACTGCTTAAAGATATTTCAGTCAAACTACCCCTAAAAAAAAAAAAATGTTGGGCAAAACAGTGAGTGACATTAAGTTACTTTTGATAAGAGTTTTCTAATATAAGTGTTGCTTGCCTTGCAGACAAAGACCAGCCTTGCAGGCGATCATTCCTTTCCTCAGATCAGCTGAAGTACTGCAGTTATGCAGATCTAATTTCCCTGACAACTTGACACAGAACAAGCAATAGTTGGTGGTGTGCTGAGGCAAGCGTGATGGTTTCTGTGTTGCATTGGTGGTGCTCTGTATGCTGAGGATTTAGCTTCAGTGCTTGGCAGACCACATGCTATGAAGAAATGTCCTACTTCGTGTTGTTTTTAAGTGTCCTGAGTAGGGATGACTTCTGTATAGAAAGAGCATGAACTTTATTATGCAATGGAAATCTGTTCATGTGCAGGTGTGTCAGATTTGTTATGGTAAACAGAGTAGAACAGCTACTCAAGTAAGAGCTTAGATCCTCTGACAAATAGACCAGGGTGGAGAAATTGCATCTTTGTGTTATACAAAATTTACATTTCCAGTTGTTACAGATAACACTAAAACACTGGAGCAAAACTTGGTGCACTCACAGAAGGAAGCTGCTACTTCTCCATCGTCTTATCAGATGTATTCTATGGCAGTTGTTTGTTGTTTAAAAGAGAGCAAGGTACTTGCTCATCTGAGGAGGATGAGTGCTTTATGTTCTGCTGATGTGCATCAGCATCAGTTGCTGAAATAAGGAAAATGGGGTCTATTTTCTGTCTTTTCCTGCTTTAGCAGTAATGATCATGCTGCCCTGCAAGCCTGGAGGAGAGGGAATCTATCTCCTTTAGAAGAGCAGAGGGCAGCATCCCTGCATGGATCCTTCTGGAACCTGAGGCTCGCTGTGCTTCCCTCCTGGGGAGAGAAGCTACATCACTCCAAGTTGCTCAGGTAGAGAGCAGTACAGATGAGCTATAGATTTGACCCTGAACCCAGCCTCTGTGCTGCTTCTGCCCGTGATGTAGATTTAATCTGGCTAATGTTGTGCAAGGCATTCCCTCTGCCTCCATTTCTTTCCCTGTGTTTTTACATGCCCACCCTCAAAGTCAGGACTGCGTCACCATGTTACTGTGTTGTAAAGCACTTAGATCCCCAGTGTGAAACACTTGGGGGAATGGCTGGGGGCTGCTGCTTGCTGTGCAGCCTGTATCACTAGACTTAATCAAAACAAGAGGCCTGAAAGCTTATTTGTAAAAAGATTTGTCTTGCAAACCTAAGTATATCTTCAGGCTAAAGCTCAGAACTACCCAAGTCTTGGCTGGGTTAATTGATTCCCCTCAAGAGCTCACTATTTACCAGCATCAGGTCCATCAGGTATGAGGTGTGCTGATGCAGAGGCCATGTGGAGGCTGTGGCACAAAGGAAAGCCTCTTCCCGTTCATGTATCTGGAGTGTGACCGTGTGTGAGCTGTGCTGTGTTAGCTGCAGTGCTGAGCTGGGCTGAACACACCCTGCTGCTGTCAGGGCTCATCAGCTCACCCGTGGGAGCTGCAGCTGGGAGCTTCTGCCACGGAGCTGCCCTGCTCCTGGCCTCCTTGGGAGGGGAATGGAGCTGAGCACATATTTGCCATCAAATATGCTCCCCCAGCCTCTCTTGAGGCAGAGGGATAGGAGCGAGGCCTCTTGGGCTCGATGTCCAGCAGCATGGCTGTTCTGGTTGTGTTTTGAGCATCAGCATCCCCATGGGTGGCAGAGAAAGTGTTCCCATGAGATGTTTGTCACGTGGCTGAGCACTAAATGACATCTGTTCATTAATCAGTGAGGTGGTGACTGGTTTTATGATGAGTTTTTTCCTGTCCCTGCTGCTGCACACTGCTCGTGTTATTCATTCTTAGTCATTTTTTTGACCAGTCCTTGGTGAGCAAAGGAGGCTCCAACAAAAATCACTGCACATCTCTTGCTAAAGCCTCTTACAGTGCTGAAACTCACAAAAAAAAAAAGTGACAGCCCCTAGGAAAAGCTTCAGATGAGCAATCATTAGGTCTGTGAAGATTAAAGGTTCTCAGAAATGGAGCGCATGGACTGACTAGTTTAAAATACCTTTCCTATAAATAATTAATACATTTTTAATTAAAAAAATTAATCTTCATTTGTTAACCCCTTAATATGCTTCTCCTGTCAGTCACTTCTGCTGTTTTCCTTTGCTGTGCCCCTCTGAAGGACTACAGAGGTGGGGTTCTGTTTCTGGGCTCATTTTCCAGCTGCTCCATGCAATGCTCAGATGAACCGGTGCTGCTGATGTGCACAGCAGCACTGTTAGAAGGAGCAGCTCCATGGATGAGCTGGTCCTAGGCTGCATTTGCAGGGACATGTGCTGGAAGAAAATAGTTTTCCATGCTGCATGTCTAACGTTGTGAGCACAGAACGCTCCGATGCTGTTAGTCACACCACTGATCTCAATCTGCTTAATGGGGCTGTTTTGTTTTTAATACACTGCTATTCTTACATGTGTTTTGAAACGTGTTTTAGAGATGCTTCCTAAACGTAGAACTTATAGGATTGTCTTCTCGAGTGGGGTTGCTTGGAAGTATTTTAAGTGTTGATGAAGCACGTGGCCAAGATAACTGCTGCTTAGTGACTGGGAATGACTAACTTGTGGTTGCTTCTCTCTCCACCCCACAGGTTGGAGTTGTTACCAGTTGCCTGCTTGGCTCTGAAGCCCAAACTGCTGCAGTGCAACTTACCCTGCATCCCTGAATCACACCATGTCTGTGATGTGACTCCAGCATGACCTGCTCGCTATGGGGAAGCCAGCACTTCCCAGTGCCTAGGAGAAGTAGGGTTCAGCATGCAGGCTTCTGGGAGTGGGGCTCTCTGGCCAGCCTGGCATGGATCACCAAGGGTGTAGCAGTTCACTCCAGTGGGTTTTTTCTGCTGTTTTATTTTTCCCACTAGCCATACCAATCTGATTACACCTTCGAGGGATCATCCACCCCTAAAGCTTAATTAAGGAGCTCTTGTCTGACTCGTCACTGACTCACCTGCCACTGTATGAGCTCATGTCTGACTTGTCCTAGGAAGATAGTGAAATATGTCAGGCTTCTCTGAAATACAGCAGGTTTTTGTTTTATTGCATCCCTGACATTGCTGTTGGCTGCTGCATAGGTGAACAGAAAGATGTCTGCCCTGACTTGGTCACATTTATCTAAACTCAGTCACTCGTCTCTTTATGCCTTGAAAAACTAGCTGTGGTTTTGCTTGCACAGCTGTAGGTATGTTAGAGTTAATAAAAAAAATAAAATTAAATAACCTTTGAGTTTTGGCTTCGGGCGAAGTAGGTGAAATGATGTGTTTTGGAGATGAATGCTCTTGCAGAAGGCAAGATGTAGCTTGCAGGAGAACATCTGCAACCAATCCATTCTGTATGAGATGGGGCCAAGACTTGTTTGTATCTCAGTACCTGTTCAAACATGTTATAGCACAGCAAAAAGAGGTTTTGAATGCATTGAGGAAGGGTGGGTAAGAAGGGAAAGAGACATCAAGCTGAATGTTTGCTTAATCGCTTTCATTTCTTCATTAAACTTTTAAGCGCTTTAATAATTTGATTAGCTGCTTTCAGAGCACTGTAAAACTTTTTTTTTCTTTTTATAAATAAAATAAAGAATAAAGAATCCTGCTCATCTTGGTACTGCAGAATGAGCTTGATTTCTGGCCTGAAGCAAATCTGGTAACTGTTGACAGCTTCTGTGCACTCACTGCAAGGACTCTCAGCAGAAGGCTGTTTGGTAATACGTTGATCAAAGAGTGTGGGGATCCAGTTACCAAGCAGGCTTTCCTGACACCAGAATGCAGCTTCCCGATCAGATGGTCTTTGCCAGCTATTCCTGTCCTCTGTGTTCCGTAAGAATTGAATGTAGAATGAGCTGTTAGTGGCCGCTCTGAGCAGAGTGTTTGCCTGCCTTTAATTGTGCACTTGAAATGCCTCATTTTAAGGCTTGAGGCTGTGTAGAATGTTTATATGACTTGGAAGCAGAAGAAATGGTGAAGCAGGTAGGAGAGGTTATCCTGTTCTGCTTAGCAGTGAGCTCTGCATTACTTCTTTCCTTAGCGTGCCCCTGAGATGCACACACAGCCATATTCTAGTTGAGACACATAAGTAATGTGAGTTTTGGACGTGTAGACTGTGTATGACCATGGGATCTGCTGTCAGCGGGGTGCAACAGCTTGCTCAGACCTTTCTTCTGGTCATGTAGGCTAGCTTTCCGGCTGGGGAGCTGGGTTGACTCATTTGGACTGAATAAGGTGCAGAATGTGAATGCAGTGCTTCTAAAAAGCTGCCAAAGGAGAAGTGCTCTGTTATATATGGTATGGCTTGTAGTACTAGCTGGACAGTATTTTCATTTTTGTTCTCCCTTGCCTAGTGCCAAATCCTGCTGCGAGTACTTGGTTAGCACAAGACCAGGGCTTGCTTAATGCTCTTCAAGGACCCAGAGCACAAGCAAATTAGGGAGCTGCAAGATGTAGAATGGCCTGTCCTCTGCCTTTGATGTAGGCAGGGCTTTCCCGCTTGTGCTCATGAAAGCACAGATATGCTTACTTCTGTGTTTCCATGCATCGGTCAAGTCCCTGGTGTTCTTCGCCTGTATTCCCTGACTGGCTACCAGCAAAGCCTCCTGTGGCTTGGCCACACTTAGCAGGTGGACACCTATGCTGGAGCAAGCCTTAGGCTTCATCCGTGCTGTGTGGATGGGCAAGGCTGTGTCTAGAAAAAAGAAATGTCTGCACAGTGCTGCAACAGCAGGCAGTTTGGTAGCTCTGGCATGTTGCAGTTTGAACATGCCAGTCTGGGGGCAGTGCAGTGACAGCTTTGCAGTGTGTGATGCCCTTTCTCCAACATGTCATGTGCTGGATTAGCTTGTGTTGAGCCAGCAGTCCCTGCAGCTGTGCTATGGGTGTGCCTTCATTGCAAGCCTCAAGCAAGTGCTGGTTGGTTTTTGCCTTGCCCTGCAGGGAGCATGGTGACCTCGGGAGGCCCCAGGGCTGTGTTCAGGTGCATGCTGTACCTCATTCCCCATGTTATTCAGGGCTTTCAATAAGAAGACTTTAGGTGGCCCTCTTGCCCTTCAGAATGGGCAAAGCTGTTAGCTATGCTGAACTGAAGGAGCTGTCTGATGTATAATATAAGCTGCCTGAGTGAATCTCTTTCTTGATGTGCTGATGATTCGTGCACTTTTCATTTTCTGCTTCTGGAGTTGCGTTACCCTGGCAGACTTGAGCAATAGCAGAGCTCATCTCCAAAGAAGTCTTCTTTTGGAGGCAGCCTCCAGAACAGTTGACTATTCAGGAGTTGCTTTGCTTCCTTCGGACATCTCATCCCAAAATCATCAAGGCAAGTGGCCAAAGTACACAGCAGGAATGGTGTTGTCTTGCACATATGTTGGCTTAACTCTGTTTTTATCCTGTTCCTGTGTAAGCATTGCCCATTCCTCAGGTTCCTCCAGCCACCTCTGTACTGAAAAATCTCTGCTCACTCTCACTGAATTGCACAATCTAATTATGCCTCCCAGCCCATTAGAGCAATGTGAGAGTAGATCCACCTTGCTTTTGCAAAGGAGTCTTCAAGAGGTGTATTCTTTAGAGATGTAGCATACAGAAGAGCGTATGTCAGCCTGTGTGAGAACGGAGTGGGGGCTTGCTTAGTTTTTCCCCTTGGCTACGTGAGCAGCTAAAACCTGTTACCTGCAGGAGCTGAAAGCTCTATGCAGAAAATTAGCTTAAGTTGGTGAAAGAGTTGAGATAGCATTTTTGTTAGCTAATTAAAGGATTAAAGGTGCAGAGATTTCAAGTGAACTGTCAGTGTGCTGCAGAAGAGAGCCTTTGATGGTTGAATCCGATTTGAGATTAAACAAATTGCATTTAAATAAGGAGTGTGTGGCAACAGTTGCAGGTCTATCTGGGCCTCTATCTTTGCTGTCCTCTGGGGTCAGGTAGCTGTTGTGCTGTCACTGGAGCTTCTCCTCCCTCGTCAGCCTGCTCCTTCCCAAGTATTTCCCTCTGGATTAATTTTATCTGTTGCATCCTAATTTTGTATCTCGCTCAGTGCCTTGAGCAGGCAAGTTCTGTACACTATCTAAGATAGTGATGCTGTGATGGGCATAACAGCATCAGTAGCATAGTTGCATCCATGTGCTGTGTTTTGCCATCTGTAGTTCTATTTTGGGTTCGTTCTTGCATCTTGGTGCTTTGTCTGCAACTGTAGATCTAAATACTTGATTCTCCATGGATTCTTCAGTTTTTGGATGGAAAGTGTCTTCTGGGTTACTCTGGTAGTTTAATGGTGTCTTCTGTGTGACAGTGGGTGGTAAAATTCTGGAATGTTAGCTGTTGTGGGCCTTGTCCTTTATAGCATTTTCAGTGTGGCCAGGTCAAGAGATTGACTGTATGCCTATTTCAGAGCTGACTTCCTGCAAGGGCTTTTTATTCATCTGTAAGGCACTGTGCAGAACAACAGCATGTTCTGTCCATAAATCTTTGCACCTTTCTCTTACAGCTCATATATGATGCATAAGGAAAACAGGAGTGCCAGACAGTGTGAGCCAATAACTTGTTCTGATGTTGAAACTCTGTCTTGTTTTGCTTCATTTTCTTCTATTTCTTTTTAAAGAGTTTGTCTCTAGTTGCCTTCAGCCCATTTAAGATTGTGAGGTTGCTAGGTTTATTGGACACTGAGAGTGCGGAGATAGAGAGGATCCCAAAATTTCCACTAGTGAAAAATCTGCTGGTGTTAAAAAATTAATAATAATTTTAAAATATATGGCATCGCTTACTAATTGGGTGTGGTTAGTTGGGAAATCTGACTTTAAAATGATGGTTCCCAGGGAACTATTCCTGTTCTCATTGTAATCTAGTAACAGAGATGCTTTTTGTTTGGGAAACCAGTGTCTCCTTAAATGAGAGGTCTTCTCACAAAATATCTGTAGCTTGGGGTCTTCAGAATTTGCTGCTTTCTAATGGAGCAGTGCAGGGTTAGTGGGGATAAAAAGATGTCTGGTATTTTTCTTGAAAAGCCACCTTTAAGACTTAGTCATGAGGATTTGCATCTAAATCAGCACTTAACTCCTGTTATGTTTCCAGTTAGGCTGTGTGGCTGGCACGATAATCTTTCAGTTTTTAAATGAGATCAATTGCTTGGGTATTAATTGCTGTAATCTGTTTCCAGTAATTTATAGTTCTGAAATGAACATGGAGTGTTTAGAAGATTATTCCTGTTGAGTTTATCTATCAGACTTATACGTTTACCTTTACAGTGCATCCAGATCTGTGCAGCTTTATGCAGTTGTGCATTCTTGCTGAAATTATAAAGCAACCAAAGAATCAACGAGAATATATTTTGTCTGTGCTGTGTTCAAGCCTTCTCGTGTGAACTGTCTGGTTTGTGTGTGAAGTGGGATGTGATTATTTTTTTCCCCCTCTTTTGGGGTAGGAGATGTGAAACAGAAGGTTTTGATTTTTAGAAGAGATCCAGGACAGGCAGCTGGTAGCACTGGAAGCCTTTTTTTCTCTGTGCGTGTTGCTCTGCAGAATGGCCATCTTCTCTTAGCTGCTGGAGTTGCATAGCTTTGGGGCTGCTGGCAAGAGAAAGCTGGAGGAATACCCCAAGCCTGGGAAGGGCTTGTTGATCTTCCTAGCAGAGAAGATGCCACAGCATTGACCTCACCAGCTGCCTGAGGCTGAGGCACAGTGTTCTGGAGCTGGGGATGTTTTGGTGGCCTCACAGCTGCAGCAGTAACGCAGTGTTCCTCAGTGTGGTCTTGACAAACCATTTCCCGTGGTATGCAGGGAAATCCAGGTCTCTGTTAGTAAGGTTCTTGAGAGAGTGCATAACCTCTAGCACGTGAATGTTCCCTGTGAAATCTGTAGAGTTCTGTTGGAGTCAGCAAGACTGCTCCCATCCTTAAAGGTAGGCATCTGCTTGAACACCTTGCTGAATCATGCCTTGACTTTGAAAGTAGGCTCTGGAGAAACCACATCACTTGACTTGAGGACTATGCTTAGCTGGGTCATTGAGGATGGAAGGAGAGGCCTGGGAGAGAGGAGGATCTGGATAAAATGCAGTTCCTAGGATCTTGAAAACGATGGTTAATAGTGACTGTATTCATCTAACCTTTTTTTTTTTTGGCTGTTCATCCCCAAAACTTAACTGTATGAATAAGACGTAAAGCTGTGTCGTAGTCACTGTTCATCCTGGGTATGGTGGAGCTGTTGTTGCGTTTTATTGATCTAACTTAAACCTGAGACAGTTACTGCATAAATCTTACTTGCTATGTTAGGTGGGTTTTTTGGTGTTTTTTTTTTCTAATCCTTACGTTGTTTTTTTTCTGCAACTCAGACCCAGAATATGGCCGCATAAGGTTGGCAGATCCTGAAAGCAGAAGGATGCTTGTAGAAATAATTTGGTTCCATTTGGATTTCTTGTCCTTTAGGAAAAGGAGAGGATCTTAAACAGTCTCCATACAAAGGAAGAAAACGTAGGCCTGCTTGTTATCTATGTGCTGGTTTGTTGCATCGCTCACCATCTTGTCTGTCCTGGCCAGAAAAGCTTTGCCGGCTCTTTGCTTTAATTATCAATGAAATGCTCTGCAAGCAGGAGAACAATATTTGCATAGATGTAATTCTGGAAATTGAGCGTAATGTGATCAGGAAATGGGACAGGCCCTGGCTGTTATCATGGAAGAGACTTGTTGGTACCTGTATGTTGTTTCAAAAGTAATAAGATCTGACTCAGAAAAGTTTCCTGGACGTAAGTAGAGAAATCTCAATGCCCTTTTGGCAAGGGACTCACGCTAATCTTTCTGCAAGAAAACAGAAGAGATCTTCTGTAAATTCAGAAATCTATTCTGAAAGGATGCTGAGGATTTAGAGGCAAATGGTCTCTCACAAAGCAGAAAGGCAGGGGCGTGTGTGTGTGTTCAGGACTTTCTTTTTCTGAAATAGAAGCCAAGGAACAAGGTGCTTGTGTGTACTGCCAGTGAAATCTCAGCAGGAAGACATGATGCTACTTGCAAGGTATGCACAAGACAAGACCAGAGGCGCCGCAGAGCTTGATTATTGTCAAGGGCTCAGTTGGAACTTGCCTTTGCTCTTTGGCCTGCAGCGTTTATGTAGAAACTGGGGACGCTGCTGCTTGCTTCCAAGCTTTGCCTTGATGAGTCCTGCCCACATCTTAGGCTGGGAGGAAAAAAGAAGTGGGGGGGGGAGCTAGGGGGAGCCTATGAAGTAAACAGGAAAATTACTCACCTTAATGATGCATTTCACTGGCATTGTTGCTTTGAGATTCTGTCAGTTTAATACTTTCTGTCTTTCCTCGATCGCCTCCCATAGGTGTGATTAATACCTTGGTTTATTAGAAGGATGAAGTGGAGAGACATCTGTACTTTCTTCCAGGTGGAATAAATGGAGAGAGAAGGTATAGTAAAGAGGGGAGGAAAAGAGGGATCAAGTTTTACATCTGAGCTGTTCAGTCTTTCTTAAGAGCACAAATACAGAAGAGCTCATAGACTTCAGTGGTAGCTCCTTTTTCCATCTGAGCATCACAGTTCTCAGCTAAGCCACCCTGCATCCTGGGTGGCTACCAGCCCTGCTTTGTGGGTCTAGCAGCCAGTTCTCTGCTCAAGGACCAGTGAGGGAGCAGTTCTGCAGGTGGTCATAGCACAACACTGAGGTAGATATGTCCACCCCAGTCAGTAAACCATCTGTGTGGTCACTGACTTGCTCCAACTGCTCACTGTTTTAGAGTCAGAGGGTATCTTGCTCTGTGCTTAGAAAGGTGTAATGTGCCTTTCTGAAGGGTTCCTGTAGGTTCTACTGTAGCTAATGAAACCCGTGTGTCATGGGGATGTTGTCAGATGAATACCTGATCCCCCATGTGGATTACGGGAGAAGGAGAAAGGAAGAGTCTGTCAGACGTGAAGAAAACTTTATAGATAGAGAAATGGTGTAAGTAGCACTTTAGGGAGGCAAGGAAAATACAAATCATACTTATGTGAACTTCTTCAGGTATTTCTTGTCCTCAAAGCAGAACAGTAGAGCCTAAGTCAAGCAAAAAGGTACAGGAGAGAAAATATATCTGGAGAGCATTATTAAGTATGAGAGGTCAGAAGACACAAAACCTGCCTTTAGCTTTGACTCAACTGAATTTTCTCTCTCATAGCTGCCCATCAGAAGGAAAGTGTGTAAAGATGACAGGCTTGCAGCTCTGGAAATCATTCCTGAGGCTGTCAGTGACCCAGCTGAAATAATGAGTCTGTGTTTGACATGTGAGTTCTGTCCTTTGCAACATGCTTACCCTGTAGCATTTTGCAAGCAGGTCAGCCCTTTGGAATGAGCCAGAATTTGGGTGGAAATCTGTCACCATTCTAGCAAAGTGTCCTGCTTTTTAGGGTGCTGAATGGTTGGTAGAGAGTCTAGCATGATGCCTGTTACCTCTGTGTCTGACTCTGCAAGAATGATGGCTTGAAATGTTGCTGATGGAAATGATTGTGTTGCCAGAACAACTTGGGTACTTTTTTCACTCATTGTCTCATCCAGCTTGGTTTTTCTTTGCCATAACAGATGCTGTAGTAATGATTTGTTTACCTTCCTCTGAGATACCCATGAAATCCCCTTATTTGCAGATGAGGGAACTAAGAAGCATCTTGAAGTTAAATCTGAAATTTCCTTGTACTCAGCATCATCCCCTTGATCATCTGCTTGTGTGGAGCTCTTTTAAACCTGTGGCTGTATCCCATGCTGAGGTCCTTATGCTGAGAACCCAAAGCATAAGTCTACTCTGTAGAGGGCTCTAAGATTTGCTCTGCCTGCATGGGCCTCTTACAGGTTATTCATGTTAATGGAGCCAGGGTCTGGTGGTTGTTATTTTTTCTGTGCATCATTCTGCTAGATGTTAGCATTTGTTAATCTTCAGGTGAATTTAGGTTTAGCGTGAGAGGGCTTTCTACAGTGATTTTCTTAGTGCAATAGTTTTGTCTGGTAGTCTGTATTTGCAATTCAGAAATCACCAGGAGATACTTAGATGTCAGCTTAAGAGGCTGAGTTAAACGCTATAAAAAGAGCCTGTGTCCAGTCCCACTTCTTGCAGTGGGGAGGGCAAAGGAGAAGGAAAAACCAAGACAATGCACTTGAGACCCCCATTAGAGGCCTTATTTGCAAAATGATCCTGAAGAAACTTTCTTCAAGGAAGGAAGTACAATAGACTTGATGTTTTATTGATGGCTTGTAAATTGGCAGTGTTAATGTCAGTTAATTGGTAGAGTCTAAGAAAATAGCATCACAGGGATGTGCTAAGTCACTCTCTGGGATGCGTTCTGATCCTATGGGAGTTGATACAGCGTTCACAGCCAGTTAAGTTTGCAAAGCATGGTTGCTTTGTCCTGTTCCATTGCATCAGGGGGAACTATACTACAATCGGGATAGTTTTGGTGTGTTTCCTTTGCATAAACTTGCATTTACAAGCAGTTATCTGGAAATGTACCTCAGATTTTAGGCAATATTAAATAATTTGCTCCTGCAGAAGCTGCTTCGTTCAGTGTGAAAATACCTGTGCATTTTGTAATGTGGAATCCCACAGTAATTGAGCACTTACTGGATGTAGGGAAGGATGTTCAGCATTGGCTTGCACTGTTGTTGTTTTTTCCAGCATGCTCACTACTAATTTAGTCATTTCATAATTTTACCTCATTTGTGAAACTTCCTGTGCCAAGTAGCCTATCAGAAATGCAAATACTAGACATTATTAGCATCTGAAACTTGCTTGGTACTGCTGAAGTTTCAGTTTAGAAACAGAGAAACTGGGTACAAAACACAAGCAGAGTGTGAGCTGAGGTACATCAGAGGACTTCTCCCTGCAGACATGAGGTGAGTTGAGTTCTTAACGGAATCAAGAAGATAATAAAAATTAAAAACAACAACAACAACAAAAAAAAGGCAAAGAAGAGAATGAACGAAACCCAATTGCAGATACTCCCTTTACAGCCCTTGCTTTGCATTAAGAAGTGTATGTTTCCAGTTTGCCTCTAGTTTTCCATCAGGTCTTTTCTTCTTAAGGCAAGGTACTTTTCAGTCTATTCTTATTTTTGTACATGAGAAAAAAAATTCAATGTAAAAAAAAAAAAAGTTTTCAAGCCAATCCTTGAAATGTCTTCACTTATTGAAGAAGTCTGTGAATGCAAGAAATGACATGCAAAAGCCCTCCAATGTGAAAACATTTACGACTGGTTCATAGTTGAAAAAGTAGCAGGGGAAAGTATCAGTGTTATTCATTATTCTGGTTTTGATGCTGATATTAAGATGTAGAGAATACTTCCCGATCAACACTTTACATAACGGTCCGTGGAGAGATGTTGAAGCATTCTCAGGAATTAATGGTTGAGTTCTCCTGTAGGCAAGAGAATTCAGCTGATGCTCCAAACTCAGTATTTTGGGTGGATTTCAGCATGGCTCCTGGTGCGTGACCTATGTATGTGAGTTTATCAGATCCTTCAGCCCTCTCTTTGAGGACTGGTGTGCTGCTGGGGAAGGGAATTTGATGTTAATGGGACTGGATGCAAGTGTAGTATGGGGGGAGAAAAAAATGGAGGGGGGAATGAGGAGCTGGTTTCCCTCTGGAAGTGGTGTTTAAGTCTTCTAGGCTTTCCTTTCACACTCCGAAGATCTGCTGCAGCCTCCTGGCAGGCTTTACCGCTTGCCCAGCTCTGCTTCCCTGCTGCCCGCAGGGCTGTGTGCCAGGAGGGCGGCCGGGCCCCAGCCTGCTGAATCCTAAGCCGGAGGCTACATTTCTCCATCCTCCTCCCTTGCCACCCCTCCCCATTTCCATTTACCTAAGCAGGTCAACGTATATCTATCTTTATTTTGCTATGGTTTCCAAGCTGCCGTCAGCGTCCAGCCTGGCGTTGGGCACGCGGTATGCCCTGAGGCGTCGCAGAGCTGCACTGACACGCTCCTTGCCACTTCTTTTTCCATTTTTCTGTTTTTTGTCTGTCCCGGCTGAGCACATGGGTCACGTTTCCCCCCCCTTGTCCCCTCTGTGCTGCCAGCCGGGGGACGCGGGGCCCACCTGCCTGATGTCAACATCTTGCAGGGCGAGGCTGGGGAGGAATGTGCCGCTCCCAGCCCGGCGCAGGTAATTAATCCCCACGACTGACAGGTGGCAACAGGCGGCCTTTGGCTGCGGCTCCTGAGGAAAAGCGCTTGGAGGAAAGATTTTAATAGCTCATGAGCACCATTCGTGTGCGCGGGCCGTGCGACAGCAGGGCCAGGGAAGGGGCAGGGGAGCTCGAGGGGAAGATGAAGCTGAAGTCTGTGCACAGGCAGATTCCTGTGGGTGAGGTGCTGCCCCTCCCCGAGGTGGGGAAAAAAAGAGGGTGACTTGTTATTTCCTTCGCCTGGGGCAGAGGAATTTGGTAAAAGTCTTCAGAGCACTCCTGACGCTGTCAGCATCCCCTCCTGCTCCAGTCCTCCCAGTTGTTGCACGGTGGGACTTCCCTCCGCTGGGGTTTGCTCACAGGTGCTTCTTGCTGGCCCTGCGTGAACTTAAATGTGGTGGATCTGGCATGGCGCCGACGGCTGTTGAACTCATCCATTGTGTCTATGGTTTGCACATCTGCTAGTGGCATCCTGTGTGCTCTGCTCTGTGATGAAGTGGAAGACCTCAGCCCAGAGCAGCAACAAATCAGCTGAGCGTGTTGTGGACGAAGATCAGCTCCTGCACGAGTGGCTTTGCACCTGTATATACCTGCCCTCACCCCAGTTACTGTGAATTCAAAGTTTGATCGCTGTTTGTCGAAGCCAAACTATTTAAGGTGTAAATATTACTTTCTTTATTCAGATAGGTAAATTCCTTTCTCCCCACATTTTGTTCTAAATGAGTAAACCTTGGCCGGTTTTACACCGATTTTCTTCTTGTTTCATAGCTCCTCATCTGTGCATACTTCAGCACAAGTAAACGCTGCTTTTCCATTCTTCTGTTATTTTTTTTTCCCTTTCTCAGAGTTAGTTTGTTAGGGGAGAACCGCAGCTGAACGATGGCTTTGAAAACGTCAAATGAAACGAATCCAGTGTTCAACCGAGTTCAGCTAAAACGTGACTTCTTGAAAGAAGCTGGCAAAAGGTTTGAAAAACCTGTTGATCTGAGCAGAAGGGGCTCAGAGCTGTCACGCTGTAAGCTGGCTTCTGGGATCACCTTCAAGTTGACATTCATCAGCATTTGCAGAGCTGGCTGAACCCCACTCCTTTTAAAGATTTAAGGGCTGTAATCCCCTGGCTAGATCAGAAGGTAAGGCAGATACTGGAGGTAGATTTCCCAAGTAGTGTTTGGGGGAATTTTCCGCATCAGAGTTCTGTGGAAGGGGGATTGAATGCTCACTGAAAAGCCACAACAGCTTGTGTTGCACAAAGCTCTTACTTCCAGGAGACTTCTGTCCTTCCTAGTGAAAATTTTCCGTTTGAGAAGTGAAAAAGTGTTTTGTTTTCTCCCTAAAACCCTTTGTTGACACACCTTCTGGAGAAGGGGCTCACTGAAAAATCAGACAGGTGTTGCCTGATGGTGGCTGGCGTGTGCATTGTGATACTGAATTACCAGCCACAGTGCCAAGAGAGGGTAATACAGTATGTCTGCACAGGCAGGTGGGGAGGGCAGGGCTGCAGGCGCTGGAATGTTTTCTTCTTTCCGTTTAAAACATATTATTAAGCAAAAAGCTAAATTCACTGTTGTCTTTAGCAGTCTCTTGAAGTCTGCTTATTTGGGCATGACGTGCAGCAATTGAACCCCGAAGAAAAGCCTGAGCCAAGCCCTTCCCCTCTCTCCTGAGTAGATAACGTGTTGCCAGGCTTCCTTCTTTTGTTTCAAATAACTTTTTGCTGTGTGTCTGGTAAAAGCAGTGTTCCCACTCCTCAGGCTGTTGGCACAACTCTTATTCCTGATGCTAGGAAATGACTGTCACTAAATGACAGGCTTGTTGATATAGATCAGGTTCATTTTTAGTGCTTTTTTTTTTCTCCTAATTACATTAATTTCCATTCTTGGGCAAGTAACAGAAGCATATCGGTTATTAGTGATGCTTTGTACCTATTAAATACTTGAAATGAAGGCAGTTAAATGGTATTTAGGGGAGAAATTCGTTTCTTGGCAATTTTCTATCTGGACTAGTGCAAAATGTCGGCTCTGTTTGGATTAGTGACATCAGTGGTTTTTTCAAACAGTGATCTTGTCCCTCTTCCCCAGGTACTGGCTTAAGGGCACTGAGTCCAACTTGGGACCCTACAATAGGAGTGACTGATCTCGTGGTCTCATCTCTCATGCAGTGAGCACCTGTCAGCTCCTGTAGCAAAATGGTGGGCAGGGTTCCTGTCTCCTCCTGCAAGGTGGGGTGAGTTGGGGACCCCTGGAGAGAGTGCTTGCAGGCATTCTCAGAATGCACAGACAGCTCCTGCCTTGAGGGTTTTCTCATGCGTATTTGCTTTGAAATCTATATACAATATCCTGTCTTACTCTGTGGATATAGTGATTATCACTGATCCAATGTGAAGTTGCTGTGACCTAGTTGTTTGCATCTGTTTATGCCAATGGATGATTGGGCATCAGTTTACCTGTGGTTACAGCAAAGTTGGCAGGATGGGAAACTGAAGCCCTTTACTGTCTGACAGCAGATACCCCATGGACAGATTTACACCAGTGTTAAATGACCAGCCTCTTGACAACTACAGGCTCGTGGGCCACTGTGCTGGGGTAGATGTGAAATCCCTGCCAAGCTGTGATGTGCCATGGCCCTGAGCTCTTTGCAACAGCCAGGAGGTTCAAACTCTTGCGGGTAGTGGCAGAAAGGTGCCACAGCCATCCTGTCTTGACTGTCTCTTTTTCATGCATTGCTGTTGCTTGCCTCCCTGTGCCCAGTTGCCTCCCAGAGCAGAGATGAGCGTCATAACCCTCGGTGAGCTTCTCATCACCCTCTTCCTCTGATGTGCAGAGTTCTCATTGGTATTGTCTGGAGCTCCCAGGTCTAAAGGCTGACAAAGTCTGTGTTTTGGGAAGATGCATCTTTATTGGAGAGGTCATTTCCTTGTAGCTCATTAGCTTTTGGCTGTTGTTTCTGTAAATCTAAACCAGGGGTCCTGTTCTTCCCTTCTGGTTGTAGCTGAAGGGCTCAAGCAGTTGAGCTGCTGAAGGGCAGATGGAGAGATTGCTTCCTTTGTTGGGAGAGGGGCCCACACTGTCTGATATGGAGCCTCTGCGTTTGTGCTGGGGTTGGGCACCCACCTCTCCTGTTCTTCTAAAAGCAGTTTAGATTTCCTGCTCCTTTGCAACCCCAGTGAAAATATTAGACCTAAGATTACAACATGCTGCTGGTGTGTGCTGCTCTATTTATGCTTCATTTTGGTCCTCTGCATCCTGGGTGCGTGGCTCCTTCACACTTCATTGATATGAGGACCTCCAAGCATCCATGAGGACACTAGAAAAGCAATGGCTTTTCTAGGCTTTCTGTGTATCCTTTCTACCTTTTCTTCCTCCTTCATATGTGAATCTTTTCCTACTTTTGAGGTGAGAAGACAGCACAGTGAGCTCACTCTTACCTTTAGCAAGGAATTGCTTTTTAATTAAAAAACAATAAGGAATTTCAGGTTTTAAAAGATGTCTGATATAAATCACCATCTAGATTTGTTTCACAACTTCTTTTTTTTTTGTAATTGTTTGGCATGTTCCCCATTTCCGCGGGCTGAGTAAATCCTTTGTGGGTTTAATCTCTAGCCTGCAGGCACATAAAATGCATTGCACAATTTGGCTTTTGCATTTTAGAGAATCTTTTTCCTTGACTTAAATACCTGTAGCATCTCCCCTGCCATATGGCAGGGTGGCGTTGAGTGAGGAGGGAAGAGATCACTTCTTAATTTTAATCTCCCCTCTCCTCCTCATTGTTTCCCCAGCTTTGGTTTTCCTGTTAACAGTGCACACACTTTGAAATGCAAATAATCTCTGGATATCACTGGCTAATTCTCCTGTTGCCACGTCACCCACCACCCACCCATCTGTGTGATAGTTCTACCTATCCTAGCAGGATGTATCGCCAACTTGTGTTCCCGACCTGCACGGACCTGTTGGTGCCATGTTTTAATGGCTGGGACTTGGGCTGTATCAGCAATGGCTGCTTAGAGACATTTTCAAGAAAACAGCCACCTTGGGGCTTTCACTTCTCTTTCTCTGCAAGAACCGAAGAGATGGAAGTGTGGAAATGCCAGCCATTCCTGTGGGTTATGTGGTCAGAGTTGTTGAAGAGTTTGGCATTCACAGATGTCTGAACACCAAGAGAAAACTGAATGGCTCTGAAATTGGGTACCAGTGAAAACTGAGTTGCTTTGGAACAGCAGGAGAGGCTGGAGAGCCTCCTTCACAGGGGACATCTAGAAAAATGGGTTATGGTGGCAGCATACTGAACCATCTAAGAGTCTCTTTGTGGCTGTTCCTCTGAAATGCATATTCTTATTTCCCTTAGAGCTTCTAAACAGAAACCAATGGCTTCAGCCCATGCTGAAGTCAAATGTTTTGCTGAGTAAAGGTTTCTAGATGCAAATGCAGTTTGGGGATGTGCTGCGCCAGCACGTTGGTGCAAGAGCGTCCTAAAAGGGAATCTAATATGCTGTGAACTAGCACAGTGAGTAGGAGTGTCTTAGCTCATGGTGTTCATTACATACCCCCTGGATGGTGACTGCCTCAGTTTTGGAGCTAGCTCCTGAGTTGCGCTCTAGGTCCCATCATGGACCAGGTCTTTTGGGATGTTATACTCTTCAGAACTTTGAGGTCTGTGTGCATGTTATTTCACCACTTCCTCCCTGCCTTGGTGAATACAGTACTCAAGTTTAAAAGTGAGGAAACTGATATAGGTTACTCAGCATAGGTATGAGATATATTCTGAAAGATAAGATTTGGAATGACTCTCAGGCTGGTCAGGGTCTTGCTTTCAAATACTGTTCAGTTCCAGGCTTCATGGTTTTTACTCCATTTTCAAAACCAGGAAGGCTTTTAACAAAACACGATGAATCACTTTACATGTGTTGCTTCTAGTGCTTCCAGGATGACAGGCTGTTGTAAAATGAATGCTTTCCACTTGGTGGGTAATGTAAACACAACACCCCCCGACCCCCTCTTGCAAGAGATGCACATAGAAGTAAAGGTTGTATTTGTGTAATAGCACAGTTCTTTTTGGACATTCTCGTCTTTGGGAAAACCAGGTGTCAGCCTTATGTTCCACTGTTCTAAAACAAGTAAAGATCTAGGGTTGGTTTTGTCACTTGTTTGGAAGTGTGGCTGTTCTCTGAACAAATGCAGTGCATGTGCAGGAGCTGGTGCATTCAGCATAAATCCATCTCCATTCTTCTGGTATGCTTCCACCTCTGAGTGACCATGCTGACTCTCTTGCTCTTTTCTCCTTTTTTTCCCTCATTCAGTATTCCACCGAGCTGAAGAAGCTGTACTGCCAGATTGCCAAGACATGTCCCATTCAGATCAAAGTGATGACCCCACCACCCCAGGGCGCCGTCATCCGGGCTATGCCAGTCTACAAGAAAGCAGAGCACGTCACCGAAGTGGTCAAACGCTGCCCGAACCACGAGCTGAGCCGGGAGTTCAATGAGGGTAAGAGGGCAGTGCTTTTGGTCGCAGTCCCTTTCCAAAGCTGCTTTTGGCTGATGAGTGATAGGTGCAGGGGTTTTGCAGCAGTTTCACTGCAAGTCTTTGGAAGCAGACCTCCTTGTGATGGTTCATACAGCTTTTTGCTCCCTGTGCTTAGCAGGAGGCATTGTCCTGTGCTTTAGTTATTCCTGTGCAAGCATGTCCTTGAGAAGAAAGTACAAAAATAAACCTCGTGCCTATCCAGGTTGGATGGATGTCTGTTCCTGTGGCAGGCAGTGCCCTTCTGGCAGCCTTTCTCCACTCTGCTTGTGCTCCCTCGATGAGAAGCAGCTGTTTTTGTGCTCAGGAATGAGCTTCCATGTCGCTGGGGCAGGGATCTAGTAACAGGATGCAATATCATCTCCAGTCCTTAATCCAAACCTCAAAGACAGAGGGGCTGTTTATCTCTAGCAGGATAACACTAAGTGCCAGCATCAACTGCAGGCAGCCTTCCTGTACACTTAAAATTATCAGTTCAGTAATTGTGTTTTAATCTTGATTCTTCTCATACGAGTGAAGTAATAGCTGTTTCAAAAATGTCATGGGGCTTTCTGCAAACTCATGAGCTAGCCTTCATTTTGCTGGGGCTGCTTAAGTTCACATAAGTTCAGAAGAGCATCTGTTTTATTCTACGTGCGTTATTCACCTCCTACTGTAAAAAAAAAATAAAAAAGTGGTGTCAGTTAGCAGAATGTTTTGGGAGCCTAGATCCTTTGGCTTGGTACAGTGTGGTCAGCTAGACAAGCATAAAAACAAGCAGGGACTTTGGATGTGAAAGCCAGCATGGTGTGAGATGGTTCTTTGAAATAGCCTCGTGTTAAAATGCTTTTGACGGAATTTGAATATTATTTTGAGAGTTTATACTTGGTTCAGGGACATTCCTTTAAGGAGGAATGTAATTTAAGTGCTGAATCTGTATTCTGAAATAATTTCTCTCAAAATGTACTGCATTTTGAGTAAGAAATTAACAGTTCAATCACAAAATGAGTTGAGAGGCAACATGAGTGGGAAGGGCTTTTCGTAAGGGCATGCAGCAGCAGGACAAGGGGTAATGGTTTTAAACTGGAAGAAAGTAGATTTAGGCTAGATATGAGAGAAATTATTTACTGTGAGGGTGGTGAGACTCTGGTGCAGCCTGCCCAGTGAGGTTGTGAATGCCCCTTCCCTGGAAGCATTCAAGGCCAGGCTGGATGGGGCTTTGAGCAACCTGATCTAGAGGGAGGGTCCCTGCCTGTGTTGAAACTAGATGACGTTAAGGCTCCCTTCCAATGCAAACCATCTTATGAATTCTTTAGGTGAACCTCGAACAGCCTTCTTTCTTCAGAACTTAACTATGTTGTAGAAACACTGAAGAAAATTTGCAGAAAGGAGAGGGAACTTTTACATATATATATATATTGTACAGGGGCCTAGAAACTTCATGTTCCCTGCCTCTGTTACCATAAGGAGACTTCTGCTGTGTTTGTCTGAGAATTTTGGAAGAAATGTTTCAGGAGGCATGCATGTGCTGTGATAGACCTGTGGGATAAAGCATGTGGGTTCCCACTGGTTGGAAAGTCTTGCTGCTCAGCACTTCAGATTGTTTCACTGAATAATATTTTTCTCCTTGTCCTTGCAGGGCAGATCGCACCTCCTAGCCATCTGATCAGGGTGGAAGGAAACAGCCATGCCCAGTATGTGGAAGACCCCATCACTGGGAGACAGAGTGTGCTGGTCCCATATGAGCCACCCCAGGTATGTTGTGAGCTCAGGGTTGGGGCATCCTGGCATGCAAAAGGGTTGGAGTTCAAACTGTAACTAAAGGAGCCAAGATCTCGTACGTGCCCTGTCCTCATCACAATTAATCCCTCTTTATCAGAAATGGGATTTTAAACATTCTCTTCATCCCTTGAGCGTATGAGTTCTTATTTTTTAATTTAAGGAACTCTTGTAGTGGGGAAGACTTGATGACAGCCTAGTTATTGTACAGCTGTGGGAGTGGGAAGGATTTTCAGAGGAACAGCTGGAAAAAGCAGGTGAGGACATTCACCATCTCTTCTGCTCATCCTCTTCATCCAGGTTGGTACGGAGTTCACAACAGTCTTGTACAACTTCATGTGTAACAGTAGCTGTGTAGGAGGGATGAACCGTCGCCCCATTCTCATCATTGTCACACTGGAAACCAGAGAGTAAGTAGTGCATCACAAACGTAGTATTTTGCTTGTGAGATGGCCTTCTGCCTCTGCCTCTTCTTTTGCTCAGGGCAGTGTTGTAAGATCCTTAGAGGCATGCTTGATGTCACGGGCCATGGAACATTTTTAAATGTTGACAGGTAGGAATTGGCCAGTAACTGGATATTGACTGGCACTTGAGAGGTTTGCATTGGTCTGTGCCTGTGGTCTAGTGTGAACCATTCAGGCTCTGTGCTTACCATGCTCTTATGTGAAGTAGATGAGGGTGTTTTTGATGCAGATGGAAAGTTCCAGTGCATGGAAGAAGTTTCATCAGTATGTCTATCTCAGTCCTCCTGTGAATAGCTGCATGTCTTGCTCTATGCCCACTGAGTAGAGTGCTTTCATGCCCTCTCTGATATAGCAAATCTCTCTGAAATTACAAGAGAGAAAGTGGAGGCCAGTAGTTAGATTTACAGAAAATAAAGCATCTAGTAACTATTCTAGCTGATCACGTTGGGTTTAAGTCATATTGAAGGTTTAATTTAACGATCTTGAAAATCCTTTTCAACCTAAATGATTCTATGATTCCTTTGGGTCTGACTGAGGTGTCATCCCTCCTGCATAGATTCTATTTAGGAAGATCAAAATAATAGTGTGTGCCAGCATTTGGATCCATGCAGACAGATAATCTGAATCTGTTCACTTCTGTAACTTGTGTTGAATCCATGTGTTATTTACTGTCTAGAATCTGTCTAAGATGAGCTACCAGGAAATGGAGCTTATTAATACTGGGCTAGAGGGAGTGAAGCAGGAGTAGATGCTAGCTGCTGATTTTGGCCTGTTGTAAGTTTGAAGGTGTGAGGGATGCTGATGGCCACTGTGTGAGCCACCAGTTGATGTCCTCTTCTACCTTTCTTCACAGCGGGCAAGTCTTGGGCCGCCGATGTTTTGAAGCTCGCATTTGTGCTTGCCCAGGCAGAGATCGCAAAGCAGATGAGGACAGCATCCGCAAACAGCAAGTCTCTGACAGCACAAAGAATGGTGATGGTACGAAACGCCGTAAGTAGCTGGCAGAGCTGGGCAGATTGCAGATCACGCTGTCAGCAGGTGCAACCCTGGCACTTGTGCTGTGGGTATGGAGCTGTCCTGTGCATGGGCTTGGAAGCAGGAGGGCATTAGTTGTCTGTTCTCACTGGGTGAGCTGGCGTTTACAAAATGTTTGACAATCTGTAGTTGTGTTACAAGCAGCACTGTTCTGACTGGATGTGGGAGTGACTGACACCTTCAGGGTACCTGGGTAGGTCTGTAACCTCTTCCAAACTGCTTGTTTGGGACTGTGCTATTGTTCCCTGATCCTTCTAGCAAGTGTCTTACAAGAATAAGAATCTAGATAAAGACTTTACGTAAACTGTGTTGTGTGTCTGAGGTCCTGTGGCAAGTGGCCTTTGTGCTCCATGGACTACAACATACTCATCAGAAGTGCAAAAGGTGGAAACTCAATTTTGGTTTCCCATATGAGCTCAGTGTTAACACTGGGTTACATAGCAAAGAGGAAAATTTTAATGACAGACAGATTGGAGATTTTCATTTCCACAGTGGGTTCTGCATGCTCATTTCATGTTGATGTGCCACTGTGGGTTACTGATCTACCAGCAGCTTATTGCAGGTTACAAAACAAGGAGCTATGCACACGGTTCTGGAGTGGTTCAGGCAGAGACCCTTTCAAAGTGCTGCATGTTAACACCAGCCTTGTGCTTCATGTCTAACTCCTCTTTTTTTTTTTTTTTTTTTCCTTCGCTCTTTGTGTTTTGCTTTTGTTTAATAGGATGCTTTTTGGTTTTCTTATAGCGTTTCGACAAGGAACTCATGGCATACAAATGACATCAATCAAAAAAAGACGTTCTCCAGATGATGAGCTCTTATACTTGCCAGTGAGTTCTCTCTCCACTTTTACCCTGTGTTTAGTATCCTCCTTAGTGAATTGAAACAAGTCAGCTGCTTACCTAGACCTCTCAGAGATATGTGTTCAGTAGCTAGGGCTGTGATGTGGAATACATTCCCAAGAGATACATCTATCTTAAATACACATTCCAAACAAAATTTGTAAAAAATAAAATCTCATTAGCTGTTAATTGAGACTGGCTTGTGCTAAGCATATGAGAATATTGCAAGGGTAGGTTCACCATCTTGAAGACCAAACTAGATTTCCTCCTCTGACATTTCTGAGATTGTAGCACTTGAATTTTCTGTAGGGATTATGTGCTGAATCCTGCCTTCTTGCTGATAAGGTTGGTTGCTTCTGTGGCTTTTGTGCACTACCATTGTAGTGGAATGATACAGGTCAAATACTCAGTATTAAGTGTAGGATCAGAAAAGGCAAGTTTAATTGGCCACTGAACTGTTTTCACCATAAGCCAGGTTTAGCTGGGTGAATCACAAATGGCAGCCTTCCTGGGGGAGAGGGGAGATCTAAACTTGATGTCCAGATTTAGTAATCCATTTTTTCTTAAGCAGAAGTCAAAGTTCATCACCAGATTTGATTTGGACTAGAACATTGCCTTTGGTTGGTGTAGATTTGAGTCAAGCTATGTGACAATCCCAAGATGTTCAGTAGCCTGAAATGTCAGATTCAGCTCCTCAAGATTTATCTGATGTACATCTAGCACAAGGCTTAGTAGTTTTACTGCTTGAACGTTAAGTATAGGCACTATTTGTATCCTGCTCCAATTGTTTACTTGACTGTATCTACAGCTCACTTAAGAGGCAGTCACTTCAGATGCAGTCCCTTAAGGCTTTTCTTTTCACCCTTTTCCCATGATCTAGGTGAGGGGACGAGAAACCTATGAAATGCTACTGAAGATCAAAGAGTCCCTGGAACTTATGCAGTACCTTCCCCAGCACACAATTGAGACTTACCGGCAGCAGCAGCAACAGCAGCACCAGCACTTGCTCCAGAAGCAGTGAGTATGGGTGTGCTTGCAGTGACCTCTGTAGTGAGGATGATGGGGAAGGAAGAGAGAGGAGAGAGACACAGAAGGCTTCTGCACAGGTGTTCACAGGGACATGGTGCTTAACCAACAATGTGAAACTGCTTGTTGATCTCTTACTCAGAGCTGGTAGAAATCTGTACCAGGAAGGAAAATTTCAGTGTCAGAACTTGAGAGAGTGTGCTTGAGATCCAGATTTTGCAATGGGACAAAATGTGCATCTTTCTTAAATGCAGGTCCTCACTACTTGTGGGTCCCTTTCTACCCGCTACATGTGTGAGAGCAAGCTGAGAAGCATAGGGTGGGCTGTGCTGTTTTCCCATCTTTATGGGGATGGCAGAGAACATGAAGCCCTCTCCACCCTTTCTCTGGGCAGAGCTGAGGCTGTGAACACCAGCCTGCCCATGTGCTTGAATACTGCTGCTGCACTTATCTGATGTTGTTGAAGAGCTGCCAGCTATGTTTTCATGGCATGTAGATATTGTAAGCTCCTGAGCTGTAACACTGGAAGCTAAAAATGGTGACTGGGAGTTAAGCAGTTAAGAATTGCTCTCTGACCAATGGGTAGTTCAAAGAAGGGTTCTTTGAGGCTTTTAAAGTGTTTTAAAACAAAACAAAAAAAGCACTTTGTGACCGGCTCTCTGTGTTGTGGGAGGATGCTGCCACTGTCTGAACTTGGCTAGCAAGGCTCTGCCAGGATTACTTCAAGTGGTGTAAGTGGCAGGAGGATGGAGAGAAGAAGGGCCAATTAAGTGTCTGGTTTCCATCTTCCCCTCTGCTCCTAATGCTTTACAGTTACAGAGACTGGGTGAGAGAATGAGTTCCCAGACCCCAAGTGGTGTCATGCACAGGCCTTGCTTCACTTGCTGTATCGGGTGGCAGCACGAGGCTGGCCAGGCTGTGCGTGGCTGCTGGCGGTAGTGCTTAGCATCTTGTGCGTTCCTCCTGGTAAACTCACGCGTCAGGAGGCTGCGGGTATATCTCGTTCCCTTGCAGAGGTTAGCACAAGGCCAAGGCACCACATAAGTCCCATCTGAGCCTGTAGGGATTTATTTCAATGCCTTGGCCTTGTCTCGGGGCTTCTGCAATACCACGGCTTTGTGCCAGATCTCTGCGTATGTTCACATTTCGACCTGTGTGTTTTTAGTGTCAGCTGGAGTCTTGGAGAGAAGTTATAGCCCTGTGCTGAAATGGCTGGAGCATCCAGGGGCTCTGGGCAATTTGAGATACTTTTTAATAAAAATAAAATTCAGTCATCTGAGCTGTTTGTGTATATTATAACTTGTGTTTACTAGCTGCTAGGCATTGTGGCCTTTGTGCTCTCAGCTGCATGTCTTCGAAGCTCCACCTGAACTACAGCCATTTCAGCTGAGAAATGATTGTGTAAGCAGAAATGGATGGCAGCAGATGACAGCTTTCATTTGGTGCTGACAGTTGCATGGCCATAATTACTGTTTTCATCCTTCTATCAATAGGATGGGTTCTTGGCAACTGAAGTTGGTATTTGTTACCTTTAAGACCAACATGCATGAGTCCTGCCATTTAATTTAATGAAACTTCTTTTGGCATGTCTCCTGGCACTTGTCCAGTTATACTCATTTTTCTCAGCTGCTGATTGTGCTGGGATATTGGGGAGACAGATTAACAGCTTTTAAGGATGCCGAGAACTGTGGGTGGGGGGAGAAAATTATCTTTCCGTGTTTGTCCAGAGCTACTGCAGTTATCTCTGCTGACAGCTTGCCATGAAATAGGGTCCTCTGTGCTGAAATGTACTTGTAAGCATTAGGTGCAGTTGGGTTCTAGTGTTTTGCCTTGATAATCTAGGGTATGTATTAATTTCTGGAGGAATTTTTTGAGAGAAAAGGGAAATTTAGGCTGGAGAGACTCATAGATACGATTATACACCCTCCCATCCCCCCAAAAAAATAAACAAAACCCTTGAACTTCCAGATCTTGATGTAAGAACAGGGAGAGAAGACACTTTATAGGAGCTGACTTGGTTAAGAGCAAATGTGAGTGCATGTGAGTGGATTCAGCTAACCACATGTACATTTTCATCTTTCCTGAAGGTTAGGATGAGCAAGAATAAGATTATTGTGGTAAAAGGTAATTAAAAAAATCTGACTTTTGGAAGCACTGTGTAATATGGATCAGCATTGCATTTCACAGGCCAGCAATGCTGTCTCACAGTTCTGCAATAAAAAAAGACAAATCTGATGACTCTCAGCTTCCTGTCCCACAAGACGATCAAAAACAATGTGCTATTCTGTGCTGTGCTGGACCATATCTTTCTCTGTCTCATCTCCTCTCTGCTTGCTCCTTTGTGCATGGTTTTCTCTTATTTATTCTTATTTACTGGTATGCCAAATACCTTCATGATCATAGGTGGGAAGGGTTTTGTTTGTTTGTTTTCTGATGTTTCTGTTCTGTTCTTCCTTCTTCATGGACAAGTCATGTGAAGAGCAGCACACATGTTTATGTAGCCAAGGCTTCCTTTTCATGGCTTGCTGCTGATGTTTAAAATCCTTGACCAGAAAATTTTTGCTTCCAAAGATATCAGAGCCCACGCTTCTTACAGGGAAGGGAAGTTTTTTTCTATCTTCTCCTGCAAAATGTATTTACCATCAGTGGAATACTGGAAAACACTTTTTCATATTCAGTGAGACTTCCTGTGGTGGCTTTCACCCTGTTGTTTTCAGAACAGTCTATGTGAATTGGTCATTGCAAACTCCCTTCTAACATGCTAAGTCTTCCAGTACCTACCAAGGCAGTGGTTTCTTTATTCCAGCAGATGTTTCCTTCTTATTAACAGCACTGCAGCCACCAAACCAGTGATGACTTTTCAATCTAGTGAGCAGCACAGCACAGCTCATTACCCAAACGAGTTTACCTTGCAAGTGCTGAGCTATCCAGTGTCTGGTGTGCTCCAGCTGAGACAGGAACTGTTGCTCACCACGGCAAGGACGAGGCTGGTGGGGAAGGTATTCTGTTCTATGAACCCACCACCTAGTTATTATTGCTGTGAAAGATATAGTGGATTTTTGCATGTTTTGGTTTTGTAGTGCTGCGATTGCATGTGCTGAGCTCCAGGCATTTGGATAGTGTCCTCGACTAGAGCATTACCAAGATGAAAGTTAGCGAGAAAAAGTGTGGGACTAGGTACATGAAGACATGCTGTGGTGACTGCTGGCACTGAGGGTTGGTGCATTTGCATCAGGTGGCAGCCCCAGGGACCCCTCAGCTTCAGTGCAGAGGGCCCTCTGTACCTGGGATAGAATCAGTACAGCCCATTCACGGTAGGCACCATCCTCTCCCTAGCACCAGCTTCTGTTTTTTTAAGTAACTGAAGTTTGAAATGAACTGTTGCTTCTCTCACCCATCTGGCTGAGTGCTTTTTTTCATCTCATATTTCTTCAGCTCATTTGAGATGTGCTGGGAACAGTATCAGGTATGGTTTGCACCCATGTGACTGGGATGCAGAAATTCGATTGCCGTATCAAGTAGTTGTTTTTCCTTGCCAAGCACTCACACCTGGGGCTTTCCAACTTCCTAAATTTGCCTGTTGCATACCCTCACTGCATGTGTTAAGACATCAGTTTATCCCACTGTCAAGTCCACACTATGATCATGAAGGTGGAAAATGGCTGTTTCTCTCTTGCTGTCTGATGGAGGGTCCTGTACATTCATCTCTTCTTTTCTCTGGTTCCTTCTCTGCAGTCTCCTTTCGGCCTGCTTCAGGAGTGAACTCGTGGACTCAAGGAGAGACTCTCCCAAACAGACCGATACCATCTTAAAACATTCCAGCCCCCCAAAACCATCAGTATATCCATAGACGGAGCTGGCTGGCTGGCTTTGCCCAGCTCGTGGGACTAGGAGCAGTGGGGCAAATATGCAGCCTGATAGCAACAGAGTACATAGTGAGAGTAATCTCCTGAAGGGACTCAAACTTTGCCAAAACAAGAGACACTTCTGCAGATCTCTTAGCACTGGGAGGTCTGGAACCACGATGTTGTCTTTCTTGGTGTAACTTTTTCTTCTTGTTTTTGTAATCTCTTTCCTGTTAACTTCTGTATTTGTGAAACTCAGTAGGGTTTTTCTGAGCAGGTCTCAATTTTAAAATGCCTTGTCTTGTGTAAATTTTAAAGTATTCATGGGCTGGGTGGGGATAGGAGGAGGGTGGGATGTTTTAAAGTCTGTGGTAATCTGTTAGGCCTGTTTTAATGCCATTTATGCAGTAATAGTGCTATTAGCTGAAGTATCTGTACTGCTGGACAGAGGGAGGTAGTAACTACATTGGCACTAATTAAGAAGTCATTTTTCCCCTGTAGAAATACCTTCTAGTTTGGTGTTATGAATTATTTCCCTTTATTTCTAAGCATAAAAGGTCTGATCTAAAATAGATAAAAATGACAGGGAAGTCTGCATGACACTGTCAGACTTTGCACTGAAACTTCTGGGCTTAGTCCAGATGTGCTGCATCTAGAAAGCTCTTTCCTGGCTCTTGTTATCTCCGTCCAAGAGCACAAGGGGAAGGTGGAGTATTGCTGTGTAATGACATCCATGTGTACCCAGTGCCTGCTTTGTCCAGTAATCTTGCAACCAGCAGCCATTGCTTTTGCTTAGTGTGTCCATAAAGTGGACTGAATTAGCAATCCCTGCACAGGAGACCTTTTCTCACCGAGGACTTGTAAACCTTCACACTGCTTGTGTCAGATCTACCTCTGAAAGATGTTCAAATGGGGCTTGATGAGGTTTGTATCCTTTAGAAGCTTCAGGTCTAAGTGCCAAACCCAGATCAGCATGGAGGAAGAATGATGAACAGGCAAGTAAAGCATGCCATGAAATTCAACTGGCATTGCAGGTTGTGGCTCTGGGAGCAGATAGTGGAGATGAGAGAGCAGCTGTGGAGATGCCTGCTATGGCTTATCTTCACATAAAGAATGGTCCCTAACGCTGATAGAAAAGTGTCCTTCAACCCATGTCCTCAGGCAGTAGCACCTCATCTGGGGATCCCTCTGGTGTTGATGGCTGTGGAAACAGAAATGTGAAAGGGGTGAACTGGGAAAGGAGCTTCCTGCACACTTAGGTCTGTCACAGAGCAGAGCTTGGATGCGAGTGCCAGGGATCAGCTGCCCATGGGAACTGCAGGCTGGGGGCTGGATCAATACTAATGGGGACCTGTGTACCTGCAGCTCTGCGCTGGATTTACTTGAGGCAGGTGCATACCCACCACTGATACACTTCTGGTTAGGTACAGCCTGAGGAAAAGATGCCTTTCAAATGCAGAGCAGGGCTCCTGGCCACCCACAAAGAAAGAAGGCCTGATGCAGTGGGAGATCTCTTATCTCTGAACGTCTCACCATCTGCTTCCAGGCAGTGGAGCTGTGATCTAAGCAGGTGATGACTTGTTCCAAAATCTCTTTTGAGAGCTGTATTCCATCTCTGGATATCTCCTTTGTTGTCTTAATGAGACAACTTCTACCAGAAGAGTGTGGGGGAGAGCTGATGCAGAAGAGCCCCAAAAAAGGCATTAAATATAAATCATAACTAACTAAACACCAGCACTGACTATTCATACAGTTGCACTTCTGCCACTGTTCCTTATATAAAATTGGTCAAATCTAGTACCTCTTCCCCTTGACTGGGAACTCTTCAAGTAACTCTTCAAGGAAGTACTTCAAGATCACACAGAAGATACCTTTTGCTCTGTCCCTTTTTATTTGAGACAAGAAAGGCACCACTTATTCTCAGCTCTCACCCAGGGAAAGGATCTGAACTGCAGATGCAGCCCAGATGTGGGAATACACTTGACAATGGTCATCTGTCCTTCCAAGACAGGTTCATTACATTGCTTCTGTCTGCTTATAGGTGGCAATGTGGAAACACTGTGATGGGGCAACTACTGGGATAAGGGTGCCTAATGGAGCTCTGCTTCAGAGCCTGCCTGCTAGCAAGTTTGAGGAGGCAAACTATTAGAAGGTATCAGGTACCCACAGCCCACCATCAGGAGATCTCAGCTCATGATCCAGTTCATTGTTTGGTCTGGCCTGTGGGAAAACTCTTGCACCACTGTGGACGTTACAAATACAGCACCTGTGACTTGCACAAAGCAAGCAAGTGAATTAGTTGGATCCCACTACCTTCTGGAAAGGCTTTGCTGTTTGTACTCCTTATGTGGAAGAGGATGACTGTGAAGACGGTCTTAATGGTGACTCGGTTTACTCTCTAGCTAGAAGGTGATTACCGTAGTTCAGCTTTTTCCATCAGATAACCTGGAAGTAGTTGGAATTGCTTTTCCATCTGTCCTCTGCAGCTAAACAAAAGAACAAAAGCCTTTTCCCAGCCAGCTGTCTTTTTGATTTTTCATCTCTCACTTCAGAAAAGTAAGCCTTTCAAGGAATAGCCAGTTAATACTGGGCCTTGTCAGTCAGGTCACGTCAGTCTTTCTCAACTGGTTAATGTACTTACAGTAATGTACATTACAGTACACTTACAGCTGTATTCCCTGAAGAGCATATTGCATCCACTGCTTACATTGGGAAATTCTCAAACCTGAAATCTGATGGGAATTACTAGCTGCGTCCTTGTCCCTGTGCTGTAGCTGCTGTCTACCTTGTGACAGTCAGAGCTTCTCCTTTCCATGTTCTCGGTTACTAAGTGTGCAAACCACTTTTGTGGTTGAAAAGGCGCACCGCTGGTTGCCTAAAACTGCACCTTTTTGAGATGTGAAGAACAAGGGTATCTCTACTTCTTAGTGTCCTCTTTCATGAGCCTTGTAAATGGGTGAGTGCAACCAAGCATCTGTGTTATTTGTGTCATTGCTAGATATGTTGGCATCCCAAGGTTATGCAACCCAGTGGACATCCCTACTTGAAAAAAGATTGTCGTTGGGCACTCAAACCATATATGAACTTGGGGTGTAATCCTTCTGTCCTTGCTGTGGCCAACTTAAGGAAAAGCAGGCCCAGAACTGGGCAACCTCGGCTCTTCTTGAGTCTCTGCATTGTGAATAGCTCTAGGTCTTCAGGGACAGCAAATTGTAGGCACCAGGGCTGGGATGAATTCTTACTCTCCGACTCAGAGCTGTCCTACTCTTGCATTTACTAAAACTTTGTCACATTAATACTGCTTACATTATCATGTGCTTATCTAAAGTTAATGAAGACTCCTAGGACCTGTCCACTGAATCAGATAATTGGTCTACTGAAGCTGTTTCCTACCTCTGGAAAAGGGCTGATACCCACTGAGCTAGGAAAGCACAGAATTATATAAGGTAACCTGTGAACTGAACTGTGCTTAATATGTGGGAGAGTAAGTTCCTTCCTGACCTCTTGAGATGATCAGTATATGCCTTGAAGCATGAGAGTTGGTTGCTCTCGTATGAGCTTGCATAACTACAAACCTTACTGGATAAATAATTACCTTGCCACTTGAAGAGAGAAAAATCAGTTGCAGAATGTGACTCAGTGCCTTTTGTATCAGACTGTTCCAAGAACTATGATAGTCTCTTAATTGAAGTCCTTAGACCTTGATATTAAAATGCATTTCATTGGCATTGATATCAAAGAAATGTTAATGCTCCTACTTCTAATCTTTCTTGAGATGTAGTGTGATTTTAATGAAAATCACTGTGCATGACATTCTTATAATATCTATTTTTAAAAAAAGAAAAAAAGCAATATATTTTAAATGAATCCACAAACACCATGTAGATTGTGTGTTTAATACCAAAAACATTTTCTTGTGTTTCTAAGGCTGTTGCTATATTGATGTGTGACATTAATTGTGAATAAAATTTTGCATCTTGGTTTATCTTGGGACTCTTCTTTGGCTAGATGGCTTTCTTTAGGATTTCCACATGTCTGGTTATGTGACTGAATAATTTGATAGAAAATGATTATGGGTACAAAAAAAAAAAAAAGCTTTTGTTTCTCTCCTGTTTTATTTGCTTGGGTTTGATTGCCTTTGCAGAGCTAATCTTGATTCTTATAAGTACAAATGAGATAAGAATGGAGTCCATAAGCTCTAAGTTGAAGTGTGCATTTGCTTCGTGTAGCATGGAGTTCTGAAGGAGCTGACCTAATTCTAATGAGATGACTGTTGGTGGCATAGAGAGCACAGTTAGGCCTACTCCCAGCCTCTATGGAGAATCTTGTTTTGTACCAGCAGACAGAAAAAGGGTATAGAATCGTGAGGTCTGTAAATAAAACCTGCCCTGAACTTCAGTAGGCAAAAGAAATCTCTCTTGGGAAGTCTCTCATTTGATTAGGAGTTTTGCTATGGAGGCTCTCGTGCACAATTACTTCTTCACTTGCATATCATGCAGACTTTGCTCTGTTAACTTCAGCTGAAGCTCAGGCCGGTTCCTGAACTTGTAAAATATAGATATTAATTCCAGTCCTAAATCCAGAGGCCTCTTGAGGTGTCCGTCTGACTTGAATTTTATGGCTAGCCTCAACTTCATAATTGGCGAACTGAAACCTCTGATCTGAATTGTTCTCTTCGCTCTCAAAAGTTGGGCCTGAACTTCATGGCACGGTTTCACTTCCCCTTGGGAGTTGTTGCTGTCATTAATATTAATTTGTGAAGCTTCTTGTGCTTTCTACTTCCTTGAGTCTATGAAGTTTGCTGGATCTTGTCCTGCATCTTCACTGCCGAAGGACAGTTCACACCCTTCTGTACCTCCTGTAATTGTGTAATTAGCTAACATTTTTTTCATGGCCTTAGATATTCTAGCCTGTTAGCGTAGACGTTTCTCCACCCAACATCACAAGCTTTAAAAGTGCAGGTAGCTGGAGACAGTGTAATTGTATGAGACTTGACCTTGAGTGCTGAAGGTTTTAATAAATTACCCAGGAATGAGCCTTTTCTTTCCTTTACGCTTTTCTTATTGTAAGCAGTAACTATTCCCTTTGCATAGATGGAAAGCCAGTTCCCAGGAATTGGTGTGTAGCCAGTTATACCCAAACAAACAAGTTTCCCAATGGGGAATAAGAGGGAATGTGCCCTTTCACATGCACCGAGGCTGAATGAGCACCGATCTCCAGCGGGATTGCGAGGGTATGTCATGTTTGGGAAGTGTGCCCGCTTCCTGAGTGCCTTTGCCCAGTCTTGCGAATGCCCTTGGTGTTCAGAGAGAGAGCCTGCTCTTAAGGCATGGCAGCACTCTGCCAAGTGTGCTGGTGGGCCTGCTTTAATGATCATGTTTTGCATATTCCAGCTAAGACCCCGTTAAGGATGGGCTGCCACAGCCGTAACCCAAGCTGGAAGCTGGGCTGCTCTTCTTAAGCAGCCCCAGGGGTTGCTATGAGGTGGGATTGCAGCCCTGTTGGAGCTGGGGAGGGAGGAGCTTGCTAGCAAGCCTCTGGCCTTGTTTGTGGGTATGCTGGATGGAGTCTGGGGCTGTCTGGGCTTGAGGGAGGTCAGCACTGTTGTTGAATGGTTGCAGGAATCTGATACTCTCCTCAAGCAGCCTGCAGGGTGTGAGTGCCAAGTTCTCTTTAACACCAACAAAAGCTGCGCCTCAGCATCTTGTTCCCTGAGGTGTGGGGAGTCTGTCCTGAGCAAAGAGCCTCTGCTTTTTATGTATACACGTGGTAATAGCTTGATATGTGAATGACGGTGAGTTTTGGAGGAAAAAAGGTGGAAAATGCTTCCTGCTCTCAAAATTGTCTGAAATCAGGTTTTAGGGGAGGTGTAGGATGGCATGAGAGCTTTTTCTGTTGAAGAAAACATATGCAAAGCCAGCCAACAGTTGTCAGAACTCAGAAAAAAAAAATATTTCCATGCTAAACTCTGTGGTTAAATGCTTTTTCATATGAAAAAGAACTGAGAAAGCTGTGTGAAAGTGTTTTCCTTAAAAATAATAATAATAATAATAAAATCTGAACCAGAAGCAGCGAAGCAAAGCTGCTCTTGTTCTTCAGTATTTCACTATTTGGCGCATTAAGTCTGCAGAACGCCTGGGAAATTTCTTAGTTCTTGTTGATTCTCCCTGCAATAACGTTTAGCTACGGCTCTTCCATGGCGTTGCTAATTTCACTAGCAGTGCCTCAGCACTGCCTCACACAGAAAAACGTATCCCCTTGGATGCGCGCTCTGAATCCAATGCTGTGGTTCCTATTGCAATGCCTCTTTGTTTTGCAGGACCTCCATACAGTCCCAGTCGTCCTATGGCTCCAACTCGCCTCCGCTCAGCAAGATGAACAGCATGAACAAGCTGCCCTCGGTCAGCCAGCTCATAAACCCCCAGCAGCGCAACGCACTGACCCCGACCACCATCCCTGACGGCATGGGAACAAACAGTAAGAAACCATTCCTGCTCTTTCTCCTGCTCTCCGCGTGTTTCTTGCTAATCTAGGGAAGGAAACTCGGCATCTCTGAGGTTCTGTTGTGCCACGGGGCAAATCACCTGCCTTATCCAGGCTGCAGCATCCTGCTCTGAGCCTCATGGGGATGACAGAGCCCCTTCTCAATGCAAATCCGGCTGGCTGCTCTGCTGTCTGTCTTTCAAGGCTTGTTTCATCTTCCTTTCCCAGCAGAGGAGTTGGAAATGTTGGCAACTTTTTCCCTCACTTCAATTAAGGCACCTCTTAGTTTCAGAGGAAATATCTGCAGCTCGCAGCTCTGTAACCTGCTTCCTCCTGGCTGCTGAAGAGTGCTCAGCAGCCTTGTAAATCCAGGATGACAGACGTGGTTCTGGGGTCTAAGAGATGCTTTTTTTTTTTTAATTTTGAAAGTGCTGGGCTCTCGCCCACACCTGTTGCTGATCCCCTTCGGGTGCTCAGTGTCTCTGGAAACAAAGCTGTTTGGCTTCTGTATTGGATTACTCTGCTGGCTCAGTTCCACTCCTTTCCTGCAGCAGGGAAAGATGAGATGCCCACAGCTCACTGAGATTTGTTACTGAGCCTGTTTGCAGAGGCAGTGCTGCCAGTAGCAGCTTCAGTGAGCGGAGAGCAGCAGAACTCTATGTCACCTGGTCTTTGTGCAGTCACTGAGGCCTTACATTTCTCGTGAGCCTGCCCTGCAAGGGTTCAGGGCTGCCTGGGCTGTGATTGTGCTGTGCTCGGGGTGAAGCAGGGTGCGGAGATGCTTTGATAACAGTGTGCTTCCTCCTTCTCTTCTCTAGTTCCCATGATGGGCACCCACATGGCCATGACCAGCGACATGAATGGCCTCAGCCCCACGCAGGCGCTGCCTCCTCCCCTCTCCATGCCTTCAACGTCCCACTGCACTCCCCCTCCTCCATACCCCACAGACTGCAGCATTGTCAGGTGAGCAGAAGCAGGCTAGACATTTCCTGCCTTTGGGGAGCAGAGGCCTTGTGCTGGGAACCTAAAGTGCCCTGCCGAGTTCCTCGCCCCATTCTCTCCTGGAGCACTGGATCTTGGTGGGTTTGGCAGTCCTGAGGCTGGCACCCTCTGGGCACCCAAGTCTCAAACCCGCATCTCTGAGCAGCTGAGAGAAACAGGGACAGAAGGACTGCAGGAAGAGCCAAGGGATGCAGAATCTGGTGGAGCTGAGGGTGCCCTGCACTAAGACAGGGGGTCTTGCAGAAGTTTTTATTGATACTATTACTTTTTTCTCCTGTGTACTTGCAGTAAGCTGTGACAGGGGTCAGAAATACAAGCGTCCTTCCTACTGATATGTCCCCTTTGCCCTCCATTGAGTTGAACAGGTTGAAAGATGCACCCCGTGATCTTTTTTGCTTAGAGAGGAACATGCTGATATGAATTACTTTGGGTGTGTCATGTGTCTGAGCCCCAGAACAACTGCTTTGGTGACACCCTCTATCTATGTGATGTGCTGCCATAGGCTCAACCAATTTCTGGGTGAAGCAAGCTGGCAGGAGGGATCTTACAAGCCTTTCTGCCCCAAGATCTGGGCTGCAGCACCAGCTTTTGACTACTGCAAGGTGTTGTCATGAGGGTTGTCTTCTAGGCAGCAAGCTTAAAGGACTGCCTGATTCATTTGATATGGCAGCGATGTGGCTTGCTGGCCTGGGGTGCCTTGGAGAAGGTCAAGCAAAGGGTAAAAGCTTCATCTCCTGTTGCTGCAGGTTGGCTGTGTGTTTGGTTTTTCTGTGGTTTGGGCTGTTGCAGCCAGGGTGATCCTTTTTTCTCTCTCCTTCCTTCCTTCCTCCTCTGCAGCTTCTTAGCGAGGTTGGGCTGCTCATCCTGTGTGGATTATTTCACGACCCAAGGGCTGACCACCATCTATCAGATTGAGCATTACTCCATGGATGTAAGTAACTCCTCACCATTTCCTTTGTTTGCACTCTTGGCCCTGACATAGGAACAAGTCAGAAATCCAGACTCAGTATTTTATTTTATTTTTGGTGATTTGTTGGATTTAAGGCTGTTGCACACAGGGGAAGACTTACTGGCAGGTAAAAAGAGGCTGGACACAGTGCCAGCACTAGTGTTGTAACTGCCTTGCCTAGCACGGAGAGAGTATCTCTTCCTCCCCACTGCTGTCCTTTTTAGCCCCCAGAGTGGCCCCAGCCCACATGCCTGTTTAATTCTGCAAGGCTTGGTTTCAGTTTACACCACCCTGAAACACCTCACTCGCCTGCAGACAAGTAGGCTGTCCAGAAGTGGTCTGCATTTTTCTCTCCCTGCTCCTGTTCTCTGGCCTTGCCTTAACAATCTTCCCTTGCCACTGGCATCTCAGCCCAGCTCTCCTTTCTCTTGCATGGCTCTTGCTGCAGGGTTGCTTCCTCCTCTCCTGCGCAGCTGCTCTCTGGAGAGCTGGCCCTCCCATTTCTGCCCCAAGACTTTGCAAGGCCATAATGCTCCCTAGTCTGGGCTGTCTGCCTTCTGCTGATGCTCTAGTTAGAAAAGCTGACCCAAATTACCCAAAGCTGGTTGCTAATTTTATTTTTATTTTTTCCCAAAAGCCAATATCACATTTCCCAGAATTGGGTAATGCTGCCCTCAGGTAATGTACCTGTAGGGAATACCGGGCCTCGAAGTCCATTTCTTTAAGTTTAGGCTTCTGTCTTAAATTTTGGGTATGTTCAAGTAGTTGAGGCACTTTCAATAGAGTCAGATCCAGAGCTTTGAATACTGAAGCCCAAACTTTAATTGTAAAATCCTTTTGCGGGCTTTGACATAAACACTGAAGTTTTCAAAGCTGTTGAACTTCTGCAGTCCAGCATCCCCCCACCACAGACAACCTTCAGAACTCTCCGCAGTGTTCTGGGGGCCTGCAGTCCAGTTAAACTTGTAGCTTTAGGTCATCACACCTTATGCATGAATGTGTCACTTCACAGTGGACCTTGCGTCATCGGTCCTTGCTGCCTGGCAGCTCCATGTGCTTGTTTAGAAGGGGTGAGCCAGCAAGCTGCCACCTTCAGGATTAGTGGCTTCTGTAATAACTTTGCAGCCACCACAGGTTAGCCATGAGCAGAGCGGCCCAGAGGCTGCTTCTACCAGAGTCCTGACCCTCTGGGTTGTGCAGGGCCTGCCCCGTTAAGCCCTGCTCCTTGCCTTGCAGGATCTGGTGAGCCTCAAGATCCCAGAGCAGTTCCGCCATGCCATCTGGAAGGGCATCCTGGACCACCGGCAGCTCCATGACTTCTCCTCCCCTCCCCACCTCCTGCGTACCCCCAGCGGTGCCTCCACCGTCAGCGTGGGCTCCAGCGAGACCCGGGGGGAGCGGGTCATCGACGCGGTCCGCTTCACTCTCCGCCAAACCATTTCCTTCCCGCCCCGCGACGAGTGGAACGACTTCAACTTCGACATGGATGCCCGGCGCAACAAACAGCAACGCATCAAGGAGGAAGGGGAGTGAGCCCCATCAGCACCGCTCCACCCCGCCTCGGACACAGACTGCTCAGCCCTTCATTTGTCTTCCTTCTGCTACTGCATCCCCGGATGGACGGCGGCGGGAGCCTCCTTACTCGCTCATGCTACTTATGCCCTTGATGCCGTCTAGGTCACGCTCCTGGACCGCGGCCTCCACCCCAGCTCTTGCAATAGAAGGAGCTGAGCGAAGGGGGACGGCGGGTGGTGTTTCCTCAAAAGGTGTCGGCCTTTGTAAGAAGGCGTTGTTCTTGTTTCGTGGTTTCCTTTATTTTTGGGGGGGGAGAGGGCTTCTTTCCTTGACTTTCCAACCCTCGTACACCTTGTGAGTGTCCTGACCTGCGAGCTGTCTCTCTCATCCAGCAAATCCCACTTTGGAAAGCTGGATGGTCAGAATCAGATTGAAAAAGCCCCCAAAAAATAGTTTCAAAAAAAAAAAAAAAAAAAAAAAGACCAAAGTCGCTAAACCCAAAAGTGGCAGTTCATCCCCAAAACCAAATGGGAATTGGTCTGCTAAACATTGCACTTAAACAGTCTCTTCCCACAGAGCTCAGTGCTCTGTTCATGTGTAATATTCTCCAGCGGAGACAGCACGTGCACTTTGCTGGACAGGCCAGCGCTTACAACCACCTGCAACCTACTCCTTCCCGTTCCTTTGTGTTCTACAGGAAAAAAAAAATCTGTTGTCTTCCCATCTTGAATGTAGACTTCCTTGCATTTCCTGGTTTGCTTATTTCAGGATATAAATACAAATACAGCCATTCAGACTTGTTCGCCACTCAACCACTGTGTACTGCCACTGACATTTAAGCTAGTGAATTAGGCTTTGCAACATACACTGCCTGGTCAGTTTAGCAGGAGGATTTGTCTGCTTGTCCTCCAGTTGAACAGAGGACGTAACAGGAGCTGCACACTGATTGCAGGGCTTCGCCCACCTAAAACCCAGGCAGTCCTTCATGTAGACCACATTAGACTGGTTTCCTGCCAGTTAAAGGCAGAGCTGTCCTCAGCGATGTCTGCAATAGACTGGAGTGTGTGTTGTTGCTGGTGACTAAGTGATCAGCAACCAGAAGTGGAGAGTAATTAAATATATGCATCTTTTCCAGCAGCCTTGGAACACCAGTTCGTTGGTACTGCTACTGCAAAAAGTCCTGTTTACATGAACTGAAATGATTTTTCTGTTTCTCTTCGCTGGTTAAACAGCAGCTGTGCTCTGAGGCATTTCCTCTATGACTGCCAGTGATCCTGTGGACAAGCAACTGAACAGAGTACGTGTTTTCACATTTATATTGGCCGAGGTAGTGAGGCTGACGTATGGAAACAAATCCAAAGAGGCTCAACTAAGTGCAGCTGCTTTCAAGTTGGCTTCTACTGCTAACAGTAAGTCTGAAGGCTGTTGGTTGGTTGGTTCTTTACAGGAGAAAGATAGAAAAAGCAGCTTTTAAATAGCTTGTCCTCTTTCCCTGCTACAACCAACTGATCCTGTTTCAGTGCAGTGGGTTTTTTCTGGGCCCTGCTGTGTGCCCCGGATGGATGTAGCACGGGTAGCGTGTCCTCCATTTGTCCCTTGTGCCAGGATGCATTCTAGGACTGCCTTTTGGTAACTGTGCGAGCCTATTTTGGATAGTTTTGACTGGTAATGCGAGATGGTTACCCTGTAAAGTGTGTATATATATTTTTTTTTGTACGTGTAATTTGTTTCCTACAGCATAACATGCCTTTTTTTTTTTATTATTTCTTCTTGGGCTACCGGGTGTGACAGAACCACAATAAAATGTTTTTTTGTTTTTGTTCTGTTTTTTTTTTTTTTTTTTTGTGTGTGTTTTTTAATTATTATTTTTATGCAGAATGCCTACAGTATGCCTTATAACAAATGACTTGTCACTGGACAAATATATTTGTATTTTTCGTACTGAGATTCCTGTGTTACTTTGCAGTTGAGGGGAAGGGGCAGGTACTGAGAGCCTGTTTTATCACTTCGTTTTGTAACACTTCAAAGAGCAGCGTCCTAGATTTCAAAGTATTTAACGTGCTGGGTCTGAAAACTTACTGTGTCTTCTTTTGTAGCATGCTAGGAGAAAAAAAAGCAAGTCAGTCTCTTCCTGACTCCGTGTGAGAATTGACTCTCTGGGGCAGTGTTAGTGCAGGGAGCCAGGTTTGTGCCCTCCGTTAGTTTTGCATCTCCGTTGTGTCATCCTTTCGAGCTGCTTCAGTGTTGTAAAATATTGATGCAGAAAACACCTTCGTTCTAGGAACAAGCTTCTGACTACTGTCAAGGTTAACGTGGTTAATGCCGTGCCTGGGGTCTGGGCACAGAATTGTCAGTATCTGCTTTTCAGTTCAGCAGTGAGATGGAGCTTTGCTGCTGCATCACTAGTGATTAAAATGTATGCTGTGAAAACCTTTCTGTGTACCACTGAGGAGCGCACTTCTGTGTAACTGGAATCTTCAAGCGAGTTTGAGCAGCTGGAGCTTTTACCTTCCCCTGTAGAGCTGTGATTTTTGTTGTTGTTTTGTTTTGTTTTGATACATCAAAGCCTGTGGGTTAATTGAGCTGAGAATCTACTGATGCTTCTAGTGATGACAGTGTTTCCTCTACCAGGTCTTGTGTCTATTTTGGAACGCCTTGTTGTTGAAGTCATTGAAAATAAAAGCCAAACTGAAAATGACACGCTATTCCCAAGCAGCTTCTTTTCTTGCCTGTGCGTCTCCTTGGAAATGAGCAGGAGCCTTTGCTGCTCCTCCAGCTGAGCAGTTGGGGCTCAGTGTCACCTCTGCATGCGTTCGCTTCAGCCCCTATAGGTACTCCTTGCTGGTGGCTGTTTCTGTAACTTGGCCCAGTGCAGGGGCTGAGGAGGTGGTTTTGTGCAGTCTCAAATGAGGCCCATGAAGTTGCACCAGGAAGGCGTCTGCCACCCTGCAGAGAGGGAAAATTCCTTCTGTCTGTACTTCCCCTGAGCTGGCTTCCCCTTCTCCTGTGAAAGTGGGTATGTCTGAATTTCGTGCTTCAGCTTCTACTTTCTGTCTGTCTGGAGTCTTCAGTCAGATGGAGCCTCGCAGTCACAGCCTAGCACAGAGACCGGGTCTGCCTCCCACGGCTTTTCTGACATGGCAAAGCTTGGGAAGGCATCAAGAGGTCCATAAAAAAAACAAACACCCACCACCCCTACAAAGATCTCTAAAGAGGAAAACTCCATTCTTTCCCTTGGGCATTAATTCCACGTTAACTGTTACACAGGGAGGAATGTTTCTGGATTCTGCTCCTTCTCTCCTTGGCCAAAGGGTCAGAGAAGCTCCTGCCTCTGGGTATGGCTGCCTGGAAGCATGGCTCCCTGGTTCCCCTCTGGGGTCTCTGGCAGCCATGGGGTGTCTGAATGTGGCATAAAAGCTAATGAGCTGCCCCCAAAGAGTGAAGTGCTGCCCTGAGTGCGGGAACTTGCTGTCTCAGCCCCATGCCTCTGGATGAGCAAACTGCATCAGGTGAATGAGGGTTTTGGCTTCTGTTAACCAGGTAAGCTTGAAACGTGTTTGCTGTTGCTTGCAGTAGCTGTCTGCTGTGAAACATTGCCGGATTAATTACTTTTGCTTACATTACAGCAAGGGTTTATGTGCTGAGAAATCCCACTCTGCTGCTTTTCACCATCTGTATGGACCTGCTGGAGTTTTGTCTTCGGATAATGGGATCATTCCTTCTCAGGTATGAAGTTCTCGGGGCAGGGACCCATCACAATGTTCCCAGCTGTGTTTTGTGAACCCCTGCAGACCTGCATGCCCCTCCTGCACTGGTTTCTAAGCAGCCTGAAGCTGGTGGTTCCCTGGAGTGAAACTTTGGGCAAAACAAAAGTCAGCAAATGTCAGAGCAGAGCAGAGCAGTGCAGGGCATCGTACTCACCGTGATCCTCCTGCCCTATGTGGCAGAATCCCCTTCCTCCTGCTGGTGAAGCAGGAAAAACATGTGGCATCCCAGACCTAGCACCCTGCGTGAGTTTATGATGTCAGGCCTTCTGATTCGCTCAGATATGAAACATGCAGTTCTTTGTACCGAGCACAGTATGGAGGTGAGCAAGTGGCAGTGCCAGGGCAGGGCTTCAGCCCTCCAGAGCTCCCCTGCCCCATACACTGCTCCTTCTTGATAGGCCCATCCTCTCTTTCCTTTAGGGCAAGGCTTAATCAGCGCTGTAGGACTGGGTGTTTCTGGTGTTCTGTGCATTTGTGTGTCAGTTTGGTTGTGTGTTTCTTTCACCAGAGGCTGCAGCCCACTCTGCCCCATCTGAGTGTGTGGTGAAGGTCTCCATGCTGCCTTTAGCTATTCCCTGGCTCACACTGCAGTCTGCTGCTCTTCATCCAGCACTACCAGAACCACCACAGCCCGTGGCTCTTTTGGCTGTGCCACTTCCCCTGCAGAGGAAGTGAGGCTACGTGCTCTGACATGAGGTGGGTGCCTCCTGGCATGCTTAGCACTTCGCACAGGCAGCTGGGCTGCTACCAACCATGACGGTATGGGAGGGAGATGCTTACATCGTCTCTTCCAGCAGCCTGCAGTCAGAGATGAGGGGCTTCTGTGCAGCCAGAGGCCTTTTTTTTTTTTTTCTCTCTCCTTTCTCTTTTTTTCTCCTTTTTCTCACCTTCTTTCTATCTTCTGTTTTCCCCCTTCTTTCTCTCTCTTCTTTTTCTTCTTCTTTCTCTCTCCTCTTCTTTTTCTTCTCCTTTCCCTCTCCTCTTCTTTTTCTTCTCCTTCTTTCTCTCTCCTTTTTCTTCTCCTTCTTTCTCACTCATTTTTCTTCTCCTTTTCTCTTTTTCACCTTATTTTTCTTTTTCTCTCTCCTCTTCTTTTCCTTCTCCTTCTTTCTCTCTCCTCTCCTTTTTCTTCTCCTTTCCCTCTCCTTCTCCTTCTTTCTCTCTCCTCTTCTTTTTCTTCTCCTTCTTTCTCTTTTTCACCTTCTTTTTCTTCTCCTTCTCCTTCTTTCTCTCTTTTTCTCCTCTTAATTAAAAAGCTTTAGGCTGTTTCCCAATCCTGCTTGGCCCTTTTCCTTTTCACGGGCTCTGTGCGGATCGGAGCGCTGCGGTCGGGGCACCACTGCCCTCTGCCGGGGCCGCTCCGCCCGCAGCAGCCGGGGACAGCCCGACCCTGAAGGCAGCAGCCCTGCATGCTGCCCCTATGCTGTATTATGCCTCATCCCCCCACAGCAGCGAGGCCGAAAGGCTCACTACCTTCCCAGCCAGGGCCCACCTGCCTGCAGCACTGTGCTGTGCAGCTGCAGGGTGCTGACCACCCTGCTGGCAGTGTGGGTGCCGGGCTCCCATTGCTCGTCGTGCCTCCCAGTCCCAGTGTGGAAGGCTGCAGGGAGACCCAAGGGAGCAGTGCCCACACTACTTCAGTGCACACAGAGGTGAGCTAGGTGCCCATCTGTGAGGCGTGGGCATGCCTTTGTTGGCCGTCCCGTTTCAGTTGCTGTGCAATCCAGCACTGTCACACCTGGGTATCTCCTATCTGTAGTTGTTCTCAGTGCCCCATCAGCAGCTGCAGCGTGGTGCTGGCTGGCAGCAGGCAGAGGGGAGGATGCTGTAGTAGCTCCGTGGTCCCTCTGCAGTGTGACCTGAGCAACACTTTCCGATTTTTCCAAGGGATCCTCTGATTTCCTTCAGTTTTTCCTAAGTGGCACCTGAGGGAATCTGCTGGCTTCTTCCTGTTTTCCTCCTGAAGTTGCTTTTGTCTGCTGGCAGGGCTGTTGGGTTTTGTTTATGGTTGTTCTGTTGTTGTTATTGTTCTGTGTTGTGTGTTTGTTTTTTTTTCCCAAATCCGTCTGCCAGCGTCTGATTAATTCAGCTTCTGATTCCTTGGAAATTGCCTCTGGAGATGGTGCTGAAGATTTCTACACGTGTGATCCAACTTCTGGGCTGCATAGCCCTCAGCACTGGGATTGGGTAAGAAGTGTTACAACAGATCCCCAGCACTCTGCAGTTAGGAAACAAAATATTGCACACTGCCACATGGGGGGGGGGGGGGGGGGGGGGAAGAGGAAAAAAAAAAAACCCACCTGATTAATTAAAGGTGTGGGTGGGTACACAATTGCATCGAATTATCCATGCGTCATGGAGAAATGAGAGATAAATGTGTGGATATGGTGCCCCAAGGAGGTGGCCAAACTGCTGCTGGGGTGGGTATGGGGGTGAGGAGAGCTTGAGGGTCACATCCAGCATGGGACAAAGTGCCCACGTGCAAAAAGCTGGGAAGGAAGGCAGTGTTTGGGAGCTCCCAGCAGCTGTGCCCTGTGTGGAAGGTAAAAATGTGGTGCCCAAACCACAAATCTGTGTTGGATTTGCTCAACTGTAACAGCAGTGACTCAGGTGGAGGGGTGGCTGGATGTGCCCTCACTGCCCCTGGGAGAACAGGAAGCTCTCAGCAGGCAACTGTTCAGGCAGAGCCACGGGCAGCAGCTGACTGGGACTGTTAAGGAGGTGCCTGGGGGGGAAGGAAATTGGCTGTGCCTGAGATCCCTGCTGGGGACACTGAGCTGTGGGCAGCCAAGGTGGTTTGGTGGGCACATTGTGTCCTTCTGCTGCACTGAGAGCTTTTGGGAGTGGTGAGAGCTGTTTCCTTCCAACTGTGCTGCTCTGGAAGGGTATGAGCATCTCTGCTGCTAGTGGAGGAGAGCCCTGTGTCCTCCCACAATGGTCCATTGCTCCCATCAACCCAAGTGATCTTTCCTGAGAGAGTGGCCCAGAGCTGGAGCAGCCTCTCCAGGGTGGTGGTCATGGCAGAGCTTGCCAGAGCTCAAGAAGTGTCTGGGCAATGTTCTGAGATACAGGGTTTGGATTTTAGGCGGTCCTGTGTGGAGACAGGGGTTGGACTTGATGATCTTTGTGGGTCTTTTACAGCTCAGGACGTTCTGTGATTCTAAGACTGCCAGTCCATCATGCTGCAGTGGCTCCTGAGAGGGCAAAGCAAGGAACCCCACTGGATTTTCCCCAAAACAAGAAGTATTTTGGAGGAAAACAGCAGTGCTGGTGGGGATCTACATGTTGAAATTGAAGGCAGAAGGGAGAGCCCAAGGCAGTGAGCATCGAAGCTGTGCCAGGTGAGTGTAAGGCACTTCTTCCTGAGCAAAGTGCTTGTGCTGGGGTTTATGGCCACCAGACCCCATCCTCTCCTGGGTCCATGGGATGCCTCTATGAAAGGCTTCATCTCATTTCATGCGTCACACTGGAGCTGTTTTCAGGACTCTTGAGAGAGGAGGAAAAGGGGGGAAAAAAGTGCAGTGTGGAGTGATTGAGGGCTTTCCCTGCCCAGCCCCTGCTCGGAGGAGCTGTAGGCAGGTAACTGTCACCAGACATGAAACCACGCAGCTCCTGCTGCCTCACCCAGAGCCAGAAGGGATTTCTGAAAACAAAAATAAAGGGAAAATTCAGTCTCCACCCATCCACCCGATTTGGCTGGCAGATCGCATACAGCGATCTCTGTGCTGGCAGCACTGTGCAGCACACAGCCAGCTCCGAGGTGTCGAAACGAAAGGAGGTGAACAAACAACCCCAGGTGCCTCTGAGTCCCTGGTGGGGTATTTTTGTGGTGGTGGTGTTTCTTTTCCCTGCTGTAGCCTTCCCCAGGAGCAGGCTGCTGTCCCTGTGTGCCAACTATGGGCTGTAGGGCCTCTAGGACACGGGGGCTGTGCAGAAATGATGGTTGTTAGCTCCCACCATTGTGCAGCTGTGATGGAGCAAGGTGCTGCAGCCCTTACCCCCCAGTGCAGCATTTCTCTTGCAGGTAGAGGGGGTGAGGTGTGTGCTTCCAGTCGTGGAAACTGAAGGTAAGAGTGCTTCTTCTCTTCTTTTCTCATAAGATACTTCCTCAAAGCAGTACAAACTTATTTTCATCTCACTGCCAGTGTTACTGGAGCCAGCTGTTTTGCCTTCTTTTCCCCCAGGTTGGGCAAGGGTGTGGGTGGGGTGGGTGGCAACAAGTCTTTGTTTTTCCCTTAATGATGGTTCTTTTCTTTTTTTTTTTTTTTTTTTTTTTTGTTTTTTTTTTTTGTTTTTTACAGGGGAAGAGGTTGGGCTCTGCACTGCTGTAACCAGTAAGGACGGCCAGCGCTCATCCCAGGTCCTGTACATCTCCTGGCCATGGCTTGGCCCTGGTCTCTAAGAGCCAATGAAGCTTCTCTGCTCCTTTGGCTCCTGAGAAATGAAGAGGATGTGGAATATCCAACTATAGCATTGTTTATACTGTGAACTGGGCAACTGGTAAGCACACAGAGGCATTTATTCCCCCTGCTGCTGCCCAAGGCACAGAGCAGCCCTGGGCAGGGAGTAACCCCAAGGATAATATATGTACATTCTGGGTTTTGCTGCTATCTATCTTGCATTTTGGTGCATGTGCCAGCCTTACTACTGCCTTGTGCTAACAAGTTTATTATAGGACTCTGCTGTTCCTACAGAAGAAAAATTGCTCCTCTGAGAAAGACTTTGCTGGAACAGAGTGATGGAAAAGTGGCAAATTAGAAAAGTGCTTCTGCTTCATGGCTTTCCTGCAGTGTATCAGGCAGCTCTGGTAGCACAGAGCAGAGTGAGGGCAAAAAGCTGCACCACCTGCTGCTCCTCTAGCAGCAGCATGTGCGACCACAGCCAGAAACCCCAAAGGGAGCAGCACTAGCCCCACTCTCCCCCCCTCATACCTCAATAAAGACAGGCCCAAATGTGGTGTCTCATTTGTTTTATTTCCCCTGGATTTAGACACAGCACTGCTTATCTCCACAGCAGCAAGCCAGCCCCTGGAAGCAGCACCCACTGGGGCTGAGGGTGCAGCACTGGAGGTGATGGTGTGGTGGATATAGGGGATAACGCACACAGTGGTTCTGTTCTCCATCCATCACCCACGTGGGCTGCGTAAGCAATTACCAGGCTCCTGCACAGCAGATGGGGAAGGGAGATGACCTCCAGGAACCAAGACACAGCAGTGGCTCAGGGCGCTCAGCATTTTCTCCTGCAGGCACGGCACTGAAGCGGTGGAGCAGATGAACCTTCCATCATCTCCCATGGGGTAACAGCATCTTCTGCACAGCCTGGGCAACTGTATGTGCAGAGGTCACAGCAGGAGATAGGATCCTTTCCAACCTAAGCTCTTGCTTCCCTGTATCTTGCTCCTGAGGTCTCTTAGGAGGAGACCAGCCTTGTCCAAGGCACTTGTAGCCAGTGAGAGGATGAGACAAGGCAGCTGAGGGGAGAAGAAAGGCACTGAAAAGGCACTGAGACAAAGCAGCAGGGAGCAAAACAAAGCTGCTCACAGAGGTAAGCTACAGCCACGACCCCGAAGGTGCTTCCTGGGGCAGAACTGCTGGCTCTCCAGCCAGAGCTTGGCAGGGAGAGGGATCCATCAGCACACCTGAGACATTTCTCCAGCAGAGGCCAAAGAGAAGCAGCTATTTCTGGCTAAGGAAGATAAAAGTGGGCCTCCAAGGGGGTACAGTAGGGGTGAATGGGTCCTGAGCAGTGCTAGGGAGAGACATGGAACAGCAGCAAAGTCAGTGCCAGCCAGAAATGCTGGCACAGGGAGCCCAGCAAGAGCTGTGCTAAATACAGAAGAGGCACTCCTGAAAACTCCACAATCATATTAACTTGTTAATTTATACAGCATCTCTGTACAAAAATAGAAAGGTTCTAATAAGATTAACAATATTAAATAAATATTTAATAGAAAAAAAAAAGTCTTTGGCCTAGATCAGAGCTCATCCTTTGGGTTGATGCTCATTTCACTGGGTCCTAGGTGCTCCTGGTCCAACATGGCAATCACTTCATCTGCCTGGATTCGCTCCTGCAAGAAGGGAAGGGGGAAAAACCACAAAGCAGAGCTTTAGTGTTCATTCTCAGCTCACACAGAGCAGCACACAGCTCCTCCAAGGACCTGCAGTGCCCCAGGAGGGCAGCATGGACTTGTGCTGGTGATTTGCTGGGCAGAATGAATGCAGTCACTGTTCATCTCTGTACCTAATTCCCTCCAGGCTACACTGCAGGGGGTGGCAGGGAATTGGGCAGAGTATCATACTGCAGATCCATTATCACCATCTGTCCAGCCTCAAACACCTCCATGGATGGTGCATCCACGATCTCTCTGGGCTTTCCACTTAACAGCTAAACTAAATGAGGAGAGATGTAAAGCCTCTGCCCCTTGCTTAACCACTGTCTACCCGTGTAAAAAGCTGTCTTCCTTCCTCCTGTTTATAAATTTCCTTATTGTACACACTCTCCCCGTCGTTGGGTTATTGGCCACTAGGTGTCAGGAGCGGACAGCCCCAGCTTTGCACACAGCTCTCCGGGACCCTGCTCAGCATCCCAGCCCAGCCTGGACATGGGGGGTTGTACCCCTGGGGTACCCATCACACAGCAGAGAAAACCGTCCTGGGATCTCCTAATCGCTCCTCCCTCCTTGTATCCTCATGTCCCTGCTTGGAATGCAGCTACAGGGAGTTGGATGGAGTGGAAACAAACATAGCGGACTGGAAGCTGCTCTAGCTCCCCCTGGGATTCTAGGTGCCTCCCATCTCCCCCTCACACAGTGATGGAGGGACTCACCAGCTCTCTGTAAAGTGGGTCCAAGGTAAACCAGAGAGCCACAGCACACCGCTGCCCTTTGGTAACCGCCTTCACCCCATGCGGGTTCTCTCCACCCGACGAGAAGCTGACCATTCGCCCGCACTTGGGCTTGATGGACGCCTGCAGGAAAAAGAGGCACTGAGGGTGGCAAGGGCCACACACTGGCCACATCTGTGTTCCCTGTGGCCCAGGACCCTGCTGGGTGTCCCAGGAGCACGTAGGGTTCCTGCCTGGTGTGTACAGCTCAGCCAGGACAGAGCACCGACTCACCGTCACTGTTTTGGCATCCATTTCAGTGAAGATGAATTCACCACCTTCAAAATCTGCATTCATGTAGAGGAGGGCACTGTGGGGAGCACAGAAGAACCCAGTGGAGATGACTGCTCTGGGTCTATCATCCTGAGAGAGGGGACAGCCCCTCTCTCCTTCCTCTCCCATCACTCAGGACAATCTGCCACTGCTTTGGAGCCACAACTGAGAACCAGCAGATGGCTCCTCGACCAGGGGACAGTTCTCAAAACACTCCCTCAGTTACACCAGCTTCCACCCTCTCATTTTGCACCAAAAAAGCCTCATAGACATACAGTCCTCTGAGCCACACTGGGATCCCTTCACCCTAAAATACAGCAGAGCCACTGCAGTTAAACTCCAGCTTGCAGCTTAGCTGTGATGCTCACCGCTATCAGAACTGATCTGGTGGATGTCACTTCTGCCATTACTGGGATGCACCAGGGTGCTCAGACCTGGAAGAACACCAGGCGCAGCCCCATCCTTCCTACCTGTAGTCCCGAAAGGTATAGGCAGGAGGCTCCTTCCAGCACTCGTTGGCCTCAGGGTCCAGGAGGCAGTTGTCAGCGTGGATGGGGTGGCTCAGGTCATTCCTCCTCTCCTGCTGGCCTAGGCAGGAACATGGGGGGGGGGGGGAAGGGAAAAGGGGTGGATGAGGTGGCAGTGCCAAGCTCTGTGGTGTCTTGCAAGCCTACCCTCAGTCCCACTCTAGGCGGTGGTGACAAGCAAGAGGAGGGAGGAAAATGTTGGGGAGAAAAGGCAAACGTTATTGATAGGAAGAGAGATGGAGAGCAGGGGGATGGAAAGGAGAAGGATCAGTGAGATGGAGGAAAGAGAAAAGAGGAAGAGTTGAAGACAATGAGAAAGAGACAGTCCAGAAGTGAGCTTCTTTGGGACAGCAGTGCCCACACTACAAATGAGTGACTTCGCCCAGCTCTTGGCCATCACTTCAAGCACCAGCCAAAAGAGACAGACTCCCACTTGCCCCACTGTCTCAACCCCATAGGGGACTCAACCCCAAGCCCAGTGCCATCCCCAAGGCTCACCAGAGAGAGCAGTGCGGCACACCAGATGCGTGTAGGAGAAGTAGAGTGTGGAGTTAAGCATGAAGTAGGACTCAACAATCCTGCGGGCCTTCTCACTGATGTCGTAGAAGAGCCGGGCACTCTTCAGTGGGACACGGCCCTCATAGCCATACTGGGCAGGGACAAAGGGGAAGGAGTTAGTGCCATGTCAGCTAGGGGTGGAAAAGGAGAGGAGAAATGGGAACTCTACCTTGAGGGCTTTGAGGACGGTGGCTCCTTCAAATCTCTCATTTGGGGTATGGGGAGAGGTTTTGCCCCGATAGCCATCTCCAGCCAACATGATCCCCTGTCAGGACAGACACAAACGTGGGTGATGGGGAAGTGTTCCTCAGGAGAGAGGGAGTGGAATCAACCAGGACCCTCTTCCCTAATCCCCCAGGAGAAGCCCAAGAAAGACCAGCAGCTCCTGTGCTGGAGCTAAGGGTATGTTACTGGGATAAGCATCTGACTGCTTTCCACTGGCATCACACCACCATCTGCAACACCCAGGATCAAGGAGCAAGCCCTGAACCTCTCTGTGGACAGTCAGAACTCAGCTCTGACAAGCCAAACATTTGAGAGAGCATCAAATACTGAACCCATAAGGCAGCCACATCCCCACAATCCACTCACACTGGCCACCCTGTGAAGCTCCCGGCACTGCTCCTCTGAGATGACGTTGTCCAGTAGCACTCGTTGGGTGCCATTCAGCTGCTGTGAGTTGTAGACAAACTTCACGTCACTGTAGAGAAGTGGACCCCCTGATGGAAAGAGAGATACAAAAGAACCCTGCTGAACACTGCCTGGCTTTGCTGACATCTTGCACCATGGCTAAGAGTCAGCTGAAGCCACCCGGGTTTGCTTCCGGGGAAATGGCTTTACAGCAGAGCAGAGCTTGGCCTCAAATCATCAACAAAAGAAACAGAAGCAATGGAAACACCCAGAGGTGAAATCAATTTGCTGCAAGAGCGTCATCACTTTCTACACTTTCATTTGCTGCACCTTGCAAGTGCATCCTGAAAATGACAAAAGCCAATGGAACATGATGACAGACACTGGCTAACTTAGCTCTCCTGTCCAGCCCTCAGCTTCCATTGCACTTCCTTTGTCTGACTCCTGCTGGCTTGGCATGCAAAGTCACTCTGCAATTGTCCTCAGTGGCTATTTTTGCCTTTGTCCCAAAATCCAATGCATGGGTGGTTTGCACCAAACATTGCTCATGCTTGATCCCATTGGGAGCTGCAATAGCCAGGGGACCCTGAGGATGATCTTCATCCCCTGTAGTGGCCAAGGAGCTGCCATGGTCATCCCCCTGCTGCAACAACCCCTTACTCTTGCCTGGACCATAGAATCATTAAGGTTAAAAAAGCCCACTAAGATCATCTTGTCTAAGATGATTCATTCCTCTTTCTCAACTGCTCTCCAAATAAAGCCTTGGAAATGGGAACCAGGTGTCCTGGCTTTTGTATTATGGTTTATTTATTCTTTTCATTTCCCAATATTACAGTGAGTTTGTCTTGGTCATTGTGATGTCACTTAACTCTCAAGTTTTGAAAAGATGATCATATTTCATGATAGTATTCCCTAACCCTGACTGCCCTGAACCTAACAAGTCACAGGACCATCGCCAGCACCACAGCTCCTTTAGTCTCCTGCAGTCACATTCCATTCTGCTCTGCCCTTATTCAGAGCACAGCACACATGAACCCACAGAACAGCCCTTGGCCACCATGTCCGTTGAACTGGGATGGATGGATGGGGACTATTAAAAGCCAAGGCTATTTTTCAAGAAGGCTAAGCACACTCCGGGATCTGTGGGGCATCATGACCTGGTGGGCTTTTACATTTCCTAAAGATAAAATTGCAATTGGTGTTAGTTTATTTTGGAAGAGAGCCACAGATCCAGGCTGAGATCCAAAGATCCCCACCCGGTACGCTTTGTGAAAGACACCCCAAAGATAATGGGAAATTCTTTGGACTTTTAGGAGCAAAGGAACCAACAGAAAAGGAGAATGGGTGAAACCATTCAGTATATAAGTGGAGAAAAACATTAAAGTGCACCTTTCTTTTCCTCTTCTGACCTTTTCTCTTTCCAAGAGAAAAGAGAGGGAAACAGAAAGAAATAAAGCAACAGGGTGAACAGAAATAGTTTTTTTATATACATTCAGTTTTCTTTGTGAACTAAGCCAGCAAGAATAGAAGCACAGCACAGAAACAGACAACACTGAAATTATTTGGTCACAAAGGCAAACAAACCAACAAATATAAATCATCAGGCTCTTACTTTAATCAGCTCCTCAGTGGCCTCCTACTTGATGCATGTGGGTAAAGAAGGGATGACTCTGAACAAGATACTGAGTAGCTAGAGATAACTTGGACCACAGAAAGCTGCAAAATTCCCCCATCTATTGCATTATAGAGAGGTTGAATTGCCAGCTGCTGTGGAGCTGGCCCACAAAATACCTCCTGGACTGAGATCCTGTTGCTTTGCTATGAGGATCACGCACTGGTACTTGGCCACAACCTAGTTTTCCTAAACTGTTACAAGGGAAACCTCATCTGTTAATAGAAGACATTATGGTATTTTCTGTGGCTGCTGAGAATGTGCTGAAATCAGTTAATATCCCTGCCGATGGGCCTTAAAACTAAGACATTTGGGGGAAGCCAAAGTATGATGTAACAAGCCAGTCTGCAAACAGAAATGGCTGTTAATATGGTGTGATCCAGCCCATTAACAAAGCCAGCTTCCCAAACCTAAGGCTTACAGCATCCCCCTTCAGCTGCACAGACAACAGGGAACATCCTTTAAAAGCACCTGAAGGAAAGGTTACTGCTCAGGTAGGACTGGCCAGCATTGCTCAGCTGCCGGTCTGTAGGAATAGAAAAAAAACCTCTGATTTTACTGAAACACTTGCATTGGACTTACCCTCCTTCAGCTCTCGATCTGGTTTTGGTGTGGGTTTCTTTGCCAGCGACAGCCGGGGCCCCTCCTCTGGCTCACTGCTAATACTTGATGGGACACTGAGAAGCCAGAAAGAAAGTTGTGACTTTAGCTACAGGTCTCCAGGTCTGGGAGTTATGTCACTGCATATATTGCAAGCCAATATGTGAAAAAAGGAGCAAGATAATATTTTGTACAGATGTCACAAGTAGAAACCATACGGAAAACCAAAGGGGTTTTTCAGTAATGGGAGTAACAGTTTCCAGCAGCAAAGCAGAACTACGAAGAACCCGTTCAGAGCAGCCCTGGCTTCATCCACCAACTTCCCTCTGCTCCACAGTTGGTTTTGAGGCACTCAGCTAAAGCAAGGTGCCTATGGGAACACTTCTCATGGCCATGGCAGTGTGCTGGAGTGACCATGGCAAATCCCGTGGACAGCAGGTGTGTATTCCCACCACAGCCACGTCACAGGGCCCGAAAGAGGTGCTGGCTTACCTGTGCTCATCTTGGCGGGCACCGTACCTCTTCCAGTAGTTCTGAGGGAAGAAAGAAAAGGTATGATTTTAACTTTATATTCACACACAGCCTTCAACCTGGCTACCTGCCTTGCCAACACTGTTTTCCCATAAGGAACATGCCAGCCCATGAGATAGCTCCTGGGTCAGTCACCCACACAGGACTCACTTTACAAGAGGGAGAGGGGCAAGGTGGTCCTATGGCTGTGAACCCCTGAATTCCCCCACAGCAGCAGACCCAGGCCTTACCTGCTCTGTGTAGGTGAACCCCAGGCCAACCGCAGCCACCCGCAGGAGGTGGGACTCCAGTTTATGTCGACGTAGTAATGCTTTTGCTTCCTGAAAGGAACAGAAGACAGGATGTTACGCGTGGAAACCCTTGCAACTTAACACATTCTGTGATTCTAAACTGACGGATGCTTAGGTCATGCTTTAGAGCAACAACAGGAAGCCTGCAGACCCCAAATACGCACACAGAGCACCATGGAAAGCCACCGAAGAACTGGATAAGGTAGTGACTGGGGGAACTCAGAGCAGGAGGTAGGCCTGGGTGCTGCAGCAAGGACCTTGGCTGGGCTGTGCCTCAGTTTCCCTGTCCTGTTCCATGGGAGCAGTAGGTGGGTGGCAACACTGCAGCCTGGGATACTGAAGATGGGCATCATAAAGGTGGAAATCATTCACCAGAGGGTTTCTTTTTTAATGAAGAACACTGGGATTTAACCTACTTTGCTAAGTAAAAAGGCAATTATTTTTCTCCACAGAAAACTTCAAACCACAGGAGAACACTGAAACGCTTTTCTCAGCATCACTTTTTCCCTGGATCTGCTTTCTCAGGAGAGACAATAACTATTCCTGTTTTCTTCTTTACCCTTCCACTTTCCAAGCGCTTCACCAAATTCCCTAAGGAGTTGAATACCCAATTCCTGCCCACCTCTGCAACAGGAACAAGCCCCTGCAGGGCTGTGAGGGGAGGAGCTGCTCTTCTGCACCGTGAGAACAGCAGCTCTGAGCCTGGGGATGAAGATGCCCTGAAGGCCGTCCCTCTGGATGACTGAACAAACACTGCCTGGGTGCCTGACCCCACACTCACCCTGCTCCCCACAGGACAGGCTAAGCACTCAATTCCAAGGCAGCAACTCGAGCATTAACGCCAACATCCCAAACTTCCCTTGGGAAATTTGCGATTTCCCAGCCCTCTCTTAACAGGGGCTGCCCTCTGCTCAGTGCCTCACTGCATTCCTCCTCCACATCTCCTCCAGAGCACAGAGGGAAGGGAAGGCTTCTGCTTAAGGCACGTGGACATGGCCCTCACCACCCTTGCTTGGGTTTTGTTAAGCTGAAGGCTCCAATTTAAGCAGATCCTGCTCTCCATGTTCTCCCTTGTGCTCTGGACTTGCACTGTTACAGTCAGCATCTTCACCCGGTCCAGCAGCTCCGCATTTGCTTTTAAAGTGATGCCTGTGTAGTAGAGCTGCCAGGCTGCTCTAATTCCTAGCAGATGCTGTTGTTAAAACCTGCACCAAGGGCTTCTATGGGATGCTCACTCTCACCTTTCTGGGCTTGACAGTGGCTGGATCCAGGGTACCTTCCAAGAGGCCCTCATAATAAACTGCATTCTCCAAGACATCTTCATCATCTGGGTGGAAGAGGAGATAGGTCCTGGCACACTCCAGGGCTTTCACATAGTCACCAACTGGAAGGCAACACAGCAGGTGTTAGGGGCACAGCCTCTCCCATGCACAGACACTCTTGGGGCTCTGGGGTTTTCACCAACACACTAAACCTCTCATTTGGGAGAATAAAGCTTGTTAAAAGGCCTGCACACTATGTATGAAACGCTGTTGACTCCTCCAGCTTTCTTCCCACTGCACTGATATGAAAAAGCATTTGACTTGGATAGAAATGCTTACCCTCATTCATTCCGCCCTTTTCAGGAAAGCACCTACCACGTGCCTGAGGTAACCAGAACTCTGCAGCACTCAGCGAGAGCTGTAAGGAGCAGGAAGATGAGCCTTACCTCTGTAATAGGCGAACTGCAGGTAGTCATAGTGGAGGGGAAGGAAATTTTCAATAGGTGAGATGCGGCCTGAACGCGTGGCGAGCTCTCGGACACAGTCGTGTTTGCAGGCCAGGACTTGCATGTAGTGATCTGATTGGAAAAGAGGGAAATGACAGTGCTGACACCATGACAAACAGCGACCACACTTCCCCAAACTGAAGAACGTGCAGCTCCTGGCACAGCAGTGACTGAGCATCTAGAGGAACAAGCTCATCCTCCTTTCCAAAGCCAGTGGAGAGCTGCAATCACATTTTGCCCAACCCCAAGAAATGCTGTTCTCCTTCTGCCAACTGTAGAGGGAGCCTGAGTACCTCTTTTGCACCCCAGGAGATGCCACCACTGCCCAGGAAAGCTCAGGATAGGAGACAGGTAGGGGCTCAACCACATGAGCCAACCCCAAGGACAACCACAAAGCAAGGAAGGTGTGAGGATAGTGCAGCCACTTTCTGAGCACGCCAATCAGCTCATGTTGGCAGCAAAATCCCCTCTCTCATTGCTCCTCAGCGATATCTCCTGGGGTAATGAAAGCACGCAGTAAACATCTGCCATCAGCACGTTCTCTGATCAGTGGGAGTACACAATTCAGGCGTTGTATCAGCTGGATGATGCCAAAGCCAAAGCTGACATCTGATTCCCGTTTGGAACCTTTGCTGCAGTGTACTTACAAATCTACTGTGCTTGCTCTGTTTCTGTACGCCATTAAAAAACTTTTAGAAACAAACACAGGCTTGAAAAAAAACATGTGCTCAGCTACTAAAACCCTTCTTGGAGCTGCCAAGAAAACAGCCAGAGGAATTTCTGTTGAAATCAACTGGAAACTCAAAACAGCCCCCATTTTCTCCAAGCAGGTAGTCTGAGCAGCTGTCTGATTTACAACGTACATCCAGTGTATTGTAATAAGGAAAGCAAGAAGAAAAAGGACATAAATAATTTTGTTGTCGTTTAAACCCCCTTAAGCATCCTAGACCTAGAAAAATCCATCACTGACAAGCACTGCTTCAACTCAGCACCATCAGGGTACCCAAGAAACAGGCTGTACATGCTGGAATCAGTGCACTGAAATGCATCTGTCCCTGTGCAGGAAGGTGTGAGTGTTTCTTGCAGTGGCACAGCAAAATAGCTTGGGACTAAAAGGAGAATGGAGCTCTGGAGAAATTTAAACACTCATTCTGTACCAAAGCAATAATCCATAGGTTTAGGTTGGAAGGGACCTTTTAAGGACCATCTACTCCAACTAAGGACTATCTAATCCAACTCCCACAATACCAAGCCTGGCACATGGAGGGAGCACATTTATAGTGGTTTCTCATCTAGGTAGGTTCCATTAGACTTCTTGTTGCTATGCAAAATCAAAAACAATCTGCATCCGAGTGAAATATTTTCCATGAAAGACGCAGAACTCCCATGTGTGATGCAACTCCAAAATCAAGAGCAGATAAATAAGTATTCTGTCAGCAAACAATTCTTAATTTATTGCTCTTCTACTCCTTACAACTAATTACATGTAATCTTATTCCCTGTGAGAATAAACAGTTTTAATCCCCTCTGGCTCACTCACATGCAAATCCTAAGATTGCATAGCCACGTTCAATTCCATCCAGAGACTTCAGACAAGATCATACTTAGGTGGGCCTCCACCAATGACAAATCCATCCCTTTGGATGGGGAGGAAATCTATGTCCTGAGCCTTTCTGGCAACTTCCCTGGCCATCTGGAGCAGGGCCAAGAGAACTCAGCTGCTCTCTTCAAACACACTGAAAATCAGAGAAAATATAAACAATAAGGTCTAGTTATTCATTCCAGTGAGATTGTGTACAGGGGACACTGAGGCTGTTCACGCTAAAGCACCTTTACATCAGCTCTGAATGCTGCTGATGCCACACACATCCAAAAACATAATTCTTTCCGTTCAGTTCCTTCTACACAGGACCAGAATGAGATGTCCGGGTTCTCCGCCCACTGTATTTGCATTTCCTGGTTTTAATCCTACAGCATTACTCACTAACAGAAGAGAGGGGAGAAAAAAACATTTCACTAAACTCAGCCAACAGCCTGTAATGCTGTAATGTTAAAACGTGATGCAAAGTACAGCAAAAATAGCAGGGATAGCAAAGTCCTAGGCTGAAGCAAATGAGTACAAGTCCAAATGCAGCAGCAATGGGTGCAGAAACAAAGGCAGAAAACTTCTTTACCTTTGGAAGAGCTCAGGTAGGCAGGGATCTTCAGCGAGATACCCTTACCTCCACTGCCAACCCTTAAATGAGGTCTGGGAAGAGGTGGATTCTGGCTTCACCCCTTCTGATAACTCAAATGCATTACATACACCTGAGCTCCCTGGGTTGGCCCTGCCTTCCTACCAGGTGCTCAATCACTGGTTCAGTGATTTAGCACTTCTGCTACACAGCCCAAACTCAACAATTAAAAATACTGACAGTCCAGTGAGTGAGAACCTGTAAGATGCAAAAAGATCTCACCTGCAATTGCTTCGTAGAGGCCGGCCTTATATTCCAGGTACTCGTATTCCTCAAACCTCTGTGGTCCCTCACACATGATCTGGCAATCCTCATCCTCAGCATAGTACCCTTCCAGTGCACGCTCCAAGAAGGTGATGGCCAGCCCATACTCCTCCTTGTCATAGTGCCTCACCCCAGCACTGTAATCCTCCTGAGAAGCCAGCAGGAGACAGGATGGTAAGTGGGTACAGACCACAGGGACAAACTGCCCTTCCATCTTCCTAGTATCTTGTGAAATCAGAAAGTGGGGATGGCTCTGGTGCTCATGTTGGTCTTTCACCTTAGGGAAGTGTAAAAAGCTGTCCCTTTACTGTCACTATGCACTGTTACCAGCACAGCTGTGCCCTGCTCACGTGGGAGAACCCAGATTGTAGGAAACATACGTGACCCAGGATCTGCCCATCAGTGCAAAGGAGGGCATCCATCACAGCTTCTGGTATGGAACTGCCACAAATGACCTAGGAGCTCCCTGAAGGGAGGGACAGCAATGGGGACACAGCCATCACACAAACAGCAGGCAATGCTGGGAAAAGCAGGAGCTGATTTGGCTTAAAGAAGAGCTCCAAAAGGGAAAGTCTGATTTGCTGTATTGTAACACAGACCTTGGCAAGAATCTCCATTCATAGGTGATGCTCTCTTGGCCTCCCAAATCTCTTCAGCCCAGACAGACGCTTTACCCAGGCACCTTTTCAGCTCAGACTCACCATGTGTGGCTTGGCCTCCCGGTCGATCAAGCTGACTTTCCCCGCCGTGGTTTTGTAGTTCTCAATGTCCTGTTGTATCTCCATGTGCTCAGGGTTTGCCATGAAGAAGGTATGAGCTGCGTTTGCTGCCTCCTCCAGCTTGTTCAGCTGTAATGAGGTAAGAAAGAGCATCCACGTTGGTGATGTAGTATACAGCAGTTTATGAGAGCTGGAACTAGATGAACTTTGAGGTCCCTCTTCCAACACAAACCATTCTTTTGATTCCATGATTCTATCTGCTGAGAGATGTACCTGGACACCTTTTAGACACCACTGGGCTCGACACTGATGGGATAAGCAATGTAAACCTGAATGCAGAGTCTACAGAAAATGGCTGGGGACTTGAGACCACTTATTTTGCTCAGATAATCATACAATTGCAAAAGACTTGACTCTGGTGATGCTGACAGAGAGATAAGGAGTTTACCTTGACATATTGAGTTACTCTGGGTTTTTAAGCTCATGAATGAGACTCGACATTAGTTTAATTCCAGAGCAAGCCTCCTAAATAAACACAGACACAGTGCTCCACATATCCACAGCTGCAGAAACACAGGGAGCAGGCCAGATGTTCAGGTGAACATCTGCATGACCCAGCAGGACAGATGACACTTGCGCAGCTGAGATGCTTGCCTAACAGCAAGGTACAGAGATGGGGCAGTTGTTTAACTGGCAGAATGATGCCTCGTTTCTCCTTGCATGCAAAGCTTTGCATGGCCTGGGGAGCTGTGAGGCAGTGCAAGGTGTTCTGGGGTGCAAAAGGAGCAGCCAGAGCCATTTGAATCTCTGCTCCTTAACAACATTTCCAAGTAGCAAATATTTAAAAAATTACTGTAACAGGTTCCCTTTGGCTTTTGCTCAAAACAAGGTGGAATTAGAAAGCAAATTAACTTCTTTAAAAAAAAAAGAAAGTAGGAAGACTTGGGATCTCCAAATTCATCAGGGGTCGTGAAATCAGCACTTTGATATCAAAAGAGCGAACGCTGCCACATTCATTGCTCCCTGGGGCATGGAGTTGTTGGGACAAACATCAGCAGTAACATCTGCCTTGAAGAGCTGTTTGTGTCCCTTCGCAAGCACACAGCTGTCACAGAGGGACAACCCAGGGACCCACAGACACCTGAAGACCTATGGGAGGAGCAGCCAGTCCCACCTGCTCAGCTGTTCTGCTGCTCAAGCACAGCCCAAATTCCCAGCAAGGCCAGGGGAGGGCTGGCTGAGGATGCACACACCAATACCTCGGAAAAAAAGCCAAGAGCCCGGCTCCCACCCAACCCCCAGAGCTGCCCTTTGAACACCAAAACACCACTGTGCTGCAGAGCCCATAGAAATGCAGAAAATTTGCCTTGTGCAAACTTTACATTTCCAGGATTAGCTCTGTGCTGACAGTGGGTGCAGAGAAGCTTTTACTGCCAGGAGAGGATCTGTAACAGTTTGTCCTTTGGCATTTTTCACTGGCAATTCTGTTTCTTCTGTCTCACAGATAATGTTGGGTCATTTCCCCAGCACTGAAGCAGAAACTGGAGCAAAGCTGAGAACCAAATTCAGAGACATAGCTCTAGATTTTTTTCAGGCTCTTGATTCTCTGACTTTCCAATGCTAAGAAACTCCTTTTAGTGCAGATGTTCAGGTCCAGACTGACTTTGGGGTTTCTTTTAACTGCAGACTGGAAAACATCTGCATTTAGATCCAGAATTGACTCTGCCTAAGAGAGTTTCCCCGGGATTCTACTCTCAGAATAAGCCCTTGGCTTCCCAACAGGCAAGTAAAATCATTGCAAGAATGTCTGAACAGAGACAGCACAAAAAAAGCCCAACTCTTTACACGTAGAAATAAAATACATATATATTAAAAAAGCAAGAGAGAGATAAATTCTTGTACAGAAACATAAATCCCATCCCCTAAAAACTCATTTCAACATAATCTCATCCTGGAAAAGCTCATCTCAGCTAGACAGCGTCTGGTACATATAAAGGAGTGATCAGAGCATCTCACAGTGGGAATTTTCAGGTCACACAGTGTATGCAGGAGCACCGCTGCAGCCTGAAGTCAGAGAGGCTGTAATGGGGCAAGAGGTTTGTTGGACAGATGCGAGCTGCTGACCTGATCCAGAGGTTGCTATTATTTGAGCCACTAATCGAGCTGCTCAGAGAAATTACATCCTTCCACACCACAGATGTCTCTTCTGTTCTGGCAGCATCCTGCACACGCAGACTTAAAAGAGAGCAGACACATCTCAGTGAGAGGGGGCTCCCATGAGAGGCAAAGCCTGACAGACAGCCACGGGATAGACCATCCTTTCCAGAAAGCTGCTGAAAATTGTCACAGATCCTAGGATGGGCTTAGCTTTTCCTGGATAAAACCCATCCCCATGAGATAGCAGTCTGATTTCTAGACACAACAGAAATCCCTTTCCCTCAAAACAAGGCTCACCCCATGCCTGGTCCCGCTGACTCCTCACAGCAGAGATGACCTTTTGATTTTGTTAAGTGGACTCAAAGCAGAGCATTCCAACTCAGCACTTCTCAGTTTATCATGACCCACACTTGCCTTAGAAAGAATCAAGCAACACAAAGCCAACAGCTGCTAAGTTTGGGGGAGTTTTTAAGTGGATGCCTGTATATAAAAGCAAATTCCTAACTAGTAAGTAAGACACGTCCAGAGAATTGCACTGACATTAATTATGAAACACTCTGGGGGAAGCTTTGCCAAATTCACTAGGCACTAAAGGATATTTTGGTGTTAAAAGATCTGGGCTGGGACTCAGGGCACCTGGACTCAGTTCCTGGCCCTGCCGCAATTTCATTGTGCAGTCATTGGAAAAATCACTTTGTTTTCCTCACGCTTGACTTTCCATTGTTTTAAATGAGTAACAATTAAAAAAAAAATGGTATTTATCCTACAGGGGAATCATATTGTTTATTTAGATGCCAAGTAATTCAGGGACTGTAAGAAAAGCACGTTACACAAGTGCATTTTGATTTTTGTAGGGCTCTCAGGACACAGTGTAAATGCAAAAACTAGCATAACAACCAACACTGAAGGAAAATCAGCAAGGAAAAAATGACAACTGTGGAAGTACAACCTTGGTATGTGCTCTAAGGTCTCCTTGTTCACATTATTGGGATGAGATCTCGGGAATGCTGCAGCAGCTTTGCGCCAGCCCTGGGTACATCAGCCAAAACAGACACACCAGGTTGGAACATCAGCAACGAGACAGACCCTGGAGCACCCTGTCCGTGTTGACTTTGCCATGACAACAGACAAAGCCAAGAAGGGTGAAAACATAATTTTTGAGTGTTTTTGGAGTTTGATGTTGAAAAATATTTCTTTTTCCAGATTCAAATGGAAAACGATTTTAAGAAACAAAACTTAAGATCAATGAAACTGAGCAAACTGCAGGTGCTTGTTCCATTCCCATCAGGGACAGCGCTGGCCTGGATGCATCAGGCAGCACAGTCTGTGTCTCAGGTATACCTCAATCACAGAATCACGGAATCGTAGGGGTTGGAAGGGACCTCAAGAGATCATCGAGTCCAACCCCCCTGCCAAAGCAGGTTCCCTACACCAAGTCACACAGGTAGGTGTCCAGGCAGGTCTTGAATATCTCCAGAGAAGGAGATTCCACAACCCTCCTGGGCAGTCTGTTCCAGTGTCACATGTGTGTCACTGCACTATCCATTCTGCCTACCCAAGCAAAACCACAAACAACTTTTGACAATCAGTGGAATTCCCATTCCAATGAACATATTATCAGACAACGGCAATTAGAATCATAGAATTGTTTGAGTTGGAAAGGACCATTAAAGGTCAACTGGTTCAACTCCCCTGCAATGAACAAGGACATCTACAGCAAGAATTAGAATCACAGAATTGCTCAGGTTGGAAAAGACCTCCAAAATCATCAAGTCCAACATGAACCTTAACCATTCTATCCTAACTGTAACAACCCACTGCTACATCTTGTCCATGAGCACCACATTCAGATAGTTTTTAATAGACTATAGTCAGAAACCAACCTGTTCCAACATTAAGGCACCTTCAGCATGTAAGACGCTTGGAATTTAAACTTCTTTATTGGGGGTAAAGAAGCATTACACACTGGAAAATGTGGCAGATCCTTCAAAACTCTGCAGTTTCATGCATGCATCCACCTGTATAACACCTCAGGGAACTGCTGCATGCATGAGTTCGGTACGGAACTGCTGAGAACAAATTTCAAGCCATTCACCTGACCCAGAAAGCAAGGTCTTGAGCCTTTCATCCAGCTCCTGGTTTACTGAACAGATGTTTTTTTAAAAAAAACTTTTCCACAGTTCCACTGCTGCTGTGTTTTATCAAAGGCTTAGCACACAGGGCTCTGCTTTCAGGAGCGGGTAAGCACAGATAATAAGGGGAATAAAGGGTTCGGTGTCATGAAGGATTAATCTTGCTGTGTCTGTGCAAAGATTACTGCCTGGGCGAGTAGAAGCAAGTAGCATGAGATGGCTATAAATAGTGTGTGACCTCGTCTCAACTGTTTTATTACTGCAAATGGAGGAGGAGGAGCTGATCAGGAAATTTTCCGTCTGCTGATGGACTCACACGCTGGCAGAAAGGTGTCTGAGCTGCCCGCAGCCCCAGTCTGGAGAACTGGCACAGGAGGAGCTGCTCATGAGAAAGGAAACCTAGGAAGTGTTTGGGTTTCTCTGTTATTCCAACAGACAATTATTCAGCACACAAACATGTGGATTGGTAGTACATGGTCAAAAGAGCTGACTAGACACTGAATTAGTCTAAAGCAAGTGGCAGATGCTTGGAAACTTAAAACTGAACTGAGCAAACCACTTCAACATGCTTCATGGAACAATTTTTCTTTCAATTAACCAAGAAAGAAAGCAGACGTTATAACAGACCTCCTTGGGCCACACTGGTGCTGTTTTATATTAGCCTCGGATGTGAAGAGCAGACACTCCCAGGTGCTGGGAGGGCACTGTGCAACACAAGTACTCTTCTCTGTCAGAGATTCTGGTTAAGATCAGCACTAAGGCACTCTTAAGTTACAGTGAGACAAACTCATTTTGAAGCTCAGAGCCAGAGAGCTCCTTGGTCCCTTCCTTCCATTACACTGTGGAACCACAGAATCAGTAAGATTATAAAAGACCATAATGATCATCCAGTCCAACAACAAACCCATACCCAATATTGCCCATGTCCCTCAGTGCCACATCTCCATGGTTCTTGAACACCTCCCTGGTGAGATGATTCCATCACCTCCCTGGGCAGCCTCTGCCTATGCAATACTCTCTTTGGGAGAGCAGTCATCCCTCCCTCCCTCTCCAGCATACGTTCTTAATTCTTCCCAGACACAAAGGACAAAGATGTCTACACATATGTGCCATTACATTATATGCTTAAATGCACACTTGGTATAACCAACACGTTACATGGAGCATATTATTACTCATGACAAGTGACTTCTTGCTAAGCCCATCAGGAAAGCCCCTTCCCACATAAATCCCAAACACACTGACGCATTGCAGAACTCATCCATGGAGCAAGCAGTGGGAAATGTGTTTGTGTTTACTGAACTTCAGTCTGACCCTCTGTGAAAAGCACTCCCAGGCAAATTCTGTCCTACATAAACACTTGGCTGTGTTTAACACACTCTGATGATGGCTATGCTGCGCGTGAAATTGCATTTTTTAATGAGGAAAAATTCCTAGAATACAGTGTGGACTCTCCCAGAGAAAAATAGAAGAAAAAAATCAAAAGCTTTACAACGGGGTTTTCAAGGTTGGGCACAAAACCCCTTGCTTCCTTTCCAGCCCTGAGTAAAGCATGCAAACAACTGACCCCACCACCAACAGCCCGTAGGCACAGGAGGTCTCTGAGCAGCTCCTCCTGGCTGGAAATGGGCTCCTTCTCATTTTCTAAGGGCTTCCCTTATCATTTTCATTGGGACAGGTGAGACGCATTCAGCTCTCAGGAATCTGTGCAGGTGGTTACCCATGAGATTCTCATACTCCTCATTACTCAGGTAACCAGAGATGTCCCATGGAGATTAACAGCATGTGAGAAGCAACACACTTACAGAGTAATGGCAACAAGACACTAGGAGGGAGCTGTAAAACCAGTCAGGCTTTCCAGAGCAGAGGATTTCCCATGCATAGCCTTCCTCCAAGTGTTGAGGTGGGCAGCTGAAAGGCTGGGGGATGTAGTGGGAGCGAGAGGCGGATGGGGAGGCAGACAGGACACACTCAGCCTGGGAACATCGCATTCTGCCTTTCCACAAAGCCTTCCAGCCTTGGCAACCCAAAGGCATTTGATGAGGACGAGAAACAAAGCCAACTCATCTGTGATGAGAGAACTGAAGAGATGCAATGACACAGGGATGGAGCAGAAGGTACTTGGAAGAGGAACGGGATGGTGCTTTTGCAGACAGCCTCACAGCGCCTAAGATCAAACACAAGTGTCATCCACAACACATGGATTCACATCTGCACGGAAACAAGCTTGCAGTGTTTATTTCACTGAAGGCAAAGGCCAGTACACACTACAGCATGTCCCATCAGGAAAGGATCTCATTACAGCACCAGCAGCATGCTACCTCCTCCTAATAAAAGGATGGGGGTTACACTCCTGAGGCTGAAGTGATGAACAAATACTGCACAAGTGATGGCAAATCCCTGGGGCTGTGCCTAACAGGCTGATGCCATCCATGTGCTTGGAAGAAAGCAGAACAGCTTATTCTGGCACACTTCTGCACATCAATACTTCTGCCTGCATAGCACCAATAGCACTCCATGCTATGTATGCAAGCATGCAGTGATGGAACTCAGAGATCCAAAATAAGCAGAAGTCTCTGTTTCCAGATTCTGTGTTTTTCCTGCTTTTCTATACCTTCCTTCTTTGAGGCCCACAGAGCAGCGGACTCCCAGTTCAGACATGGATTTCTTCTAGCACCCTGCTGCCCTAACAGCACCCTGAGACACTGCAACTGGTTGATAATGGCAAGCACTGCCGTAGACTGCTGACAGAGCTATCTCCATAGAAATAAAAACTAAAATGCTTCAGAAAAACACAACAGGAAAATCTGAGACAAACAGAATTCTTAAAACAGGAATTTCCTCCCTTTCCAGGCTTTAGCAATGGCTCAGCACCTTCTTAAAGCCTTGGACATGATGAGCTGTTGAATATTTATCAGCGGCCAAAGCTTACTGTGAAAATGAATCTGCTTGTCTGCTCTTACTCAAGATCCTCCAAACAGTCCTGCGTGCCACTAGAAAATGCCTCTGCGTGAGCATGCAAGGATTACTCATGACCATCCCAAAGCCAGAAAGCCAGGCTGATAGAGTGGATAAAATGATGCCCGTTCTAGCAGCCCAGGAGTTTTGTCAAACAGGTTATTGAAACCCTGTGCTGAGCCTGAAATCTGCCTCTCCCTGCTTTTCCCTTTTGCAACAGAAAGGCTGTTTCCTACAGAAGGCACCAACCACTCCCAGCAGTGATTGAGGTCAGATTATTCCATTAAACAAACATGTGCCAGAGTTATTTGTTTAAAAAGCAGGATGCATAACCCTGGGGGTGGGCTGCAAACAGCACTGGGCTATCTGAGAAAGAGCTTCTTATCTCCTTCTGCCCCAAGCCACCGCAAGACAGCACAGGAAGAAGGAAACAAACTAAATCCCAAAATGAAAACAGACTCACAGCATATATACACATCTCCACCACGTCCCAAAGCCTTGTAAGTCTTTAAGGAAATGTTTTTGATGACAGTCTTTTCCCCTGACACAATATTTCTGGAGTACATTTTCCAGGATTGGATTATAAACCAATGGATTATGAATCCCAACTGTTGAATGCCTGGAAACCACTATGATGGTGCTGGACAATACAGCACTGCAGACCTGATTAAACAAAACATACATCATCACTCCAATTAAATGAACGTTTTTTAAAGACTTTTAAAAAACTGTCATTTTTGCAAATAAACTTCTATGATGACCTGACAGACTCACCAATTACTGAGCCAGCATCCCACTGCATTGAGCAGGAAGCAAAGCTTGCTGAGAAAGGGATAAGATACAAGGAGGGAAATGAAAATATATCCACAGCTCTGCAGTGTAACATTGGTTGTTTTGGAAAACACAGGAGAGGTCTTGCAAAGTGCACTGCCTGCATGGGCTGCCAAGACGGATCAGGCTAAAAGCTCCCAGGAGCAACCAGAGAACCAGGATGGGGCAAGTACATGGGACAGAGCACCATCACTGCAAGCAGCAGCTCACAGGTTTCCTGAACTGGGAGTTGCCTCTGCTCCACTGCACTTAAAGCCACCCTTGGACCTATCCTCCACCAAGCTGTGTAATCCTTTCTGGAAGACATTTATATTAGCTGCAATAAAGAAGGGATTTGGGAGATTTTAAGACATCAGCGTATTATTTCAAGCAGAGCAGATGTACGGTTAAGCAAGACCTGCCACTAGGTTACATTAGTTTTCAGAAGATGTGGGGTTGTTGCAGTTGAGGGTGACTTAAGAACAAAACCACACTGATAAAGCCGTATTTGTGCTTCCACCATCAACTTACCCAGCACTACTGAAGAAACAAGTGACTTGGAGATGACCTCATTCCATTCTTCCAAACATCGCTCTTACCCTATTCCATCTCCACAAGTTCTGATGAGTGCTAATACTCATTTGAGAGAAGAATTCCTGGCTTTGAAAAGAACAACATTGGCTTCCAGAATGATACCCAAATCGTCACCCAGGGGTGAGGACAGCTCAGCCTCATGGTGCAACCATGCAGTCATCTCTTGTGGGTAAATCTGGCTCATGCTGCAGCCAGCAAGGCCACATATCACTTGGACAATTGCCTCCATACATGACACACACCGCAAGTCTCAGTTGGATTTGCTTTTTCTGAAATAAAAACACTTTGCTCGCATTCCCCAGCCGTAGCTCAGTAATCACTGCTGAACACTTATCAACTAGACGGGCTTCATTTCCTGAGAGCCTGGACCTAATTACTCCAGGAAACGCTCAGGTTTTTGTTCAGACACTGAGCAACAGTGCTTTATGAGCCCTCCTCTACAAAGTCAAACTTTGCCCTGATTAGCAGACGGTAGAGAAGGGAAAAAAATGCAGCCAAATCCATAGGCAAATCAGAGTGATCATTCACAGAGATGCCCTGGCTTTGCTCTACATCATTAATAATAAAAACAAAACGTCACAGCTATTTCATCTCCCTGCCTCCCTTATTAATCCTAGCTGAGCCTGGAGGGCCCCTGGAAGAGGTATCACTTTCCCCAGCTTGTAGGTAAGGAGTCCAACGTCTCCCTCAAATCACAACCAGATCACAGGGTCGCTGGCTCTGATCTCCATTCCTGGAAGGAATGAAACCAGCCCTCTCGGCTCCATCTCTCCATCACGACATTTAATCCAAGAGGGGGATGAGAGAGCCTTTGCCAAGTGACCTGCACACAGAGCAGCACTTTCATGCCTCTCGTTGTGCCATAGGGCTGGGATGTCGAGTTACAATTGCCTGTTTGTAATGGAACACGATGTATCGCCTTCAAATCAAACTGCTGGTTAATTAGTGTACAAAAAGCCCTACAATTGAACAGTAATGGAGTTATAAGATCTGCTGCTGCATAGGTTTCACTGTGTGAGCTGCTGCCTGCCCTGCTAGGAGCAGCATACAGCCAATCTGCCCAGGGAAAGGGGGCTGTGGACCTCACAAGTGCTCCTACTTGAAACCAATTTTTCAGGCAAATCTGTAGTCCAGAAGCAAGAAAGCTCTCCCTGAAGCTGTGCAGAGAGCAGGGCAGAGCCCTGGCAATACCCGTGGCCCTTGTAGTGCCATGCAGCATGGGCCTGCCCACCTCAGCCTACCAGACAGCATCTGCAGGCTTCTGTGGTGGGCTTGGAGCTCAGGGGGCCACTGAGCCCCATCAAAGCCCACACTACACTACTGGAACAAATACAGAGAGAATGCCCTGATATCTGCTGCTGAGTGGATAAATGCTTTGTCTGCACTGATTCCTCCACTGGGGGCAGATACAGATGGAGCCAGGCTGGATATCAGCCACAGTCCAGACAACCACGGCATCACCAAGTCATGGTTTCACCAAGTACCTGATCAACTCAGTGGCCTTCTATTCTACAATGGTGTAACTGCATTAATGGACAAGTGAATAACTACTGCTGTCATCTGTATACATGTCACTGAAGCCTTTCACGCAGATGATCCACACTAGTTCCCCATCCAGTGCTGGCTTCTTCATTTCCTAGCTCTCACTGCCACAACATCCTGAAGGATGTGTGTGTATGCCCTGCAGGAACGAAGCAGGTGTTTATTCCATCACAGCTCTCTCCATTCTGCCTGTCCCACACAGGAGAAGGCAGACATGGGGCAGCTCTCTGCCTGCCCTGCTGAGGACATGGCTGCAGTCAGGCTCCTGTAAGAAGTCAGTGTTTGAGCACATCACCGGGGCCGGGCAGTCTGGGTTTCTGCTTTTAATTCCTGGCTCAGTTTGTGACTTGCTGGGAATCCTTCAAAAAGTCTCTAAGCATCTCTAGTTGGCTTAGTTTCACCATCCAACAGCAGCACAAATCTCCTGACCCCGTCAGCCAGAAGGCTGAATGACAGCATTTAAATACCTCAGATGACATTTCAGGGCTTAAGACATTGCAAGATTTTTCTGTTGATCTTAAAATTACGCACTGGTCTCCTGTAAGAGCTCCTGCAATCCTTATGAGTGGCTCTTTGTCACAGTTCCCATCCCCACCCGGGTTTCTCTTTGAAAGACGAATACCATAAAAGGCTGTTTATAGAGACAGAGATCTATACAGAAGTCAAATAGGGTCAGGTTCACTGCAGCTCTGCTGCCCAGAGCTGTGGCCCAGTCTGCCTGCCTGTCCATCCAACGTGGGTGGGGGGCTCCTGCCCTTAGCAGAGAACTGCTCCATCTCCACTGGAAATAGCCAGGATGGAAAAGGCAGACAGTGCCAAGATTTAGTAAGAGAATTAGAAAAAGCACAAGTGTCCCTAATCAATCACGCCCAGACAGTGAGGGTTCTATTTGCACAAACACTTTGCTTAAATTTTTTTGCAATTATCCACAAAGAAAAAGAAAAATCTGGTGCCTGAGGGATTTGCCAGATGTTGATTCACCCCCGCTTTCTGCAAATGTTTCCATTTGCTGAAAACCAAATTTGCAAACCCAGAAACCCTCAAATTTAGTAATGAAAACACTGCAAACAGCTCCAGTGACAGCACATGATGTGAATGAAGTCATAGGAACTTCTTTCGCTGTCTGGTACCAGGTCTGTTTTCCCTAGCTTAAAGAAGCAAATGCAGCAGTGCAGGGATTTTGAAAGAAAACAATGCAAATTCTATTGATAAGTGGTAGTGAATCTAATCATTGTTGAGTTCACCAATGACCCAGGGCTGCAATTGAGGGGGCAGAGGATGGAACTGAAGTCACAGGAGGAAGGAGGGTAGCTTGGAGCTAATGGCACCCATGTGGCTCACCACAGGGTCACCCCCTGGCACACACATCTAACTGTAACGTCATATTTAATTCCTGCTTTCTTTTTTCTTGCTGTTAGCTTTTTGCTTTTGTATTATTTTTTTTTTTCAGAATCACTTTGGACATACTTGTCACAAGGTCTTTTTGTTCAATGTGGTGAACAACAGCTGTTCATTTCAAGAAGCCATGGAAAACCATTCATCTGCTCCCAGGCTGGACTACTGTTAAAAAGGCAGAGCATACTTCCTCTAAAAAGAAAAAAAAAGAAAATAAAAAGAAAGAAAGAAAGAAAAAAAAGCCTTAGAAAGTATAAACATGAAGAACTCTTAACGAATGTGTTTTGGTCACTGCTCAGCCTGACTCAAAGCATAAATCACTGCAGGTGCAACTATGCTGGAAACATTCAGCTTTCCATGCACAGTAAATCTGGGCCACAGAATAAAACCCACAAGACCTAAACAGTGATTTGGTCAGACAAACGGATGCGTGGGCAGAGTGGCATATCTGTCATCAGCTCTGCATTTGGCACTGCAGGTTGCTAGCTGCAGATGCTTGCAGTGACAGAAGCATCCCTCCCCTCTCCCTGGCACTGCTCTGTGCAAGTGTGTCCCCCAGTGGTTCATGCCATGTTTGTGGGGTGCAGGATGCTCCTCGTGGTGAAGAGTGGATGGGAAGCGGGCGTTCAAGCACTGTCATGCCACTCTAACACAGGGCTCTCTGGACATGCTGCCCATCTGCCCAGTCCTGTGCTGAGCAGCACCTGAGCCCCTGGGGTCTGCAGATCGCACCCAGCTGATGCTGCTGAGCTCCAGTGCTGGCACACAGCAGAAACATCTCAGGAACGAGGCAAGTATTAAATAAATAAATAAATAAATAAACAGTTTCCAGTGACAGCAGCAGAAAGCTCTCCGGCTGCCAGACCACAAACAAGCTGGAGGCATTTCCTTCCCTCGTCCTACTTGACATAAGACCTGAGCCAAGCTCCTTCTTCAGCAGCTCTCCAAAGAGGTTTAGCATGAGACCATCCGTATGTCTGACTCCCATTTGCACACAAAAAGCTGTCCTAGTGCTGGCATGGTGAAAAAGCAATGATATATGGGACAGCAAAGCAGCAAAAATGCTGTCTTGTGATGGGTCAGAAGGAAAAGCATCCACCTCCAATCTTTCAGAAAGCCTAGGCTGGATTTTACATCAGTATAAAAAAGTAGCAGCAGCTTCTGACCCTTCTGGCAAAAAAAGAAAAAAATACAAAACCAACAGAGATGCTTTGCACGAAGCCTCAGGAAAGACCAGAGGCTCCAGCTGAGCCTTCACACCTGGCATCACCTGGGCATGGATAACAGACAGTGGGCAGCTTTCTGCAGCTTGAGATTCACACTACACCCCAGACACAGGCTAAGGGCTGTTCCACCATGCCTGGACACCTCAAACCAGGGCTTCAAGGCAATGTCCACCTCTCACTTGAGCATTATATTGCTCACTTTTCTCCTGTGGCCAACAGGCCAACTCAGTTTACAAGTACTGGCCCCAGTCTGCACAGACTTGTTTACAAGTCCACTAGCTGCACAAAAAAGTAAGATTACTCATTAACTCTCCTGTGGAAAGGCTGATATTTTTTATATGATAACAGTGGCAGCACAAACAAGCAAGTAGGCAGTGCTTAGAATCATACAATCCTTAAGGTTGAAAAAGACCTCTAACATCATCCAGTTCAACCATCAACCCATCCCCATCATGCCCATTAACCACATCCCTCAGTGCCCCATCTCCACAGTTCTTGAACACCTCCAGGGACAGTTACTCCACTACTTCCCTGGGCAGCCTGTGCCAATCTCCCACCACTCTTTCTGAGAATAATTTTTTCCTAATGTCCAACCCGGGCTTCTCCCATTCCAAACCAACTGAAGGTTTCAGAGAGTCCTCATGCTGCAGAGCTCAAGAATGCAAAAAAGGGAAAGTTCCAGAGACCAGTTGGGAAGAGGAGGACAGCGAGGACAAGAGGCATACAATAAAGCTCAGCTTTTGGAAAGCACATGGGCCCAAATTATGTGAAAAGGCTTTGTGACTCCTCAGGCAGGAAATAAGTGATGACATACCATCATGTTGCTGTGTCAACAGCTGACACATCGCAGCAGGGTAATTTCAGACTCCCACATTACTTGAAAAGCACTCTGAAACAGCAGAGTGAGGAGAGAGGGCTCACTACCCACCCTGCTGAGCAATGGCCCCACACAGGACCTGTCACTGTGGGTGACTGCTGTCCCTGGGGAACTGGCTCACCAGACAGCTGCTAAGACCAGCTTCCTTTTCCTTTCTCCCTCAATGAAAACAGCATTCTGTCCCAAAATGTGCTCAGAGGGCATGCTGTCGTTTGTCCAGCACACACCACACTTGATGTTAGCCTGGAAATCTTAAAGAATGTAAGCTATGGCACTTCTGAGAGTCTGCAGCCAGCAGAAGGGAACTGTCCCTCTGTACTCAGCACTGCTGATGCAGCACCTCGAGTGCCGTGCTCAGTTTTGGACCCCTCACTTAAAGCCCTAAAGTATATTCAGAGAGGGGCAATGGAGCTGTGAAGAGTCTGGAGCACAAGTCTTATGGGGAGTGGGCTGAGGGAACTGAGATTGCTCAGTGTGGAGAAGAAGAGGCTCAGGGCAGACCTGGTCTCTACAAACAGAAATGAGGTTGTGGCAAGGTGGGGGTGGGTCCTTTCTCCCACCTAACAGCAATAGGATGAGAGGTGATGGCCTTAAGTTGTGTCAGGGGATGTTCAACTTGGATATTAGGAAAAATTTATTCTCTGAAAGAGCAGTGAGGCACTGTCACAAGGGCTGCCCAGGGAGGTGGTAGGATCACTGTCTCTGAAGGTTTTCAAGAACCATGGAGATGAGGCATGGAGGGACATAGTTAGTGTGCATGCTGCGGATGTGTTGACAGATGGTCTTTTCCAAACTTAAGGATTTAGTTATTCTATTCTGTGACACTACTACCTTGAACCCAGTGTTGCCTCCCACCTGGGCAGGACAGGATACATTGCAGGAGCACAGAAAGGAGACTCAGTACAGATCCAGTGGTGTTTCTGCTTAGCAGGCTCAGTGCAAGGCACATACTTGCTAACAGCAGAAAGAACAAAACCCAGGAGCTTTATGGAAAGGATGCCCTGATTCAACACAAATTCCACCAAACCCACTCCATCTCTAAGGAACAGCTCTGTTTACAAGCTGGTTTTATTTTCCAGTCCTTTCTCATATTAGAGAAAGCCTCTGCACAGATGTGTCTCCCACACGGTTTTGCTTCCAGGAGTGGCCCTTCCTTAGGGAGCAGTTTGCTGGGGTTACCCAGCAAGTGCACAGCCCTCTGCTTGGGAGGCAATGCAGAAGTAAGCACTCTGGGCTCGCACATCAGAATAGTGCCTTGTTCCCAGCATAACCGTTTACTTCTCCTAGGGACCTGTCCTTTTCCCAGAACCTGTCCCTATTGAGGCTTCAGAGCTCTCTGGTTGTGTTGCCCAGCCCAGCAGCAGTGCTGCATCCAAAGCAGGAGGCAGGATCACAGCCCATGGCCATGACTCACCCTGTTGGCCCTGCCAAAAAAGTAGTTCTGGAGTGAGGCAGTGACAAGGAGACTTAAATTAGAAAGCTGGTAAAATAAAACGAGACAAAACTCTGCACACTGAGCAGGAAGGTGCTTGCCTTGATCTGGAGCAAAGAGGGTCTGGCAGGGGAGAGGAGACGGGTGTGCAGGGTATAGGAGGTGTCAGCGTTAAACATCACTGCAGTCATGGAGGGACAGGCAATATGACAGTATAATGTTGAATGTTCTCAAGTCTACGCAGAGATGCAGGGAAGCACCAGTACTTAGGACCAGTCCAGGCAGTGGCAGATCTCCTAACTCTAAAGGTACAACCACAAGTAAAGGTGATGGCAATGCTCCCCTCCAGATCCCAAAAGTTACCCCAGCCTCTGAGCATCACCATGGGCAGACAGGGTCACAGGGAACCTTATGCTTCATCTGTCTTCTGAGGTGAAGGTCGACTACACAGCTTACATAATGCCAGGTAGAAATCTATATTTCTCTTATTTTAAGCACTGTAACAAATGACCCTAACAAGGATCGACTGCTTTTAGCTGGCAAGATCACAGCTGATAGAGAAAGCACATCCCATGAGTAGTTACAGCAAAAGGAAACCTGAACCCTCTTCTGTGTTAATGTTCCTTGTCCAGGATTCTTCCCATAGGACAAAACATTACATTCTGCTCCCACAGCTATGCCTAAAACCTTTGCCAAGCTTCAGCCCACAGCTGAGATCTGATAGCCATCAAGCAACGTGGGATGATGTCATTTCAAGGCAAGGAGGCTCACCAAGCCAGGATCGCTTTTTCACACAGCCCTCTGGGACTGAGAAGTGGGACAAGATGCTGTCGCACAGTCCTTGGGCCATCCCTTCACAACTAGCCAGAAGCGGTGGATCATCTCCCAGGCTGGCAGGGAAGATATTGTCAAGGGAAGAAAAGGTCTGATTAGGCCTTTCTACCACTAACAATATCAAACCAGCGTACTGCTTTCATTGGCAGTCAAGCAGAAAATGGTGCAAAGAGGAGAAATCCCAAGTGAAACGGGCTGGAATAATGTGGTGTCTCCAAGAACACCACTCTCCAAGTGTCCTCAGTGCTTTCACTCGACCATTGAAGCACAGGCTATCAACTCCTACCCCCAGCTTCTGGGAATCCTCCCATGCTTTCACCTCCACATTGCTGGTGAATTGGTGTCGAGTCAGATGCTGCTTCTCACCCACTTCGCACCACTGGAGGAAGAACAGCCCCACTTTCCACCTCCAAGGGCCAGTGAAACAAACTTTCAACTACTGCCAAGCAGCATTCTGCTCAGTGATTGACACAGTCTCTATGACTGGACATAGATGCCCCCAAGGAAGACGGAAATGGTGTCTGAATCTCCAAGAAGGAAACTTACAGCTCCCTGGAGGGATGTGCTCCAAACCTGCCCATGACTCTTCTGTACCCCATACTATGGAGCATGTACTTAGCAGCCCCAAGAGATGCTCTTGGAGAATAAAAGTACTTTTCAGTACAAAGCTGTACACAACCCAAAAAAAGCAAGCAACCAAGCCCATGGAGCTCGACCCAACACAGCTCTCTACCAGGGAATTGTTTTCCACAGTGCAAAGTGGAGCAGAAACGCTTTTGGCTGGCATTTATGACCCACACTGAGTCGGGGCTCGAGAGTCTGATACTTAGAATCATAGAATCATTTAGGTTGGAAAGACAGCTAAGATCATCAAGTCCGACTGTAACACACTGCCACCATGTCCACTAAACACATTTCTCAGTGCCACATTTCCACAGTTCTTAAACACCTCCAGGCACAGTGACTCCACCACCTCCCTGGGCAGCCTGTGCCAGTGCATTGCCACTCTTTTGGAGAAGAAATGTTTCCTAATATCCAACCTGAACTTCCCTGAGTATTTTGGTTAGGCTGCAGATTTGCACAGTAGATCTCCCTGATGCTATGCAGAGCACCATGCATAGAGGAGCACACACCTAGCAGGTACCTTGCAGCAGGAAATAAAGCTTTGGGGTGATGCTCCTCATCCACAGCTTGCTGAAAGCTTCAGAGTGCTTACCATCCAAACACACAAACATGCTCACACCGAACATCGGGCATGCTGCAGAAGCACACAAATTGTGCTCAGCCTTTGTACAGACCTGCATGCACATTTATATAACGGCAATGTTATAGCATGGACAAACAGCATGCCTAGAGTCAAAGCTAGGCAGAAAGGATCATTTCAACGCAGCTTATCTTCAGAACTCAGAGCTAAGCAGAGTCTGAAGTATTTTTCCTTTTTCCTCTCCACATTGGCTCTTCCACCACCACCCTTACCACAAGAGAGGCTGAAATGAAATTGCCCATTAATTTGCAGGAATAACTGAACAAACAAGGCAGCTGCAGCCCCTAAGAACGCCCTAGTACTGCAGTGGACTTGCTGTAAATTCACTTGCTGTGGCTACTGCTCCCATCAGTTACTCACTCAACATGTTCAGATACTAGTGCTAGGACCAGTGCTCCCAGACACCAGGACTGGATGGTTTCTGATGTTTTGAACAGTCCATGCATAGAATTGATGGCCTTCCCATACAAAGAACAAACTGTCTCCTTGTTTTCAAGGAGACACTTCCCTCCCACACACCCTCCTAATGTACACTTCCAGCTCCTCAAGGGGAGGGAAGGGCCAGGGACCCCCACCCCACATTGGCTGCCTAGGTGGGGAAGGGGAGCAATCAGAGACAAGACTTGGGTCACACTGGCTGCTGGCAGAGCTTCAGTCGGCTGTGCTGGAAGAAAAAGACAAAAATCTTACAAAAAAGGGGGGAATGGGGGCTGGGGAGTTAATGTCATTAAATATCTGACAGCTGGAAAATGTGAGCAGCCATTGTTTGCGGCCCCCCTCCTGCTCCTCCTGCCAAACAAGGCTGCTGAAAGCAGCAGTAATAAAGCGTAAAAGCCAAGGCTGGAAATACTGACTCCCCTCTCTTCCCTGCTGCTCCCAGCATGGGAACAGAACAGCTCCGACCTCGCTCTGCTCCAGCCTCGGGGCCCCATCTCCCATGCCCCCGGCCCCCACGGCTGCAACAGAAGCAGTTGTCAGCAGCTAGAGCCATGAGCCTCACACTACTCCTTCAGCATGCATGAACATTTTAGGGCTGTCTGCAGGAAAAGAGAAGAAACGCAGATGTAAGACACATGCACCAGGTGGTGGACACCAGCAGTGGTGAACATCTCTAGTAGTATCAACAGCTTGCTTATCTCTGAATCTTCCAGTAGCTGAACTGGAGCCCATCTATAACCTTGTCACTGGTAATTTTTGAAGGTATTTTTTGGTGGTTTCTTTGCATATCTACTGTCCAGATTTCAAGCCAATGAAGCCTCCTTCTTACAAATTTGCTGACTGTTGGGTATTTGGAAAAGAGCGGAGTGGAACCACATCTCCTCCTTGTGCTCAGATGCAGGTGCAGACTTCATCTAAGAAACAGTCTATTTGAGGAGCACAAGTCTGATAGAATCCTGTAATCTGCAGCCTCAGATGTTCCTCAACTGGAACTGCAAAACCTGAGGTCCAGAAACAGTTGGATAAGAACTTCCACTTTGACATGGAATTTTCACCTTGTTGTGTCTCTGTGATCTGGCAATGTCCCTTAGGAATTTGGTGACCACGCTGCACAAACAATTGGTGTACTGCGATCTCGGGTGGGAAAGCAATAACACACACAATAACAATAACATACTAACTTATTTGGATTAATCCAGCAAGACAGTGAATGAGTCCAATACCCAACAACCTTAAGAGCTCTTTACGCAGCACATCATCAGATCACAGAACTGCAACACTTTTACAGCAACTGCATGACATACACACATGCAATCAAAGTAACGGGGATCTCAGACAGCCATTTTCTCCCACACATTTCCACAAAGAACAGGATTCTGATCAAGACCATTCACATGAGGACAGACCACACTTTCCCTGGCATCTCCCTTGCTGGATGCTCACTGACTACCAAGCTGAGAAGCAGAGCACCTCCCAGCAGCCTGTTTCAAAGCTGTCATGGCTCTCTCTAGGCCAGCTGCCTTCCTTCACCTTGCCTTTGTCCAACTGGGAAATACACCTTTAATTACATCCATTTACATTCAAACAGCCTACTGAAAAATAAGTGGATTAAAAGAGTATCTGGAAAAAGAATAAAACCTACTGCGTTGCAGCCTGCGTACTCCAGCAGTGATGTAATGCAGGCACTGGGATTCCTCCCAAATGAGAGATGTTGGGAGTACTGAAGCTGCACCGCAGTCAGCCCCACTACCTGTGATGCATTCAGCAGATGGCAGAGACCCACAGCCTTATTCATCCATTTACCTTTGATCTTACATCCTCACCCCTCCTTCCAAGTCTAAACAGCTATTTAACAACAGTGGAGGCTGAGGGCACTTCTGCAGATGGATCACAAGGTTAGTAGCTGCACATTTGTGTCCAGAAAGACAAAGAAGACACTGCTCATTCATACCCTTGCTTACTCCACAACCATTCAAGAAGCACCGTAGCACAGCTCACGCCATCAGCATACTGACTGTAGGCGGTCATGGAGTTTGCAGTCTATCACATCCCTGCTTGCATTTCCCACCAGTGGCTGCAGCCAGGGCTGCTCGGCCTCCAGTTCCCAGGAGCAGACCCTGCAGCTGAGCCTAAGGATAAGCAACCTTTCCTGCATCTGGACCTCAAAGTCCAATAAAGCAAGGTAGGAAAATGCTACAAAGAAATTAAAAAGTCCTATGAAATTGGCCTCGAGAGCCCTTCCAATTTATACCATAAACAAAAAAGGCACAGGAGAAAGAAATTTCACACCCAGTGAGGAAGTTCAGCAGCATTCTGCAGACCCACACAAAACCACGCTGCTCCAGGCTTCCTGAGCACCCAGCTTTACTCTCCCCTTCCACAGCACAGACAAGAAACAGTGATGGCATGCTCTTCCTTCTAATTAAATGACAGGAATTAGGCAACACATTTTTTAAGCTCCTATCTCACAGCTGAGATTGCTGTTCCTTGGGAAAAGGCTGGCTTCAGCATGAAACCAGTGGCTCTGGTTGAGAGCCAAATACCCTGGGTCAGAAAGGGGAAGCTTGATATGTAAACAACCTGGTCACTAATTACCCTGCACCTCTGAATGAATTGCTGCAGCTTTACTCCATTAGAGCCTCTGCTTCTGCACAGTAGGACAAGCAAGGATGCCGAAAGAAGCAAGAGAAGTTCCAGCAGAGCCTGAGGGACAGAACAGGAACACCAGCCCTGCAAGTTTAGTGGACTGGATGGGGCCTTGGGCAGTCTGATCTGGTGGGGGGCAAACAGTCCACGGCAGGGGGTTGGAACTGGATGGGGCTTTAAGGTCTCTTCCAAAACAAGTCATGCTATGATCTGTGCAGTCAGGGAAGCTGTAAGCAAAATTCAAAGAGATTTCATGTTTGTTTATTTGTTTTTAAACCATCATGGCTGCTCCTCCTCTGCTTCAGTAAGGGTGAAGATTGCCAAGGACTTGCAGTAAATCTGTCACATAGGCACACTCCACTTCTTTCTCAGCTGAATATTTACAAATTTCCAAAGTGCTAGACCTCTTCAAGCTATTCAGCTTCTGCTTTTATCTGCTATATCTGCAGTGCTTCTGAGATTTTCCTGCAGCTATCCTAAATTAACAGGGACCGGAAACTAGGCTTCATCTGTAACCCTGGAGGTCAACCACCTCATTTTGCTTCAATGTGCCAAACAGGCATGAGGAAAACAAACACAGAGTTTCCCCAAGGAAGATGAATGAAGAGTACTGTCCCAGAGAAAAGAAAAAAGTCCTAAACTGAGAAATTTCATTTAAAATATTTATTCCTATCTGTCTAGATTATGGCAGCACTTCAACACTTGGTGCTAGCAAGACAGAGGAAAATCCACTTATCATAAAATACTCCCAGTTGGAAGGGACCCATAAGGATCATCAAATCCATCTCCTGAGGTATCTTGAGGTACTTCCAAAAGAAAGCAAAACATTCCATTCTGTTTTGGGAAAATGCTACCACAAAGGTAAAGAAGTGCCATGAGAGATTCTCTGGGGACCTCACTCTCCAGCTGCTCATCAGCCTTCTCCCTGTGACTGTTGGCAGCAGTGCTCCATGGTGGTGACTTTGGTCACAGCTGGGACACAGCTCACAATTCCCAGTTTGTTTCCACCAGCACAAAGACAACCTTGGTTCCTATCAACAGCATAATAAAACATTTCAAAGTTATCCCTCATTTCTAATCCATGTACTGCCTCACTGCTTTTAATAGCACTTTTCCCCAAATCTGCACGTTCTCTTCTTCCTAACACACTCATTTCCATTACCTCAAGAGGGATCAAATTCCAAACCTTTGCTGCAGCTTCAGGTTTTCACACTCTGCTTGCAGACACCTCATTAGCTGCCCCACATCTGGTCCAGGATACAAGGTGTTTGTCCTGCAACATGCCAGAATCAGTCAACACAACTGTCTGATTACACACAGGCTCCAAAATGTCTCCAAAAAATAAATAATAAAAAAAAAAAACAGAAAAATAAAAAAGGTGGGTCGGGGGGGAAGGGAGGGAAAGAAATTAAGCAGATGGCCTGTGGAGCACTGAGATTTGCAATTTTCTTCCTGGAAAACTTATGGTAACCCCATTTCCAAAAATAACACTAGGAATAGCCTTCCATGTGGGAAGGAAGCATTTTCTCAAGATCTTTGATCTCTCTATTTCAGAGGAGGGAACCGACACCTTAATTACAACATATTGCTAAATGGGGCAGCTGTGTCACACCATAGGGTAAAACTGTAGCTGGCATTTTAATGTTGGTGGCCAGATCCTGAAAGAAATTTACAGTGTTGGCTTTTTTCCCCCAAGATCTTTTTTTTTTTTTTCTTCAATTTACAAAGCATAACAAAATCAGCTCTTCCATAAGCGCTATCATCTCTCCCCTAAATCACCTGTCAACACTTATTAACATTTCTTTTAACAGTTATTACCCAGAGCTTTATGCATGACCATTATACCCAAGGTCAGGCTGGACGGGGCTTTGAGCACCTGATGGAGCAGTGGGTGTCCCAGTTTACTACAGTGGGTTGAATCAGATGGCCTTTAAAGGTCCCTTCCAACCCAAATGTTTCTATGATTGTATCAAATTCCAATATGAGCACAGAGCATCCTAAAACCCACTAGGCTAAATGTTACATGCACAAGTGCCTTTGTCACACCTAGGTTTCATTGTAATCCAGAAAAGCATTTTCTAGACTTGACCTCCTGCACCCTCCTTGCCTCATCTGCTGGAGGACATCTATAGAAGACACCCATTCCCATCCATCTCCTCCCAAAACCTTTACCTAAGCAGTGCGAAGGGCATTTCATGAGGGGGCTTTCCCTTTTTGGACACAGCATGGTCAGGTTATCATGTCAGCAGCAGAGCTGTAGCCCAGCCACATGAGCATGCTGCACAGCTCACGTCCTCTTCCAGGACTGCCCCAATTGCAGAGCCCACAAGCTGACAGCACTCTTTTGGAAACCTCTCTTGGATCAAACCTTGCTTGAAACACTGGATTTTCTCCACTTCTTCCACTTTCTTTCTGTAACATGAAGCAATCATTTTTCCTCCTATAAAAACTGAAATTGGGAGCATACAACCTTAATTTCAAAGCATTTATAATTTTTGGCTTACGCAAGCTCAGCATCACCCTGCCAAGCACTACTTGCTGCCTGGAAGGCTGACAAAATGTCCCCAGCCATAAACAAATTGAACTTTAACTCCCCCATCATGCCAAGGAGAGGAGAGGAAAAAAGAAGAAAAGACAGAAAGGAAAGGGCAGTTTATCAGCTCTCCTTGCAGTTACAGATAACAGAGTGAGGGTGCTTTAAAGGAGAGCTCATCTAAGAGCTTCAAACTAAAGAAGCACGTATGCTACGTGGCTTTTTCCATAGAGAGTACTAAAATAGAGATGCATGGGTTGTGCAGCTTAGTGATGCTTACATCTAACAAGGGATTTAGGAAAGCATAAAGCCAGCTATACAATTTGGACAGTTGGAATTTGGCACAGCGATCAGACCTATATTAAGTTTCCATCCACTTGAGTGCTATTTGGAGCACATTTTTAACGACTGTCCTTGTATCCCGCACTCTTTGTTTGTAAAACAAGCTAATTTATAAAGTAACCGAGTTACCTCAGAGGAGGAGAATGATGAGAGACTTCCTCTGTCTGGATCTGATAATTCATTACCCAGCAGAGGGGAATTTGTTTGTCAGGGTGACCACAGGCAACTCACCAAACCAGCAAGGCACTCCTCTGCACTGTGCAGCCCTGTGCCCAGCACGTGGTGCTGCCATCCTAGCCCATGAACCAGGGCTCAGCAAGGTAGGAGTCTTCCTGCAGAGCAATTCCCCACAGCTCTGCCCCTGCTCTTGACTCTTTAGGCATTCTGCTGTTTTCTAATCTGATGGAGCAGGCATCAGCATCACCTCCTGTGCTCATTGGAAGAGTGGTCATTGTATATCATACCACTAACTCCCTCAGCATGGGAATGGGAAATTCCTGCTGTACCACTGAACAACAGGAAACATTAAATCAGCATCATCTCTACAAAACAAAACAAAAAAACAACAAAAAAACCCACAATAAAGCACCCACTGGAGTTTTGCCATTTTGGCCCTGAATACAACTTCCTCAGCAAATCAGGCATCTCCAGCAGGAAGCACTGCCTTTGTCCTGTGACCTCCAAAACATCTGTGCATTCACACATACTGTCAGCACTCATGGGTAGGCAGCATTAGCACTTGGTGTGCATCTGCAGCAGGTCCCTCAGAAGGAAGAGCCCTTCCTGCAAGCATTCATCTCCAGGAAACGCTACTTCTTTAGCCCTACCTGTTTAAGCTTAAGTCAAAGCTAGTACACCTGCAAGCAAATGATCCGTTTTCTGCAGAAACATAAGCACAAGAAGGCGAAGAACATGGGCTGCTCAAGCAAACAGTGTATTTCAGGGTATCAGCACCCACACTGCAAGATAGAAGACAAGAAATGCAATGCCTGTGCTTTGGAAAAAAGTGAAAACAAGTGAAAGAAAGTCCAGCAGAGTGTCAAAATCATAGCATATCATAGAATCCTTAAGATTGGAAAGATCTCTATGATCATCTAGTCCAACTATCAACCTATCCCACTGTGCTCACTGACCATGTCCCACAGTGACACATATCCATGGTGTTCAAACACCTCCAGGGATGGTGACCCCTCCACCTCCCTGGGCAGCTGTGCCAATGTACCACCATTCCTTCTGAGAAGAAATGTTTCCTGATATCCAATCTGAACTCTCCTGGTGCAACTTAAATCCGTTACCAAACAGAAGGAGGTGATGATTTCAAAGGCACAGTGGTATGTCTTCATGCAGAGCATTATCCCACTTGGAACTTCCCTCCAAAGGATGCACGAGTACAAAACCCTTATGGAAGTACAACAGCAGCCACACAAACTCACAGAGAGAAAAAACCCACTGAAGGTTCCCACACGCAGACAGCAGCCTCACAGCCACAAGTTCTAGAGGCTGGTGAGAGTTTGAGGAAAGCATCACATTTTCCCTGTTCTTGTCCTTCTCTGAATGCCCATTGCCGGACACTCCCCAGGACCTTTTCTCTAACTGGATACAGCTGTTCTGACAGTTGCCTAAAAACAAGAAAACAACAACAAGCCTCTCCCCCCACCCCCTATGCCATTAATCATCTGTTTTCTAGTGCACACAATGTTACTAAGAGTAACAGGAGCAATAACAAAAGCCCTGGGACAAAAAGGTTTTCTCACCAGAAAATCCAAATGTGGTTTCTGCACTGCATAGTAATAGTCTGCTATTGCAAGGAGCTTCAAAGGAGCAGGATGGTGGAGGGGAGCTTATGACACGTCTGGAATGTGGCTCGAGTTTATCTGAAAAGGCTTTTAATTGAAACAGAAAATTCCTGATTAAGAGTGGAATCCCTAAGGGGCTTCCCACCATCCAAACTGGAGAGTCCAGGTGGGAAAATGATTCTCTTCTAACTCCTGAAACCAGAAGGCAAAGGAGCCCTGAGCTGGCTGGGCAGCGCATGGCCTCTGATCTCATGCTATGTGGTACACCCAATGAACCCAGTGCTACAGACGTTGGAAAGAGGTTGATGAACAACAGCTGCTTAATGGATGCCACGGGTATCTCTGAACAAGAAGCAAACTGATCTATCATACAATGTCAGTACCTCAAGCTCGGCGCTGTTGCAGCAACATCTCTGCATGCTAAGTTCATTGCCTGTAGATGGTCACCTATAAACTGTGTGGCTGGGATCCTGACCTCACTGAAGCCAATGGCACAAGCACTGCTGCCTGCATCAGCCTTGTCCCCAGCTTGTAGATACCTGCAGATTCAGCTTAACTCACTGCTCTCCCCAGAGCTGCTGTGGGGCCCCCATCTGTTCCCTCACCACGTCATACTGGGACATCTCCACAGTAGTGTCTATTGTTGAGCAGCATCAACAAGTTACCTGATGAAATTCAGATTAGCACTTCACACCTTTCAGGATAAAAATAACCAAAGGAATCTGGGATTCATCCCAAAGAACACTAGACCATGCACGTTAATCAGGGGATGATATACCTCACTTCCAGCCTTTCAGTTCCTCTTATTCAGCAAGATAAATGGCGAAGAAACAACCCTCTACATTTTTCTTCTGTAAGGATCCAGTTTCCATGAGATGGAGAATAAACCATCTGCTCTGCCAATGAGCAGATGAAGAGATTGTGCATAACCAAAAATGAAAAAGCCAAGGTCTCCCTACATTTTCCAGGCTCCATTCCAGGTTGGTTGCCTATAAGTGAAGCTGTGAAAGTATAGCTCCTGTCTTCCTGAAAACAATCTCTTTTGGACAACAGACACAACATAGGCATCTTCCACCATCTTCCCCATCTACCCGTCCATTCCAGCACTGCAGTAACTTCCCAGCCCAGCCAAGTTTCCCAGCATCACAGCCAGAAACATCACAACCAGAAAGCATCCTTACCTCCCAGGACTGAAAGCAGAGACCGTCACCAGTGTTTGCCTGTGTAACACCAACAGGAGGTTCAAGGAAGCTCGTGGCTCCTGAAAATGTACCTAGTTGCTCTTCCATGGGACAAGATGCCAAACTTCAGGCTTCTGGCTTCAAAATATGAAAAAATGGCTCTCAGTGAGGGCATGGTGTATTCTGTAGCTTTCCAGAGAAAGCCAAGCTGGTATTTCTACTCTGACCTATTCAGTATTGCCTCCTTGACACAGTGCCAGTAACAAGGCCCATATCCCAGTACAGGGCTAAGAGCTGGGAACAGTTCCCAGATCCCATATGTCGCAGGGCTGCCTGCCAGAGCTTCAAGTGATGAGCTCCTGAAGTAACAGGATCAATCTCCTGTTGATCCTCAACTTACTATGCCTCCTGCATAGAAAATACACAAAAATCCAGGATCCTCCTCTACATTTTCCCTGTGGGAAATACCTGGGGATGAATCAAGGCCCTTAAATGCTATTTCTGGCTGAAACCACAATGACCAACTGGGAGGTCTGCAAGTCTGAGATGCAACCTCCATCATCTCTGGGCTGCATCTGCTCAACTCTGCAAGCATCAAGGGGGTATGACAGCATCTGTGGTCACCAAGAGCCTCCTCCTCCCCTCACAAAAATGTGCAGTTGCAGCATAACCAGATTCTTAACAAAGCAGTACAGCAGGAGATGAAAAGAAAGGTCAAATAAAAATACTTTCCCTATCTAGTACAGCAAGATTTCCTTCATAGGGAATGTGAAATGTCAACTGACTTACAGGAAGCAGCTCCCATGTCTGCTGCCAATGAAAGAAGTGGCAAACCTGCATCTTGGAGGTACCAAGGAAAGACAGGCAGTCATGCACCTCTTTTATCCTATTTGGATTTGGTTTAGTCACACCACTAGCTACAAACAGGTGGCTGTGCTTATTAACCTGAGAGCAGCCAACATGGGAAGGAGAGCCAGAAGAAATACAAACTGCTGGAGGCAATTCACACCTGCTGCCCCACTACAAGGTTAAATCAAACACTCAAGTCTGCTAATGAAGAGATAATTCTTGTCTGCCCACGTAGGCGCACAGTGCAGCCTGATCTCCAGTGTGTGGTAAATCCTTCTACTTTACACAGTTATCTGCAATGAAAATGCATCAAGCAAAGCACCCACCTGCACACGAGCTGGAACACCTGTACCAAGAGGAATGAAATCAATTTAAATATGGAAAAAGAGAGATGGACTTGGAGAAACCCATTCTGTCTAGAGAAGGGTACAAAGCAGCCCCATGGGTCTATTTGCCATTGCTACCCTTACATCTCTCATTATTACTTTGCATATTTCAAGGAAGGCAGTTTACTAGGGCCCTTCATTCTCAATTGGATAATTCTAACAAGAGTGGTGTGATTGACAGCAAAGCACACAATCAAACTTGCAACTTCTTCAGACCTTTTCATTTTATAAGTGGGGGGCTGACGCCAGACAGGCTCTGCCCACAGCCACAAAGTGAGACCCATCCCTCATTTCACCTCTCAGTAGTTTATCTGCCACATTTGTGCAAGCACCGCTAAGTCCACCGACTCCCGAGGTCTGTAAGCCCGTTACTGGCACTGCACAAGTTACACATGAAAAATTCATCAGCTGGAGAAAAAAAAAAGAAAGTAAAAAAGTCACCAGCATGAAATGGAAAGCTGTTAGATGAGCTCTGTGTGCTTATTTGCTCAGTTTAGGTAAGCTTCCAGCTTTGTACCCCCTACAGCACACGCAGTAGCAGCACCTATTCTTTCTCAGCCTTCTCTTTTCATGCTTCAATAACTTTGTATCAGGTACGAGCAAATAAAATCAGTCATTTCCATCTGATTGCTACCTTGCTGCTTAAGCCACAAATAATGTGATTAATGAATCTCTGAGGGAAAAAGACAGAGGCTTTCATAAACATAAAGTACCAGCTAAGCACTGTGAGATTTTCTTAAATTCCCTAAAAATAGCAAGCAGCTGCCTGGCACCGATTCCCCCAGCAGCAGTAACTGCAGCGTTTGAAGCAGCTCTGGATGCTTCTGAAAATAGGAATGATCCTGTGCCAAAAATAATAATCCTTTAATTTTATAGGTGTCTGAATCAAAAACAGAAAAGGAAAAAAACAACCGAAAATTAGAGCGTCTGAAAAGAGACATATGTGTTGGCTTGTGGCTAAAAAGGGCTTTTCTCTTTGCCTCTTTCCAGCATAGGCAAGTAGAACTTGACCACATTTAAGCTGGGAGTCCAAGGGCTTTGGTGTAAACCTTTTAACTTGATGATCATTTTGCTATTGATTTCTGTTGTTTAGAAGGCATCCAATAAAAAATTAAAATAAATTTTTTTGTAGGTGTGTGTTTTGTTTTGTTTTCCTGGGTAGCTTTTCTGGTCTATGTACCAGAATGTACTGGATGAGACAGGTTGGAAACAACCTGTCTAGGTCTTGGTGGCGAGAGCAAGAAGAAGGGCACTGCTGTTCTGGGTAGAGCTGAAGCCCCTCTGAAGGGAAACATGGCTTAGAGGGCATGGTAGTGATGGGTTGACAGCTGGACTACATGATCTTAGTGGTCTTTTCCAACCTTAGTGATCCCACGAAACCTGAAGGAGCAATATGGAACTGTGAACTGCCCAAGCCACAGTCCCACACAGACCCTGTGTCAAATCCCTAAAGCAACACTCGACTCCCCAAAGGTCTGCAAGAGCTTTCAGTGAGAAGATGGGGAAGAACTCCCATTGGAGCACAGGATGAAGCTCTGGGGTTATTTAAAGCATGGAAAATACCAGGAACGGACCATGAAATGGCAGCTGTTCAGAACTGGCTTTTATAAGCCACCCTAAAGAAAGCAGTGAATATCCTATTTATGTTGAAAATTATACAGGTTTTCTTCACATTTCTTGCAAAGTTGTCCAAACATAGCCAGAGGAAAAGATGCACTGAAACTCCACCTTCAGTGCGACCACCACCCAGATCCATATGTGATCTTGGCTTTCTACCCTGTATTTAGACTACAATAAGCTGTGTTCTGCCTTCTAGGAAAAAAAAAAAAAAAAAAAAAAAAGAATATGAATCCAGACCTTTGTGGTAAAGGTTTGAGCGAAAAGGCAGCCTGCTTTTCTGTGGTTACTGAGGTAATGAGACTTCAATAGGGGCTTACACAATGTCAGTGTGGAAGAAATGTCAAGCATCTACTAGAAAGGTTTTAAGTTACTCAAAAGCCTTACTGATGGGATTTCAGAGCCAGCCACACTATCCGGACACTAATGTGCAAGTGAACACGTCTTTCAAAACCACACGCAGCCAGACTATTCATACAGCCTTGTTCCCTACCATTCATGAGTAGGAGCGCAAGGCAGCAGGGCAAATCAAATAAATGACTTCATTCCTCCAGGGATCTGAGCAAAGGCAAACAAAGAAGCAAACATTTACAAATTCAGGTTGCCATACTTTTGCCAAGTCTTCCTCCAGTGGGGAACTGTGAGGGATTCAAGGAATACAACAGCTATTTTCTTTCCTAAAGCTCTTTACCCATGAGTGCACACAAATTCCTATATATGAGCAAACTCCAAGATCTCCCAAATCTACAAGACTTCCAGCCCAGTTCTGCAAAATCCCTTACAGAGCAGTTTACTATATGGATAGATCTGTAACTGGTTAGGAAGATATAAGGCTTTGGGAAAGCAGAGTGTGGGAGCACTATCTCATATATTTATTGGAACATGCTGCCCAGGGAGATGGTGGAGTCACTGTCCATACTGGTGTTCAAGGAAAGGGTAGATGTGGCACCAAGGGACATGGGTTAGCAGGTATGGTGGGGATAGACTGAGGTTGAACTAGATGATCTTACTGGCTTTTTCCAACCTTTATGATTCTATGATTCTTTATCCCTTTAGCTAAAGGAAAGCCCCCCTGGAAACCCTCTGTTGAGGCAGAAAGGGTGTTTATGAACAGGTTAAGATGCTCTTCCCCAGCTGCAGCAGGGCCCTGCCTGGCTGTTCCACTCCCATCACAAAACATTGCTCCAGTTTCTCTACACCAAATTCAAACCCCACCTTTCAGCAAGTTTCTCCTTACAGGACAAAATAAATCCATCACCACTTCTCCCCCAGAACCCTCAAAACAGGTGAGTGCCCCTCCATGAGACCCACCACCTCCTTTTTGGGCTCAGCTCAGGAGCATGCTCAGCTCATCCAGCACTGCAGCTCTTCTCCCCATGGATTCCTCTGCGGTTTCTTTGCCCTCCTCCACTTTTCTCACATTCCTCTTTTTGCTCTCCCACGGGAGGAAGACAAACTGAGACGTGCTCCACAGCTGAAACTGCAGTTTATTCCACAGATGTGAAATGAAGCAGAATATCTACTTTCCAAAAAACTCTCAGTGGATGTTGAAATAAGTATTTTTCCAGAGAAGACATTTTTCCTCTCTTTTAAAATGCATCTATTTTTTGTTTATATTTATTTTGCTGCAAAGGGAGAGCCACTTGCAGTGCCCTTGCTCAGATAGTACTGCAGCTGATGGGACAAGCTGCAGTGGAAGAGCACAACTCTGCCTGTTGGCAGCAGGTTGTGCTGACTGCAGGGGTTCTGCTGATGAGGTTCAGTAAGAACGTAATACAAAAGCACACAGAGCAGATTCCTGGGGCAATTCGTGGTGTGATGGTGGGATGGGATTTATGGCATGATGCAGAGGGCAGAGTTGGGTTAAGGACGCTGATGGCCCCACTGCACCTTTCCTAGGCTGGATGCATTCTGTTCTGTGAACAGTGCCGCTCCTGAAGAAGCCAAATGGCTTTTCAGATTAAATCCAGTTTCCCACCAGAAAGTGTCCGTAACTCAGGAATTGCTCCAAGACATCCCCTTGAGCCACATTTCCTACAGTGATCCTATCAGGCTTCGAACACCCAAAACAAGCAGTGCTGTTATTCTACAGTCTGGCAGTAATTTAGGGTTCCCACTCATCTAAGTGAATCAGTTTCCTTCCCTGTCCCAGCAATGTTGTCAGGTTTTGAGCAGCAGCAGTTCAGAGCAAAACATCTGGAATAAAAGGTGCCAATGTCAAAAAGATCTCTGTAAAGGTAATCAGGACCACCTAACAACTACTGTTTGCTAGATGCTGCCAAAACACAGAGGCTATAAGGTGTCTACCTCCTCAGTAAGGTGCCCACCAAATGGGTTGTGTCTGAAACTGGTCTGCGTCTCATGTAGGTCTCCTCCTTTGTAAGGTGCGAATGCTCCATCATCTGTTTCTACCAGAATGGCCAATCACATTTCCCTACTAAACCAGGCAGAGCATCTGATTGGAAACAAACTGCTTCCATAACTGGACTTGTTTCTGTAAGGGCAGGACATTTGTAATTCATCCTCTTGGAACTCTGTCATAGCACACACAGACATTATGCAGGGCAACCAATGCTCTCCAAACATGTGACCCCAGTTACATCTCCCAGTGCCAAGTGCGTAGCAAACAGTTCCTGCACATCAAATCCATTTCACATGATGAGTAAGTGAGGGATGGAGCACTGCCACTCACCTGACTAACCTGGACTGGATGGGACCGGTCCCAGCCATTTCCACCCTGGTCACAGCAGCACTTCCCTAGGCCACCTGCTCGCAAATATAACACAGTAAACAACATAGACTGACCTGCATCGATTCTTCCTCCGCCTATCATATCACACCCAACATGCAAAGGGAAATCAGCCACACATATCTCCCTTATTCCGCCACCAGCTGCTCAGCATCCTTCATCCAACACTCCATCACAAGGGTCACCCCAGGTGACTAAGGCAACCTCCCCAACCAGCTAAGGTCTCCTGAACCCAGAACATGCAGAGATGGTGGTGGTGAAAGGTGCAGAATGGAAACCCAGCATTCAGTGCTGAAAACACACAACTCAACACACAATCCTCTTGTCATGCTTTGGCACATCATCAGGCATCAATCCAAGGCATCATAAGAGATGTAAGCTCACAGCTGATATAGGTATATCAGCATATGCACAAAGATCTAGCTAAGACACAATCCCTTCAATTTAAACTACCAACATCCAGCTCAGTGTATTGAGATTAAAGAATAAATGTACCAGTGCCATTACACAGCACATCACCCCAGCTCTATGCACAGCTGGGCACATGGAAGGAGCCTGCTGATGCACATCCAAAACGTGCAAGATCACAACTGTCCACCCTACCCAGTGGCACTTGGCTATTCAGCACAGGCTGCCTGCAACACCAAAGACAGCTCCATCATCTGACTTTGCTGAGGATTCCACTAGGGAGCTGAACATTTGTAACGGCAAAGTAACAGGAATGTAAACAATACCCCAAGTATGCAAACAGTTCCTATCTGACACTTCCCAGAACAAACATGAAGGGCAGGATGGTTTCTGCACTGCCCTTTCAAATATCCCTGATAACTGGCAGAGCCATGACAGCTTTGAGCACTTAACTTTCTAAGAAAGAAATCCAGGCATGTGGCTGGTTATTCAGATCTCTCTACCTGGTTTCTTTTGATTCAGAAAACACTGAAGTCTAAAAATGGTATATTTACGATTCTATCACCTAGCGAGAATTCAAAGCTGGTATCCAAAAATACATCTATAAAACAGAAGCATGCTGATTAAAATAACAGTGATTTGGAGCTACAAACACCCCTGTGGGAAGCCTCGTACTGCAGTGCAAAAGTCACTTTCCAGAGGTTTTGGATGTAAATGAAAACAATCTAAGCAGCAGTCAGGCTGGAGCAAGCCCCCATGATGGGGAATTCCCTTGGGTTACCCTCAGACCTGAGCTGAGCACATCCCACCCCCAGAGCTGCCACAGTTCTGCAACCCAAACTGCACACCATTGCCATGGCTCAACTGGAAGGTGCTGGGGAAGCACTGGGGAACCATCAGGCTCAAGTGGACACTGATGCTGTGCTTTTTGCCCTAGTAGCACCCAGGCCGCAATTCTAGCCCAGCATTAACGCATGGTGGCAGGCAGCAAATCCAAGCAGTGGGAAGCGTGGCTGTAAAAGCCCAGCACATAAATAGAAGCTGCAGGGAGTGCTTCCAGCTGGACACCCGCCGAGCACGCAGCAGCAAGCACCCAGCAGCTCACAGCACAGCCAGCACTGCTCGGGAGGGACGCAAGGTTGACAAAAGCTGCTTCCTACAGCCACACGCTGCTCTTTTATTTGCTATTTGCCTTCCTTGTAAAAAGATGCAGACTGAGATAAAGCTTTCATTAGCAGGAACGATGCGAGCCAAGGTGGCTGGAGGAAGAGACACCCACAGGCAGGCTGACCTCACAATGTCAGCTCCAGAGAAGCAGCAGGGACACCAGCATCCAGACACAGGGATGCAATGTTTATGTTAAAGGAAATGGAGCAAGGCTGCCAACCGAGGGGTAAGGGAAACAAGCAGCTGCCAAGGGACACTGATATTTAAAGCAAAGGGGATAGAAATGACCAAGCAGTGGGAGGAGAGGGCTGCTTGGGTGTCCCCTGCACCTGGCCACCTCCATCCTCACCACTGTACCTAGTGCATGAACACATCAGCTGAAGCAGGATACATCCATGGCTTGCACATAAGTGTGTCTGTAGCTAACAGCAAGGTACCCCAACATCACTTGCTCAGGCTGCAGCGAGTGCTGTTCCAACCCCCTGCCCTCACAAGGGATCACAGACTTGGGAATACCTCCAAGCAGCAAAAGCCTTTCCCAAAAGCTACGTGATTCTCCTCTATGCAACTCTTAATCACACTTACACAACTCCAAAAGTCCTTTCACCATCTGTTATCCCAAGAGAGTCTTCTGAGAAGAAATTGAAATGTTCTAATTAATGAAACATTTCAGGAATACCAGTGCATTAATTTTTTATTTTTTTTTCCCCCCCACACACAAATCACTTCTTACACAGCTCTGTAAGGAAAAATGAAGATAAGACACCAGGCTCTTTCCAGTCCACCTTTCTAGCATTTGCTCTATCACAGACCCAGATGATGCTGGCAGCCCTGCAGAGGGCTGGCCTCCAGCAGCACAGCAGTGCAATGCAGGGCCAGTCAGTGCTCTTTCACTCAGACTTTCAGTGAAACTTCACTGATTCTCATCTGCTTCCAAAGAGACGGAGTATCTCAGGACACAGATGCCCCAGAATATATATATATATATATATATATATATACACACACACACACACACACACACATATATTTAAGCCTCAGAACAGGCAGTGCCTTGGCAAAAACCACTTTAAAAACAGAGCTTTCTAAGCAAAGGAATCAACAGACTCCAGCTTAGTCCCTGTGCAGTCACAGCAACACCTTCAGCAAATATTTTCAAGCATATTTTCCAACCTCTTTCTCTCTGTACCACACTAATCTTTTCTGGGAAGGGACACGATTGGCTCCATCTTCAAAGGTCGTTGCATCCCCTGACTTGAGCAATGAACTTCAGCACATGTCCTCATCGCTCCTGTTGGAGCCCGGCCCTGACCTCAAAGAGCTGTGAGTTTGAGCAGTGCCCTAGCTAATCTTGACAGGATCCTGTTTCTGTGGGGACACAGTATGAGATCATAGCCACAACCAGAGCTGAGCTGGGAAAACCAGGATGAAAAGCAGCATTTGTGCCTAACAAGATTTTTTTTTGTTGTTGTTACTTTTCTGAACTTCTTACTTCACTACAAAATTCCTCCATTCTGAACAGGTGAGGAGGATATCACAGAAATATGGGTCATAAGAAAGACACAAGGCAGTTCTGCACTGAAGAGAATACGCAACTCCATTAAAAGGAAGGAGCAATGCCACCTGGAACAGCAGCAACTCTTCCTGATGGCCACGCTGTGTCCAAGCCCAGTTATACCAGTAACGTGTTGTGGTAACTGTATTCACAACACTAAAGCAATCTCAGACACATACATGCCATATGGTTTTGAACAAAGCAGCACAGCACCTTGCACTGCAGACAACATCTCCAAAATATGCAACTAATCCACTATCAGCTCTTAACTCCTGTAGATGCAATTTGGTACACTGGAAGCAGACTTTTTACAAGGCACAACCAGAGTGCCAGCATCCATGTGGGGCAGCGGCAGCTGCCAGTGCAGAACTGACCTCAACGGCAGCCTGTCCCCTCTGTGCTGCAGTGGACGTGCTGCTTGGCATGGCAGCAGGGGCAGCATGCTGTTCCACACCCTATCTACTTCCCATCTCAGCACAAGCACAGACTCAGCCTTTCATCCGATCTTGAAAGAACGTGTTTTTCTCTTTTTCTCCCCCGTCCTCAGCTTTTTTTTTTTTTTCTCTCCCCTTTTTTAATGAACAAGAAGCTACAAGCAAGTATTTGGCCTTCCCAAATGATGGGCTGCAGCCAAACTCTGCCATATGTTCCAGCTAATACATGTGGGTTTGCTTCCCATCCAAGAATGAGAGGGGAAAAAAAAAGGACATTTACAAACAGGGTTCAGCAGGAGCGTGTGGGAAGGAAAGGGTGGAGAGGGGATGCTATTTTTATTGCTGTAATTATTCAGTGGCCAAATCCCTGACCCTTGACGTCAGCTCTGGAGGGTCTGTTTAACTGTCCAGTTGTCATGGGAAGGAGGAGGGCTGGCTCAGAGGTACAGGCTGATGAGGAACAGCTCCTTGCTGCCTGAACCCACACACAGGCAAACCCCCTGCCGTCATCAGCTGTCACCCTCCGTGGCCAAGAAGTAAAAACATCAATACCTTACTGCCAATACACTGGCTAGAAATGAAAGCATCCAAAGAACCTCACACCTTCATCCTGCCATCAGTTACTGCTAATAAGCACGGGCCAAATTCTGACCTCAGTTTCCACTGTGTAAATAGAGATAAACTCCATAGGCACCAGCTGGGTCACTGCAGGTTCATGTCAATGAAACCAAACTCAACCCAACCTCGGGCCTGACTACACACAGAAAAATATGCCCCATACAAAGCACGAGGGTCCCTGCTCTATGGGAATAAACCCAATCACCATGACTAATTTAAGTCACCTCCAAAGATGTCAAGCACTCCCTGCAGCCCCAGGTCACACCAGCAGGGCTCCCGCAGAGCTCAACACATAGGAATCAGGCAGCTCAGTTACTGACATGATGACTTCTCATTACTGCCCACACCATCCATGATGAAATCACCACTCACACGAGGAAACAGAAATAATCCTTGTTGAAACTTCAGGCACAGCTAGTAAGTACTGGGCACAAATTTGCTTAGCAGGGCTAAATAGCACTGCTCATTCACATGCAGCTCATTATCAGCTGCCATTAGTTATTCCTGTGGCCAAAGACAACAAGAGGGTTCCGCAGAAGCCAGAGCAGGGCTCGCTAGGACATACAGATGAGAATTAACAGGCAGCGCAAAAAGGCACTTAATGAACTCCAGAGTGCATGGGGAAGCTCCGCATCCAAGCACCACCAAGAGGTGCTTAGGAGATGTGTGAAGAGCAAAGGGCAGGAATCCTGGGGAAGCAACAGTGAAGGGCTCGTTTCCAGATGACAACATACAGCCTCACACAGCAGCAGGAGTTTGGTCTCTAAAGGCAATGGTTTCTTAAGTGCTACTGGTGCACTGCATTGTTTGAGGTGGGATGGCAGCCCAGCCCTTGCACTGAGATGCCCTCAGGATAAGGCCCCAAATGATCCAGTCAAACTGTGCAAGTCACAGCACTGTCTTTTCTATCATTCAAGCTCCAGCACTAGGGAATGCCAAGAAATAAGGAGGAATCCAGATTTACCTTTTTTCCTCTCCAAAAGACAGATATATTTTGCAGGCTGGGCCCCGCCGGCAGTTGTTTTGGAGTCCTGGCATTGCTGCATAGCAATGAGGTGAGAAAGAGGAACTTGGCAAGACAAAAAAGTAGCTCTGGCCATCAAATGGCTCATTACCAGGCTGTATAAAGTGAGCTTCACGAGCCTAAAACCAGCTTGCACTAACTGGTTGCGTCCTTTCACCACCACCAGCAAACCATCCCAATCAATTCATCTAATTTCTACTACAGCACCAACCTGGAGGCTGGCTGCAATTAGTTTCTGTTCAGAGCTAAAACAGAATTAATCTGAAAAGGAAAGACTGACTCTCCTGTGAAGACAATAAGGCAGTCCCAAGTAATTCCCAAGTGACTGGTCCCACCGTTTCATCAAAGTGAAGAATTCTGAAATCCCCTTCTGAGCATCCCAGGTTTATTAGTTTCATCATGAGACTCACCGTAAGAGGTAATCTATTTACAGCTCCCACAGATTCAAAGCAATGTGGTATGTCACATCATAGGCAACCCCACCAGAGTCAGCAGCTCTCTTCACAGCAGGTTGATTTAGGTCAGTGAGAACAGACACATTCAGTCCTGCCCTGAGCCCAGAACACTGACCCCACCATTAAGAGTTTTCCATCCCATAAACCAAGTTTATTTTTGTCCACAGAATTTTAAATGCCTGAGCACTAACATTTGCCCTCTAGTGAGAAACAGGAATGCTCTTTCAGAGAAACTAAATAAAGGGAAGTTCGAGAGATTACTCCTGGGATTTATTATTTATCCAGTATCTGAGTAATACCAACTTCTGAGATTAAAGATAAATAAATACCTTCAATGGTAATAATCCTAATAATAATGATTATCTGACAGCTCTACGATAGCTCTTTGTCTGGGATGTGTCATGTAAATCTAATGAAAACAAGGCTGACACCACACAGGTGATGGCTGGGATTAGAAATGGTTTCAGGAGGCTGCTACTGCTGTAGAAACCTCTACATAGTGGGATTTTGTACTTTATTCCACATCACTGCCCATGAGATGCCACAAGTGAAATCAGCACCCTTCTCCCAAAGGCTGTGATGCATCCCAAGACAGGACCCTTGAAGACAACACGGAATTGCAGCACATAGAAAAACTGAACCAACTTCCACGGAAAGCATCAGTGCTTGAGTGAAACAAGACAAACTAGCAAAGTAGCTGCACTGGTGCCAATCCAGAGTTACTCCACAATTTCTGGCCAACACTCCAGATTTCTGACAATGAGGCAAAAGACTTTGGCCCAGTGCAACACCACAGCGAGCAAGGAGCTACTTGAGATGGAAAGAATCTGGTAGAGATGTCCTAAAAAGAGCCCCAAGGCTCACTGCAAGTGCCTGGACACAGCCACCCAAGTATGGACAGGGAACCTCACATAAGCACTGGCAGAAAACTGAGTGGTCAGTGTGGAGAGGTTAGTGGCCTTATTTTATACACACATGTCCCTCTCTTGAGTTTGAATACACACAAACAGAATTTTCAAGGGCATAGCTGAAGAAGGGCTACAACCTGTACCGCAAAGCTTCCCAGGAGTTAGGACTCTCATCCTGTTCCCTCCCCCCCCAGTCCGTGGTATCTCATCAAGTCATTATTGTGTCTGTGTGGCATTTTGAAAACTTTACAGCAGGACGAGCAGGCAGGAAAACAAGGTGCAATCCAAGGGCACACTCCACGTGGAGCCTTCAGCACTGCTGAACTGCACAGCTGGAAGCCCAGCAGAGAAGACTGCAGTCCTCCCCACCCACAGCTACTAGAAAGATTAAGCAGCTTGTATGAAATCCATATGAAGAGTGACAGACTTTCAGAAAAAATAAGCAACTTTAAAGAACAAATAAACAGTCCCTTCTCCAACATGAAAAAAATATAACTGCCATTGTTTAATGTTTGCAACGTGTGAAATCCTGATGATAACACTGTCTAGGAACTGAAGTGCAAGTCTGACATGGCGAGGAGGAACTCAGCACAAAGAATACCCAAGACAGGGTCAGACTCCTGCACTTTTTGCTCCAACAGTGACCTGACATTGCTCAGAGAAGAGCAACAGCTGAGTCAGCAGCCTCACTCTCATGGTGTGTGTGGCTGCCTCTTCTGCTTGCTAAAAAGTCTCCAGAAAGGAGGTGGCTAGAAACACCACAGCCTGCAGGCTAGGTTTTAACAGAAACAAGATGACTAAGGCAGTGAAGTGAGGAGGATGTGATTAATAAAAATATTTCAGAGAGCAGAGACATCCCCCCACACCCATCTGCCAAGTCTAGAGGGTTTTTCATTGAATACTACCAAAGAAAGCCACCAGCGTCAGGCAAAACATCCTTCTGCCCTTCAGACATAACAGAAACCCACTGCAGGAAATAATATAGGGAAGTGATAGGATGGCACAGATTTAGTGACTGATGAACCATGCCCACAAAGGTAAGGGATATAAGCATTTGATCTAACCATACCACCCCTGCCCCTCCACAGAGCTCTGTGCAGCAGCATCAACAGCACTGCTCAACACCAGGAGCAGCATAGCTCAAGGCTGCTAATGATCCTAGATGAAGTAAAGTCCCAAATCTAAAATCCTAACATCAGTCCTCTACCAATTCACCAGTCCAGAGCAGTAATGGAACTGAGGCAGGAGTAGAGCTGTGGTTCTGCTGCCCCAAAGCACCCAGGCTCACACGCTGCAGGCCAGCCCTTGGTCAGTGCAGTGCATCTGTCCAGCTGGAATCAAAGCCTTTGCTTTTCATACCCCACAGGAGTGCTGCAAGGATTAGCTCATGTTTATTCAGCACCATTTTTCAAAGCACTGCATGAGTGCCAAACCCTTCCTTTTTTTTTTTTTTTCCTTCCATTTATTTTTCCCCTTTTTTCATTTTTAAATCTATTCCTTGTTGTGTCATTCCCTCCCAAAGGGAGGCATCTCTCTCCTCCTGAGATCCAAACAAACACAGAGTCATGGGCATGGGGAGGTGGAAAGCACACTGCAAGCTGCTCCTCCTCCTCAAACCATTGATGCCATCACCTACATCCAACCAGCCAGACCTCATGTGCATGCCCAGCAGACAGGGCTTCTCATACACCCTGTGAAGGGACCAAACAGGACACAGAGCAGGATGTTCAACCATTCTCATTTCCTTTTTGGTTTCAAGGAGCAAAAAAGGAGTCAAACAGACAGGGAGAGAAACTGCTAGCAGTCATGATCTGTAAGAGCCCCTTGTCACAGCTCGCCCTTCCAGCCATAAAGCCAAGTGGATGCTGCAGCAAGGTCTCCCTGTGGGTACTTCCCAGCCCTTGGGGAACATGCCACAGCGTTCACTCAGCCTTGGCACAGGAGGATGGTTTGCTTCAGAGCATGCGCTGGTGCTGAGCATGAGATCTCGTGTATGTGCAAGTGCAGACAAACCCAGGGTGGGACATTTCCATCTGCTTCAACAATTCTGTGCAGGAGGAAAGAGCAATCCAGACGAACTGACAAAGCATTACAGCTTCTTTAGCAGGACAAAGCTGGTCCCAGAACTGCTCACAGAGCCAGCCAGGACCCCAGGGGCAGCTGGAGTACAGAAAGGGTTAAAGAAGAGCTACTAAAACAGAACAGCTCTATTCAAACAGTATCTGCCCAACACCTGGGCATCCATGCAGGTAGCAACCACAGCCCTGGCTCCATCAGAGATGGGGAAAGTCAAAGTGCTAGAATTAATATAAGATCTTCAAACACTGCAAAATCCAATTAAGACAACTTACACACAAGGAAAGAGTCTGCTCTCAACTCATTGTTTTGATAAGTTTACAATAAATGAGAAAACAAAAACTTCAGACCCAGAAGTAGCAGAACACAACCCATGACTCAAAATCATGTGGAATTTTGTGTACCAGTTTTAGCTTATTTTCTTTCCCATTTCAGTAATCTTACTCCCTAGATCAAAAGAAAGTTGTTTGAGCTTGACACGAGCCAACCTTTGTGGCTTTTGGAAAGGCTATGAGTTCATAAAAATAAATCATTTTTACCACGACAAATTTAGTGTCACTTCCCACACACAGTGACACTACACAGCCAGAGCATCTTTCAGAGTAAGGACCTCAGGAAAATTCCACTAACTTCACTGACCTCAGTGCATGCCAAATTACAGCCTCAGTTCTCTCCCAGGATTTCTTTTAGGAGCACTGCACATGCATGCCAGAGTTAAAGCCAAGGCATTTCCATCTTCTGACTTGCAAAAATGGCATTAGGCAACGACAGAAAAGGAACTATAGCTAAAGCAACACAGTTATTCTAATTCAGAACGTTTTAAAAAGCAGGAGCAGATTGGTCCCCTTGTTCTACTGCTGTCAGTCAGGACTCTACCAGCACCGGCACTGCTTAAGACAGAGATTTCCTACTCCAACTGAAAGCAGACTTCAGCAGAATCCCTTCTCCATGCTCATCTGTGCAGGTCTTCACCTCTCAAGCTGCCTCTAGCAACGAAAGGGTTATGACCGTGCTTAAATAAAGCAGAAATCTAGGAGGAAATGTTCCAGAGATGTTTTATACATTCAGCTTGGCATGAAATAAAATTCCCACGTGGACAGGAAGACTTACTGCAGGTACTTGCCTTCTGGGGCATAGGTTCTGAACTAGAAGAAAAATCCCTTTAACCACCCAGCTGCGGGGTTTCTTCTTTACCAAAAGAAAGGGAAAAAACGTTGACAAAGGAGAATGCCATTTTCGTAAGAGAAGGTAACATCTATAAGGTAGAAGTTACTAGTATTAGAGAACGATACTTGAGATGACAGGGGCTGCTAAATACTGACCGCACAGCATCACGCAAAGGATTCTGCATCACACAGCAGGACGAAGACCATTGGATAGCACAGCCTCACACACACCCCTCGCTCCTGGAGCAAGCACAGCACTTTGCATCGAAGGGAAAAGTCCCCTGCACGGGGCATTAGGGTGTCGGGGTGGAGTGCTGGGGGGGGAGAGGGGAGGGCTTTCCTGTCAAGCAGCCTTTTCAGAATTACACTATACAAAAGTACTTTCAAATGGCTAAATGATGCGCAACCCAACCAAGAGAAGCACCGCTTAAGCAGAGCTTAGGGGGCTGCTACCCCCAGCCGCGCACAGCACTGAGAAGGGACAGGGACAACAGCCGGCCTCGACGGATCCGACGGCGAGGACCGCACGTGAGCCGCGGGGGGGGGGGGATGGACGGAGGAGCCTACCTGGATGTACGCGCGCTGCAGGTAGCTGTAGGGCACCCTGCGCTGGAAGTCAGCGCGCACCTCCTCGGCGGCGCGGTGCCGGGACACGGCTCCCAGACGCGGTTCCTCGCAGCTCCGCAGGCAGCCGGCGCGCCGCAGCAGCGCCCCGAAGAACGGCAGCTCCCCGGCGGGCCCCGCGCCCAGCTCCGCCAGCCGCACCTGCCCCCGGCAGCGCCGGCGGCACCGCAGCCGCTCCGCCCGCAGTTCCCTCCGGCTGCGCAGCGCCCGCTCCAGGCACCGCGCCGCGCCCGCGAAGTCGCCGCCGTAGTACGCTTCCACGCCGCTGGCGTACAGCGCGTCGAAGGGCTCCAGCGGACCGCCCTCCGCTCCGCAGCTCCCGCACGCCGCGGGCAGCACCGCCGCGAGCAGCAGCAGCAGTAGCACGGCCCCCCAGGGCCGGCTCCCCGCCGCCATGCCCGCCGCACGGGTACCGGCTCGGCGGCGGTGGGAGCGGCACGCTCCTGCCCTAGCCCGGCTCCCAACGCGCCCTCCCCCGGTCCGCACCTCTTAAAGGGCCCCGCGCCGCCGGCGCGCCCCGCCCCGGCCCCCCCGCAGCGAAGGAGGGAGCAACCGGGGAGCAGAGCATCCCTACTGCACGCTCTGCAAATCGCCGTGATGATTTCCTTTCCTTTTTTCCTTCTTCCTTTTCCCTTCTTCCTTTCCCCTTTTCCTTTTTTCCTTTCCCCTTTTCCTTTTTTTTCCCTTTCCCTTTCCCCTTCTTCTTCCCTTCCCCTTCTTCTTCCCTTCCCCTTCTTCTTCCCTTCCCCTTCTTCTTCCCTTCCCCTTCTTCTTCCTTTCCCCTTCTTCTTCCTTTCCCCTTCTTCTTCCTTTCACCTTCTTCTTCCTTTCCCTTCTTCCTTTCCCCTTCTTCCCTTTTCCTTCTCCCTTAAGCTAATAACCCCCCCGCAGCGCAGCACTTCCTCTCCCCCTCTTTAACGTTCTTGCCCCCTCTCCCACATCTCCTCTCCCTTCTGCACAGCTGCTGCTTGGAGCCGTTTCTCTCTGGGGTCTCCACCCTGAACCCTCTTGCCCCGACAGCCTCCTGCCGCTGGGAATTCTGCAGATAAATCATCGGGAATGGTCACAGTGAATGGCTGCTGCAGCCCTTTCAGCTCCCAGCTGCATGTACGTCTTGCTTCCTCCAGGGTTTCTCTCTTCCAGTGCTGGAAAGCACTGCCCTGCCAAAATGTTACTCATGTTTGCATGAATTTTAAGGCATTCCTGTGACAAGACGTTTGGCAACATGGGCCTGTAACACGCACACACACATTCACAAAAATATTACTTGGCATTTTCAATAAGCTCAGTGTTGAACACCTGTCAGCAAGATGTCTTTAATATTAACACAGTTAATTTGGCTGAAATCGGCTTTTCCTAAGTGAGAGTGAATGGGCAAATCCTTGATCTCATTAGATGCTTTACTGTAAGCTGTTCTGTGCTTGAATGCTCCAAAACCTGTGCAAACAGCACTGTGCTCCATAGGGACTCCCACCTGGGACTGCAGCTATAGTTACTGCAGGCATTTCAGGAACATCTCCACAGCAGCTGGCTATCCTTTCATAGACGGAAATAGCAGCAAATGGGAGATGTCTCAAACCCAGATTTCATGAGTAACACCAGGTGTCCCTGATGGTCCTGCTGAGCTTCTCCCCCTGCTGTTCTTGGGGCTTTGATCACACTGTTCTTGTTCTATGCTACTATGTCCAGGAGCAGAAACAGGGCTCAGCATTCTTGTTTTGGGCAACCCATCACATTATGGAGCTTTGTTCACAATAGCTTCACATCAAGGAAGTTTTTTTTTCCCACATGGCTGAAAACTTACTTGAATTCTTGGTGATGGGCTTGGTGAAGAGCTTTCCCATCTGGCAAAGCCGTCATAGTAGTGTTCCTTGTTGCTTTCCTGCACCTTGGCACAAAGTGTTTGGAAGTTCTGGGTGTCCTTCCTTCTGGAACCAAACACACTGAAGGGAGGTATGTGCTGCAAGCACTTGCCCATTAAATATGAGTTCTTAGGTCTGGATAAAGCCCTTCTCAAGGAAAATGTCATCAGCACTCATGGGGAATGGAGACGAGGTTGTGGGAAGACTACTTCAACCTTCCCAAGGGTCTCTGTAAGGATTTGCTGCAAGACAGAGGCACCGCTGGTGACCGTGCACATTTAGACTGGGGTCATCTGTCTCCCAGAACACAGTGATAAAGCACCTGTTTCCTTGGCTGTGCTTTCTGGAAGATGCAGGAGAAACGATCTATCTGCAAAAGTACTGTATGTAGTTCCATACTGTTTCCACATCAGCAGCATCTCTGTGCGTGCAGTGATAACACGGAGGCCCTGCATAGGAAGGAATGCAGAAAGTACATAAGTGAGTGGAGAGAGAACAAAATGAAACAAAATGCTTTATTCCAGCCTGCTACATTTTCTGATCCAGATGTTTCTTTCATTAAGAAAACAAAAAAAAAAAATCCTTTTTGAAACAGTAAAGACATATTCATAGTTCTGACATCCTGCAGTGCAATTCTGCTGTATGCTCTCAGAATGTTTCTCTGCAGACTCCCATTCACTCTGGCACCGGTCTCCACTGCCCTCGCTCTGCAGTCCTTCTGCTTAAGGTCACGTTTTCTTTGTTCACAATAGTTTGTGCTTTTCCTCACCTTGATGCTCCACTGCTACCTAATTGCTCAGGGCTCAGCAAGAGTTGGCAGACGCAAGGCACCCAACCCCGGGCATCTCGAGTGCAGATACTGGAGCAATCACTGTTTTTTCCATGTCCCTACTTGATGCGTAAATGGAAAAGAAAACATCAGATGGCAAAAAGGTTTGGTGGTCCTCTGAGTGGGTTTCATCTCCTTGCAGAAGATCTGAATCATACCACTTCAACAATGCAGCTGCTACAGCTACACCAGAGTGGCAGTGGAAATGGTGGGTTCACCTTATAATAGAGCCCTGAGTGGCAGCAACAGTGTGGAAAGGAGTTGGAATTAGAAGCCTACCACATCCAAAGGCAGGATTTGACCCAGGAAGGCAGTTACTGCTTTAGGACGTTTCAACTCCAAATCAGTCCCCAGGATGCCTGAGATAGCCCTCATGCCTCTAATGAAAGGAATAATTCTAAATATGTAACAACTCAGCCCGTGTTCAGATGTTGATACTGGCCCCTGTGCAGTTGTTTTGAAAGACCTTTTCCTGCGTAAATAGATTCATCTGAAGCTTTTATTAATATTATTATTTTTTAAGGAAAGTACTGATATGTGGGTCAAACCACGGATGACTTGGCAACAAGATAAGAGAAGATTTTAGAATGTCTTTCAAAATGGCTTTTCAACATGCACTTACAAGCAGACCTATGTTTCAAGCCCTCTCTGTTTCATTTGTAGGTTTGCCTTCCCAGTTAATTCGTGAACAAACTTTATAATTCCCAAATCAAACACAGGTGACCTCTTCAGCCATGTACCTTAGTGAGAGAGCTTTGAAACAGATGGAAAAGTACAACGTAGCCTCATTGAAGGGCTTTGATCCTTGCATTATATATAGGTATAGGTTTTATTGAATATATCAAAACCATGACTGAAGTTCTTCATGTTTTAGACCTGAAAACAGACCTGAATTCTGCAGAATGTCTCCATCTGTCCATCTCCTTTCTTTATCCAAGAGGGAGTGGGAGCGTTTGTGATGTCAATGGATAATGGGAAATTAATGCCAAAAAGATTTTTTGCAGGAATAATTGTGCACCACATTTTGGGACCATTCTTCTAGGAAAAAAAAATCATCATCAGTACCATAAAAATAGTTTTGCTTCAGGAGGGGTGAAATGATGAGCAACAAGAGGAGGGATTTTCTATGCTCGTTACAGCAGACCAAGATATGGATGGAGAGAACAGAAGGTGCATGCTGAGGAGGCCATTCCAGCTCCTCTGAGTTGTACCTGTTGTTTCTTCGATGACAGCTTACAAATCTGCTTCCCCAGCTGCTTCATGGCCCATTCTTTGCTTCACTCTGTCTCTGACACGTTGCTCAGGATGGGTCACCGGTGACTTGAGTTCAGCACAGGTGAACAGGAGATCTTTACTTTTTCCTCCAAAACCCTTCTCAATTTTACTTAATTCTAGCAATATGAAATGGGATCCTAGACCTTTTACTTACTTCTAGCAATGTTTCTATTTGATCCAGGCTCAGGAGCTGTGAACAGCTATCTCTGCTCTTTTCTCCCAAACCTATGATAAAGCATATGCTTTTCTTCCATACCCTACAATCAATCACAAGCAGCTGAGACATCCTCTGCCCTAACATGGCTCTGACCTGACATTACTTCAAGGTGTGTCATCACATATTGGACTGCCAACAGTCTCTTTTTTATGACTTCCCACATTACTTTTGCAGATGGATGAAATGATTGCCAACAACCTTTGCTTACTCTGCCATTGCTCCAAATGCATCATCATGTATCCTTCCTCACACACACTCCTCATATCCTCCCTTCCAGAATCCAGTGAAAGGTTTCCTTGTCTGCATCTCTCTCTGCTACCAGCCTTCACTACCAGCCTTTGTTTCTTTGCCTTGGCCCAGACTATCTCTCTACTTTGTTTCAAGAGACTGTCTGTTTTGGAATAGGTTTTGAGCTCTAGCATCCACCACTGCTTCTCTTCTGCAGCACAAAGCAAAACCAATCCCTCAAAGCCATCTCTGCAGCAATCCCTCCATTGTGCCTCTCAAGCCTGGGAACATATGCTTTACTTTGCAAGCACTTTGTGATTTCCAGATATTCATGTGCTGGATCTGTTATACAAACCTTTATACAAGAGCACAGTCATGTACAACACAAGACTTGTTGCTGGCACTCAGCAGAGAAATACAGTAATATAAATCATATGAGCAGAAGACTCTTGTGTCTTCCCATGTGTAGGCAACAGTATAACTTTATTAAATTCCAAGGGCTTGTACACTTCGCTCGCTCAGAAACTTGGACTGCACTTTACTGCCATTATGAATTAAAAATCAATAAAAAATAAAGCTCAAAAAGTATAAAATACACAACCACAGGCGCACTGGTGTCTCAGAGAAGTTGGCCTCATGCCTACATCTTTGAGCTTGGGTTAAAATGGGGTTAAAATGCCTTCATGGACTGTATTATTTAAGACTATGACAATTAATACAACACCAAGAAGTTACTATTTTGCTACACTGACAGCCTAAAATGTTTCCAATACTGACAGTCTCTATTATGAAGAGAAGAAAGAACCTATAAATGATATAAACTGAGAAAATCATAGAATTATGTGGCATGGTTATTTTCAGTGCATAGTGCAGAGTTAATGAGACGTGTGAATGGTTTCATTGTATAACAGTCTGAATTTCAGCTGTAAGCTATGGCAATTTCAGAGTGTAAACAGGGTCCAATTCATGGCTGGTGAAACTGGGCTGATGTCAGTGACACTGCCAAAAGGACGGGTTAAGTGCAGCACGTGTGCACACGGATGGAGCCTAGTCGTAGCTTTAGGAGGTGCCATGCATGGAGACTGGATGCAGGTGGGACGGGCTATTGGCCTGTTTGAGGAAGGTGTGAAGGTTTCATCCAGGAGAAACAGAGCTACAGGTGGCATTTCCCTCCAAGAAGTGCACAGTGGCCATGGTGGTATACCCATGGTGTGAAAGAAGACAGAAGAGACAGATTACTCAGCAAACCTGCTTTGAGGCTGTTGAGCAGCATGTTACAATTCACTCAGTTTGTGAACGTGAAAATCTTTGAAGTGAGCACCTGTTGGCTTTGGTTCCCAAGTGTCCTTGTGCTGAAGGCTGTGCTGCTTGCAATGTGGCAGCTTCTGCTGGTAGCAAGCACTGAGCTGCTGAGCGACATGGGAGAATCACATTTTTGCATGAGCTTAGGCTTATTTTTCCTACAAACTAATGCATAATTTGGTCACTTTAATGCACTTCTTATTGCTGTCATTGCCTTTATCACTTCTGGTCCATTCAGCACTTAAAAACATCTTGAAACACAATTATGTAAAACCTCTGGGCTGCCAAGCCAGCTCAAATAGATGCTGCAACCTGCTCCAAGCTGCAACTGCTGACAGAAGGCTTTCATGCACAGACCTTTCCACTGAGCTGCTCTGCACTGACTGGGTCTCCAAGGGTAAATACTTCCTTTCTCCATGTGATCCAGACCCCACTACAGTGTGGGAAGAATGAAGGAAGTGCCAGGCTTGGGGAAGAGGCAACAGAGGATGGCAAATCTATAGAAGGGAATGGAGAAGTGTAGCAGCAGGAACCCTACATCCTAGACAGAACACCAGAGGAGGGAAAAGAGCTATGAGGGAAGCCCAAGAAGTAGTGGAAATCAGTGGAGGAAATTAAGCCTGAGTTTGGCCATGGCAGCGGGTGAGCTTGCTGGAAGAAGCCCATCCGGGAGCAGTGCCAGGCCCAGCGAGCAGCCCTTGGCGCAGGCAGGGCGGGAGGCCCACAGGCGGTTCTCGTGCAGCCAGGGCTTCCCCATTTTCATCTCTACGATTCTGCGAGAAGGCAAAGGGATGCGGGGCTGTTGCAAAAGGCTATAAACAACACTGAGCTCATTTATTTCACTAGGATCGAGTTTCCTGTGGCTTCCCTTTCACAGTCCATCTCTCTCGTGCATTGATGCAGCTCTGAGTAATCCAACCAAGAGGCATAACTCAGCATCTGCTGGACGATTCTTCACAGTGGAATTAAAAACAGAAGAAATAGCATGTGCTTAGGAATAATCCTGGGTAGCTCTGTATCTGCTCCCTGATGTCTTCAAAAAGGAATAGAAAAATCATAATGAGGGTGATTTGGGGCAGATCACTGACTTGAGGGGTTGAAAAAGACCAATTTTTCAAGATCTTCTAGTCCAACCATTAATCCATCCCCATCATGCTCATTAAGCACATCCCTCAGTGCCACATCTGCTTGGTTCCTGTACACCTCTAAGGATGGTGAGTCCATCATCTCCCTGGGCAGCCTGTTCTAATGCATCACTACTCTTTCTGAGAATAAATATTTCCTAACATCCAACCTGAACCTCCCTGGCACAGCTTAAAGCCATTACTTCCTGTCCTATCGCAGCTACCTGGGAGAAGAGGTCAACCCCCACCTCACCACAATCTTTCAGGGAGTTGAAAAGAGCAGTAAGGTCTCCCCTGAGCCTCTGCTTCTCCAGACTAAGGAGAGGGATAGACCCAGGTCTGGTTAAAACTAAATGAAATGCATAGAGCACTTGACAGAATCATTTTTACTGCAAGGTGCTAGATTTATACGGCAGTTGTTTTCATCTTAGAAAACACTCTGTTAATGCTATAGACATAAAATCACTTTGTTACAGCTGCTCAGGAGACAGGTTGCTGGCCCACTGCTTCCCACCCAGATGTGAGGGGGGAATAACCAACCCAGGACATTCCAGAAAAACCCTGTCTTAAAGGAAATTATCCCTGGGAAAGGAAGCAGAAGTTGAATTGCTAACATTTGGTGTAACCCACAGACCTCCCAGGGTCCTGGTTTCTCTTCTGGAGATGAGGTACCAAAGCCAACTGCATGGTCTGGGGACAATTACAGAAAAGTCGGGTATTGAAATGTGGGACAGATGCGTGATGGAGCAGTGGTGTAAGGCTGCAGAGTGGCTCCATTTTACTTCTGATCTATGAGATCAGAAGCTGCCTTTATCTCTCTCCTTCCCTTGGTAGTGCCTGGAATGCCAGCTGAATGCTGGTGGCAGCACTACATTAGGTGATTAACATCAGGTGGGGAACGTATGGAAAGAGCAGCAAATCCAGATGGTAACGATGAGGCAGAGAGAAGCAAATATACTGTGTCATTGAAATGTTTCCTATAATTAGAGAAATTACAGTAAAGAAACAGAGCTGAAGAACAGGAAAAAAAGAATTGCCTCTGTTTCCAACTGCGATGTCACTGGATTAATGACTATTTCTCCAAGGGAGCAGATTCCTAACACCCAGGGTGCTGTGCAGCAGGACTAGATGTCCTGCCTCTCTTCCCTGAGACCTCACGTAGTGAAACTCTGTACTCAGCTAGACACCAAAGGAGAGCACTCCAGCATCCTATTCACTGCAACTTGAGGAGTACTTCCAGGCCTTTTTTTTTTTTTTTTTTTTTTTTGCTGAGGATGGATGGGTGGCAGGGATGGAATACATCTCAGGCTTATACACCCACTAAAAATAGAGCCCAGAGTATATTTTCTCCCTCTCTCCTAGACTGCTTTACTTCTGGGATGCATCCAAAAAGTGATTCAAGAGGGTAGCTGGGGTAGATGATCTCTGAATACAGTAGCAAGGGCTCTGTATTTTCTAGTTTCTGTAATATAGCTTCTAGTGAAGGAAAAGTAAGTTATAGACAGTGCTGCTTTTGTATCTGCTCCCTGAATCAAAGATCTCAGCTGTTGGAAATTAGAGTGTGGTTACTTTTTTGACCTCTCTGATTTCTGTAGAGAACAGTGACCTGGTCTCACAGGCATCCCCCCAGACAAGCCTCTGGGATTAGGAGTGAAGTTTTCTCAGTGTGCCAGGCCAAGGGTGCTGTTTGAAGTAGATGCCCAGAGAAGGAGAGCTAAAAGCTTCAGCAGCTTTTGCTGTGCTAATCCATCATCCACTGACAACTGGGTGGCTCAGGAGGGCTGGATGCTTTATGGAAGGAGGAGGGAGGTTTCTCATGAGAAGTGGGATTTTAATGGCAAAAGAGATATGTGAAAGCTTTAATCCTCGTGCCAGGGTGTGTTTCTGTTTAAGGAGGTTCTGACCTTATCCTTTGTAAAGAAAGAGTGCTGTGAACCCAGCTCTGCAGCTGGCCAAACTGTGTATTTATTTCTTTAAACAGCCCCAGTTGTGACCAGCCAGAAGGATAAGTGAGCTGCAGCTGCTGAAGTCCAGAGGGTGCTCTGAAGGAAAGGTCAGCACAGCAATTCCAAGCAGAGTGTGTGGCATTCCCAAAGGGTTAACAGCTAGGAGGAGTTGAAGCCCTAAAATAAATAAATAAATAAATAAATAAATAAAGCCATACCACAGCTAGATATTGATCCTTGGGTGCCTCATGCGATCACAGCTAGCATTGTTATGAATTACTACAGGCTTTTGAAATAATACAGGCTTGGAAATGCTGGGTTTGATGGTGTTTGTAAGGGGTAAGAACAGAAGACCTAGAGAGCGCTTCTGTGAAAATAAGACCCAAAGAGAAAAGAAATCAGTGATAACACAGCGTGTGACCACATCTACACTCCTTTGGGAGTCTGAACAAGCAGTCAGTTTGCTCTGTAGAATGTGCTACAGAACTCTGAAGAGCATCTTGTGCTTATTTCCAAACTTCTGGGAAAAGGGAAGTGCAAGGGGGATTTTGTGCCCAGTTAATTTTATAGAGTGCATTGAGTAAGGGTGGATTTATTTTCCAAGCTACATGTTTCAAACACTGCTTTGTGTTTCTTCACTGGGGATGCAGGGTACTGTTTTATTGCCTTGTGTAAATTGCTCGTTGCTTTATTGAAGTATAAAAACACTTGGCAGGGCTACAGCGTTCCATTATCTTTCAATTGGGTGGGCAATAATTGCCTAAACAAACACAAAACCTTATTAAACTCACAAATGCCTAGAAATCAAAACAAGAACAGGGACGTCCAATGTTCTGTAATGAAGAAATGAATGTGGCTTTTAACTACTGAACATAACAAAATCTGAAAAACCACCTTGAAAGCTAAAATAAAAGCAGTCTGACGTTAGCACTGCCGGCAGCATTTCCCCATTTTCCTGTCTGCTTCCACCTCTATTAGCATGCCACATTGTTTGTTGTCAGCACTGACCAAATCCCAAGGAACTGCCAATATTTTTGCTTCCAGATTAAATTCAGTAGGGATAGGTGGTGAAGGAGAAGGTGGCAGTTTCTTTTGTTTGCTCAGCTCTTGGAGAGGGTACCACAACTGTGGTGTCTGTGCCTCTTCTTGCACACAAGAGCTGGAAACCAAGCCAAGAGCTAACCCCCTTCTGCAGCATTCATCCTTCATGAAAGCTGACCTCATCTCAGACAAACCTCAGCACATTTGTCACCAGGAATTTGTGAGTCATGCCTCAGAAGCTTTTCTCCCTCTGCACCAACCACCCAACAAGAACAGCTTGTATTGCACTGGCCAGAGCTTGGCTACTGAATAACTAGTTGGGATTTTTCTCTGGTTTCCCATGAGCGAAGCTTGATCAGGGCTCTGCACATCAGTTGTCTTGACAGCACTGAGGAATGCTATTTACATAAGGACTCTAATATACACAGTAAGGCAAACAAGACCCAGGTGAGCCTCGTCTTTTGACACGTTTGCCCAGAAATTTCTGATGCACTTTGCACAGCAAAGCTAGAGACTGAGGCACCTCAGTGGCATTCAGCAGCCACATATAAAGCCAATAAATCCCTGCACTTGGGAAGCGAGCTGTTGTCTCTTCTCATATTGGAGGGCAACAGCCTGGGCATATACCCACAAATACAGGCAGCTCTTCTCTACACCCATGACCCTATCCATTCTACCTTATAAACATTGTAATAGTTCTTTTCTCTGCCTTCATCCAAACAGAAAAGACCATGGGGTCCATAGCACCCATGAGGTTTACAAGTATGAGTTTTGCTGTGTCTGCTGTCAGGTCTAGTGTCACAGGACAGATGCTAGCTGGCAATAACAGTATCATAAAATGAGGGAACACATAAGGACTGGCCACTCTGGACTATTTAAATGCACAGACAAGGGATGTCAAACAGTAGAAAGCAAAATCTTTTCAGGAGTGTTTTTGAGATCTAACATACTGATTACTTATGTCTGGCAAGCTTCCATAGCACCTACCACAAAAGAAACAAAGATTTTCCAGACTAAGAGTAAATAAAGTCATTATAATGGGGCTGACCCAATTAGCAACTCTTACCTCAGGGCTGGTGGCCTCTATGTCACACGTGCTGTGATTCTGCAGAGATGAGCTATACTGGAGGAGACTGAATTGCATCAAAAAGCACAAACAAACCTCTTTCCTCACTACAGCCTCCTCATCCCCAAGACTTAAATAATGTTTGAGCAGCACTTTGAGTAATACAGGTGCTACATATGTGCTAAATGCTGTTTCCAATATTAGTCAGCTGGTGTGATATTGCCTGCACCTGTGCCAAAACCCATAGGGTTTTGCATGGCTTCCACAATAACCTATAACTCAGCCCAGGCTTGCTGTGAGCTTAGTATGAACTCACTCAAACCTAAAGAAGGTAGTTGGAAGATTTGCAATCTAGAGTCATGGATTCACAATGAAAAATGAATGAGGAAAACCTCCCCCATTCCACCACTTCCAAGTGTTGAGTCACAGCCTCTGCCTGCCTTCTTCCCCTTGGTCCCAACCTGGCCTCTTCTAGGGGAAGAGAAGTGGGCTACAGGGTAAGGCTGACATTCATCTCTTATACTAGAAACCTGAAGGGACATCAAGGTTGATCCTGGTCAGGTTTCTGAAAGAGAGAGGAATTCAGAGAGTCACAGGATAAACGTGAGCCTGAGGGAAGTCAGAGCCTGAGGTACCAAAGGCAAGCCACAGACAAGTGGCTTCATTGTAGTGTGCAAAGAAACTCCCTGTTACCAGGCTGGCTAGACAAAATGAAGGACAATTTTTGTCCATCCCATAGCTGAAGCTGGAGAAAGCAACAAATTTCACTCTCAAGGTGAGCATATCTTGCCAAACCTCTGGGCTTGGGCAGCATTTTGTTTTCTCAACAAATCAGAGACAAGAATGCTAAAAACCACATATCTATCCCAAATCTTCGCCACAGAAAATAGGATGATTACAGCTACAGTTTTCCTAAAACACAAAAATGCCTGAGGCAGACAGCCTGCGTGGAAACCTTTAGCTCAAAGTGCTCAAAAGAGATACAGAGAAAAGTCTTCTGCTGGGAACTGCTGCCCATACATGCAGGAGATGCCCATCCTTTGTGCTGGAAGGAGAGGAGCTGAAAGACTGGATATGCTGCGTTCCCCTGAAATATAAAACAACTCCTGACCATTTCTCTCATTTGAAACAGTGAGTGTTTAAATCCTGTGCAAATTCCAGGTTGGATAGCATCATTATACCCAGTTAAATGGTTATGGTGGTTTTTAATTAAACTCATAATTCTTTTTGATTGCCTGCAACATCACCAGACACTAACAAACCCCTAAGAGATCCCAGGGGTGAGATGGGCCATAAAGAACACTTACATTCCTATGGCCATGCTGCAATTGTCATTGCTGCATACGTTTTACAGCCAGGTTAACTGCCACTAAAGCTTTTGCACAGCAGATGTTTGCTATTCTGAATTCAAGCAGGTGCATCTGCCAGGGTAGTTTATCCCCACTGAAGGATGATAGCTTCAGAGCAAGGGCAATGAGCTATTGGGAGTCCTACTTTAATTGTCCTCATTCTGGCTTGATTTCTCCTAATAAAAGGGCTCAGCTGGGTGAACATGGGGCAACATTGCTACTACTCTAATGGGGCCAAGCATCTCCAGATCAGGCTCCACCCAAAGGATGATGGTTTAGTGGATGTGATGATAATCCAGTGAGCATAGTGGTGATGGGTTTATGGTTGGACTTGATGATCTTAGAGGTCTTTTCCAACTTTAATGAGTCTATGATTCTATAGGGGGAAAAAAATAGTGGGTAGGAATGCGTATGAGCCCCAGATCCACTGATGACACCAGACTCCAGAAAGGCAGAGGTTCAACACAGTCTCCAGCACAGATTTCTCTTGTCAGTATGCCTCTTCATTACCCAGGACCAGTGCTAGGCTGGACGTGCAATCTCACAATCCACTCCAAGTCCCAGCATTTCTGCTTGGTCTACAGGCAAGTAGCCAGGTTGGGAACCATTCCCTAGGCAGAGGGAGTTGCTGTGTGGCACATCAGGCCCATGTCCTCTTCCTGATGGTCTTGCATTAAGTTTCTGATGGATCCTGAGGATAGGAATCTCAGAACACCATGAGATCAGAGGCCTCGAGATAGCCCTTCCCATTCACCATCCTGGAAGGATTACAAGCAATCTAATGTCCAGACTTCATAGGGTCACAGCAGCACTTTCTAAAAAAAGCCCTTTTGAAGCATGGCACATTTGAGGTTGTGGAAAATTTAATGAAGTGCTTGACAGCTCTTTCCAGGAGGACCTTAAGTGGATTTTCTTCCAAGAGTCTGCATTCAGTTATAGTTTGGAATATGTGATCTCATGGCGTTTGTATTTACACCTCTCACAAAACCTTTTTTTTTTTTTTTTTACAGCATCAGTATCTCTAGGTTACTCTGAGGCACCAAGTGAAGTCACCGTAAGGTCACCCACAGGATACTGCCTCCTACACGGAGCACATCAGTTTGGCTGTGGGACAGCTACAGCTGAAGTTACTTTCTGTAGCTGTGAGCTGAAGAAATACAAGCAAGGGATATTAAAGTGATGAAATAACACAATAAATAAAAAAAAAAGAAAACACACCATAGTGAAAACAATCCCCTGGCTGGGGGCAGTTACAAGGATTTGATAGTGAAAAGGGTTTTCTCCATCACCTATTAGAAAAATGTGAAGTACCCCAAGAAAAAAACATCTCAAAAGGCAGTTTCTTTCATGACTTCTTTAAAGAACTGCTCATATCTCACAAATAAACATTTCCTTGTCAAGATATTTCTGTATTTAGTCCAAGATTCCCAAGCCCTCCTGGAAACATCCCACCCCGCAATGCAGGTGACCCTCTCATCACCTCTCAGTGTCACAGGAGGCAGCAAATCAGCCTCACACCTTGCAAAAGCAAATTTCCTTGGTTAAAAAAACAAGGGGGAAAAAGGAAACAGAGTACCTCTCAAAACTGTATTTACTTCACTAGGCTGGGACAGAAAAAAATTGATATTGCAAACAAAAGCTCACCTCCCTTCCAGAGGAAAATGGAGCCTTTGACTCCACTGCTGAATAATTGGGACACAGTGTAGTGGGTATGGGTTGATTGTTGGACTTGATGGTATTAGAGGTTCTTTCCAACATTATCAATTTTACGATTCTCATAGAATTTGCTCAGAAGTATCAGCTTGTCTGACCCAGGCTGGAGTTAAGAAACACCCTGATTCCCAACAAATCACCACACTAAGGTGACTCACAGCTCCCTGAATGCCCAGAACTTCAACATTAAAAAAATGTGGGATTTTTTCCCCTCTTTAGTATAGCTATCCCACTGACTTCAATGGGCACAAACATTCCCAAGGCTGGAAACCCCAAATTACCTGCATATGTTCTGCACATTTCTGAAGCCTTCCAACTGCTAATAAGACCATCATGTCGCAATAATAAGTTTGGCTATGCGAAACATTAGCAAGATTGTGTGTCAGACCTGGTCTACTCCAGTTGATTGGAGAACTGCCATAAATAAATCAGGGTTTGGCCTCAAGTGCAATGAAGCTAAGGCCAGCTTCTGCCTGCTGCATGCATGTGGAGCAACCCTCAGCTTGGGTCAGATAGGCGGGTATTATTCAACGCTCTGATTTCTACAACTGCTCAGAGTTTGAATACTTCCCATCCACCGTGTTCTCAGCCTCATGGCTACAATGGGTGCAGGGAGAACAAAGACACAGCACTTTGCAAACTATGGAGGCAAAGTGCACCTTCAGAGTAAGTATTTGTAATTTATGAGCATCTTACTCTTCTAAAGCTTGGTGCTGCAAACGGTGGCAGCTGCAGAGCTGGAGGAGCAGCATGCACTGAAGCAAAAAGAGGAAAAAGCTCTTAGCTGGTTTACTGCCATATGGATGGCTCCCAGTGCAGGAAGATAAATGAATTAGTCTCATTACCCCTGCCTATTTTTTCCTGGCTCTCCTGGGAGTCTCAGTTCCAGCCTGCAGCTGAACTGAGTAGAATGTTTTAGGGTTTGTTTGTTTTTTTTGCTTTTTTCCCCACAGGCACAGCACAAGATTTCTGGATCAGGCCCTTTGGGAGATGCTGTTTTTGTGTGGGCCGTGTATGAAGAGCACTTTCCAAATGGAGATACAGAAGCCCCAACACCTCCAGCAGCTCTCCCTATTCCACAGGGAGCAGCAGTGGCTCCCCTCCCTTCCTTCAAGTAGAGCTTAGGGCAAAAGGGTATCGGGGTATCTAGGGGTTATCTGTGGAGCTGTCAGACACAGACCAGGGTAGCAAGTATTCAAGAGGTTTGTATCGCAGAAAGAATGGATGCATTGGAGAGCAGTGATTGTAGGGGAACACAAGGGACACTTAAGTGATGTAATGCCCCCTTGGCCTTTCTCTTCCCCAACTTTTACTGCAGCTCTGTCTGCCCATGATGCTCCCCTCCTACCAGCTCCTCCTCTGGGACTGATTTCAAAGGAAAAGGGAAAGCAAGGCAGAACTGCTCAGAACAGATGTAAGAGCAGGGGAGGACCAAGAGGAAGGTGTGAGGGTCCCACTAGGGGCAGGCAGATGTAAGGGGACACTAAAATCCCCAGAGCATCACAGGCAGGAGTTAGCCATGGGGGGAGACCTCCCAACTTGCACGTGTGGGCATGCACACTTGGCTCTGGTCCTGGGAGAGTTAAAGGCTCTAAAACACGACAAAAAACCCATCCCTAGTTTTCCCCATGCACACATCCCACCCAGCACTGCTCTGTCCTGCCAAAGCAGTGAGACAATGGGGAAGAAATACCTCAGCCCTTCACCTCGCTGGTTCCTCTTCAAGCATCTCACGGTAACATGGAAATGCAGAAAGGAAATGGACTTGGAGGAACTATAGGGATTATGTTTGCACCATTCTTATGTAACAAGGTTCAATGCCGTGCAAGGCAGACAAAACCCAGGATGAAAGGGCTCTATCATAGGCAAAACTGCCCCACGTCAATGCCCAGAGTCCCAGCTGGCAGCCCCTGGATAAGCCAGTCAGCATTACAGGGGACAAAGCAGCCTGGCTGCACCGAGAAGGCAGAAAACACGCTTTTAGAGCAAAGTCACGCCTTTTACTGACAAGTGTAGGCTTAAGAGGATTAGCAGGGCACAATGCCTCCCTTCTGGTTCACTCACCAGCCTTCTATTCCCTTCAAGTCAGGTATGCTGCTGTCCCTGCATTCAACTGGAGAATGCAAGGACAGAGAGGAAGAAAGAGGCAATTTGAGAAAAGGTCAAAGCCAATGGGGTCTACACAAATTCCTCCCACCTCCCCTCAACTACAGGCTGGGCACTAAGTAGAGATGAAAGCTGCTGCTGGTTATGTGCCCAGGGTTATTTGGGACATTACCAGGCTCCTGGCAGCACAGGGCCCTGCATGCCACAGGTTGTGCCAATGTAACCTAGGCAATCACTCCTGCTTGCCTTGTGATCTCCTGTCCCAGCTGCAGCAGAGCCAGGTTGCTGCCACTGCCTACCAGCCCCATTCCTCTGCTGCCCTCCAGCTTCTCCAGAGCTCTGCCCAGGCTGCTGAGCAGCTCCCCATCCCTGCACTGATCAGGCACCCCCTTATCCTGCTGGCTCGAGCTCATCTTCTCATCATACAACACCTTAATGGCTGCATTCTAGTTCTGAAGCAATCTAATCTGTTTGCTCACTTTGCTTGGATTCGCTGTGTCTGAAGTGGCAGTGGATTACTGCTGTTTGTGTGCTTCTCACCAGCCTACCCCAAGTGGAAAGCCTGCAGTGAGGCTAACAGCAGCCCAGAGTGCCAAGAACAGCACCAGGCTCAGCCCAGCAGCCAGAAATCCACATGTGGGATCTGGGTCAGACAAACGTGCCAGTGGAAGAATCATGCTTGACTGCTAGAAAAAAGACAGGGTCCTGGCAGCTTGTATCACACAGACTGGTCCCATCAGCCCCAACAAGATCACATACACAAAAGGGTACAAAAACTCTTCTGGGAGCCCTTATGAAAGATGACAGCTTTAAGTTACCAAATAAAGTCATTATCATTTGACTGCACTGGCAACAGTAATATTACCATTGTGTTTCATCTGTCCACATCACTTTGCAGGGACTAACTAGTTCACCCTCATAACAGCTACAAGCAATTTCTGCTTAAGAATCATTACTGTGTCTCACAGGTGGTGATAATTCTTCAAGACAGATATTTCTCCAGAACCAGCAGCTCCCAGATCCATGATGGGAACAGGAACTCCTGCATGCTCCTTGAATTGCTTTCCTGAGTCCCTGGAGAAACACAGCAGCAAGAAGAATACTGGGGAATTCAAAAATACAGATGTCAGAGAACTGTTCACATCCCAGCAGGAGCCAGCGTGCCAGCAGGGGTCAGAGCACCACACAGCCTCTCTACACAGCTTGATGACTGATTTCTCCTCAGTGTCCTACTGAAATCCTGTTTTGATATGATTTGAAGGATCTGAGAGACAGTTCAAAGGGCCTGACAGGTGAAGCATCCTGTGCAGACAGTCAGAAACAGCGCTCCTGTGTTGTAATAAGGGCAGAGACCCAGCAGAATGGTCCAAACAGACCATGTAAACCTTGCACTGAGTAACAACCCAGCTGGAAATCCATGTTCAGGGGAGCCAGTGCCGCCTCTGTGCAGGCTCAGCACCCGCAGATGGAGTTACACGAGCAAAGCAGCAGATGCAGAGAGCACCCACTAAGCCAAAAGGCCTGGGGGAGTGTGGGGGGGAACTGGGCAAGGACGTACCAGGGTGCAGGAGAGGTGAGGCTCCCAAAGCTGTGCAGAGTCTGCTTCCTCTGTAGGACTAAGATGATGCTTTGCTGCTGGTTTTCTAAGTGATGAGGAAATGAAAACCCAGCAGAGAGTCAGAAAACTGCCCTGCTTAAAAGCACAAGCCCCCCTACAAATAGCCACAAAACTACACGTCAGCGCACACAGGAAAAGCACATTCTGCACAGCTTAAGGCAGGGAGCAGCACTACCACAGCACGGAGCTGCAGAGCAGCCTCTCCTCACCAGGCTTTGCAATCAGCAGAAATATTCAGTCCCACAGAGAGACTGACAGGGCTTCCAGGGGAGACCCTCCGTTCGGATTTCTGTCTCCTCCAGCAAAACCTTCCTTCCTGAACCTTCTTTTTTTCCCCCAGGCGGCCCTGGGAGGCAGCACGGAGCGCGGCCCCGCGGGTGCAGTGCCGCAGCCAACCGTGTGGCTGCAGTGTCCGCCGTGCTTTGGGGACAGCGGGAGCTCAGCATCCCAGCGGCAGCTGGGAGCAGCCGGCTCACGTCTTTCCAGCAGTCAGCTCTCTGGGCTCGGCTGTTCTGCAGCATCTTGATCACTGGGAGGCCGCACAAGGGAGAAAAAGGATCTGGGAGAACCCTTGAGCTCAGGTGGCCCCGAGGCCACCATCGCAAGCCGTTGTAAATCCTCCCATGCCCTCACCACGACGTTCTCAGACACTCCTTCCCTCACTGGAGCTGGGTCTGGCTGCATAAAGCATGTCTGCACTGGCTGAGGTTGGAAGGTAACTACACAGCTGGCTGTCATCTTATTTATCAGTTGTGTTCTTTTGGCTGGGAACGCAGGTGACTTTAACCAGTTTAGAACTAAGCACAAGCTGCTTGCCTTGCTTTGTCCAGCCCCACTGGAGCAGCTCACCTGTGCCCCTCTCAAACCTCACCAAGTTCAGCATGGACCCTAACAGGTCATTCCTTACCAAGCTGCTACCTACCAGGGCATACCCTTTCTTGCTACATATGCAAGAGCTTTTTTTGTTTGTTTTTTTAAATCATCAAATCAGCCACAGAAGGACATGCACCAGAGCTGGTTCCTGAAGCAGCCTCATGCTCTGCTTTAATCTTCTCACCTTACAATTTCACCAGTGTCATCCCCTTCAGCTGAGCATCCAGACTCTGCCTCTCCACCTTTAGTGCAGCCCATCCCCTCCCTTCCAAGATCACCCTCCTCCTCATGCCCTATCTCTATCACAAGTCCTTTCTTGCTGGTTTGGTAATCTCTCAAGATAAGGCTGCCAAGGGAGCACAGGAACTTGCATCCCACACAGGGGAAAGCCCTTCAGCTAGGCACATTACCTTGGCTTGCTGTCATCCATCTTGGATCAGCACTGATCAGGGAGACCCCCAGTGGGTGCCCCCAGCAAGATTCAAGAACTGAAAGCACCTAAGCACCCTCCCCACAAACTACCTTACCTGCTGAACGTCCTCCAGACCTGGTGTTTTATATGTGTGATTGCTAATAGCCACCACAAGGCTTACCCACCGGAATAGCACAACGAGCTGCAGAGCTTGTGAACCACACCTGCTGCAGCTCCCAGCCCCTCCTCTGCCAGATGGAGATAGGAAAGGCACAGCTGAGATAGTGCAGATAAGGTGACACAAACTTATTTCTGCTTCCAGATGATACCAAGGGATCACCCCTGCAGGTGACAGCGTTTGTCGAGGGGATGGCATAGGAGATGCTGTGTCAGATGGGTTGGGTGAATCACATCTTGCTGCTGCTTTCTTCCCATTGATAATGATAGGAGCCTTGATGGCTGCTACAGATACCAGTACCTGTGCTGCTGTGCTGGCAGCTGAGCCCTCAGCCATTCATGGTGGTCTCTGCTCTGCCACCGGATCACCAGTTGGCCTGTCACCATGTGGTGTCACACTACACGAGCTCAGGCCACCATGTGTTTGCAACCCTTAGTTTATGGACCAAAGAGCCCCAAGATGGTTTTCAGAGACTTGGCAGTTTGGTTAAGCAATGTTGCTACGTGCCTGGCACAGCTTGTTATGCAGAGAGGTGCTCCTATGTTCTAAATATGGATATGAATATGTTTTTTACAGTAAGAACAATGAAGCACTGGTACAGGTTGGTCAGAGACGTGGTGGGTGCCCTGGCCCTGGAAGGTACCCAAGGTCAGGCTGGATGGGGCTCCGAGCACTTGATGTTGCTGAGGGTGTTTATTTCAGGGAGGTGGACCCGACGGCCCTTAAGGGTCCCTTCCAACTCAAAACATTCCATGAAGAAATCTCAGCTCCTTCCCAGGGGACCATCACACCAGGGCCACATCCACCACCTCTTCACCCTTGTGCAGTCTTTGCATTCAAGCTGCAGCTCCATTTTCTGTTCCCAGAGCTCAGATACCTCTCCCCATCTGTTGTTTTTCTCTGCTTCTGAAGCCATCCACTTCCACTAGCAGAACAGTCGCTAGGTTTGAGGCAAAAGCAGTGTTAAGAATATTGTTTAGCAGCTCCACACTTCAAACTGGAATGCCTCCTGCCCTCCTTTTTTTTTTCCAGGCACGTTGTGAGTAAATTCAGGGCTGAATAACAGCAAATGGGAGCCCTCTGAGCTGCCCACGTTACAGGTATGGTAATTCCAAACTGATCCTCCCTTGTGCTGATAACAGAGCTTGCTATTGTTTTCCTGAAGTCCACATGTCCGAAAACACTGCCGGTGTAGATAATCGCAGCGAGCACATGCTTTTGAATCTGTTACTAAAACAAGCCTGGGATTTCAGCTTGTTAAAAATCATGGCCCTGATTATGTTTGTTCTTTTTTTTAAACGCAAAAGCAAAACTTTCCTTGGCTCAGAATGAAGAAGGATCTAGCTCTTAAACAACACGTATAAAGGGGCAGATGTGCCCCTCCTTTGCCTGCTTGTGATGAATTAACAAAGCCTGAAAGCTTTCAACATTTCCCTGGTTGTTGTGTTGTGGTTTGTTTTTTTTTTTTTCCTTTTATTTCATTTCCTTTTTCAGCTGCAGAGGCCAAGCAACGTGAAAGTCTCCTGCTTTTGTTCTCTGACTCCAGTAGCAATACCAAGCTAGGTTAAGCTACATCTCTGACAACACGGGGTTTCATTTTAGCTTTGCTTGAGCTCCTGATGGCCACCCCCTGCATCCATCTCTTCACTGCTGTCGTGCCGCTCTGCAGCCAATGTTGCTAACCACACACAGCTGAAGAAAGAAAATGATGAAGGGCTGGGTCATTAGCAGGGTGCTTCCAGGGACTACTGAATGGTGACAACCAGGGAATGCTTTGGCTTCTGCTCTCAAGCAGCTGGGCAGAAGAGGTTTTCTTGGGCTCTGGACCTTCATTTGACCACTGCTGGATGGGAGCTCTTTGCTTTGCAGCCTCTTTAGCATAGGGGCACCTGATGTGCAATACAAAATGGGAAAAATATGAAATTAAATGTTTAGATTTGGACAAATGAAAGGGAAGAAAACTTTTCCCTCTCTGTGTCCTTCTTGCCTGTCTCCTGGCTCATCCAGCACAGATGTGGGGCTGTAAACATGTTGACACTTGGGGCCTAATTCCCCATCGTGTGACACTGCTGCGGTGCTGCAGAGTGTCCCAGTGCAGAGGGATTGTAATTACATCTCACCTTACTGAGTGTTTTGGCTTGCTTGCCTCCTGTTGCCTCCCCAGACCTGCCTGACTCGTTCGGCCGCTGCTACCAGACCTGCTTATTATTCTGCACACCCACCCACCGCCCTTTCATGTGCATTCATGTTTGTGCCTAAAAGCTGCAAAGGGACATTTTTGGGGTGGGGACCCGGGGGGCAGGAGGGAGGGGGGTGAAGCTGATGAGGGTTTGGTGCTACCCCCACTTTGGGACTCAGGGACCAGCAGGGATGTGTGCTCCATTTGGCACACAGTGATGGCACAGGCTATGAGGGTGAGTCATGCTGTTACAAAACACGGAAAATTTAATGAGATGCTTCCTGAAACTTCGGTTCTGCTCCCACAAAGCATGAGAGTAAGGGCAAACCAGACGAGAGCAAGAGAGTGTGTACAGGGCAGGATCCCTGAACCTAATCCACTTCTGCCTCCAGGAACAGATGAAGCAGCCTCTTGGGGTAAAGCTTTGTTCTGTCTGATGATGTTGGCTTCTAGGTGCCCTGATTTAGTCTGTGTGTCCCCATGGGTGGCAATGACACTGAAGAGGGCTCTGGCAGCAGATGGAGAATCGCTGAACTGTTTGAATTGGAAGGGACCCTTAAAGGCTGACTAGTCCAACTCCCTGCATTGGACAGAGATACCTGCAGCTCTATCAGGTGCTTAGACCTGTCTCCTTACCCTGAGTATCTCCAGAGTTGGGACACCCACCACCTCACTGAGCAACCTGGGGCAGTGCTTTATGTCCCTAAAGATTGCATTGAGTGGTGCCCTTCAATCTCCCCAGACAGGGCAGCATGACACTTGTTCCCGAATCCACAAATCCAGGGGTGACATCTCCATCCACTGTCTGATTCTGCTGGGTTGGAAGTGACACTGTGATGTACAAGAAGCTTCCCAGTGCAGGTGAATGGCAGAATGGGGCTGAGTCGGCCATCAGGACTGGTCACAGCAGATGGGTACAGGTGTCCCTGCACCAGCAGCACGCTCAGCTGACACCAAATTGTGCCATGGCACAGCTCAGGGTCTAGGGGACTCAATCCCAGCCTCTCCCACAGGTGTTCCCAAGGTCAAAAATAGAACCAGATTGAACAGAGGCGCACGTGCAAGGGCTGGTGTCCACGTGAGAGGTGGAAGATTTGTGTTCCTCCTCTGGCTGGCTCAGAGGCTGCAGATGGGTTCCTCAGGGAGTGCCCTCACCTTGGGCTGGTGGCAGTCCCACAAGTACCCCGCTCCAGGTGTGCCTGTTTGTATAAAATGCTGTCAGCCTCCTGGACCACGTCACCCCCTGGGTGTTCCCCCTGGCCTGGCTCCAGCAGGTGGGATTTCTCCATCGCCACTCCCAGTTCCTTGCCCTGTGCTCCTGGACCAATGCTTTTACAGCATAAAATCGACTCCCTGATTTTCTATTTAGGTACAAACACAAAGGGGGGTGGGGGCTTGTTGAGGTTTCATCAGATTTCTTAGATGCTGGCATTGCAGCAAGCCTAAGCATGACCCAGCGAGGCTCTTGGGACAGCAAATTCCAGGCGAGGAGAAACTGCACCAGAACAAAGGGAGTTTGTCTAAGAACAGGAGCACAAAGAAAAGTCCTCATTGTTTTAGCTGGAAGAGAGAGATGAAACTGTTTCTAAAGTTAGGTGAAGTTCCCAGCCTCACAGCCATCCCTCATTTGTGACCCAAATTACAACGAGTCCTGCGGCAGCACCTACCTTTACCAAACTGAGCTATTTGCATCAGAAAAGCATCGTTAAAAAAGAAGGCTCAGGCAGATGCCGCTCATCTGGTTCACCTGAGCTCCTTTAACTGTTCAGGGGAGTTGTCCCTGCCTTGCTGCCATGGAACTGAGCTCACAACCAGTGAGAGAACTGCAGAGGGGTTATGGCAGAGGGAGAATGCGGGCAGCTTTCCTCCAGCCCCGTGCCAGATCAGCTGGGCACCTTGCCTGCTCCCACTGAAACTGATCCCGACCTTAACGGAAAAGGGGAGCGTCCTCCTGGATGACTCAACAGTTCCGAAGAGAGCATTGAGAAATGGGCAGCTGACATCAGTAAATAAGCTTGCTTTCGTTTTCGGGAGTGACTGCTGTGCCGGACGGGGATCAGGTGTCTCGGTTACCCAAAGGAGATAGAGTTCAGTCGAAAGGTTTGGTGGGTGGTGAGAGTCCATAGCCATGAGCTACCCTGGGGCACCTTCAGATCTGGAAATGCAATGGCATTTTCCAACAGTAACAGTCAGGAGAGATTGGGATCTTTCCTGGATGCAGATTGATGTGAGCACCAAATGAAGCAGGGGCTCACCACGAGTAATGTCAGAATATCCTCATCCACATCTGGGGCAGTTCTGTGGCCATTACTATGAGAGAGACCTTTTTCTGATGGGGACAAATGCACCCCTTCCTGCACTGGTGTGGGGAAGGTAAATGTGTTATGACTTTGATCTGCTGCTTTGCTTAATTCAGTCTAGATAAAATGCCCCCATAGCCTGTCACTGTTTTCTGGATGGTAACTATGGATGAGGTCTGCTAGTCTGAACACAGACCTCAAGCAGATGAGGAAAGGGATGCGATGACAAAGGTAGCTGTAATAGCAGGACAAAAGGAAAGCCTCTTCCCTTCCTGTGCTGTTGTAACAAACAAGTGGATTTCGTCTTTTCCCCAGTGGGAACACCACATAACAATAACAGAAATTACCCGCAAATGGCAGCACTCCCAAGTTTCCATACCCTTATGGTGCTGTTAGAAGCCCTTTTTGAGCAGATGCTGTGACTCTTTCCAGCATTGTGGCATTCACCCCTGCACGGTGAGCCCAGCTTATGTCCCCACACGTGCACACGCTGGCACGGATGCGCTTATAGCCCTGTAGGTCCTGCTTGGAACGGGAACCTGTTCCCCACTGCAAATTGTTCCACCTCGCCCTGCTGGAAGGCTGCCCGCACACCCAGGCATAGCACTTCCAAAAGACAGAGATGTCCTGAAAGTCTAGCTTCACGTTTTACTGATTGTAACAGGATAACTGGTTTTCACAGATGAGTAAGAGCAGATACTGGTGCTTTTTATAATTGCTACCGTCAAGCTTCGTTGTGCTTTTGAGCTGAATGAGCTTAAGTATACACAGATGGGTGTGGGAACGTGTCCCAGATTGCACCTACCACATTCTTCCTGTCTTCTCTGGAAGAGATACCGTCATTGTAGTAACCACCCTTCACCACCCCACAGGTTTGAGGCTGGATGGAGACCAGAGCTTCTCTTCCCACCACCCGGGTCAGCCAGTATGTGGGCAGCTGGCAGTGCCCCCACCCCATTCTTCTGGTTGATGTGCATACAGCAGCTTCAGTGAGCCCCAAGCTCACTGCTTTTGGCCAGAACTAAATTCACAAGTAAGCATCTACCAGGAAAAAAGTAAGGTCTGACACTGAGGAGACCATAGCACCGAAGGGGCATGGGAACAATGGAGCTCCCCTGCCCCACTGGGTGCTGTTCCCAGTTTCCCCACTGCATCTCATGGTACATCCAGCAGCAGGTGCATCTGCAGATGCGTACAGCCAGACTTTCCAAGAAAGAAATCACCATCAGAGATGCAGAAAAGAAACAGCCTTTCATAGGAAATCACCTCAGTCGCTCTCAAGTGGAAAAGGTGCTGCCCTGAGAGGAACCTTTCTGGTTTTGATTTGCTCCACTGTAAGTTGTTTTGCAGATGAATTCCAAGGGGGGAGGAAGAGTGATGGTTTTGCTTTCATCAGCATTTCTTCTGAAATTCTTTCAGTTCTTCTGAAAAAGACTGGAAAATGAGATGTCCTGGAAGAATCTCCCATGGGAAGGCATCGATGAAATCACCACTTCCAGCTCCTATTTGTCCAGATTTGAATAAAAACTGCCCATTAAAGGGGAAAAAGGACCACAGAGGCCTTTCTGTGAAAGTCTTCATGGAACCACTTGTACTGCTCTGTTTATAAATCCCCCCTCTGTCAGGAAGGGAGCAGTGCGTGCCCTACGCTCTGTGTGGGATCTGCAGCTATCCTGTAAGGAATGCTGCCCCGTCTGAACTGGGGATGGGCTGCGGTCAGGACACATTCCTAGAGTTTGCTGATAGGGATCAGGGGCCATATAGCCCCTGGCTGGGCTCCAGGAGTGACCACACTGTGGCCAGAGAAATGAAACCCCCCAGCTCCCAAGTTGCTCAAACCTGTTGTCAACTGTGCTTTCAGTAAACCTCAAAGGACTGATGTTCCGTACTGCTCCTGTTTACCTTGTCACCAGTAAACTTCTTGCATCCAAGTTATTATTGAATACCTGCCACACAGAGGCATCTTCTCACCTAATTTACCCCTCTGCATTTTATTTGCTCTCATAGCCCTGTAGGTATCATTTCTTTACCATCAGTAGGAACAGCCAGGTTGCCTCCCGAAGGGGTGTCCAGGTTCACATTGTGTGCTCAGGGTTACTGAACACCACAGGAGCTGTTATTGGCCTCCAGTCATGCATGAGGAAACTAATTGAAGTGCAGACATCTGGTCTGTCCCACCCTTGATACATTACTTATTTTTCCAGCTCTGAGCTGTTTATACAGCACCTGACAAAGCTAAACTGAAGCAACGGCTGGAGGGGCTGGGGAACGATGCTGTGTGTATGGTACTGGAGGAATCAGGGTTAGCAAGGCACTGATGGGAAACGCTGCCAGTTTCCATATAGTGTGCCACTGCCCCTTTAGCATGGCACAGATTTTATTATCCAGGTGGATAATAGGAGGAAAGGGAGGGCTAACCCCTGGAAGCCAGAACACAGATAAGCAAGCTTGCCAGTGTTAGGGGGGGTGAGCTGGCTCAGACCAGGTACTTTAGGAATCAGCTTGAATCCCCTCCAAATCTTGTGTTTTTTGTCTCAGGCAGACAAAGCAATGCAGTCTTTCAAGTGTTCTCTGTGTTGACACACACTGCTAAGCTTTGTGCATGCCAAGATAAAAAGAGGTAGCCTCCACTAGTTCATTATTCAGTGCTAGACAGCTTGATTATGATGGAAACAAAAGACACTTTTGCAATATTGACATTGTGATCTATGGTAACCAACAAGTCCTGAGAAGCCTGCCACATTTTGAACTGCTGTTATTTCTGTAATTAATGTTTTTAACTCCATCTGATACACATTAGCTGTCTTCTTTGGAAAAGGGTTCACACAAAATGCGATTCTATCGCAGCAATTTTCGTCTGCTCCCAACTTGGGTCATGATGTCATCACATTTCAGAACTAGTTCTGGGGAACGATTGTAAGGAAATTCCTATTAAAGCATGGCAGTGTGGTGATAAGAGCTGCTCTGTGTCAGGAATAATTCATGCCTGTAGCAGAATTAGGTGTGTGTAAGGAAAGGCTTGTCATTTTTCTGCAGCCTTGGCCCTTCTCTCCCCTAAAACACCAGAGTCTTAGTTATTGTTTTGTTCCAGTTTATGAGAAATTCTGCAGAAAACCTCGAAGTTTCACTGGCCTGCAGTGCTCACCAGTGCCACAAGCATGGTTCTCTCTTCCCTCTGAGCTGAAGGGTCCCAGCCCTGCTGATGCCAGCATCCTGAGCTCAACAACTCATCTGTGGAGGAGCAGGTTAGAGCACCAGCAGAAGTGACATTTAAACTTAAACAGAAATTCTTTACTCAGAGCTGCGGGTGCCCCATCCCTGGTTGAATGGGCCCCGGGCAGCCTGAGATGGTAGAGGAAACCAGCCCATAGTAGGGGTTGGGCTGAGTGGGCTTTAAGGTCCCTTCTAACCCAAGCCATGCTACGGTTCTGTAATCTTCCTCCAGAGTTGGCATTTTCTCAATCATTAGGGTTTAGTCCTGCAGGCTTACCCTATCATGAGGAGGCAGCAGGAGCAGCAGTCCTATGAGCTCAAGTGCAGCGCGGGAGTGTGTAATAATTGATCTATTAATCTGTTAGGCAAATGGAGAGGACAGTACTGTATCCCAGAATGGCACCAACTTGCAACACAGTAACTATTACCTGTCTGTCTGTCTGGGCAGTAGCTCTCACCTAAGAGCCAGGGCTCCTGCAGCAGATGTCATGGAGGCGTGCAGTGCCCAGCTTAGGGAGCTCAGCAGGCTGCTCCCCTTTAAAGCAGCCCTGCTAGGCTCACTCCCAGCCCAGCTCCTGCCCCGTTATTTTTGCAAGGCTGACCCAGCCCAGCCCAGCCCAGCCTGTTGTTGTTTTTCATGCTGATAGAACATACCGCAGCACCGATGTGAGCAAACACGTTAATATCAACAGAGCCTTTTCCCCAAGCTAAACATATTGTGGCATCAGCAAATTACAGGGCGCTGTAAATTAAGACTCCCTCTTGTGCAGGCTCTTCTTGTCAGGCCAGGAGCACATCCCTCCCTGAAGAAAGGCAGCTCCACTGCTCCTTGCATGGGGCCACGTGCTGGGGCATAGCTCTGGTCCCATCATGGTGGAAAGAATGGGCATCCCCATACTCTCCCCCAGTTTCTGAGTGCCCAAAATGAGGAACTGCCCAGATGATTCCCTGGAGCACCTGCTGGGATGTCCTGAAGCGGGTAAACAAGCAGGCAGGCTGCCTGGCAGACCTGTTCTGGTGGATGTGATTTTTACCAGACCTTTTCCACAGAACTGCAGAGTGTGGAGAAACACCACCGTGGGTCTGGGAAAAAAAGAAAAAAAAAGAACAAAAACAAAAGAATAATTAAAATGAACTGTTGGGATCTTTTCTCTGGAAAAAACAACTAAAGCAGCCCACACTCTCCCACCCCTCTTGCTGGCAGTGTGCTCACAGAATAGACCTGCAGCCATGGGCTGCCACACTGCCCCATGGCAGAGCCCTGCACACACATCTCTGTGCAGCCAAAATTAAGAAAAGTCCCCCCTCAAAACACAGCACACACAGGTAAATGATTATTTACTGCCATGGCAGGGGAAGTGTTACACAAGCAGAGGGTGGAGCATGTTCCAGCACCCATCCAGGGCTGTGGACAGAGAAGCCTATCAGGGCTGTACTGTTTTTACTCCCCCAAGACTGACTTAATGCTGTTTACCTTGTAATAAGAATGCTATTTCTTGCTTTTTTTCCCCTTGGCTGAAGTTGTTTTCAAGGCCCCCCTGCCGCTGTGCTGCTAGGGAACTGCTACAGGACGGGTGGGAGCACAGGGCTGAGAGTACAGCATCCCACCCTCCCACCTGCTGGACCTTCTGTGCCACTTGCAAATTAAAAATAACAGCCCCTGCCTGCAGCAAGAGGAGAATCTGTGGCAGCGGGCAGCTCTTGGGTAGCTGAGTCTCTCCTAGGAGGCAAGGAAATCAGAAACCTTGGCACCAGCTGTACTCCTCTCCCTGCCTCCTGCACAATGGTCTCAGCTCTTTTGTCACGGAAAGCTGACTGCAAAGTGTAGGGCACAGGCAAGGGCTGGTTTTGTACTCCTCACTCCTAGAAATCCCTACTGGGATTGCTAGGGTAGGTCCTAAGTTGTGATGAGATTGTTCGTTCTGATGTAAAAGCACAATCTTTTATTCAGAGCAGAGACAACCCCCACCTTCCTAGCACAGGTTACCTGGATAGGTGGTGTCACCCTGTCCTTGCAGACTCCCAAGGTCAAGGGGATGGGGATCTGAGCATCTGATGGAACTGTAGATCCCTGTTTGCTGCAGGGAGTTGGATCAGATGGCTACTAAAAGATCCCTTCCAACTTGAATGATTCTGTGATTCCTGGACAAAAGCTGGTGACACATCTCGCGTTGTAGGGGCAATTCAGTGATGTGGAAGCGCAGAAATACCAGGGTAAGAACAGGACATGTGCAATGTTCCGCCACAGCTGACACAGCTCAGCCTGGTGGCCCTGGGCAGGAGCTGTGGTCAGTTGTAAGGGCTTTGAAAGTCCTTCCCTAGGGAGGGGGATGTGGAAAGCTGTGGAAGAGCTGAAGGACAGAGCCCAGTTTTCAAGCCAGATGAAAAGGTAAGGGAGCTTAGAGAGAAAAACATTCTTTTTTTAATAAAATGATTCTGGTTTGGAGCAAGGCAAAAATTGAACTGCAGAAGAAACCTTTAAATGGGAAACTTTATATCAAAATTTAGGTCCCTGACACAAAACTCAGCCTGACTGATGAACCAGGCTGGAGCAGAGGGAAGCTCTCGTGCCCAAAGCAGTCAATGGGCTGCCTGGTACCCAGCCTCACAGGTTCTCGTGGCCAGGAGCTCCTGGTGCCTCCAGCAAGTCTCTGTAGGAATAACAGACCCTAAGAACACCAAGTCCCTGACACAGCACAGTAGGAATCCAGGCAGGGCTTTTCTGGAAAAGCTGTAGGAGTTGGGATGTATTCCAATCAAGCACATGAGGCTTAACAAAGGAGTGCTTTCCACTTTCTGCTCAGCAATGCTGATGCCATAGCATGCAAAACTTCGTTGGGGATTGCAGGCAGGGTGGAAAGCGACGTGCTGCAGAAGCTCCTAGTCAAATGCTGGACTGCTGGAAGCAGGGAAATAGCAAACAGGTGAACCAAAGAGCCTGTGGGGTAGTAGGAATGAGGAAATCCTTGCAAAACTGTTGGCATTGCAGTCAAAGGGGAGTTTAAAAGAATCCAGGTCATTCGCCCAATTGGGTGCATGGTTGTTGTGAGCACATAACTGCAGTCCTCTGAAAAATGAGCACACCTGACCTAGCTCTGTGAAGGGCAGTTGTATACCCCGGCACCAGCCACCCAAGCAGAGCAGCTGAGAAAGGGAATTCTACTTGAATGTCATAGTATGGCTTATGGAAAGCTTGAAGGGGCTTCCTTTTGTCTCAAAGCTTCTGAGTTTGTATGAATATTTCACAAACATTTCTTATTACCAGCTCCATTGGTTATTTCTGGGCTCTCCGTGAGAGCTTTGAATGCTTTAACACACTATATATATATTCTCAGAGTAGTGGAAAATACAAGGGCAGATTTATTCGTAAGAAATGTTTGTGTAAATCAGAAGCTGAATCTGATAAAGGCATTAGTACAGGTGGTTCTTTAAAATGATTGAGTTGCAGAAGCCAAGAAAACCAAGAGGCTGATGCTATTCCAGAAACATCCTCAGCTCTTCTTTGAAATAACCATATAAACTTCACTGATAGTGAAGTCCCCAGCTCAGTATACACAGATACAGCACCGTCTGAGTAATAAATACAGAGTGGAAGATGCCACGGAGCAAAGTTCCCACTGTCTCTACAGACAAATGCCATAACTTCAGTACAAGATGGCTGTAGCAGCAGGATGTCAGAATCACATGCAAAGACTGAAACCCAATGGGAAAATCCCAACACATCACTCCCCTTCTGTGAATATAGTGCAGGTGACAAAGACTTCAGAAAAGGTGACCAAGCAGACCTGCATGATTGTGTGAAATGTGCCAGAAAAAGGTTGTTCTTTCTTAAAGCAGCATCATCTCAGCTGGGCCAGATGTTTCTCCTGGGACTTCAGCCCTCAAGTGATCTCCATCCCTGGATAAGAGATACTGCACCTTTCCACCACCATTCAAACTAGGAGCGCAAGCCATACAGTGTTATGGTTCCCTCAAACTTTACCTTGTTTTCCCGTCAGCTTAATGGCACCCCACAAACCCTATCCCAATAACAGTTTGCCCATGAACTATGTGAAATCAGGAGTTCATCAAGCAAGCAAGCAGGCCTCTGACTCACTGATCTTCCACGTGTTATGAGTCTCCTACAGTGCCCTATGTGTGCCAAGAACTGAGACATCCTGCTGTCCATCTATAAGTGACATTAACTCACTTTCCACTTTCTTCTGCCCAGGTCCTTACTCCTGCACAGGAAACCTCAGAGCAGAACTAGTAAAATCCTTAGAGAGGGGGAGAGAGCATAAAAACAAGGGAAAAAAATTAAGAAAAAAAATAATCTCAATGGAAATCCTTGACTAATTGACAGGTTGGAATAAGAATGACCATAGATCCCAAACTATGCCGGGCAACAGTCTGCTCCAGGCACTGCAAGCTCACTTAGCCACATGCCTGTCTGTTTTGCTCTGCCAGCTTTAGAAGGCCTAATTAGCTCTATTCCTTGTTTGTATCACAAAAGCAAATAGCCCTTTGGAAGGAGAGGGAACACAGTAGGCAGCTCCTTGACTGAGTGCAGAAAAAGGCTTTAAATGAAGTTTGCCTCTCATCACATGGACTTGAAATGATGAAATGGATGAATGCTAAGAGCAACAAAGAAATTGAAATGTTTCCAGACCAGGAAGAAACAAGGGGGACAGAACATCTCGCATAGAAGACACATCAGCACATCTCCTTCCTCAGATAAACACAGAGAGAAAGCACTGCTGAAACACAGAACGTCCCTCCTGGGAGCACTGCAGCTCCACACCCCATCCCTTCCCCATTCCTGCAGCTCCCCACTCCCCTGCAGGGAGCTATCTGCCTTCTCCCTGCCCCTTCCTGCTCCACCCAGGGTGCAGTCTGGCTTGCTGAGGAGCAGACCTTCTGGTTCCTAGGCTGCAATTGTAGTAGATTGTTGGGTGAGTTTGTGCCAGAGGCCACAACTGCCTGACTCATTGCAGAAGATCTGACCCACCTCTTGTGCTCCATCTTGGCAGGCAGGCAGGCTCCCAAAAACACAAGTGCCACTCCTGTCTTCTATACACCCTGTCCAAGTACTATTTAAAATGTAAAAATGAAGCAATGCAGATTGTTTTTCCTTAAAAAAAAATCCATTTATTGAAATTGTTTAAACACTTTATACAAGTTCCCAATACAAGCATCTGCTCCCTGGCTCAGGGTTAATGCAAATACAAAAGCACAGACCTCAGCAGCTCTTCAGTGTGACCTGAGCTACCACCCCCTAAAGACAAGGTATGAGGTCTTGCAAGGTCCCACTGTGCACAGGGCAATTCCCCATGGAGAAGTAGGAGCCATGTGACCCAGCTCAAGTACAGGTCAACATCAGATCAAGCCTGAAGAAAATGCTTTGGTTGGTTTCTTTAGTAGCTTTGATTTATGTTGCAGAGTCAGGTCAAAGAGGTACAAGGCTTATGTGAAGCACTAAGACTGTGGTTGCTCACAGCTCTCCCCATCTACGAAGGAAACCCAGATACCTGATGCCTCTGAACACATTCACCATTATAAAGCCTGGTTGCTTCCAACCAGCTTCGATCCTTAGATAAACCAAAATTGAGCCTTGGAAAGCTGATATCATCCTCTTAGGAACACAAAACTGATCTCCAGCCAGCTTCACCAGAGTTGGTCAGACACTGGTGACAGACTGGTTTCAGGGGAAGGGGTGGAAACCCATGAACTACATTTTCATATAGGATATGCAGTGATGGCTTTATCTTTGTAATGCTGGGTTTCTTCCCTCTTTGGTGAGCTTGGATTAAAAGAAAATACTGTAACCTTTGGGTTACTTTCCTTGGAATTTGCCTTCATATCGTGACTGAAAGTATTTGCAGAAGTAAAGATAGGGTCAAATGACAGTACAAGAGGTATCCATGGGGAAACATCAGGGAGTGGCAGTGCATTGTTTGGTTTAACATTTTTTAGCCACATAAGGCAAACAGATCAGTAACTTATAACTAAGCCCAAACTGGAATGACTCAAGGAAAGAGGACAACACTTGTTAAAAGGTGACCTGTAGCAGATGAGGGGATTATAGCTTTGAGCTCAGTTAAGGTAAGAATACCAAGAAATAAGCACCAGCAACACTCCGTGTCTAAGGAACAGTGCAACAGCCCCAGAGACAACAGTGAGAACTGGGGACTGTTTCTCTCTCTATTCCCTTGCACCAGGGAGTTTTGCTGCTGTTACAGCTGCGTGTTACAGCTCCTGGCCCATACGCAATCATCTTAGCAGGTCTTGTCAACAGATGACACAGTTAAGCCAAGCTGCCTTATACTACATCTTCTGTTGGCCAACAGCACATGCACACAGTTACAGATTTTAGTTGAAGTCGCAGCAATTTAATTGTATCTGATCTTTTGTCAAGCCAATCTGCACAGAAAGGAAAGTGTTGAAGATGACACCAGGAATGGTATAAAAACAGTTTAGAACTCTTCAAACATTCCTACCTGTAAAGGAACTTCCCCAAAATTATGTTTCCCCTTAAGCTATTGGTCTTCTCTTTGTATATAGTGTTTCTTTGATTTCTACACACACCACGCTGGGCTCTAACTTAATGGGATATGGGGACTGAATTGTTACCATCTATTTTTAATAAAAAAAAACTAAAAAAAGCACCAACATCCATCTAAAAACAGTATCATTTTCCCTTTTACTCCCAAATACTAAACTTAACCCAAGCTTGGAGGCTTCATCTCTCCAGTAGCAACACCTACAAGCTTAGGCTAGCCTTCCTCCATGGGCTGGGAGAGAAAGGAGAAGTTACGTCCAGTAGCAAAGAGGATTACAAAAATATACACATTTCTGTGAGAAGAGGAAGGCAAAACCTAGAGTCTGAACTCTGCTCAGGACAGTGGCATTGTAGTGTCCTCTCCAAATGCTTTTACTACCAGTGCTGGTGGCTCCTCTTCATTATTTCATTATACATAATCCTTCCCTGTGGAGGGGGCATTTTTGGGGTAGCCTCGGCTGGGTGGGTAGGAGGTTTCACTCCGGGGGCAAGAGCAGCAGAGGAAGGCTCCCCCCAGCAAGGCCAGAGAAGCAGCTGCCCAGCCAATGAAGAGGGCTGATCCAAATTCAAATCTGGGGAGAAACAAGGAAAAAAACAACAAGAGTTTCAATTCCCTTCTGTGTTTCATGCCATCGCCACCCAAAACTAAACCCAATGAACACCTGCCATGCTGTACTACGGTATATATATCAAATGGGTGAGTACCTGGTGTTAACAGGGGTGAAAGGGTCATAAAAGGCCCGAGCCACTCTGTTGCCATACCATGACGTGGCCACCAGTGCTGACAGACCTGTGCATGGAGGGAACACAAAACCATGCTTATTGTTAAGAACAAAATACAAGAAAAGCATGCAGCAGAATCAGCGCTTGGAGCAAAACCAATCTGTTGCTGGGAAGTAACACATTCAGTATTAAATAGCTGCACATTACTCACCTGCGATGATGAAGATCACCCCACCGAAGACAGCCATCCGCATCTTCTTCACCTGGTCATCCTCCATGCACTTCATGCACTTCATGCCAGTCACAGCAACAAACACACCAACCAGGCCCAGCAGTATGGCGGCCACCATCAAGGCCCTCGTGGCCTGCAGGCTGCCTGCAAGACATCAAGGCTTGTGTTACCACAAGGACAACTCAAGATTCAAAACAATACGAACTCAGATTCCTAGGGAATAGTAATCACACTGCAAACCACCTCCCATACAGCTGGTAGATTCATCAGTCCTCAAGATTTCCAAGGAAAGGTTAGACTGAGTGCCATGATTCAGTGCCATGATGATGATGGAGACAAACTGATTGGTCTTCTCCAATCTTAATGACTGTGATTCACTTTACTGTTATACAAGACACAAGAGATTCTAGCTTTAAGCTCCAGGACTGTTATGCATGAGGATCAGAGGACTCTCAATCTCTTCTAACATGCACTGGTAACAGGGCATTCAGGAAATGACCTGGGAATTACCCTCAGACATCTTTTGTTCCCCAATCATTTGAATCTCAATGAGAAGGACATATCTGTTCATCAAAAGTATTCAGATTTGGGCCCTACCTCGACAAAGCATTTAGCTGTGTTTTAATATGAATAGTACCATACATATGAATAGACGCACAGCAGGCAGCGAGGCCCCTTTATTGCTCGACACCTCCAAACCTGTCTTTTGTACAAATACCTCCATGCTGATTTAGACTCTAAATGGAAAACATTCAAGTTCCAGAAGATTGAAATAAAATCATGACTGTCAAAGAAAGAATTTCCTCAGAGAAAGTAAATACTTGAGGCCAAAAAGTTGTTCAACTTAAGACTCAAAAACCGAATGCCTTCATGTTTTTGAAGAATTGGAGCACAGGGTGATGCCTCCCGTTGGCAAGGATCATCCTGGCCCAGGTTCTCAGTAGAGAGATTTGATCTATTTCCTTACTTAAGCTTTGGCTTTATATTAACTCACCTGATGGCACACTAATCACATATACAGTAACTACAGAATTCAGATTTTACAGATAAAAAAAGAAAACCAATCATACAAATTAAGTTGTTATCGATTAAAACTTTCAAGTGACAGAACACCGACAAGAGCAAGCAGCAGTGAAATTATCCTGAGCTTTACTGCCTGGCAAACCAGGCTTATTTGAACAGCACGCCAGCTCATATACAGTCCTGGGAAGATCTGGGAGCAGCTGGATAATCACAGGAGGATGCTCCCAAGAGCACACTGTGACTAAGACAGAGCTGTCCCTGACATGGGTTATTTAGCAGCTGTGTGTGATGCTTACTGTTTTAGCACTACAATCCATTCCCAGGTGTGCAGCCCACATCAATGCATTCTGTAGGTCTGTGAGCACTTGTAGGTTTAAATCACGCCCTGCATGGTATAACAGAGCACTTGCAAACCCATTAGTCAGCACGGCACATCCCCACAGCACTGCTACCATGCTGCCCATCAGAGCTGGTACACAAAGGTCTCTGAGCTCAACCTGAAATACTTTTGCACAGCCAGGAGTGCAGTCCACAAGGACTGCAGAACCGTATCTCCCCTGGTACTTTGTTCGCTGTGCTTTGCAGGAAAACTCTTCCGACCCACACGAACAAGCTGCTGGCCTTTAACAAAAAAGTTCTGTTTTAAAATAAGGACCATCCTCCACACGCACAATAGGACCTTACTGTTCTGGGAGAAGATTATACAACCTGTTAAAAACAATACAGTAAGAAGGTGATACATAGAGCAATAGGAAGTGACACACTTTCCTAAGAAACAGCTTTCTTAGGAAACATTCCACCATCAGCTTGGCAGAGTGACATCTCACCTCCTCCAAAAGGAGGGGCGATACACCTCTGCACCACCCAAGCATTAGGCAAAACCCATCTGCTGCTTTGATTGCCAAAACCCATCTGCAAACCATTTATCACTTCAGCATAAAAATCGCAACACTATCTGAAGACATTCTTGAAGAAACTGCTCTCCAGTCTCAAAGAATGGGCGCGCACAAAGTAGCTTCTAGCTTACAATTATGCCATTAGTTGAGACTGCTTACTACCTGGAAAACCCATTCAGCTGCCATACATTTATGGAAAGATGTTAAATGACAGCAGCAGATCTGGAGAGGCTGGCCAGAGACATTCACTCATGCTGGACATGGGAAAGAACACTTCCTGCAGCAGTAACAAATCATTCCAGCAAGTCTGATGGACTTAGACTTAGTGTAAAAAAAAATATATCCAAAATCCGAATCTTTCAAACTTGTACAGTTTTTGTGAAGCTAAAAAAAAAAAAAAAAAACAACAACTATGGAATGCTATCTGGGTACATGCCATGCCAGCTTTGCTAAAGTAGCTGAACACAAAAAAAAAAAAAAAAAGAAATCCATGTGTTTTTCAAGGTAAGGAAACAGAATGCAAGCATTTTCTTGGGGGATCAAAACGTAGGCTGGCACTTGCAGGACCCTCCACCTTCCTACCACTTCTGCAGCATGTGCAGTACATCACTGTGGTTAATGATAAAGCAAGCAATTAGTTATTATGTACTCACTCTTGCAACTGAGTTAATGAAAGCTGCACATCCAGGAGATGAGAGCACTAGTTTAGTATTAGTTCTGCTGTTCGCGTGGGCCTTTCCCTGTACTTTAAAAACGATATAATTAAGCAGCATTATCTTAAGCTGCTAAACAGGACAGGTTAGCAACAGCACTTTAACTTTCCAGCTGTATTATACTGGAGAGAAGCAGGACTTCTCCTGCTAACCAGGTGCCTCAGAGTGCTACAGCACCCAGTGTTCCCACACCACAGATAGGAGCCCTTGGGACAGAGAAGCCAGCAGCTGGCTGGACACTACCAACAGATGTCAGATGGCCATGTTTTGTCAATATCAACCATTGTTTACTCAGAAGCCAAGCCTTTTTATTGATGGTTAGCAACTGAGATTTGGCCTGAAAATGCCTGTGGCAAGAAAGCCCTAAGTACCGTCAAGAGTCTTAAAACTACTGAGAAATGTTAACATGAATCCTGCAGGCCATGCTAAGATGCCATGCAGCTCTTACTTGTTCCATGCACACAGCGAAACAAACTTTTTCTACTTGCTATCCCATGGCTTTGACTTGCTGTAGCATTTGGACAAACTACTCGATGCAGTTTTATGTGATGCCTAAATCAGATGTTCCCCTTCTTGCTACAATCACACAAGGAATTGCTGCCAATCCCTTGGTTACAAATGAGGACTTCACCAGACTGAATTGGGTTATTTTTCAGTCACCACACTTCCTTATTTATTCTGTTTACATCACCTATGCTACAGAACTATTGGGAAAGTACCATTAGATTTTTTTTGCATTACAAAACTGCAGTTACAGATCTGCGTGCAGATTGTTTTCTGACAGGATGCTCAATGAATGCCTTGTTTGCATACTTTGTATGGACCTCTCCTTCCCTTCCTAGGGGAATCTATGCAAAGTGATGACAGAACAGGTGAAGCAGATGCTGTGCAGCTCCTCAAATTTCCACGAGAGAAGTTTCTAAAGACCTATGCAGATGCCATACCGCAAGCAGCACGTTGTACCATCCATTCCAAAGACAAGCCAGCAGCATTCAGAGCCTTCCAACTGGGTTTCATTTCAGCAGAATGCATCTCACTGAGGGAGCTGGGTTTGCAGTCCTGCTGCTCAGCCTCACCAGCATAGAGGCCATCAGTCCCAGGAGGCACACAGTTGGGTGAAGATCTGGGCAAGCAGCAAGAGCTTCAGAGGCAGCCAAAGATGTGACATGCTGCAGCCATGCTACAAAAAGCCTTAATAAACCCAAAAAACCTTATTCAAAACCACCAAACCCAGCAAGTTCATCATCACCATGAGATGCTCCTATCTGGTCTCCTCCAAAGCATCTCCTCACAAATCTAAAGACCACACAGAGGAACCTGGGCAGGATGCAGACTCCAACAGGGACAGGCTTCCTGCTGCATGGGAATGCTGGGAACAAACAAGCAACGGTGGCCTCGCACTCTGCCTACCCCAAAGCAAATAAGGTTCAAACTTCTCCTACTGTCACTCAAACAGCTGGGGGAGGCCAACTCAAAGCAACCTTTTTCAAAACCCTGTCTGACCATTTCCCGATCCTTGGTCAGGAGATCCAGGCAGCCTATTTTCCCACAAACCTGGAAATTCCCTTACCAAGAGATTTAGTAGCAGACTAACACTAACTACTAAAGCTGCTTAGCTGAAGCAGCTTGTGGAGCAATAAAGCCACTGTGTTGCAACAGACTCCCATCCCTTCTACAGACACAACACAGTACTGAACAGGAACAGCCTCGGTGGCATTCCAAGTAACCTTCTGCCTTGTCAAAGCACAGCAAAAACGAGACTGCTTTATCACTTCATCACAATTTTTCATAAGGCAGGAACATGGATTGAGAAACACAGGAGCAAATTAACCCTTAACCCACATGAAAGCACACACTCGCAGGTTCTACCTGCTTACTCCAGATGAAAAGAGGTGACAAAGGATTAGGACATCTTTGTCCCCCCCGCTCACTGGAAGACCAGTCTTGCCAACTCTCCCCCACCAGCAGAGCTGCAGCAACCTGAGGATGAACCTTTCATCTCCCCCCAACCATCGTTCCTCACTCCCCAGCTCCTGGAACAGGCTCAGCCAGGGTGGTGATGTAGGAGGGAAGATTTCACATTGCCATAGTGCTGTTTGACCCAGAGGGCATCCAAACCCTTGTTTATTTTTGAGCTACAGCACAAAGCTAGTTGCAGATGTACTAGGTTTGGTGATAAAATTGCAGATGAGTCTCAGCTTGTCTCAAGCACAGAACATCTCCAAGCAATGCCATCAACCAAGTGATGAGTATCTCCAGTTGGAACAGCCGAAACACAACCCAGAACGACCTCTGCTTTGAGCATGAGAACACAGGCTGAGAGGTTCCACAGCCAAAGTCCAGGCGTTCCTCAGCCTCCTGCCTGTTCCCATTCTCCTAAGACCTGGAGGAGCCCAAAGCTGAGCTAGCTCCATGGACGATGCTGGAGGGCTACAAGAACAATGTGCAATAAAGCCTGGTTGCAAGGGTGGCTTTTTCTGCCTCTGTGTCTGCATGTGGCCACGCTTTTCACCTCAGCCAGCAAAACACAGCCTTTCTATTGCCTGAATGGGAGCATGTCCCAGCCTGACATAAGCTCTCAGCTGAATGTAGTGTGGGAGGAGTGCCAGCATGGTGCACTCCAGCAGCATGGCCACGCAGAAAGCTGAAGGCCCCTCATTTGGCTGAGAGAGCCTGGCAAGCTTGTGCCAGCCTCACTGACATCCAGCCTCAGTCCAAGCAAGCACAGGTGTACCTAGAGAAATGGGAAGAGCTCCCAGATAGCCACAAACTTGCTGACAGAACTTCTCACCACTCCCACAAGGTGGAATCCCAGCAGGTGATGAGAGTCAAGCCTTTCTATGTGGGCAAACTAATTGCAGGATCAGAGCCTCTCCCATCAGCGCACGAGGCTCAGACACATGGATCTGGGCACAGGATGCCCTGGCAGGAAAACAGAGTTGGGGAAGTTCCACAACCCACATCACTGTACCACCACCACATAAGTGAATGCAGGAAGGGAGCTCTTGCTGCACAGCTGCACCTGTCCCAGGGTGAAGCTGCCAAACCGGATAGGAGCTGGGGCTCACACCTCCAGCCAAAGCAGCATTAACAGGTCGCTGCCCAAAGACCTTGAGGGGAGAACAGGTAAGGAAACAGCAAAAGGCACAATGTGCTTTCAGGTGAGAGGGGCACAACTTGGGAAAGCTGAGGTGCCAAAAGAAAAAGGCATTTAAAGCTGTCGTTGACCTCCCCAAACAAGGGAGCATCCCCCAGTATTCCCACATTTCTTATCCTTCCTGGGAACCTTCAGGCCTGTGCAGGGCCAGGAGCTCTGTAAAGGGATAAAGGGCCGTTAACAGCTCAGGCTCAGTCCCTGGCACCTCACTCTGCCCCAAAGCCTCGGAAGACCCTCCCCTGTCCGCAGAACAAAGGTGAAAGGAGCAACTGCTATTGAGCGCTCAGCTCCGAATGGGGCAGGTCTGCAGGAGGCATGCAGGGCTCGGGGCTGGTTTTGCAAAGCAGTCTCATTTACAGCAAAATGGGCTGCTGCCGCAGCCCCCCAGGCAAGTTTTACCTTTCGCAACCCGGAGATTGCTCAGCCCCACAGGCATCTTCGCCCCCCACCCCGAGAAGCGAGATAAAAGGCTTAAAGCTTAGCTTACACCTGAGTATCACTGCACCCAGCCCGCACCTCGCTGGGGCTGAATGGGTGCACCGCGTTCCCAAAGGGCGTAATTTGCACCTTCGGCTGCTGAGGCCCTCGAGGCTGAGGAACAGGAGGGGCTGCTGGCATGGGGTGGCAGTGAAATTGAGGCCCGGGGTGGGCAGCATCACAGCGGGACACGGGTGATAAACGAACCCAGGGGTACTCGATGGGCTCTCTATGACTTTACGTGAAACGACACGTTCGTTTCTTTGGGAACAGGTCAGCGTGACAACCACCATCAAGCAGGATGGGCCGTGGCCCTGCACCCCCAGCTCAGGACGGGACAAAGGATCCGGCATTACCTGAGCGGACTGCTCTGCCCAGAAACCACAGGCAGCGCTGCCTGGGCTGAGAGCCAGCTCACCTGCCAGCCTTCCGCCTAAAAGCCCCGCAAGAGGAGCGGTTATTTTCCCAGGTTACACTTCCCAGGAAACAAGCCTATCCCATTTAAGAGCAGCAACAAAATCACAACAGTCGGACATAAAGGGATCAGCGCTTGAACAACCAATTCCTGCACTGTTTTCCACTAACGTTGCTGCTGAGCCATACCCGAATAAAAACAGCTCCTGCCCGTTTCTACCGCCAGAAGCTCTCTCCCATTTACGATGTCTCCAGACACACGTACAGAACGCCACATCCCTTCCCCGAGTGCTCCTCTAGGAGAGGCAGAGGGCCCCTACCCCGTGCCAGGTGCTGCCGTGACGAGGACACGCACCCAAACCCCGACGGGACGAACAACGGGGAGAAGAGACCGAGCGGGATAGGTCACCCTGAGCTTCGCACCGTCACCCCACAAGGGACAGGTAGTGAGGCGGAGCATCTTTGGAGTGCTAAGGTCTCAAAAGGGCAGCAGACCCAGCTCATTACACCTAGCATCATCGGCACCCCAACAGAGATGCAGAGAGAGCCCGTTGGCACCGGCACACCAAATCCCAGCGTTTCAGTCCAAGCCCCGACAAAACCGGCCGGAGTATGGGAAAAAAGATCCGACGGGACGGGCACCCCCAGCTCCCAAAGGCCCCAGCCACCGCCCCCGGGGCTGCCCGCACTTACTCTCCAGCTTGAGCAGCGAGTCGTAGACCTTGCACTGGATCTGCCCCGTGCTCTGCATGGCGCACGACATCCACAACCCCTCGTAGAGCGCCTGGGCCGTCACGATGTTGTCCCCCGCGTACGATGCCATCTTCCACTGGGGCATGGCGGTGCTGATGATGATGCCCAACCAGCCGAGGAAGGCCAGCACGAAGCCCAGGAGCTGCAGGCCCCCGCTGGCCATGGCTGCGCGGGGCTGCTCCGCACCTGCGGAGCTCGGCTGCGATGAAACACGAACGAACGCAACTGGCGCCCGCGCACCGCTCCGCGCAACTTTTAAAGCCGCGCAAAGTGCGTCCCCTGGCGGCCGCGCATCCCCGCCCCGCCCCCCCCCCCCTCCTCCCCGCGGGGTTTCCGCGCTGCTCTCACCCGCAGGGTGATGCCTCGCACCCTTGGGGTGCTCAGCCTGTGCCCGTCGGGCGGGACCCGTGGGGGTGACACTGCGCCAGTCCCGCTCATACTGCCCAGATCTGTGTTGAAACACCTCCCCCCCCCCACCCCCCCAACCCCCCCAGCACCACCGCCGCGAGGTGCGGGCACAGGGCACACAACGCAGGAGCAGTGGAAAACAGAATCTTCTTTCTCGTTTTAAAGAGCTTTCAAAGGGCAAACTCTGCTCATCCGTCTGCAAATGCTGCCGGGACCCTCAATCCAAAGTTTGGATTTCACCATTTTATAATAAGGTCCCCCCTTTAGCTGTACCTCTTCCTCTCTTCAATGAGAAGTGGACCTTTCTGAACGCTCCGGTGAGCGCAGTGATTTTAAAACGTTTATTGAGCAAGGGGATTACAGACCAGGAAGGAACGTTCTCTTTCTATTTGTCTATCGACTATAGTTTCCCTTTCTCCTGCATGAGTTTGGGAATTGACGGTTCCGGACACAAGAAGCCAACGTTGTGTCTCTCCCAGGGACGGGAGGGGGGGGCAGGGGTCACAGTGGGGCTGGGTGGTGCTCCCCGACGGTCAGCCTAAGTCTGCCGTAATTCCAGCTCTGAGATAAATAGGTGATAACTACCGATAAAGGCCCTGCTGGAGGTGGGGATGGGGCTGTATTGTTCTGACACCGTGGTTTTAATGCGTTCTGATGACTGAGGGGATTTTGCTGGAGCTGCTTCCTGAGGTTGCACACTGACAAACAAGCAGGCTCGTGATTACCTGACCGGTACTGCGCAACGCCGGGGGGGAGGGGGGGGCAAAGGGGAGAAAAGCAACTGCAACCCGACCACAGCGGGCAGGGACAGAGCCGGGTTGCTTGGCTCCGAGTTCTCGTAGTTGCCCAGCTCACCGGTGTGATGAAATCCATCCTCCTCACTCGGTAGCAAACCTATCCAGTCCTGGCTTTTTTTCACTTGGAAAGGAATTAGGTAGCTGTGAACCTGTAGCTGAAGGAATGGTGTTTTTCTGGGTCTTCGTGGACTCCAGTTTTATAGGTTTGGGAGGGAAGAGGAGGAAAGCAGCAAAGTTTTCTTTGGCAAAGCAGGGATAATAAAGTAGATACATCACTCTGCGCATTTATCAAAGACTCTCCTACAGGGAGCAAAGAGAACAGGGTGGTGCTGGCCTTCAGCTGGGAAAAGCAGTCCCTGTTGAAGAGACACGGCAGAAACCCACGCTCACCCGGGGAGAGCAGAGCTAGGAGTGTCTAGACGTCGATGTCTGGGTAGTGCTATCGGTCTGATAATGTCCACCTGCAATGGAGTGCGCAGAGTTCCTGGGTGCTTCGAAGCACTGAACCGACTCACCCCCGAGTGCCTCCCAGGCACAGCAGGCAGCTTCTTGCTGCTCCCTGCAGCACGGGATCAGCTCTGGGCAGGGGTGGAAGGTCAAGAAATGCTTTCAGGGGGTGCAGAGACTTTACCTACAGGCTCCGAGTGGCCAGGAGGGGCAACAGAGCAGTGTTGTGTGGGAATGTCTTAGACCCTTTTTATGTTTCTCTCTTCTAGGAGAGCAAGGGGAGGATTCCTGGGTGGCAACTTTCTGGATGCAGTAGGGGGGACATCAAGAGTGAGCTTGAGGAGATGCATGCAGTATGTGTGACCCATGCACTCTGTCACAGAGTCATAGAACCATAGGATCATAGAATCGTTAAAGTTAGAAAAGACGTCTAAGACCATTTTGTCCAACTGTCATGGAGCACTGATCATGCTGCTGTCTCTTTGATGAGCTGCAGTCCACACTCACACTGTACCAGGGAAAAGCTGGGCTTAGTGCATGTCTTGATGGCACCCTTGGGCCACTCTGGGCCATAGCAGTCCAGGGTATGAGTCTGGCTGCTTGGATGCACAGTAGGGCACCTTGCATCCTCAGTTTCTTCCCCTTTCAGAAAGCCACAGAGCTTGGAGTGAAGATAGCCTTATTCTGCAAAGGATGCTGTGGGGTTAGAGCCTGGAGATGGATGCTATGCTTCTGTGGGGCTGTGCAGTGGTCCCATTGCCCCCTATCCCCAATGAGTACCGCACTGAGCAGCATTACTGAATGAATGTATGGCAGAGTTGGGTCAAATAAAACGGATGTAAGGCCATATTGAGGTATCCATGTGCTGGGCTGCAGTGCAGGTTCATTCCCTGTGCTTTGTACTTTCTGGGCAAAAACTCTGTGCTCTTGTCACTGTTTGGCCTCGTCTTCCATGTCACATTCTTGTCTCTTTGACCACTGAACACCCCTGACAGTGAGTATGAGCACCTGCCCAGAGTCCAAGCCTCACAAACTCCCAGTTCATATTTGGCTTTCCAGGGTCAACTTGAAGCTGATACTTCTTAGTTGTGTTTCATGAAAGATTTCAAAACCCAGCACCTCTTCCTGCAGACATCAAAAGCAACTTACAGATCAAGATAAAACACTGAAACTCTGCATTTCCCCTTCATCAGTCATCAGTGTTCTCAGTGCTCTGGAATTTGCTGAGATTTTTACAACATTGCTAAAATCATCAGGTCTTTTCTTCTGGGCTTATTCCTTTCTTTGCATATTAGATATATTTATTCTCTCCTTTCCTCTTTAAATGGTTTTCTGCACTGGTTCAGCAGGCAGAATAAACACCCTCTTACTCAATAGTCACTGTCTTTCCTACTCTGCCTAGGATTCTTTTTTTTTTTTTCACTGGAAGTCCCTAACAGTTTTCACATACTTGTGCCAAATCGTTTTCTACCTGCCTTAGGAGGAAATACCTTTCCCTTACATCCTTAATCTCAGCTGAAAGACCTGGTTTTGTCCAAGATGTTGCAATGTCCTCTGTATTCTCTACCCTAATACACTACTCCTTCACTGACAGTCTTTAATGACTGCCTGTTCCTAGATAAATGTGTGAGTCTTCATCCTACATCCTTTACAAATGCAGAGTCAAGTGAGAAGATACTACAGTGTATGTATATAGATAGTGGAATCAAACTGTGAAGTTTTATCAAGCAGATAGATGAAGTTAATTCTTCATCGAGATTTTCCTCCTGTTGTATTGTTGCTATGTTGCTCTGTGCTGAGCGAATGCTTAACACTGTGCTTGTGTTTTGCTCCCTTGGGCGGTGTCAGCAGAGGAGCAGCCTCACATTCGTGCTCAGCAGAGATTTGTGCTCTGTGGGTAGTTAATGATACCTGTTTCCTTTTCTGGCAAAAACAATCTTTAACACTTGCCAGGACTTGCAGGCGAGCAGCCTGGTTTCCTTTTTCTTCAAGACATCTATTGGCAAATGTCTTACAGGTGTGCAGAGCAGGCTCAACTGTATGGACCAGGTTTCAGAGCAAAGACACGAGTTTCACATCTCAGTCAGAAGATTGACCAGACATTGTCAGCCCATCCTACCACGTCTGGTGGCATCCAGTGGTGGGATTAATGCACAACACAGTGACCGGTGTCCTGATGGGATGAATGTATCATTAGTATCAGTAATGCTGTTAACTGTCAGTCCACATCTCAGGAGGATCAGAGACTGCTGCAGATCTTCCCTGGGATTAGTCAGGGATTGTGTGAGTTGTGAGTCCTGACCATTTGCAGTGTGTTTGACCAAGCAGCCAAAGATCACAACTTGCAGGGCTGTAGAGCTCAACAGCACAAAAGCTTAACCCTTTCCTCAGTTGCTCACTACTGCAGGACTGTGAATTCAGCTCTAAGTTTTAATGAATATCATGGGGAAGACCAGCTCCAAATGTTGCTTATTGCCTAAAAGTCAACAAGAACATAGAATATCCCACACTGGACTGGAGAGTGAGTATCCCCAGTTGGGACTCAAAAGAATCATCGAGTCTAGCTCCTGGCTCTGCACAGAACCACTTGAAATAGGACAGCAAGCAGCGCTACAATTGGAGATTTTCCCTGCACACCCAGATTGAATTTTCCATTTCCAGAAGGAAAGTTCAGATTTCCTCTTTGAAACTGAACTTCGCAGTTCACAAAGGAAGTGCCACTCTGAGGGATTTGTTTCATACTGACTACCCACCAGGAATACATTGTGAAAACTGGATTTGAAATGGGTTGTGTGAATTGTTCCTTCTCAAATTCTGAGTGTTAGAAACACCTTAAACCACTCAGTATTTGGTCAGTAGACTTGACCTGGAATTCCTAATCAGCTGGAGATAAACCAAGCTAATGATCAACCCCCTTCTTGCAGCCATTCAGACATTCATATTTCCTCACTGGCTGTAACAAAGCTACGTTTTGGAAATAGTTTCACTCTGCTGTTCACATTATTGATTTCTTCTGGCTCCAATTAAAATGTGCTCATATGCAGTGTATGAAGGTTGCAGGGGCTGAAAGATGGCTGGTGTCTTGGCTTCTCCTCAAAACCAACTTCCCATGAGGCTCTTGATGGGATCCTGTCTCCTTCTCAGCTTCTTGGTGTTCACCTGTTGCCATTGTTTTTCTTCCTCCCTGAATCAGCAATCCACAAATAACCACAAGGCCTGAGAATGTTCCTCAGAAAGCCTCAAAACACTGAAATCATTCCCATCTGTAAATAAGTGGTTTTGGTATGTATAAAGTTGCATCGTATCTGTCATTACCTGCAGCAGCACTCATGAATTAGTTCCCAAAGCAACCCTAGAAGCTCTGATAAAGACTTTATGGCATGAAAAATCTCTCAGTTCCTCCAAGGAATGGAGTTGTAGCAGGGAACACATTTCTGTCAATACCTCTCCATGTCTCCAGGAGCTCATGTATGAGCTTGCTGGTGGAGCTGTGGAATGGAGTTCCTGAGATAGGCAGGGTGAAGAATCTGATCGTCTTCAGGATCACCTCTGAAAAACTGTCATTGTTTCTCAAGTGGTTCTTCATGAAATTAGAAAAAAGAAGGAGAAGGAACTGGAATGGAAGGGACATACAACAAGCAGACAGAAGGAGGAAGACGAGGAAGTGGCTAATGATGAGATCTGATTCCCTCCACAGGAACTGCTGTGAAGCTGAGACTGGAGACAAAGTCATCACTGTGAAGCCAGAATTACCACCATTCATATTGCTCACCCAGTAGAGTACCTGTGAGTCTGGTTTTGGGGCAGTCTTCATGTCAAGGAAAAGCCCATGCTGCAGTCAGCATTTTAGAGGCTGATCAGAGATTCCCATCCCAATGTATGTCTGTGTCTCATCGCTTTGTTCCCAGTCCACAACCTCTATCTATAATTTCCTCTGCCCTTATGGTAAGTCGGACAACTGATGCCAGGAGGATAAAGCAATCCATGCATCCTAGAAAGGCTGTGCCGTAAACTCTTGCAGGAGTTGTGGATGTTCAAGCTGTTCACATGCAATATGAAAGCTGGAATATGAGTTTTCTGGTCTCTCAGGGTTTCTGAACTCAGCTAGTAACACAAATGGTTGGGAATTCTGTTGGTCCATGAGACCCACAGAACCTATTTAGCAAGGTGGAGTTAGACCTTTTCTCGCAGTAACAGTGTTAGGATGAGAGGGAATGGCTTCAAGTTGTGCCAGGGGAGGTTCAGGTTGGTTATTAGGAAAAATTTGTTCTCAGAAAGAGTGGTGAGGAACTGGCACAGGTTGCCCAGGTGGTGGATTATGTCTCTGGAGCGGTTCAAGAACTGTGGAGATGTGGCACTGAGGGATGTGGTTGGTGGATGTGGTGGGGATAGGTTGGGGTTGAACTAGATGACCTTCGAGGTCTTTCCCAACCTTAATGAAACTGTGATTCTATTTGGGATGCACTTGGATATTGGAATCATTTAAGGTTCACAGATCACTGTGCTGTAGGAAGTCTTGTGAAAGGCTGGAAATGGTGAACAATGGTGTTAGGATGGGATTTGTAGGAGTTTCAGTGTGCTTCTGTCCCCTTTAAGACACTGAAACCAGAGCCAGGTATTTCCGTAGCTGCTCCTTAGGCACACATGGCTGGATTTTCCAGTGGGGAGCAGGGTCAAACCTGCAGAAATCTTTAAATGCAGGCAGTTATCGTAGTGCCCACCTGGAAATGAAACTCTTGAAAATCCTTTGCTGAATGCAAGACTCACCTGCATGGGAAGCAGTGTGTGTGTGTATGTGCACAGGTGTGCAAGGCAGAGGAAGAGGAATGGAGCTTCCCCCCACACACACACACTTTCTGACGCATGGTTGTCATTGTCTTTAGGGCTGGGAGAGCACGCTGGCAACACGGGGTCATATTTCAGTGCCTCAGGGAGCTGAAAGCCCCAGTTACCTGGCTACAGGCCAGGGGCTCTACGTGCATTTCTCACAGCTTTGTCTCTCTGTCACGAAAAACATTCCCAGTGCCCATGCAGACAAAAGGTTTGGCGATTTGGGAGGCTCACACCCCTCCGAAGGCACCAACAATGCATGAATGGAAGCAGATGGAGAAACTCCTTGTGCCTGGTGTCCTGCCTCAGAGAACGCAGGGACCTGCCAGGCTGCAGGGCTGACTGTCAGCGTGGCCCAGTGACTGCTTCTGGTGGGAGAAGAAATGAGGTGGGAACGGTGTGAGAGGCAGTGGGACCTGTGTAAGGTGAGGGCTGGGAATGATGCAAAAGTGAGAGGAACTCCAACGCTGAATAAAGGAGTAAGGATGCGAGCAATGCCCAGTGAATGGGGAGTTTGGCCCAAGCTTTTGTTAGGAAAGAAAAGTGAGAGCCCTCATGTATTTAGGATGCAAGTAGGATGCAGAGTAGGAAAGACCTGGGTCAGTCCCACATCTGCTCTTGGGGGCTTGTGTGTCCAACACAGAGACAGCAGTGAGGAACTGGTCCCAGGCAGGTGGGCAGGCACTGACCCATGTCACCCGCCCAGCCACAAAAGCTGTCCCATGCTCGTGTGCTGTGAATCAGCTCTCTGCTTTCTCTGAGCGTCAGCTCTCTCCCTTCCACAACAGATCAAACATCTTATTGCCACACTGAGCATTTCTCACTGAGCAGCCCCTTTCTTTGCCCCTCGCTGACTCCCCCGGAGGGTCTTTCATCACTCTGATAAGAAAGTCGGCTGAAGGGGAGCGAGGGGCACGGCATCCCGGGGTGGATGCTTCTTGTGCGGTGAGTCACCGGGATGCAGGGGGCAGTGGATGGACCAGGGACACGTCCTCACTCACTGGGGCATGTCCTGAAAAAGAGAGCAGGTTTCCTGGAAGCACGAGCATCTTCTACCACATGACTTCTCTTCCTTTGCTTTTCCCTGAAACTGTGGTAAGAGCCAGACTTGCACCCTGCTCCCCATGCCCTTCCAGCATGACTGCAGTCGGCAGCACAGACCTTGTGCTTCAGTCACCTTTGTGTTGGGGCAGGGGAGAGTTCAGGCTCACGCTGGGAGACATGTGCTTGGAAGAGAATGATGATGCAGGGAAGTGGCAGGGCACCAACAGCCCATGGGGTGCCTGGGGACGAGGGCTATTCGTGGAAATAGCGACATGCCAAGAAGAGGTGTGTCTGATCTGCTACCCCACTCCTCTGCCCGTACACGCCTGTGTGAGCCTGGTATGTAGCGACAGCACTGTGTGTTCTTGGTGGCTGCTTTCAGGAACCCTCAGCGGTCACGCATGTTTGGCAGATAAAGATCTCACCACTCCCACACGGAGAGTGCAGCCACTGTGCGACAGGAGGAGCAGGGCTGTGACTACTCGCTCTCGATCTAAGTCACTTGCTTAGTCACAGCCTCAGTTTCCCCAGCTCTAGAACGGGGTTAGTAATATGTACCTGAGATCATGTGTTCCTTAGGTGTGGGGTTTGCTGTGCAGTTTGTAAAATAAAATGTGTCATAGAGTCATAGAATCATTAAGGTTGGAAAAGACCATCCCTGCCATGCCTACTAACCCTCATCCCTCAGTGCCACATCTCCACGGTTCTTGAATGTGTTGACAGCAGAAGTGGGACACACTGTGATCTGCTTATGGGACTGCAGCCTCACTGGATGGTGTAAGAACAATTTTGTAGATATGTGGCTGAAAACCAGCCATGATCCTCTCACAAGCGGCAGGAGTCTCTGTCACTTTCTGTAAGTACATCCGTAATGGAAATGAGAACGTAATAGCTTGCCTCTGACAGGGAGCACAGACCACTTTGTGCTAATGGAGTAATAAAAGCAATCAACCTGGAGCACAATCATCTTATTACTGGGAGTATACAGACCAGGTGATAAGGCTGCTTCGTTAGCCAGGTTGTGCTGCATTGTTCCCAGCAGTTTAAGAGCTCTACAAGGCCAAGCTGTGGTAATTAAGTGCTAGGACACCCCAGTGCTTTTGTTGGGTTCAAAGTACTGTAAATGTTAGAATCACAGAATCATTAAGATTGGAAAAGACCACTGAGATCATTGAGACCTGCTGTCAACCCATCACACCATACCCACTGATCTAGTCCCTCAGTGCTACATCTCTGTGTTTCTTGAAAACCTCCAGGTACAGTGACAACACTACCTCTCAAGGCAGCCTGTGTCAGCACCTCACCACTCTTTCTGAGAAGGAATTTTTTCCTAATATCCAACCTGAACCACCCCTGGCGCAACTGAAGGCCATTGCCTCTTGTCCTACAACTGTTGCCTGGGAGAAGAGTTGTAGAGAGGGAAGGTTAGGTTAGCAAAGAGGATAAGATGAAGCTAGTGTGTATCAGAATCACATCAGCTGGCTTTTAGGCTATGCAGAGACATTTAGGATGTTTTGAGAGAGCTGATTTCCAAAGATGAGGAAGATCCATCATGCTATGCTGGGAATGCAGAGTATGAGAATGTTCAGGCTGGATATTAGGAAAAACTTCTTCTCAAAAAGAGTGGTTGTGCCCTGGCGCAAACTGTCCAGGAACATGGTGGAATCACCATCCCTGGAGATGTTTCAGAATTGTGGTAACTGATCAGTGGTGGTGGGTGGATGGTTGGACTAGATGACCTTAAAGGTCTTTTCCAACTGTAATGATTCTATGATTTGTAATGGTGTTGGCTTCTTTAAAATTAAAACATACAAAATATGTACCCTGCCAGTTTATACTATGTAAGAATACAGTATTCTTTCTAACAGTTCTAGTTATTTCCATGGGACTGCTGGGAGAGATGAGCCTAATCCAGGAGCAGAGATTGGTCTGGTCTCTCCATCAGGTGAAAATCACAGACCATCTGTCTCATATTGCATGCTTTGGAGTAGTCTCACATCAAGGAAAACTGGAGGATTCCAGCCTGCTCCCCAGCAAGGCCAGGATGCTCCTGTGCCCCAAGCTAGATGCAAATGGCCAGTGTGGCAAATGGCCACTTCCCGTCCCCAGTGACTCACAGCCAGAGAAGCGCTGGCATCCTGCTCCAGGAAGGGTCATTCACTGCCCTGCCCTGCAGGAAGGGTGCACACTGGGAGAGCACGGAGTTGGGGCAGCAGCACAAATCTCTAGGCATGCAGAAAATAAACATGGTGTTGCCAGGGCTGTAGAGAGATGGAGCAAGTCGTGGGTGCCATGGGTACCTGAACACCTGCCTTCAGCCCTTCAAGGAGATTGCTCCTTAGGCATCCAGTGAGCTAAGCTTAGAACAAAGGCTTAGAAATTCTACTCTGGATGTTAGTGTAGTCCTGTTATCCCTCTGAGAGCTTTTTCTTTCTGCCTCATGCTTGTGTTGGGAAAAATAGTTTATGCTCTCCAAATTGATTTTCTTCTCTTTCTCTCAAAGAGACTTGTATGGGAGTTCAAGACAGAGTGAGAAGGTATGGAGATGCACACAATGAGGCACTGGCAAAGGCTGCCCTGGGAGGTGGTGGAGTCCCCATCTCTGGAGGTTTTCAAGAGCTGTGGAGATGTGGCGCTGAAGGATGTGGTTAGTGGGCATGGTGGGGATGGGCTGATGGTTGGACTTGGTGATCTTGGTGGTCTTCTCAAACCTTAATGATTCTGTGAATCTTTGATAGGTCTTCTCTGTAGCATGACCTCTGAAGAATGGAGAGATCCTGCGATCAAGACTCTGATGCTGACAAAAAGCCGACTCTGAGAGTAAAACTGTTCCATGGGGCTGTGAGAGGAATTCTACAGGTTACATGTATCACTGCAATAATAAACTTGTTATTTCTATTGTACTTGGAAGTGATCCTGGAGAAGAAAAAGCAAGCGTAGAGAATCTCTGTAGAAGTACTGCCTGGCTCCATCTGCAGGTGACAGCTGAGATGACAGCCACACTGGGTTCGGGTCAGACTGCACGCAGCTGAAGCAGTGAGAAGCTGCTTCTCAGCCCTGCAAAGAAGACTTGCTCACTGAAAGTAAATATCCACTCTTTTATGGTTTCTCTTTCCAAAAGTAAGGATTATTGAGTCTGTGCTGATTTTGTGCATTTGGACCTTTGCAATAGTCCTGCTTCCCCTTGTTTTTTCTGAGAAGTGTCCTGGAACTTGAAAAGTTCAGGATTCCCATGTGTGATCTGCAGTGAACAAACTGATAAGCAAGGCATGAAGAGTTTGGGGTTTGGCTCCACACCTGAGCTGGGATGGTTGTTGGGGGCTGTTGGTGTTGGTTCTGGGGGGCTGCAATTGCTTCCTGTTTCCTTCCTTTTCTAGTGGCATTTCTATATCAAGCTGGATCATGGATCAAGCCCAGTAGAGGAACCAAAGGGCCTGGGAAGTGCACCTGTACACATCATAGTTTCTCAGTGCTCAGACATGAATAAATACGGAGGAATAAATGTTAACATGTTGCGTGCATGTACCCATGGATGCTCTTGTGTGTGACCCCAGCAGTGCTCAGCAGTTCTGCCCTTAATGACAGCTTTTGCTTCTTTTTAAAAATTCCTGCTTTCCCAACTCCTGCCATCATACTTTTCATTTTTTCCCCTTGGAGCTGCAGGATTCCAGTTACCTGCACGCCACTCCTGCTCAGTCCCATTCCCTCCAGCCAGGCATGACCAGCTCCATCCATGTGGGGCTGATTGGTGGCAGCAGCTCCGAGCTCCCTCCTCCCATCCCCGCTGTAGCCCAGCATCACTCCTGCAGCCATTCTCCGCATGTCACATCTACAGAAGGCAGAAATTCCCTCTGCTCGTGGCCACTGGAACACGTAACAGCAACCTGGGATGCTCAGGCTCTGCCTTTAGTCCAGCTTTAAGAACAAGACCTGGGCACTGCTTTTGCCATGCCTCTAGACATACCAACACCTACTGGGATGATGTTTTTCCTCCAGTATGCTGGCTGTTTTTTTGCTTTTTTCTCTACTGGCTTTTTGATAGCATCTACCTGGACAGACTGCTGGATGGTGAATGCTGATGATTCCCTGGAGGTAAGATCACTTGGAGGACTTGATCTCCAAATCAAATGTGTCCTAGAGAGAGTTTGGTTTCTGGCATCATTACTTTGCTTTCATCCACATTTCCCCTGTCATACAGGATGAAAACAGATAAAAATGCTCTTAGGAAAAATTTAGAGGCTCCAGGTTTAAGTGTGCATGAACTAGAGCAGATCATCCCGCAACTCCAGCCTGCATGGATATTTTGGAGATATTTCTAATTTTGTAGGCCAGACTTCTTGATTATAAAGTCCAACATGAGCATCTTTGACAAACATTTTTATAAACAACTGCTGATCTGTAGAGCTTGCAGAAGTCTATGGGGAGAACAGGGACTGCTCTCAGATCCAGCTTTCAAAAGTATTTTCTTGAACTTGTGCGGGCATTAGCCCTTTCATGTTAGGAAAAAACAGTGTAATCCAACTGATGTGACTCTTCATTTATCATCCTAATTTGGAAAATATTTTAGATTCATTTCAGGAAGCTGTGAGACACCTAAAGTAAGCTGACGGTGTTGGTATAAAAAAGAAAAGCCAAATGGATCTCAAATTAGTGGAACAGAATCACAGAATCAGTAAGATTGGAAAAGACTATTTCAGATCATCTAGTCCAACCATCAACCCATCACTGATCCATAATTTCCAAGCAAAATGGAGGAGTGAAACCCAACTCCCGAGTAAAGTGAGTGCAGAAAAGAATCGATCCCAATATCCCAAGGCTGAATAACCTTGTCTTCTTGTCATGGAGGCACCTATGCTGGGCTGTCCCTAAGTGTCCCATTAACACCCTGTGTGGTTATTAGCAGGCACCGCTCTCACATTCCTGCTCTGAGTGTGAATACTAAATAATAGCGCAGAATGCCCCCAGCCTTAATACTTGACTGAATGAGCTCCCAAATGGCCCTAATGACTCACTGCTTCTCGCAATATGGGAATACAGGAAAACCACTCATGGCCAGAAGGGCCTGGAGTACAAAACTGCTGGTTTCAGCTAGGAATAGGGAAGTTCAAGCAAGTTTTGATTTCAGAAGAAATCACAGAATCACAGAATCTCTGAGGTTGGAAAAGCCCACTAAGATCATCAGGTCCTGCTATCATCCCATCTCACCATGCCCAAGTCCCTCAGAGCCACATCTCCATGGTTCTTGAACACCTCCAGGGTCAGTGACTCCACCACCTCCCAGGGCAGCCTGTGTCAGTGCCCAGCCACTCTTTGTGAGAAGGAATTTTTCCTAAGAAGGGGCTTCTATCCTCCAGTGTGGAAGTCCCTTTGCCTCCAGAAGCTCATTTCTGCCACAGGGCTCAGGATCCAGCAAGATGCTGCAGCACAGAGCAGGGCTCACACTCATGCACAGTGAGCATCAAGGCAAGGCTAGGGCAGGATTTGCAGTGGTTTGTGCTGGAAAAAGCCATAAGCTGCTTCCTAACAAGCTCTGTTGTGTGCACTCAATCCCTCCCTGTTGTAGCTGGATTAAAAGAATCCACACCACTACTAAGCACTGCCTAGTTCACCCTTGTGCTCGGCAGTCACTGTGTGTTGGCACCTTCTACAGTGCTGTAAAACACTGTGTGCTTTTCCCAGAGTGGTGAGCATGTGCTTGTTCTTTCATTTTTTATTTTTGTATTAGAATTATTTCAGTAGTAATTATACATTATGCAGGGGATATAATTATATGTATTGCCATCATTACGCAGTTGATGTTTTACATGCGTACTTGTGCTAGGGAAAGCAGGCTGTGGCCATGTGTTTCACAATCAGAGCTGGAGATGAGAGTTTGGGGTGAGATGTGCAGCTCCTTGGGGAGCCCTTGGCTGGGCCCAGGGAAACCAGAGCACATTTGCTATGGGAAGAAAGAGAAGATAGGAATTAATGTTTGGGATTGCCCACGTTCTATGCTAGCAAGAGTAGGTGACAACTGAAACATCCCAAGAAGCAAAGAACATTCATCAGGTTTTCCCCAAATCTGGAAAGGGGGTTGACTCATAAGCCAGATCACTGATCACTGATTTGTATTTCTAAGACCTGCTTCTGTTTCACTTGGAAGCTAACAAAGCCTGGAATGCTGTTAGCCTCTTTATAAATAATGTTGATGAGGAAGTTGCTTGTAAGACTTAAAAAAAAATACTAATGTGAGCAAGTCAGGAGGTACATGAGAGCAGTAGCTGAATACAGAATAGAGTGAATAAACCCACAGAGATTTAGGATGAATGTGAAATGGCAAAAACACAGGCAGAACAAAATGCAATTTAAGAAAAGTATGCTAATTGCAAGTGAAAACTAACATCTATGGAAATTTTTAACAAAAAAAAATCTTCCCTTGAAAAATAAGAATCAAAATAATCCAAATCAAAATAAACATCATTTTCCTGCATTACTCTTCATTTTTGTGATATTTTTCTTTTGATTCGCTCCCAGAAGTCTGAGAACTCACAAGCAGTTTTGATCTTTACAAAACAAAATGTGTAGACTGTTTTCACTGAAACTTGGACAGTAACTTTTTTTACCAGTGTGAAATAGTGAGTCATTTTTAGACACCTGTAATCTGCCATTCAATATCACAGAGAGTATTACAATTTGGCTTGTACACTGTGTTGTGGAGACAATAGTGTGGTTGGCTTCAGGCTTCAATACATCCTGAATTAGTCTTCATTAAATGTCTGGGATGCGTTATTATCTGCTTTGTGATTTACAAAGCATAAGAAGAGGAAATTTGTTGCATCATCTAGACCAGTACAGCTCCTGACCCCTGTGACAGACCCATTCCCCAAGTACTGTTTTCCAGTGGGGTGCCCCCAGAAGCAGCGAGGCAGGCTGGAGCCCCAAGCTGCCTCCACATTATCCCTGCTCCTCCTGTGAGCAATCCCAGGAATGTTTTGGAGGCGCTCGTTGCCATATTTGCATGGGTAGTGAAAACGCCTCCCGTGTTAAAGTGATTTATGGAAGGCTGGGCTGGGAATGCTATCTAAGGCTTCAGGAGGATGGAAACGATGAGCCATGATGCGACTGCAAGCTGTGCAAAGCCTGGATGTCTTGACGATGAGTGTGATTGGTTCCACAGCCAGCAGCGTGCAGTGGGAGCCCCAGGGCCAGGATCAGCACTGGCTGCCCCTGCTCTTCCAGCTGGTGTTTATGGCTGAGTCATTTGGGGTAGCCCTTGAGAAGCGTCTGGGAAGGGGCTCACACCTTCACTCTGCAGAGAACACTCCCTTATCCCGATGGGGCCACCTCCTCCTGGTGCGAGGCTGGTCCCTGTGAGTCATGGGCAGATCCATCTTCAGAGCCTTCTCTGCAGGGAGGTGGCTGGAAGGGAGTGGGATGGCAGATTCATGGGTCATCCAGTCTGTGGCCCTACCCAGCTCAGCCTAGACAGGTAGCTGGCAAGGGCTCAACAAACCTGCTGCTCTGGCCAGCAACCCCTAGATCCTCCCAGAAGTTTTCCTCAGAATTAGTATCCATCCCAATAGGACTTTTTTCCTAATATCCAAATTTCTTTGATATAAAATAAGGATGAGTGATAGAAAACATTTACCTTTTTCTCCATCCTGCTCCTTTTCTTCCTACCACACAACTCCAGTTAGCCATCAAAATAGATGGACCAGGACATCTACTGAACTGCACATCCACTGGATTGGTAGATATACTAACTTAGGGTCTTTTTTCTCTCTCCTTAACCCATAGGTGAGTACAAAATGCCGTGGTCTGTGGTGGGAATGTGTCACAAATGTTTTTGACGGGATCCAAACATGTGATGAGTACGACTCCATCTTCGCAGAACACCCTGGTACGTAAGAGGCAAAAATGTTTCCATGAGAGCTGGGGACACCTGAGCATAGGACAGGGGACAAAAAGGGCACGTCTTCTATTCAGTCACAGATAATTTGGTGGACCCATATACTGTGGCCATACTTCTTCTCTCAGTGAGGCATTAGTTCCAGGGAAACGTGGAGGAAGCTTCACCCCAGGAGAAGGTGTTCAAACCAGACCCGATCCCATTGCCCACACACATGTCCATTCCACGTTTGTTCTGCTTCTGTTCTGCAGTGAAGCTGGTGCTGACCCGAGCCATGATGATCACAGCAGATATCCTGGCAGGATTTGGATTTCTCTTCCTTGTCCTGGGACTGGACTGTGTGAAATTCCTCCCGGATGAGCCACTTATCAAGCTGCGCATCTGCCTGGTGTCTGGAGTTACCTTGCTCATTGCAGGTATTCTTGGACTATTCCCCACTTCTCAGGGCATCCTTCAGCAAAAGAAAGGAGACTTAAAACCTTCCTATATTTTGGAGACAGGAGCTGGTGATTTTCTAGGGGGTGAACACCAAGGAAAGATGTTTCTTTGCTTTATTTGTGCAATACATCTTCCACAATTCACTGCCTGCCCCTAGCAACAAATAGTTGAGTTTATCTTCTTCCATTTCACTTATTGGCCAGATTCTTTGGTTGCTGTGCTGACTGATTTCCATTTACTGCTGAATTACCATGAGAAAGTCAGTGTTCTTGATAGGGCAAAGGAGCAGAATTGCCAGAGGTCTAGAAATGCCCTGGCACCCTGTTTCAGTTCCTGGCTCTGCCACAGATTGTGTGGCCTTTTGCAAGCCACTTAGCCCAAAATCTCTTCAGCTCATTTGTAATAAAAGGGTAATAACACAGCTCTCCTTCCCAGGTGGTAAATACTTTACTGACTGAGATGCTTTGCTATTACAGCCAGTGGAAGAGTTTAAAACACAAAAATAAATAGACTGACAACAGGTTCCAAGTCATTTCATTTGACTTTATGCTGATATTGAGCATCTACCTCTGCTTCAGTGTATGCAGATTTAACATGAAGCTCACTGCAGCTACTGGGTACACATGTGAAGTACTTTAAGAGGCTCTTTTAAGCACCTCCCATGTACCTTACAAAGTCTGAAAAATGTTGTCAAAGTTCAGAAAGTCAAAAGAGATTAGAAAATTAATATCTCAAAGCAATTTTACAAGATGAAGAAGAAGCTGAGATTTCTGCCACTTAAGGCAGAAATCTATGTGAATCATAGACCACTAAGATCATCAATCCATCACATGTGCCCACTAACCCACATCCCTAAATGCCTCAGCTTTGTGGTTCTTGAATACCTCCAGTAATGGTGAGTCCACCACCATCTCCCTGGGCAGCCTGTGCCAATACCTCACTACTCATTCTGAATAGAAATTTTTCCAAATATCCTATTAATATCCTATAAAAAAGCTACAAACTGGAGCTGTGGTTATGAGATACAGCCCTTGCCTGGAAGGGTTCCAGCCAGCATCAGCAGGGGCCAGGGTACATCAGCCAAAGAGAGCTGGGACAGAGCAGCCAAAACTTTATGTCCAGGAAGATTCACCTCATCCTGAAGTCTGACCCAGGAGACAGAAAGCTACAGCTGAGGATTTTATACTTGTGGTCTCATATCCGCTCTGGTCTGACTGGGAGCTCTGTGTAGCACCTCCCTCCTGTCCTGCAGGTCTCCCAGGCATCACGGGATCAGTGTGGTATGCCATTGATGTCTACGTGGAGCGCTCCTCTCTGGTCTTCCACAACGTCTTTCTGGGCATCCAGTACAAGTTTGGCTGGTCGTGCTGGCTCGGCATGGCGGGATCACTGGGATGCTTCTTATCTGGGTCCCTGCTCACCTGCTGCATGTACCTCTTCAGAGGTGAGGAGCCAGGGTAGGTCTGAAACACAGTAAAGAGGCAGAGACATTGCTTATGGCCTGCTGCAGGCCCATGGAGTAAGGAATGTCCTTCAGGGATGTCCTTTAGGATGGTTGCTTATCCTCCACTGCAACATCTTCAGCAGCAAAATAGGAATAGTGTTATTTCAGCAGCACAACATAGCACATTAAGGGCTTTGGGTGGGAGCTGACGTGCAAGTATGGCATAAAGCATTATTATGTCATATTTGGAGTGCTTCTTTCTCTGTATCTTGAGAGCTTACAATCTGAGAACCACAGAGGACGTGAGCAGATCCCATTTCTCTCCTCACAGAGACCAGCTCTGGAAGGCTTCACTCTGTGTACTCCTTGAGGAAAGGATATTCCTCTGCTGGGACTATCGTAACAAATGTGCACTTGCCATCCTCACAAACAGCGACGGCCAAAATGTATGCTGTGGATACAAGAGTGTGAGAAGGAGGCAGAGACATCAGAAAGTGCTCCACTCCAGTGGACTGTGCAAAGACTCAAGCTCCTACGGTTGTGATGTAGATACAAAGTTGAATTCTGGGGTGTATTGTTTGCTGTTTATGACTGCTTAAAAAGAAAATCCTTCAAGAAAATAATCTCCAAGAAGATCTTGCTTTAGGGATTCCTAATGTCTTGAGTATTGAGGCTGCTTGCACAAGCACAGACTGAAATCACCAGCGTGAACTCTTGCAACATTTGGCTCATCGCTATCAGTGTGAGTGAAATAGATCAGCTGCTTCCGCATCAGCCACCAGCTCTCAGCATGAAGAAACTCAAACTATAAGACAGATCCCAGTAGATTGGAGTATGAGTTATGGGTGAAGTGATGAACTCATGGATTATACCAAAAAGGCACAGAGAGATCTGAAGGTGATAGGCATTTCTGTTGTTCCAGCTTCCTGGAATAGTAGAGGAGGAACACTCTAGAATCACCTGCTAATGCAGATATACTTGCAGATCTCAGACCATTGATTTCTTCTGCTCCTTTCATGGAGTATGCTGTAGCTGGGGAGAGTTCTGGTCCCTTGTTCTAATGGTCTTCAGCTTGTTTTAGGGTGGTGGGAGGTGTTTTGTGACATGCAACACATGGGTCAGGCCAAGCAGCGGCTCAGTAAACACTTCAGGACCACCCATGTCCCTTCAGTCTAGTGCTCCTATAGGTGTGCCAGTAAAACATATGCATATCCCAAATACTGGCTTAACTCAGGGTGCAAATTCCTCAAATAAAAATGTATACAGAAGTTATTGCATAGACACAAGACATTTTTGCCTTCAGTATGAATGTAGTGTAAGGGTTAATTCTATTCTCTGCACACTGTATGTTAGCTTTGGAGGATCCATCTCCTGCACAAGAGAGCTAAGTAAAGGTCACGGCAGCCCTTATGTTTGCTGGGTTAATGTTTTGTAACAACCGGTCCAACGCTGAGTTGCTTCATTCAAATCCTGTTGACAGTGTACATGATGTTTTGATTGATTGTTAATATGTAGTGGTTCATGCACTGATTGATTGGATTCTGATTTTGATTTCATGACTGCAGTGTATAGTCCTCATTAGTTCATTGTCATGCCATGATGCCAATCTGTTTTAGTTTGGTTCTTTACTCGTTAGCAATAAACCCCCCAGGAAGAACATAGGATTTACTTTCCCTTTCAAAATCACAAGCAGTCTCCGAGACTAAGACACTGCAGGTGAGCTAAGGTGTTAGGATGTTTTCTTTAGTTCTTCCAAATTCTCTTCTTCATTATGTTCACCAGCAGTTGCCTGGGGGAGTAGGACAAGTTCTGTTGTAGGGACAATGGGCCGCCTCTGCCTTCCTGGTGGTCATTGATAGCTGGGGACTGTCCCAAGACTTCCCATGGCTTCTTCCTGTTCTCTTGCCACACGGTGTCGCATTGAACCTGGGGCTCCCATTGTCACCCCATCAACAGCACAGAACTCGTGGTAGCCTATCAGGGCTCTGGCTGGTTGTAGGTTACAGAAGGCAGCAGTGTCTTAGCTCTTTGCTAAGGTGATTTCATGCTCTACAAATAGATATTGATTACCCGTTTTGATGTATGCAAGCAAGAGCGAGATAATAAAATGATGACGTCTACAATAGCTGTTCTTTCCTGCTTGCAGTATATTGTCCTTTCAGAGTCTTGATCAGCCTTAGCCAGAAGGGTGCTTACTGCAGCTCTGATGCGAACTCAGTCTTTGTAAAGACCCTTGCAAGAAACAAACAGGAATTGTTTGCTTTTATGTGGGAGGGTGTGCAGTTTACTTTTACACCCCTCCCTCAGGGTTATCTTCATTCACTGCCTTTTGCCCACTGTGCAATGGCACCAGAAATTGCATGCATCACTCCTAAAAAGGGACTCAGAGTATATCAATGTATTGATGTGTTGGTTGGAGGCCTTATGTCACACCCAACTAGAACGTAACCCTCTCTTAAGGACTGACACCTGCATTTGAAAGTTAACAAAGAGCTGTGGAATGCTTAGCAAGTAGATTATATTAGTCTATTTTGACTTTCTGAAGGGAAGCCATATGTATTACTAGGGGTTGAGATAGTGTCAGAGTTGACCCAGGCCAAGCAGTCTCAGGAGATAACACTGAGGGGTCTGAAGTTCTGGTTTATCTGTTTGCCCAAACCCCAAACAATACAATCAAATAATGGGAGTCAACTTACTGATAGGGTGGTTCAAGAGCGGGGCCAAGATGAAGAGATTCAGTGGGTATTCCACATGCCTTATTACCCTTAAGTGAATGTTATCATAGTGGAATACAAATAAACATTTAACTGTTTATTAGGTGTCATTTCACCTTAATTTAGCCAGAGTTTTGCAACTTCAGTGACCCTGATCTAATTGTGAAATTCTAATCCTGTCCTTGTGAGCTAATATATCCTCATGCAAGTACACAGGTATTTTCTAAAATATGGATTTTGCTACTCTTCACATGCATTGATTTTTCTGTGAATTCAGTACATCTGAACAATTATTTTTGTCAGATGTTACTTTGTAATTCTATTTTCCTTTCATATTGTCATACTTCTGAGATACAATAAATGCAGTTGCCTTTGAGTGTCATCTTCCTCTAATGCCTCTTTCAAGGTTTGCCCAAGAAGGTGTTTGAGCAGGTCATCTGCCCTGATTCCTGGGAGGGAAATCACTGCTCACTTGGAAGGAAAGCAGGTTTTAGGAAACAAGGGTGAGATCTCAGACTTCTGCCAGTAGCCACAGGTGCCAGACCCCAGTGCACATCAGTAGAAGCAGCAGCTCTTTGACAGCTGGCTGACTATCCCTAGTTTTGGCACATCTACTTCTCATCAAATTTCTATACTTGCTAAGAGAGAAAAGTAAGATTCCACCAAGAAAACTATGTTTTCTCTCTCAGCTGGGGCTGGAACCCCACTGTTTGCTCTTTTATCACTTTTAAATACAGCAAATAGACAATTAATGACAAAAATACTCTGTCCAAGCACTGTCACAGGGAGCAGAGGACAAATTTCTCTGGGTAGCTATTGAGTTCCTGCTGTGAGATGCCTTTGAATGAGAAAGAGCTTGAACTGTACCATCCAGTTACCTAGAGAATATCTGTCCTCAGCCTCATCCTCTTCCTCCCTATGCAAACACCTGTATCCCAGAGTCTTCAGATGACAATCAAAGAAGAGATTCATTAACAATTCTACTTTTTAACAACATTCATGTGCAGTCCCTATAGCTGCCCTGGCTGATCCCCTGCTGTGGCTCAGCCACCTTCCTTTTTGCTGTTTTTCTCAAGGGACAGTTAATGACTTTATTATTCAGCTGTTGACATGTGGAGGTGAAAGTCCAACTCTGTGCCTTCCCATGTTCCCTTTGTCTTTTGCTTCCAGATGGTCACCAAGCAATTATCTACTCTGCTCTGCCCCCATTTCCCCCTGTCAAGGTTTGTTGACGAGTTTCTTCACAAATACCCCAGCCATTCAGTATTTTCTGGGCTTTTCTAGAGCAGCTTGCTATTTCTTCTCAAAGTCAGTGGGCAGCATATATTAAAAGATGAGAGGAAGTCAGAAGGTCACAGCAGAACAAGCACATTTTCAAAGTAGACCCAAGTTCTAAGGCAATGGGTTGTGAAGAAATAGCTTATCTTTCCTTATAGCTTAGGAAAAATCAGTCAAACTGCAATAATTGACCTTACTAAGGGCTGAGTGCTCACAAAAGCATAGGATTCTATGTAAAGTTTCTGCTTTTGTAATGATAGGAACACTGATCTGCAGAAACCCTGGCAGGCAATGGCCTTAAGTTGCATCAGGGGAGATTCAGGTTGAATAGTAGGAAGAGTTTCTTCTCAGAAAGAGCATTGAGGCACTGGCACAGGATGCACAGGGAGGTAGGGGAGTCACTGTCCCTGGAGGAGTTCAAGGGACATAGTTATAGGCATGGTGGAGATGGGTTGGACTTGATGATTTTAGCAGCCTTCCAAACTTAATGATTCTGTGATTCTGCCAGAGCACCAGGAAGTAAGGGCACATGCAGGTAGAGAGGGGCAGAGTTAGACTTGTGGGACTGTGCTGAATACATTTACAGAAGGAAGGAGCTCATTCCTTCCTCCATTCTCACAGCCAGGAAGCCAAGGACCTGGACAACTCATCTCATGATCTGGGCTGCCCTGCCCACTGAACTATCAAACTTCTCTCAGGATGCTTTGCTTCCCCAGCCCGGGCCAGGAAGGTTGGTTTACTAAAAAAACAAACAAACACCAACACACCCCAAAACAATTCCACATGAACCCTTTCTGCACATAGCTCCCAGTCCTCAGCAGGCTTGGAAGCTGCCCAGGGCTCCCACTGTACTGCAGAAATGACTTGATGACAGCCAGTACCTCGCTTCGCTGGAAACCACTCATCACAGTTTTGATTGAATCCTTCAATTTCTTTTTTCCTGATGAAATCATCCTAGATACAAAGCAGAATGCATGCTAGAAGCACGGCATCACCAGCCTGCTGCCAGCAACGCTCCTGCAAGAGCTGCAGCCGCCTCAGAGTGCTGCTGAAAGTCTCGCTTGCCCTCTGTTGGGTGGCTGGGGAAGGATTTACCTCCTCAGAAACGAATGCTGCTTGCTGGAATTTGTGAAAGAGAGATTCAGAGTGATGGAGGCACTGAACAGAGCTCTCCTTGCTTGTTAGCCTCTCCGGTCACCTGATTAGAAGGTGACATTCAGTGAAATTAGGGGGTGGCAGTGTATTTAGGGGCAAACAATTAACATGCAGAGGAGGGCAGTGTTTTATGCAGCACATAATGCAAACAGCCTGTGGAGTACAGTTCCACTGAAGGGTCACTGCAGCAAATGCCATGCGGAGGTTGGAAGGAAGCGATGGCTGATTTAATGCCCACTAGCAGGCTGTGCAAGCTGAAGTGACAAACATAATCAAATCTCATGCTTCAGGGCATAAATTGAAGGGGCTGAGTAGTCGAAGCAGTTATGTATATAAAAGGTCTGATCCTGAGAGGTGCTAATCACCTGCAGTTCAGCAAGGGAAAGGACACTCAGGGACTGCTCAACTTCTCTGCCGGCTGACTCTGTACTTGCTAATTTTCTTTATTAATAAACCCCGTAATATTTCAGCCCGCTGGCACAAGCATTCATTTTGCTACAGTAACATTTATTTCCTCTCACACAAGAGTCAAACATTAAAGCTGCTTCTAAAATAAGATTTTATGGAGATAATTTGTAGTGGTGCTGGCAGAGAATTTGTCTCTCAAAATATGCTATTATTCTTTATCTACCTAAGGTACTTATACAGCCTCATTACGAGAATGTGCGAGCACTTTATAACCTTCGGTGGATTTATCTTTCCAGTTTTCTCCGTGGGCAGGGTAATGGGTACTACTCCCACCCTAAAGCCAGGGTGCTGCTCGAGGGGGTAGGCAGTGGGCTTCAGTTCATCTTCTGTGGTACCTAAAATGAACCCAGGTGCCTGCTCCTCTTGCAGTTCCCTGGACACATGATGAGTATGGCATTTACCTTTGGCCTCTGCATTGCAGGGCTCTGAATGCAGTCCCCACTGAGACAGCAGAGGAAAAGAGGTCAGAGTGACCCCAGCCTTAGTGACTTGCTCATAGAAAATAAAGGAAATCTTTGCTTTCGTCTGGAATCCTGCTAAAGGGGAAATGCTGCATCTTTTCTCTGTAATTTGAGGACCAGGCAGGTTATGCCTCCTAGGAAGGCTTGGGTAGAGCTTGGTAATAAGGCAGTCTGTAGAGCCCCTCGAGTTCTGTCCCCATCCTGTCTGCAGTGGTCACCTCAGAGAAAATAACAGTTTTTATCCTAATAAATTCCTGTGACAGGTGTTTAAATCCCTGACCCCGTAATTCCTGTCTGTGGGGAGTGACTGTGTGGGTACTGTGTGGTCCTCAGCCATACAAAGCCTTTAGGTACAGTAGGGTAGGGGTTGTGAATGGGGGTCTGTCATCATTTAGTGAAGAATAGCTCCAGTGAGCAGATCCACTTTTTTTGTTTGTTTTGAAGCTGCCAGTTTTTCCCCTATAACTCCCATCCTTTGCTTTCCTTCTCCTGGCTGTAAATTTGCTGCCTTCTGCACTAGATAAATCTGATATGCTGTGCTAAATATTTTAAATGTGGCAAACGATTCTTCATCGCAGAGTGGCATGATTGCATTACAATGTATTAGAACAACATGACTTTGCCAGAGGGTGTTTGCTGGCACTGCGCCGAATGAAGGAGGCAGCTCAAGTTTGAGAAGTAACTATCGAGTCATTTATCAACATTCATTCCTAAAACACACGGGGCTGCACCAGCTCAAGAGAGAAATCTGTGGGCTGAGCCAAAAAACCTGAGCACAGATCTTTCAGTGAGCTTCTCAAAATTCAAGAGCCCTGTCTAAATGTCAACGTAAGCCCCTGTGACAGATTCAACACACACTTTTGGCATTTATTGTGTCTCATTTGGTCTCTCTTTTTCAGTTCACGTGAAATATGTGCTGCTTTTTAGGCACTTGGCTGATTTTCTCTCACTACTGTAACACGATGGAAGTTCTCTGATGAACCAATCAAAACTAGAAGGTGGGCATGATGATCCTTATAGGTCCCTTCAACTTGGGATATTCTATGATTCTACAAAGAGCAGAAAGACAACATTTGGTGTCTAGAGTTTATTTTCCTTCATTACGTCCTCATAAGAGGGAGGCAATTCAGTTCCCCCAAGGCTGAGCTGTGGGGCAGGAGGAGACATCTCCACGTTCATGCAGGGGCTCGGAGATCTGGAGAATGGGCACTGGGGGGCTTCACTCGCTGGGGAGAAAGTAAAGCTGTAAATGTATAGCAGGCAGAGGAGGACAAGCTCTGTGGGGAGAGGGGTGAGCTGGGGATGAGATGTCAAAGCACTTGGAAACAAGAAAGGCATGGGTGTACTTTGTGAATACAAAGCCTCTCACCACAAACTCCAGATGCAAGAAATGAGAACTGAGGAATTTGGGTGGGTTTGGGTGGATCCTCCCTGTGGAGACACTGCTCATGACCACCCAGAAAGCAGGCAGGACTTCCTCTGGGAAGGGCTTAGCTTAACCACAGATTGAGCTTTATTCCTCTTGGAGGGGCTGGTGACTGGCCCAGCCCACTGGCAGTACTCCAGGTCGACACTGGGAGTTACACTCTGTCCTCATAGCTCCTTCTCCAAATTCTGGATGCTACTGGAGGAATGTGAGGGTGGTTATTGCAATAAGGAGCATCCGCTAAGACACTTTTCTGACAGGTATCATCCCATTGAGAGGCCTCCTGGGGTGGCTTATATTGACAGTGAGGTGAGAAAGTAAAATTGCATATTGGGAAGGGATGCCAGGTGCAAAGGATAAGGTCCCTCATCCCTCCAGTGTCAGCATGACCAAGCCCCAGCTAGGCATCTTTGGGACATACGGACATACAAAGACAGCACTGAGTTGAGCTGAAGGTTTGGCTGGGGAAAAAGTAGTGGATGTGACTTGCTTAAGCCCAGGAGACTACAGTCCAAACTTCAACCCAAGCTGCCCAGCTCGGGCACTGCACTGTTCACCCAGCTGCAGCCTGGCTGCCACTTGCAGCTGGCCACCTCATGCTGGGTTTTGGGTGGGATCAGCAGGTAGGGGACCAGCGGAGTAGACAGGAATTAGGACTAACCACAGAAAGCATCCGAGCTGCTGAGTGCAAAGACAGCCAGAGTGCGCGGTTGGAGGCTGCTCCTCCACTTCAGCCAGCACTGCAGGCAGCAGCAGATCCCACAGGACAGGAGCAGGGCCAGGAGAAACAGTGTCAGGAACCTGAAGCAGAGGCAGCAGAGGAGGAACAGTGCCATCGCCATCTGCAGGCAGCACCAACAGATGGCCGCGTGTCTTCAAATTAACATATTCATTAATGTATTTTGCAAATAGCTGTTAAATGTTGCATTTTCTCCATCAGTGTGCTGGACATGATCAAAGTCCCGGGAAACCAACATCTCAGTGCTGAGTGCTGTCTGGAATTCAAGCATTTCTCCCAGAAATCATTCATCAGCTTTGCCCATCTCCACTGTCAGTGTACGGTGAAGCCATGGATTAATGACTCCCATTAGTCAGTAAAGACAGAATACAGGGATAACCCAGGAGCAGTGCTCTCCAGCTATCTGTCTCTCTTAATGCCTTTCTCTCCATATATCTATCACATAATATTATTTGCCAGCTTTCTCTCTGGAACAGATCTCAAACTTACCACACATACCAGCTGCTAAAGTTTTCGTCGTTCTGCCTGATGCACCTAACAAGGGAAAATAAAAGGAAGCTTCATTCCAGTGTGTGTACCGACCAGACAGGCTCCAAAGCACGTCTGTCAGCATGAAGAAAAGCATCACCGGTAAGTGCACGATGGAGAACTTTTCCTCCATCGAGGGAACCTGATCTGAAGTTTAGAAGGGAGCAGAAGCTGATGATGATATACAAAGCAGCGTGTGACTGGTTTGCCATTCAACACTGGCACCCACCACCAGGGTTTGTGCTGAAAAAGCAGGGGAACAAAGAACTGCTGGCTTCCCTTTTCACTCTGGGAAAGCTGAGGTAGGAGGGGGTAAGAAGCACAGAGCCACACTCACCTCTCTCCGGGCTTGCAGTCCGGCTCAGAGCCTGCTGGCTGAAAACACAAAGAAATCAGAGAGGGCAAATTGTGCTTTTTGTTGTTGTTCTGTTTGAAATCAGTGTGATGACCGATGTTGTCTTGGAGTGGGAAGTCAGAGGGAAGAGCAGTAGAGGTGTGTCTGCACGGGTGAAATTGCTCCTCTCCCTGCTCCCACCCCTGTCTGTCTGTGCTCTGAGCATGTATTGAAATCAGTGGGTATTCTCCCTGACAGCTCGATAAATTCAATAGTTTGAAGATGAAAGGTAGACCAAGGGGAACGTATTTCCTTTTATGTGAGAAGGGAAGGCTGAGAGCTGGGAGAGGAGCAGTGTCAGAGACCTGCTTACAGAGCTGGGCTTCATTCTTCAGAAATGTCAGCTGAAGAATTTCCTGTGACTAATTACCGGTTTGCAGCTATTTTCCAGTGGCTAATTGTGAATGTAGCTGTAAACTGGGGCCGTTGTGACTGGATGTGTGCTCTACCTTGCATTTTTCTATTTCTGGTCAGTAATAGTGCATCATTCTCAGAGTCGTGTTTCAGGTATGTGTATTCGCAATTGCAAATATGTGAACCCAAAACTTGTTCTTCAGGTATATTTTCTACTCTCTGTTTGAGCAAGTTTGCTTTTGTAAGCCTTGTTGATCTTAGCTTCAGTTTCAGATTATCTAGGCAAATGTAACTGGACCGGTTCATCAGCAAGACTGAATCCAATTCAGTACAATCTTCAGACAATTCAAATCAGATGTGTTATAACACTTCAAACTTAGCTACAAAAAAAAAAAAAAACAAAAACAAAAAGAAAACAAAAAAAAGCACCTTCAGATCAGGTATTGAATTACAGCAAGACCAGGAAACAATAAACAAGATAGAAGAATTGAGATGTATTTCTTGGAAAAATCTATTAACATAATTCACAAGCCATTATGTAACTTGGATTTCCTTCTTTTGAAGCCTGAATGACACAGAGATTTCTGACTTTGAGTAAAGCTAGAAAGCTCTGTTGAGGATTAGAAATTTGTACCGAATGCGTATATTTGAGAGGTTGCGCGTTACGTCTGTAATTGATGGAACTTCTTGTGTCTCTGTGAAGAACAAGAAATCACAGATCTCTATAGCCTGTTTAATCCTGTGCACACTGCCTTTCACTGTAATGGGGGCACAATCAGCCCCTCGTTTTGCCAGAGGTCTTTAGGTATAATGAGTCTTTCATTATCTGTGGAATTTCACGAGCAGCTGAAACCTGAATGAGGAATAGGGAAAAAGACAGAAGCTTCAAAATGAACTCTTCCAGACCTGTCCTTTGAAAACTGAGCTAATTTGCCGTGTCACACATGCACCCTGGTGCAGAATATTTTAATTTTTTTTTTGCTTCAGCTGATTATTAGAATAACAGGTCAAAACCAGACAGCTGATTTCTGTGATTGCGTGTGCCCTGAGTATTCTTCATGGCTGAATGGCAACCTCTGGGCTCTCCTTTATCACTGTTCAAACTACTTCAGCCCAGCTACCATTGCATGGTTGAGCTGCAGCAAAGTGCATCTCACTGGGGCAGTAATCCATCAATGCAGCCAAACACCCACCCTTGCTGCTGAAGACTCATGCTCTTCCATTTCAATAACCACAAAGAGAATAAAAGACTAAGGTAGACAGGCTTTCTCTTCTTTACATTGGAAATGCTGTGAATATTAAACCCACCTCAGATTTACCAGATCACCCCACCGAGAGAGAAGTCGGTCGAAAGAAAAGGATGCTGATTAAATTCAATAAATATTGAATCATCCCTCAAACAAAACTCCTAACATCCTCCTGGTCGCACTGAAAGATTTTGTTACCTGTAAGAAGATAAAATACAGAACCCCAGCTTCCGTGGTCCTTGAAGCGAAACACAAAACTCTGGGTCCCTGCATCACCAACTGGAGAGATGCAGGAAGAGCTTTGTCTGCAGCAGTGTTTTACCCTTTGTGATTTGGAGCTTTTAAAACTTCTCTGCACATTGTGCCTTTGGCCACAGAGCACACTACCAAAAGCTTCACACCCTTTGGAAATAACTGCTAGCCAGGGAACAAGCTCAGGGTTTGCATGGACACACTCTAATTGCTGCTACAAGTTAAATGAACACTAGTTTAAGGTCAACACCTTGCAGGTGTTTTGGCATTTCCATAGGTGTTTACAAATTCCTGTTGCTGAATCTTAGTTTCATATTAACCTACAGCTGTTCTTAGCAGGACCTTCTACAAATAAAGAATCACTGGAAACAAGTTTTTTTTTTTTTGGATATGCTTTCATTACAAGGAGCCTTTAGCTGCAACTTGGGTTTTGCAGGAAAAGCAGCACTGCCTTCAAGCCTCTGCACACTGTGTCTCTGACCTCAGCATGAAGGCAACCCCTACCAACCCACCTCCACCAGCACCACTGCTGCTGAACGCAGCTGCCGGAGTTGGAGAAGGCAGCACGTCAGGAAAAGACATACTCCAGTTGTTTTTCACATGATACCAAATTATGCTGCAAGCACTGATTTCATGCTGACTGATAGCTACACCTGGATCATGTAGTTAAAGCTGGGATGGAACACAGTTTGCACCGAATTTCTGATAACCACAAAGCAGGGATGATGCCAGGTTGTTTGATGGCCAATAATAGGTTGTCACTGAAGCTTACAGCCCGTGACTGAGATGCACCATTAGCTACAGTTCTTCCAGGTTTAACACAAAGAGTGTTGCTGTGAATATGTTTAGCAGTCGCTCCAGAAGTTAAGCATTATGTTGTGGTGCCATTACTTCAGCAATGATTGACAGAGCTAAGCTGATCTTGAGGTACGTCTCCATGGTTTTTCCTCAGTGAAGAGGTCAAGATGTCTAACCAACTCTGATTCATATGCTCAGCCCAGGTTTGTTATTTATTTTTAGTGCTTTGCATAAAGCTTGGTCTTCTCAAACATGCACTTCAGCTCACCGCTAATTAAAGGCAAGTTGCTGAAATGATGCCTTCTGAGAAAGCACCTCTCCTAATGCTGCTAAGTGGGTGCACTACACAATATAAATGGTCTGAACATGTTGGTGCCCTGGTTCAGTCCAGTTCTTTTTGATTTTGTTCAACAGTGAAATGCCAAACCAATTTCTTAGCTGTTTTCTAAAGTGAAAAAGACCCCGCAGTATAAAAATGTGCAAAGCCGTGCTGGGAACCTTGTGACTCTTACAATTTCAGGCTTCAAAGAGATCATCCATCAGCGCACTAATTTCAGATTTCTTCCTCTCGCAATTACTTCCCTCAGAGCTCCCTCCTGTGCTCCAGTGAAATGCCTCTATCTGCGTGCCAGTGCCAGAGCCCAGAATGCTTCCAATTTACAGCTACCCAATGCATCATCCACAGTACTTAGAGGAGCAGGTACTACAATGAGCTCTCGGTACTGAAAAATAATGCATAGATTCAGTTCTTGGTCTATTTCTAGAAGAAAAGGGGAAGAATTGAACTTTGCCACTATTCAGCTTCCTGGTCTAGAGGCAAACATTTGGTGGTTGGTCCCATACAGAGGTTTCTAATGAGCAGGCTAGGACCTGACACAATGCTGAGAGGAGCTCTGCACTGAGACTTGTGTGAAGCTTGATCCCTCCTAGCAGCTCCCTGCCATGTCCTCTACTTTCTGCCATGATGCTGCCTTTGGGGTTTTGCAGTACCAAGAAACTCATCTTCTGGGTAGCCTTGTGTCCGGAGCTGGAGATTTCTCCAGTCATTTTATTATTTACCCAGTAGGGATATATGTACGTATACATTTATCCATCCTCGTCTATGTAAGCTTAGAGAAGATAATCCTTCCCTTCTCTTCATCCACTTTCTGACAGAAAGTTGGGCATCTCCTTCCTCCCCAACCAGTTACCTCACCTCATCAGTGGACTTTGGAGGCTGCTCCCTGATAGGTGTTAACCTGTGGCCATTAGCTTAAAAATCTGTTATTTCTTCATCACCTTACGTGGTTGCTAGGTGATAAATGCATCTCCCCGACAGCAGCCAGGGCTATAGGAGCATACGGCAATTTACGGCTGTCCATTATCTCTTTTGCTTAAAGTGCCTGTGCCTTTTGATGGAGGAAGATGTGCAACTCCAGGATCACCTAGAGGATGATTAGAGTTTCTGCAGAAACTACCTCTACTGGCTGGCTCTTGCTGGACTCCATGAGAGGAGATGCAAGAGTGGGAGACAGGAGGAATTTGGAGGGGATCACACCTGTAGGACCATGGACGGATTAGCAGTCTGAATTTTGGGAACTAAGCTCATTCTTGCATGTATGTTCCCTATAAGAGGGGGCCCCCCGCAGCCCAAGTCTGCTGGGAGCTTTCTCCTCCCTGCTCATCTTTGCTGCTGTATTTGGCTTGGTCTTTGCTTTTCCAGCTGTGTTCCTGGTGTCTGGGTTCAGCCAGTGATCATCCCTCCTGTTCTGTCCTTGGAAGATTCAGAAATGTCAAATTCAGATTAATCCAAGGTTAACAGGGAAGACCAGGTGATGAACATTGCCTCCCTTGCTCCCTACAAACCACTGAGATGGATAAACCAATCCTAGGGAGGACTGCTTCAGCTACTGGCCAGTGCTGGCATGGGGACAAGTGGGTGCAAGCCAGCCACAGATAAATGGAGGCTGGAAGGGCAGGGAAGGTTCAGCCATGCAGAGCAGCGCGGTTGTAAGGCATCTTGTCTGTGGGAGGAGCATGGGATGGAAGTTACTGGGATCCCACAGCGCATGTAATCACTTCATTAGGACTGACTTGAGGAGTCCTTTCCCACCTCATGGAAATCACCCCAGTTGGTCCTTAGAACCCCAGACTGACGTGTACAGAAGTCAGCTGAGACTGCCCTGGGCTTGTGTGAGCCAGGCAGGATGAACTCCATACGACAAGCCCTGGTAGAGCTGGCACAGCTTGATGTCTTTCAGAAGGATTATAGCTCATTGCTGCTCACTGATGAATGTAGCCCTTTGTGAGCCTGTGCGGGGGACGTGCTGCACAGGGGGAAGGAAAGACTTTGGGCACTCATTTAAATGAGTGCAAACAAGGACAACGTTGTTCTGCTGCATCCTCCCCAGGAGCAAGGCTCTGCAGGTCACCCTCACATCTGAGTTGCTTGCTGCTGTTCCTGGCAGTCCAAGCAGCCCAGCAGTGTGTCCGAATGCACTAGCAGAGAAGGGGAGGGGAGGGGGGGGGGTTGGGCAGTAAAGGATTTTTCCTGGCAGAAAGCTAAGGGAAAAGGAATTTGCTCTTAAGTTCATTATTCACAAAAGGGATTTCTCCTCCAGGTGTGTGCATGGCTCAGACAAGGACAAAACTCCTTGTACTTGTCCAAACATTTAGGTGTTCATAGAGTCCTCAGATCCTTAACTTGCGCTTTTATGGAAAGTCCAAACTAGAAAACTGAAGTTCACTGAACTGTTGTGAGAAATAGCTACAAATTGTTCCATATACTCCCTTTCCAGCCCTGTAATGAACACCTGACTAATAGGTACTGCAACAACTGAAATACTGAGCACATCTAAAAGGGCTTAGGCAGGAATTGTTGCTCTAATTTACCAGGGCAAGCAGCCTTTATAAGAGCACCTTTGCAACATATGCCTTTTGTATGCCTACAGCTGTGGTACTCACTCCGCTCTCACCGTGGAAAATAGGAAGAAGGTGCAAGAACTGGAGAAGGTGCTTTTCTCTCCCCTTGGAGTGAGAGTCGTTTAGAAAACTTCATTTGTATGCTAAAAAGAAAAAAATGTCAAGATAACAGGATTTGGGCTCAGCCTAGAAGTTGGTTGGTTTTATTTCATGTAGAATCATAGAATCATTAAAGTTGGAGAAGAGCACTAAGATTCTTGAGTCCAACTCCAACCCATCCCACCATGCCTACTATCCATACTAAGGTTCCACATCCCCAAGGTTCTTGAGCTGCTCCAGGGACAGTGACTCCACCACTTCCCTGGGCAGCCTGTCACAACACATTGCCACTGTTTTTGAGAAGAATTTTTTCCTAATATCCAACTTGAAACTCCTTTTTTCAGAAGGTAGGAGACTTCAGAACTCAGAATTACATTCTAAGATCTACTGCAGTTCAGGGATGACTGGCAGTTTGGCTTCTCTTATTCCTAGTTTGGACATTAGGACTTGAGATAACTCTAAGTTCTGTCACCAGTTTTGCACTTCTGTGTAAAGAAGTGGCACTTCTGCTCTGCTTTACAGCTCAACCAGAAAAGCATGAGAGACCCTTCTTCCATCTCACAAGCTCTCCTCAAAGCTCCCCTTCCCCAGAGTATGTCAGAAGCCAGTTCAGAGGTCTGGATAACTCTTGAGACTTGGTAATATAAAAGTAGAAGTAGAGTTAAAGTTGATGAAACTATAAAGAGTTTGAATAAAGAGGAAGATGGAGTATACAAGAAATGAAAACAAAGTAATCACCAACAGAAATTTTCCCTTCAAGGTTTCTGATGTGAAATTGAGGCTGATTATGGCTACTTGAATCCCAAAGCCTGCTGCTATGCCTTTGTTCTCAAACAGGACCTCTTACTTTTAATCAGTTGAAATTGTAACTGTATTAGAAGTGGTATTTGTGTTTTAATTCTTTTTTTTTTTTTTATTTTCTCAATTTTTCACTCTCTCTGGTTTCCTTCTTTTTTTTTTTTTTTTTTTTTTTTTTTTTTTTGTTACTCTGTTGCCAGGAGAGAAGAAATTACAGTTAAAAAATTAAATGCCTTTTGTATTTTAATCCCTGTAATTTACTTAGCTGCTGGAAGTAAAAAGACAAAAGGAGAATAAATTGCTTGAAAGCAGATAGAGGCTTCATTTTCCCCTTCTTTTGAGTTACTGATATCACATTGGACACCACATGGGAGGTTTTGGCTGGGAAATTAGCATGAGAATATCTGGCACATCCTGAAACACATTTTCAAGTCAATTTTCCAGGCAGAACCACTTAGCAATGAAGGCTGAAATACATTATGGCTGTAGGTCATTAGCAGCTGGCACATGCTCTGTGTTACTGAGAAAGTGCTCCATGAGGGGCTTTGCCCTACAGCAGGAGCTGTGTGTGTGCCATGGGCTCCGTGAGCTGTGCCCTCCAATGAAGATAACTGCTGCCCTTTCAGCCTCAGTCTTCCCCAGCTCTTCCACATTCCCACTGATTATTGCCATGGCCATGCCTTGCATCTTCAGTTTTTGCCAGGTGTCATTTATGGGCTTATTTAGGGTTGCTGGAAGGTCTTAGCCTATCCCCAATCCTCCTGAGCAGGGCTTTCAGATCCTCCTTTCTTGCAGGCAGAGCTAGCTTAGGACAAGCTGCAGCCAAATAGCTGCAAACCCAGAAACAAGGAGGATTTGTATCAGTGTTTATGGGTTCAAGAAATGCAGCTACAGCCAGCTGCTCTCCAACTTTCCCTTTGTTGCAGGTAAAAATTCAGATATTCTGTTTGGAACATGATGAGCTGATGTGTGGGGTGGGATGCTGGGATGCTTGTGATCCCCAGGCAGGATTAAGCAGCATGGGCATGACTGGAGTGGGAATGCTTTACCTTCTGTCCAACCATAGACACGCTTCCTTCATAATCCATTCCTTGCAACTCATCCCTTGATTTCCTCACTGACTTCTGGTGCTGCTCTTTGAAAGTCCGGCTGGCCAAACAGCATCTTCTTAGCAAGGAGAAGGAAGAAATGACCAGGAAAGCCAGATGTGGAATTGCTGCTGCACTACATCAGCCTCAGTCCCTCCTGCATGCTACAGATATTGGTTGGACTCAGTCCTAAGAGAGACGAAGAAAATATTTAGCTTATGTATCTTTTGGGATGCTTGGGTACAGTGTCCAGGGACTTGGAGGCAGTGTTGAGCCTGCAGTGCAGGAGTCTTGAAGCTCTAGTCTACACATGAAGTATCACCTCATGCATATCCAAAAGGCTTTCTAGAGGAACATTTTCTTCTTGGACCACCTGGTGAAAACCTGAGGGTCAGCTCCTGTTATGGAGGATGTTGCACCAAGGACCAAACTCTGCACTGGCCACAGCCAAGGAGAACGAAGTGGGCCCCAAATGGAGCACAACCATCTGTGAATTTACTATTCCTTCTCAAATGCTAATTAGTTATTTACATAAAACTTTGGAACATTTTAATGAGTTGCGTTAATTTAGAATTCACAGAAAGAGAGCTATAAAAGTCTATTATATGGCATGCTTATTCAAATGAAGCTTGAAATGGCTCATGGTGATGTATTCACAAATCTCCTGCCAAAACAGATCTGGAGCAAGGCAGCCCAAGATGGGTATTTCTGCCAGGCTGGGTGCAGCTGAGGAACCAGCCTTGCTCTGGATGATGGCCCTTTCCCACTTGAGATTTGGACCCAACAGCCCCATGAGCACTCATTTTTTCCCAGCATCGCTGTGTGTAATATGTCCTAGGTGGCCTGTACAAGTGGACAAAATGGCCTTGAGCTAATTCCTTCTAGGTGAATACCTGTCAAGCACACAGACCCACTGATAGGAGAGCTGAGTTTATTTCGTGGTTGAATTCCTCCATGTCCACTAAGACAGATCTTCCCCTGCAGTAGAGCCACACACAATTCTTTGTCTCTCCCTTGGTGTCTAAGAAGGGCCAAGCTCACCTTGCAGACATCATGGAAACATTAACTCTTCTGTCTTCTCTGCTTGGTCAGCTGTTATTCACTTGTAGAAAGTCACTGTTATGTTTCAGAGGATTTGAGAAGACTCAAATCACACTAAAAACAGCCAGCAGTTTCTGGAGCCACGGGAATAGGACTGATAGGCAGGGAAGCAGTGTGGATGGGCACCATAGGCAGCAAGCCTCCCACCTGCCCTGTGCTCCCCTGCACCCTCAATGTGCCCATGCACCACTCCTCTGCTGTCCTTGGCTGGCAGTAAGGAAAAATGCTCTGCTCCTGTCTTAGCTGGACCATTTTTTTTTTTTTTCTCAAGGCAGGAGGAGAAAGATTTCTTTTCATCAAGTTCTTCCTTTCCCCAGCACTAAATTCAATTAAAGCAAAGCTGCCTGTATGTGGCTAGACTGATAACTCTGTAAATCCATCTGCCTCAAGTTGTTACAGAATCTAAATTACACCATCACCATTAATCCCAAGATAGAGTAATGCACAAACAGCTATATAAAATAAGGGACACTCTGCCCTAAGACTTCATCTGACAGGGAAAATTGTTTTCTACATAAAGTACAACTCGTGTTATCTCTGGAGGTTAAAGACTCAATTCAATAAACGTAGAGTTGCCCCAAGTGTGTTTTTGCTTGGAGACCATCTTCCCTGGAGGACTGTGAGTTCCAGCATCATGTCAGCATATGATAGGGCCTCAGTTTGCATGAAAAGCTTAAGGATGGCAAAGAGCAGGGGCAACACGGTGGTCCATTTAAAACACTACACACAGAACTAACTAGTGGCAAAATTAAAGTGAGAGAGAGTGGCAACCTCTGCTCGGTGACATAACAACTGCTCTCTTAGGGGTCACAGGAAGTCTAGGAGTATTTTTGTGTCATTTAGGAAAAGTAAATAGAACTGCCAACAGTAGGACTGTTGCACTGAATTCATTCCATTCCACTAAAATCAATGGGTCAGCTGGGCTATGTATCCTTGTTTGACATCCCATGCTCTGGCCTTTTGCAGACTGTTAGGCAAATAATGCCAGAAAGACCATGCTTTCAAACCAGAAGGGAGGTTTTGGCTGCATATAAACCAAGGTCATCTATCACTCCACAGAAGTGTTGGAAAATGTAAGTCACTGCCCCTGGTGGACAAAGATCAGAAGACTGTTGTGAGAGGCGAGGAATGACCCCCCAGGAGCAAGTAACCTTTTCATTAACCTATGAATTTTTCTTGTGGGATAAGAAGCAATAAGCCCTGCTATAAAACCTGTTAAGAAAGGGAGAGGAGAAGATATTCATGTCTGTGTTGTCAGGGCAGGCAGATAGAAAAGTTAACATAAAGATGGAGAAATTCACCTGGATACGGGCAGGCCAAAATGGACATGCCTGTTCCCATTTCCAATGTTTGTGGCTCCAGGAGAACGGCTTATGGCATAACCCATGACTGAGCAGTCCCATGGGAACAGATGTGTTGATTTGGTGATGTTAGATGAGATTGTTGTTTCATTCCAAAGTTAGTCTTTTGAGAATCGTTGCCATTCTCAAGGCAAAATGTTAAACATTTTGTGGCCAAGAATTTGCTTGATAGAAACGAGAGAAAGTAACAAAGCCAGAAGGCAGTGGCAGCCAGCTGGCAGGTAGTTCACTGATGTCAGATTCTTTAATCCAACCTTCTAATGCTCATCAAAAGATTTTACAGCCAGTGTATAAATGCCCTGTGAAATACAAGGCTGCTGGAAATGATTGAGGACAAGAGGGAAGCACAGTTCTGAAAGGAGTTGGACATGTTCATGGAAAAGGAGAATTTGCAGAACAATTGCGTATTTTTTGGCAAGGCTTTCTATTTTGGTGCATAAACTTGATTCATATTAACAGAGACGAAGAAGAGACATAACTTGGATTATCTCCCCTCACTTTCATCTGGTCACTGTGAGAACTGGGATGCCAGAACTGTGCTCAGCAGAGCAATCTCTATTTCCAATGTTAGGCTCCTGCTGTTTATTCAGAGCTCGTCCATTGACCCATATTCCTGTCACAAACTGATGAAGCACACATGTCAGAAGGATTGCCTGAGATGTAAAGCAGTCAGTGAAAAGGAAAAGGCAACTGGAGGGTATAAAACAAGTAGTTTTTTACTAGCGACTTCACGGTGATGGAGCTGGGAGTTATGGCAGGGCAGTGGCACATGTCAGGATAGTCTGAAGGCAATAAATGATTGGAAAGCACAGCCCAGGGAAAGCATCTGCAGTCCTGCTCTGGCTGGAGCACCGATCCCTTGCTCTGGGTGTGTTGAGAAAGGAGGTTCCCAGGAAAGGTAGGCACTGTGTGGGAAGGGAGAGCAGATCTAATTCCTTCAGAAAGCAGTTCAGCAAAGCCCATGTATTCAGATGCTGAAGAATTGCTCTTGGCAGATAGCAAATGCACATCACATCCTGTAAATCTTTCCTAAAAGGGCATCATGTATTAATCTCTCTGCTGGAGTTAGTTGGTTTTTTTTTTTTTTTCCTCTTTTTTTTTTTTTTTTCCTGAGCATCATTTATCAATTAAATTTAGCATTGCTTCAGTTGCTAAGGAGCCATGATTGGAAACCTGCACCAAACAGGTTTGAACACTAATGCCTGGTCAGCAAATGGGGAAATATTCAAATAATCAAGCCACACTGTGCACAGAGACATGGAAATGCTCCCTGTTATATATAATAACAGTGTTTATTAGTCGAGGGCTGGAGAGAATGGTAGAATCACAAGAGGATCAATAAAAGTGACATGCAAATTAATCTCATTAGGCTTGAAATTGAACTGCTTTCCACGCTCATGGCAGAGATAACTCAAGGATACCATAATTACCTGTGTTTCTGTATTGCATTTCTTATCACGATGCTTCTGCTGCACACCGTGATGCATCACGCCATTGATGAGGAGGGAGAAGTTTACGTGGTGGTAAGTGAAATGATGACTGAAACTGAAGTATTTTGGGGAAGGGACAGTGAGTGGAGATCTTTATTAGGTTCTTGGGTCATCACGAACTCCAGAAAACGAGAAATTTTGAGCATCTTTCAAAGAATGTGCACAATGGAGGCTGCAGTGCTGCGCCTGAAGCCCCATGTGGGGTCCCATAGAGACCTGGTCTGTCACTGGATGGAGCAAAGCAGTAATTTTTCCAGATGAGTATTTTTCAAAGAAGAATAGAGGGATGTTTTTAATAAGCTGCTGCAACATAAATAATAAATAAGCAATATAGTATCTATACACAGATATGCACACATGCACACATGCATTATGAAGAGCTCTTCTTTATTCATTAATTCTGCTTGGAGTTAGAAAATCACAGCTGAAAACAATCACTCTAAGTGGAAATACCAAATTTTCTGATTTGTTTTATTAAGAGGATATTTTCTGGGGATGCCTGCCAGAAAATAGGCAAAATGCCCCAGATTGGATTTGAAGTGGGGTTAGACCAGTACTTCCACAGGTTTGATTCATCTTCAAAGCCACACATTTTCCAGTTCTTCTGGGTGCAGCCGTCTGTCTGCCAGCTAGACAGGTGGGCATGAGCCATCACTCTGCTCACCCCATGGTGATCACAGCCAGTCCCATGTCTGCCCCACCACTTCCACTCCTCTTTTCCATCTTCAAACCACATCGCATGAACCTTTAAGCCATAAGCTTTGATCTGGTATTGCATAATCTGTTGGGCATACAGAAATCCGGAAGACCAGACTAATTTCTCTCTTCTACCAGCAAAACAAGTTCAATGTTACTATATAAGTTAAAAAAATCAGATTTTTCTCCTTGGGAGGGGAAAATGAGATGCTCCTTAACACTGGAAGTGACTTTCAGCCCATGTTTCCAGCAGTTTTCCTGACCTTTTGCAGCATCCCCTAACTTCATTTCTGATTTTAAACACTGAAGATAGAATCAATCATTAAATACTCTTGGAAATTTAATCAATCATCTGGTGCTTCTGGAATAAAGCAGTTTGAAGCACTTGCATTTACTAAATGTCATTAGGTCATGATGAAGTAATAGTGTATGTATCTTCAATCCCCAGCTTCTTGCAGGGAGCACAAGATAGAGCTGTCTCCGCCTCATAGCACTTCACCAAGTTCATCCATGGACATTGAACACAGTACAGCAGTGGGAGAAGGAAAGCATGGACCTTCCTCATTTCTCTAGGCTAGTCTTAAAGGTTAATGGAAAGGGGACAGCAGATTTCTTGTGAGTTAGTGCCTTGCATATTAAACCCTGTGTTGAATGCAGGGCTGGAGTACTGCTTGTTTTGTTAAAGAAACTCGCAGCAGCTGATTTTATCCATAGTGCCACCAAAATTTATCTACCTCACGCCTGGAGAGTTGTTTCAGGAAGAGATGACAGATGCTGCTAGCAATAACAAAAGCACATGCCCTTTGGAAATGCAACCGAGATGCAAAGAACTTGATGAGCTGCTTCCAGGAGTGCCAGCACACCTGGCTGCGGGGAGGGAAGCATTCAGAGCTGCTCCCTGGGGATCCATAGTGCTCTGTTCCCTGCGGGTGAGGATCCTGGTGGGACTCCTCTGCTATGTCACACTGGGTGCACGTAGGATGCTATGGGCTCACTGCTAGCAATGCATCTGTTTTGTTGCAATGCTTGTTCCAGAGACCCTGTGGCACTGAGCTGCAGAGCTCTGCAGGGCCAAACATGGGCTCACCAGGAGCTCAGCTACCCACAACATTTGTTGTAAGTGCTTTCAGGAGGGACTGAACTTCACCCCGTACTGTGGTCAAGTTGTTGACTGTGCCTTCCTGCTCATAAATACATGCTGAATATTTTGAGCAAATCATCCTTAAATGATAGATTCTTCCCTTCAGGTCATTCCCTAATGACAGTTTGTGCTTTACATTGAAAGAAACTGCTTCCTCATCCAAAAAATGAAATGCCTTCCAGAATGGCCTAATAAAACCAAGCACTCTCCCCATCTGCCACCAGGCAGGAGCCATTTCAGCAGCCTGCAGGGGCCATACCACTGTTTTTCCACCAGTGCATCCTACTAGACATTCTTCCCCTGCACATTTCATTTGCTTGGGCATGTAATTAAATACGTGTTACTCTTGCTGTATAAAAAACTGTACTTGTGCTTGCCCTTAACTTGAAAAATAATGTTTAAGGTTAAGATCATGTTTAAACAACAAGCATTTTTCTTTTAATTAAGATTTATTCAGGCTCCCATCTGTAGACTAAGCTATGAAGTCCTAATGAACAGAGAGCCTAATTATGGTCATTCTGTAATTGAAATAATGGTGTGCCTCAGAACAAGACTATTACGTTGCCAGATAATGGACTAATGAGCTCCAAAGGAGAACTAACGATGGCCTGTAAAAGACTTGAAGTTCTTTTGAGGTCTTGCCAGCTTGCAAACACCTCATTGTAGTATTCAGACATGTATAACATGATATATAGCGTGACATGTCCAAAGATTTATATCTAGGTGTTGGTAATGGCTGCAGCCCAAGTGCATGCCGAAAAGCAAGGGGAATCAATTATTAATATGAGACAGAAGAAAATAAGCCAGAGGAGGCTGCATGAAGTGATGTAGGAGACAGATTAAGTGTATAAAAGGGGAAGTCAGTGGGAGTCAACACCAGGAGAAACGATCAACATCTGCTACAATATTGGTCCCATCAGCTGAAACCAGCTCTTTCCACACTTTGATTGATGAAATATGCTTGACTCCGATATTTTTTCTTGCTTAAATGACCAGCTCTAATCATGAGCTCCACACATTGCTGCTCTCTTCATCGTTCAGCTGGCCAGGAAAGAAAAGATAATTACAGAATGTTTGTTTAGTAATTGTCCAATTCTATTTTGGAATTTGCTTCTGGTGCTAACGAATGTGACTACATTATATCATTTATCATGTGAACAGTCAGGTTGAGGAATATTTCAAATCAGGACCTATTTTGGTTTGCATGAGATATAACCCCACAGAACGACTGACAGCATGTGTGAGCAGAAAAACTCCATGCCTGCAAATGATAGGTGATGTGATTTCACAGGATAAAAAGCTAAAGGAGGTCTCTTCTTTCCACCAGCAGAGAAGAGTGCTCACGGGGAAGGCAAATGTTACAGCCCCAGATCTACCCTCACGAGGAAATTCAGATTACAGTTTGTTAAATCATCTTGCTGGGAGATTTTTCCATAGAAAACTGTCACCCACTGCAAGGTAGAAAATTTATTTAGAGCTTGAACTTGCTAAATAGATTCTAAACCTACATTAAGTACAGAGGAAAGATGTTGTAATTGTACCTCAGATGGAGCATGACCAAGAAGCGAGCTCAGAGGAGGCCCAGCCAGACAGTGGGTACAGATACATCTGGGAAGGGATGTGGAGTCACAGCTCTTGTCCAAACATCTCCCTCCTCATAAAGCCACGCTCACTCCAGGTGCATAAAATTCTCTGAGTTGCAATGTAGCACCAGGCAGATAGCAATTTCCTAATTTAATATGACCTGACACCCTGCTCTCATTCATTGGGGTAGGATCTCATATATATCCACCGCACTATGGACAGGAGTCTTGCTGGGTGAACCCAAACATGGTGGCTTGGGCTCATCAGGAAGAAGGCAGCTGGGAGCACACGGATGTGTGAGAACAATACGAACATTTCCTCTAAGGGTATTTTGCTCTCGAAATAATTTCTTAACTAATTGCACAACCATGGCTTGAGAAACCTACCGCAAGGGACTGGTCAAAACAAAAATACCCATTTTAAAAGGGTGTCTTTCCAGTAATAGTGCAACAGAAGTTTGACAATACTTTGGATAATATCTTGAAGGCTGTAGGTGACTAATAATAGCAGTCTATTTTTTTCCCCTAAAAATATGAAAGTTAAAAAAATAAAAAGATGGTTTAGAGGGACCAAAACTATTTATAAGCTGAAGAAGAATTCAGTGAAGAGTTTTGACTAAAAAGGAGTGGAGGGGAGAATTTTAATGTTCTGGAAATAGAAGAAAAATCTTAAAGAAAGAAAAACAGAAATTTAAAGTATTTTTAATGTTTTTTAAGAGTTTAGTAGCTCATACAAAATGACACCTTTTGTTTCAGATGGGATGAAGATTTTATGCTTATTGGGATTGACAATGTTGCTTTGAAACATCCTCTAAATTCAGCCTTCTGAGGGTGGCTCGTTCTGTACTCAGCTCTGGTGAGGCCACACCTTGAGTGCTGTGTTCAGTTTTGGGTTCCCCACAAGAAAGACTCTGAGACTCTGGAGTGGGTCCAGAAAAGGGCAATGGAGTTGTGAAGGGTCTGGAGCACAAGTCTTATGGGGAGCCACTGAGGAAACTGGGATTGTTTAGTCTGGAGAAGGGAAGGCTCAGGGAAGATGTTATCACTCTTCACAGTTCTTTGAGAGGAGGTTGTGATGAGGTGGAGTTTGGCCTCTTCTCCCAGGTAATAGTGATTGCATGAGAGGAAATGGCCTCAAGTCACACCAGAGCTGGTTCAGGTTGGATATTAGGAAAAATGTCTTCTCAGAAAGGATAGTGAGGCATTGGCACAGGCTGCCCAGGGAGGGGTGGACTCTGTCCCTGAGGTGTTCAGGAACCATGGAAATGTGGCATTAGTGGGCATGGTGTGATGGGTTGATGGCCAGACTAGATGATACTAGCGGTCTTCTCCAACCTCAATGATTCTGTGGTTCAATGATTCTATGATGGGCAGAGGCCTTCAGTTCACCCAGGACCTGTCATCCATGCCCTACTCAAAGAAATAACAATACAGGTCAGTTTAATTGAGAAAATAATAGAGCATTGAATACGATCTCAGGCTTTATTGTCCTTTCCATTTCAGTCAATTACCCTCCTCCAAAGTTTATCTGGCATGTTGCAAGAACTAAGTATTATACCCATGAGATACCCATCGCTAGTTAATAACTTGGGAGCCCCAGGGTCAGAGCTGCCTTGTGACTCTGCATCTCCCAGCTGATGGCTTTGTGCCACCAGGCAAGCAGCTCGAGGTTCCAGGATGCCTTGTGCCCCTGTGAAATTCAAGTTCATTCTTTTTCAGCTCCCCTCGCTTCCTCTCTGCAAATTTATGACTTGCTAACAAATGCATTGCTCTTGATTCCCTCCTCTTCAGTGATCTTTAAGATCTCTCATTTCATACAGAAGAGGCAGGTGGGTGATCTGCTTCCAAAAAAGAAGAGTTCCCGTAAGTGTGGCTTGTGTCTTCAGGCTGCCTATATTTCTATCCCATTTCCCTTGACTTAATTCAGTCTTTTGTGTGTGTGTGTGTGTCAGATTACATAGCAGTAATTAACTGCCCTAACCAAAGCATCTTCCTCAAAGGTGCCCACATTCCTGTGAGAGCTGTAGGTTGCCGTACCCACACACACAGGCAGCATCCTTTCATCATTCTGCACACAAACTGAACACTTCCTCTGCTGATCTTTACAGCTGTGCTCTGAATGCCATCCACAATTAATGAAATACTCCTGTGGCTCACCCAATCCTACAAAAATGTTGTCCAACCTTTCTACATCCTAGGAGGTTAATAATATTTATTACACCTTGATAAAATTTGGCTCAGTCCTTCTTCCTGCTGCAAGAAAGAAAGTAGTCTTAAACGCTGCTTATTTTCCTTTGAAGACAAGAAGTGGAACCTCCGAACTGGAAGTTACCCTGTGCATCCCTGTGTCCTGTTCTCTGCTTTCACAGAGCTTGTGATGACATTTATCATTCCACTGATTTCCATTTACAAATTGGTTGCTTTGTTAGGCTGTTTTATGGCAGCTACCTGGAGTTTGCTCCAGAATCCTTCCTCTCTGATGCTTCAGGAGGAAGGAATAATGGGGTGGGTTCAGCAGGAGCCACCCCCATCCTTTCCTGAGATGCACCAGCACATCCCCCTGCTCCTGCACTGATGCTGGCCCAAAGCAGCTGCATTGAGCTGCTCCAGCACATGGGAAATCAATAGCAGTTGGGGTGGGAGGAATTAAAGCACAATCCTGGTAATTGTGCAAATGCAAATTTATTACTCCAGAGTCTTCTCTAATGTAAATCCAGAGAGGTCAATAGAGTTAAAGCAAAACTGGCCATTCTGCTTTTTCTGTTCTGCTCATTTTTATAATGATGGATTGTAGCTATTGAGAGAAAGGAAATTTCAAGTGCCTGGAAATACACTAACGGGGGAAATGAGCTGCAAGGATGTCAGAAATCATTCTTTGTTCAGACAGGTGTTCCACCTACCCACAGAGCTGGACACTGCCAGAACTTCCACCAGCATGAGCTGCTGCAGCTCTGTTAGCACAGGAGCAGAGTTCTGCCCCTTGGTTACAACGTGCTAGCCTGCTATGGAGGAATTCCCAGTTTTGGGAAGCAGAGGCATCTCTGCACATTGTAGCCTTGCGAACCTGCAGATGCCCCATCCAAATACTGTGTAGGGTTTTCTGCAGTTTGTGAGTTTGCTCCTAAGATCTGCTGTTGCTTGTGTAAGCTTTCTCGGAGTTACACGAAAGGGTTGTTTTCCTTAAGAAATCCTTTATTTATGCACAGATAAACTGAAAGTCTAAAGGTTAATGTTGCTTCATCACTGTTAAAGTGAAATCAAAGATTTAAAAGGCCATTCTGCAGAATGATGGTGCGTTTTTAGGGGAAAAAATAAACTGTTATTGATTATAATAGTATGCTTTTGGGATGTGCTAATGGATTTTTTTCATTCCCCACATGATATTCTCTATTTTTCCATAAGTATTTTGGTTCGTTATGGGAAAGATACTCAGAAATGCTGGATTTTGTTGAGAAAAAAGATTATTGAAAGAACTAATCAAAACACCTATGTAAGCATATATGAAAACAGGAGGAGCTTTTGCAAGTAAAAACATGATGTCTGAAGGCTTTTCCTAGTTTTATAAGTTCTTTTAAGTTGACTCTGAGAAAACATTGTATTACTTCAGTGCCTTTTCCCTTTGTGTTGGTCAAGAGCAACACTGCCAGTGAGCCATCAGACAGAGAATGTGGTGTTTGAAAACAGCTCTGGAGACCACTCTGTGCAGAAATACCCAGTGGCAGGGAATTGTCCAGACAACCAGGGGTATACTCAGACTGTCTGACTTTACTAATCTGCTGACTGCCTGATGCTTCCTTCTGGTACCTGTGAGCAAGAAAGGTGAGCTGCAGCTAATCAGTGCCAGGGCCAGATGCTTTCTTCAAAGCCTGGTTGAGACAGATGCTGCTCTTGCTCAGTGAAACACCCACCAACCCAGCTGTAGAGTCCCTCCGAATGCCATGATCAGACAACTGTTACAAATTGGAGATGTTTGAATGTGCTGTGTGGATGGATGTTCATGCATCCTAAATCCAAACTGTGTCCTGGTTGTATATGTGTGGGTCAGATACCTGCCAAACGTTGACACCTTTGGCAGGATGAGAAGATAATCTCCATTGCTGATTTGAAGTGTTTTAGTTTGTATGAAACAGACTCACAGGAGTGGAAAATCTCTCTGGCCTTAGGCAGTATCAAAACATTTGTGACAGAAATTTGAATGGACTTAGGTGCAAGTCATGTAAGGTCAAGTTTCCTTTTGTGAACTGTTTGCGTTAGTAGTGCTCCCACCATGGTAGCACGGAAGAAGAGATGCTAATGACATTTAGCACATGAGCATGGACAACAGCTATTTGCTGCATCCTCAGGAATAAATGGAGATGAACTCACAAGGAAGCCATGCTTCCAACCCCTCCTCGCTCTGCAGGGCTGTCGCAGAGACTCATGCAATGTGCTTCACTGAGGAGCAAGGCAGTATGAGATCTGGTTTGGACCCGGTCAGCATGGCAAATAACCCATGAAATGTATTATTGAAGGTGATCTGACTCTGAAACAGTTGCAGCTCGTTGTGCATTTCAGTAAAGGAGCAGCACTCACCTGTCTGAAAGCCACGTGTACCTACACACCAGCACAGGCTCCTCACTGGAAAATGTTCCCAGCAGAAAATATACATCCCTTACACGCGTGTGCGGGTAACCTCCGCTTCCTTGACAGAAGCAGATGGGAGGCCCATGTGCTGCTATGCTAGCAGTGTCTGTCATTCTCTGGTTCTTCTATGTCCTGTAACTGAGGTTATCAGGCGTGCTCTTCTCAACGCCATTTAAAATGTAGGTGTAAAACACAGAAGGCACGTTCATTTATAACTACACAGACTATAATTATATGTAGTCTAGGGCTTGTTTCCTGAACTGGGAAGGAGGAAAAATGGGTTAGGTGGGTGTGAGTAAAATAACAAGCGCGAACATGTCTTATAGAGGTTATGAAACTGCCTTGGTCTCCTGGTATCAGAAATGCTGGCTAAGAACAAATGAATCAGAAAGCTGTACGCGGGCTGGGAGTTGGGGCAAGCACAGGAGAATTGGGAACTGACAGGAGAATAGTAACAAGTTTCTGATCTTGCCAGGGAACTTACTGCTGCAAGCACAAATGGATTAAAAATAAGAGGCCACTACCACTGTTTAGTTACGGAAAGATAAATGCAATCTTAAGATCAACAGGTGAGAAAATTCAGTGAGAAATGGGGACTTCAATGTCATTGTATAAAGCACCAGTGAGACCTCCTCCCTCTTAATGCTATAACTGCTTTGGGTCATCCATATGCACTTCAAGATTAATTTAAACCAGAGCAGATTCAGAAAAGAGGTCCAAGGTGAATGGAGAGTCATTTAGGAAAGAAGATTGAAAAACCAGTCCTGAGGAGCTTGGGGGAAAAGGAGCCAAGAATGGTATCTATAAAAATCCTGAAGTGAAGAGCCGTGAGCGGAACAGCTTCTGAAAAGGGAGCCAGTGCTGGTGCCAGAATATGAAGGAACAAACTGGCAATAGAAATGATGAGAAGGCATCTGACCAACAGGGACATGGACAGAAGGAGCAACAGTCAGAAAACACAGCCTGTTTTTCAGTTGGAGCATGGTCCTTTTCACTAAGGGACTGCATGCCATTGTACCTGATGTGACAGAGAAATGGGCTGCATGATCCAGGCTCCTCATGTGCTTCTAGCTTTAAATTGACTAACAGGAATAGCAGAATATCAGCAAACCATGGCCAATTTTGGCCACTTGTCACTGAAGTTGTGCAGAATATTTTCCCTGCAGTTGCAGAGCCAGCAGTTTCAATGTCCTGGCTCAACACAGCACATTCCTCTGCTATTTAAGTCCCCTGCTGTGGCTTCACCTAGTAATGTTACTCTTTGCTCCCTGCTCCAAAATTGTAGCACAATGCTGCTTTACTTTTGCGCTCAAAAAATGTTTTCTATTTACTGAATTGCTCTTCAAACTGTAGTATAATTCACTCTGGGGTGTAACTGTGTTGTATTTTAACCTGCGCAGAAATAGCATGCACAAACACAGAGAAAGGCTGAGAGAAAAACAGCAATACAAAAATAATCCTTATGACAGCACTGAGCCTCATTCCACAGTAGGAAATTGCTTTTTTTTTTTTTTTTGAATCTATATGCAAAAAGAGTCTGAACCATTTCTTTTGAACACACAGTAAGCAGGTGTGATTTGGGGCTTTGCTATCAGGTGTGGACTTAGAATAATATATGGGAATTTGGATTTGAACTCATGATCTGTTCAAGGATATCTAATGTTGAATTCTAGCTTACCATCAACATCCAGGGAAATTGATGACACTGAGGTGAAAACCGTATTTTGACTGAGCTATGCTAGGATTTTGGAGTGGTGAGAATTGCTTAAGGTGTATGTTCAAGTGACTGCTAACCTGCATTACTGGTATTGCAACAGTGTCTGCATCTTCTCAAATGAGAATAACAACACATCCTATTCCAGATCTCTATCTATGGATGGAATATATTGCACAGAAGAAGGTAGCATTATTATTATTATTATTTAATTCTTCAAGCAATCACTGGAGCAGCTGAGTTACTCCCACGGCTGCATTAAAAATCACGACTAAAATATGCAATCCTTTTGTTATTTCATCTTCTGTGAGAAAAGTGGACTGTCTTGTTTCAACAAAAGATCTTAGGCACATATTTCTCTGGAAGAATGCTGGAAAAGGCAGCTCGCAAAATGTGCCTGGCTATTCCAGTTTTGTCTAAATTCAGTAACGCAGCTGAGTGTATGGATACCTAAAGTAGCTGCAGAGAGGATAGCTTGGATCCTGGAGCTGTGCAGGTAGCACGGAGAAAAACATGGACTGATCCACTAAAAGTGGGGTACATCAGCCTACATAGAGCGCTGCCTTGTAATCTTGGGATGGTTTTGGTTGAGAGATGGCTTAAGTAGAGCTGACTCTAAGCAAATGCCAAGTAGGCAGTTTTTCAAGGGCGTTCACCGCTAGACAAGCAAGTCGCTTAGACAGGAAACGTTCTGCTTAATCTTGCTGTGCCAGGGCCCTGAAAAGCAGACAGTAGTAAGGTGGTCGAGGAAGAACCACTCTTGCCTCACATTGCAGCTCCTTCACATACAGCCATCGATCCTCAGGGTGCGGAAAAATAGGGTGGTGAGTGAGGTGGGCTGAGAACCAGTCCCTCTTTTCACAGTCAGTGTGCCTGCAGTGATCCCCCTTTGGCCTCAAGGGGAACACAGTGATGTCCATGCCGGGCTGCAGAAGGTGGCCAAACCCTGCTCCCCAGCATGGGCTGCTGCGGGGAAGCTTCTGCGGATGGAATGAAATGTCTTCTGGATATTCTGGAGCCATGTCCTGGGGATAATGACGGAAGTCCTGAACTCAGTCCAACCTGAAAACAACGCTGTAGTCAAAAGTGCTGAAAAGTGCTGCAGCACTGTGAAGGGAAAGAAGAAGTTTCCCCAGCACCAAAGGCTTCGTGTCCAGACATACTGCTCTGCTGTCAGGCTGCCAAAAGGTGACAGAAGCATGAGCACAGCCAGGTCACCCCCTGGCAGGATGGGAGAGTGTCCTGGCCAGACAGAGAGGAAGGAGAGCTCACCTCCCTGCCCAGTAAGGGCACTTCTGCGCTACCGCTGAAAGATGTGACAATGAGCACACTCTGAAATAACTTCTGGAACAGAAAGCTGATGCTGCTTTAGTGGTTAACGATAGATATTATCTATCCTGAAGACATCTTGTGAGAAATACTCAGATCCACGTTTTCCAGGCCAAGCAGCTGACCCAGCATTGCCAGTTATTCTGCTCTGTGATATACGGTCTTGCCTGGATGCAGTTTTGGGTACCACAGTGTAAGAAGAACACAAAACTATTGGTGTCCAAAGGAAGGTTATGAGTTTGGGGAAGGGGTCTGGAGGGAAAGATGTGTGAGGAGTGGTTGAGTTGCTGTGGTTTGTCGTGGCACAGAGGAGTGCAGGCTGAGGGGAGACCTCATGGCAGCCTGTAGCTCCTCACAGGGAGCCCTGCAGTTGTGTGACAGTGACAGCAGCAGGGCTGGAGGGAATGGAATGGAGCTGAGTGAGGGGAGGGTTGTGGGGTGTTAGAGAAAGGTGGGAATGGAACGGACAGCACAGGGCAGTGGACAAAGCCCTGAGCTGACAGAGTTCAAACATTTGAACTCTATTCTGCCCTGGTGAGGCCTCAACTGGTGTACTGTGTCCAGTTCTGAGCTCGCTGGTACAAAAAAGACAGGAATCTCCTCAGAAGAGTCCGGTAGAGGGCTACAAAGATGATAAAGGGCCTGGAGCACCTCTTTTGTGAAGAAAGGCTGAGGGACCTGGGTCTGTTCAGCCTGGAAAAAAAAAAGACTCAGGGGATCTGATCCATATCTATAAATCCCTAAGGTGAAGGGGGCAAAGGGAGGAGGCTGGACTCTCCTCAGCAGTGTGTGGTGATAGGATGAGGGGAAATGGCCACAAACTGATGCATAGGAAGTTCTGCACAAATCTGAGTGGGAACTCCTTCACAGTGTGGGTAATGGAGCTCTGGGACAGGCTGCCTAGTGAGGCTGTGGAGTCTCCTCATTCAAGACCTGCCTGGATGCCTACCTGTGCAACCTGATCTAGGGAGCTGCTTTGACACGGGGATCACTCGACGATCACGAGAGGCCCCTTCCAACCCCTACAACCCCGTGACGCTGTGATTCTGTGAATCTGGACAGCGCTCTCAGATCCACGGCTCGGATTTCACGCGAAGCCGCGTGGAGCCGGGGTTTGATCCGCGTGGATCCCTCGACGTGCCCTGCGGCAGTGCAGGGCAGCGCATCACCCCACGCAGCCTCCTGTCCGGCCCGCGCTGCCTCCCGCTGCGCGGAGCTGCGAGCAGCTCGGGCCAGGAGAGGGAGCCATGCCCCACGCGCGGCCGTGTCCCCCGCCTCCTCCCCCGGCAGCGGGACCCCGCGAGCGGCGAGAGGGACGGGGCGGGGCGGGGCAGCGCGGCCGTGGGCCGCCGAGGAGAAGGAGGACGAGCGGTGCGGGGGACGCGGCCGTGCGAACCCTCCGCGTGGCCAGGTGAGGCGCGGAGCTCGCGTGGGGGGAACGCGCAGGAGGAGCAGAGGGAGGGGAAGGGTGGCCCGGTTCGGCCCGGTCGTGAACTTGCCCCACGGGGAGGGAAAGTTTTGAGGAGGAGGCTGCGTTGGGGTTGAGGTCGCGGTCCTCCATCCGCGGCCAACCCTGCAGGGAAAGAAGGAAATATGAAAAAAAGAAGGAAAAAAAAAAAAATAAAGAAAACGGAAATATTTCAGCTTCGGTGGGGAAGATGCCGGGGAGCCCCAGGTGCCGCTTCGCTCGGAGCCGTCCCCGCTCGGGGAGGAGAGCTGCGGGGTCCCGGTGCGTTCTGCCCTCCCCGGGACACCGCGCTTCCCACGCGTGAGCGCGGCCGGAGTGGATGCTGCGGGAGCGCGGCGGTGCCCGTGTGGATGCTGCTGCTGCGGAGCGGTGCTGAAGCGGTCGCCTTTGGACCGGGGACTTTTGGGCGTTCCGAGCGCTGCACGCGCTGATGGATTCAACTTTAATTTTCGCCTGCGTTTCGAATGGGTGAGCTCGATGCTAGAACGCGAGGGGGGAGAGGAAAGGGGACAGATTGAAGCCGTAGCGGGGGAAAATAAAGTGGAAGAGACGCGTCCAGGAGGGCTGAGTGAGAGTGCCGGCAGCACGTGTGCTTGCGGTGCCCTGAGCGAGGCCGTGGAAACGGGTCAGAGAGGATCCATCGGTGCTCCAGCCCTGTGCTGTGTGAGTGCCGCGTCCCTCGGTGCACTGCTGGGCTTATTGCTTGGGCTGTGTGCAGCGCTCAGCACCACGGGATCCTGAGCACAGGGCCTTGCACTGCAAACCAGATAATAAGTGCACGCTCACAGGCATCGTTCCGTCTCGTCCTCTGCTTTGTGAATAGCTGGGCTATAATGCACAGACCAAAGAAAAAAAAAGCCCTGCTTTCTTTTGTGGATCTTCTTTTCTTATTAAGTGCATTTAGTTTTGTTGTCATAGGAAAGGCTTTTTATTTCTGGATTTGGGAGATTGCAGCAAGCTCCTTATCTTCTTCTTATTATTATTATTTTATTTTTTAATATTTGCTCTAGCATTTGAAAGTACTGTTTTCCTGACAGTCCATCTTTTAGCTGTGTCCTCTCTTGGATAAGCAGAACTGTCACTGAACTTACAATTCCATACACAGAGATCAGAGTATTATTTATTAACCATGCTGTGGAGAGTCCATATCTCACAACATAGAGGGCCATTTATAATAGGTTGCTTTTGGCAGCTCCAGAAGATTTACATGCTGAATTGTGTTCCGTGCAGAAGATGCTTCTCCTGTTTGCATGGGGAGAGCATCACTGCAGCCCAAAGACTTTGGTGCTGGGCTTGCTCTGATTTTTGCTCCCACTGTCTGGTGAGGAGGGAGGGGGAGCTCAGGAGAGAGCCCTGGAACCCAGATGTTCCACACTTGAAAGCAGATGTGGAGTTGTTCCTGTTGTTCACAGCTCTTTCTCTATCAGAGCCTTCACTCTGTTTCTGAAAGGTTATAGGTGCAGGATAATGTCACGTCTGGAGAATGGGGTTGTGTGTACTTGGGGTGGTGGAAACATGATGTGTGAAGGTGGGAGCTGCTGTGTGGAGATGGAGCACGTTGAGCTGCTGACGCAGTGTCACTGTGCAAGCGGAGAGCAGGTGTCCATGCATGCAGCCCTGTGAATTTCTTTGCATGTTGCTGGATGTAGCTCAAATTCCAAGTGTCTGTATCTCGTGTGGGAAGTGCTTACTCAGGTCTGTCCGTGCCTAATCCCTCCAGGAGTCTGTGCAGGAAAGCTTGTGTCTGAACGCCTCTGGGCTCCCCCCTTGCAGATTTCAGTGCAGGTACTCTGCATGTGAGTGTGCAGTGAGGATGAGCCCTAAGTAGGGCTGGGCTGGAGCAGTGCCCTGGGTGATGTCGCCCTGCCCTGGAGTGCCTGAAGGAAATGCAGTTAAGTAAGGCTTAGGAACTGGATGGAGCCTGGCAACGTGGAGGGACAGAGAATGCCTTTGTGGTGCTGTAGTGTTGTGCTCTGAAATCTTTTGTGTAGGAAGGAGGCAGAGGGAGCTTGTCCCTGCTCTGTGTTATCAAGGCCAGATGTCAGCAACAGGGATGAAGCATTTTGCTCCTTCAGAACAAGAGACAAGGATTTTTTTTTATATTCCTTCCTCTTGCTTATTATGTTTGGATTTTGTGTTGGCTATTTTGGCAGGCACTCACCTCATATGTCTTTTCCCATCTGTTTTGGGTTCCCCACTGTTGTTGAATGTCCTCCCTGTGCAGCAGGACTCTGACTTGCTAAAACTTGAGACAGAGATGGCTGCTGCAGCTGGCAGCATGGCCGAGGGGTGCCCAGCTTGGTTCTCTTGCATCAGCAAGGTAGGCAGAAGATTTTAGCCAGCATGTGAGTGTATTCAGACTGCTCACAGCATTCTTGCTGTTTGTCCGATCTTTCTTTTCATCATACAGCAACAGGGAATGCTTTGGGAATAAAAATAGAGGTATAGAAAAGCCAATGTAAGCTGAAATCTGTGAGCAGTGCTGTGATATCTGGGAACTGAAACACTTTTTGCAGCAGAGCTCGCAGTTCAGACATTGCTCTCTTCCTCACACCACAGCCCATGGATGGTCAGCGTACCCAGGAGCAGCACTCTGTACCCAGTGGGTGAGCTCTGGTGCTCCTCCAGCTGCAGGGCAGGTAGGAAGCAGAGCTTAGAGCTGTTTTCTATGCTCGAGCTGTTCTTGCTCAATCCCTGTGTGCTGGGGTTTTCCTTCTTTCTGCAGTTTGTGATACTGTGTTCTGCTCTGCCATCAGCAGAATGGTGGCTGAGATTGGGTCACCACAAAGCTTGAACAGAACAGCTTCTTGCTTGGGGACGTATTTCAGGATTTCTCCTCCCCTCCTCTCCAATGGATTTGCAAAGCAGAAGTACTCATCTCACGTTTCTCAGCCATCTTTTTGGGATGTGAACGTACAAGTATACGTGTTTCAGATATCACAGCAACAGAATATCCCAAGTTGGAAGGGACCTGTAAGGATTGCTGAGGAGTCCAACTCGTTACAGAGTTCCTTAAAAATAGTTGCTGGTAAAACAAGATATCTACTATGAGCAGAGAATCACATCTGTCTGACCCTTGTTAATTCAGCAGCTCTCGATTTCATGAAATAGGGTCTATCTCCCTAGGAATTCCTCTTGACAAAAGGTTTCCCTGGAGCCTGCAAGATTATCCAATTACAGTTTTAAGAAAATTGCAGCATGGATAGCTGGCTAAAGATAGAAGTCTGAGAGAGTGTGAGAGAAAGAGAGGGGATGTGTGAGAGAGCCCGAGCTTCACTTTCTTTTCATATCAGAAAAGTGGGAAATATCTGTCCTTAACGTCTGATGTGGAAATATGCATGAAGCAAAGGTGTGCAATTGAATTCCTCCACGTGGAAAAAATGGCGCCCACTGACATTCATCAGCACTTGCTGAACGTTTATGGAGACCAACCAGTGGATGACAGCACGGTGAATGTTGGACTCCATGGGCAACATTTTCCTAGCAACGATGCTGACACAGCAGCTGGGAAACAGGGGGTCACCTCCACTGGTGCACATTTTCACTTGTGCACCAGGCAGGCTCCTGTTCACAGCCGGCTGAAATGCACAGCTCATGGTGGTAGCTGAGTTGCAAACCATGCTCCGTGAAACAGTGTTACTACGTTCTTTTGTAGTTTGGGTTGGAATAAATGGGTGCATTACTTTCGGAGCAGCGTTGGTGCTTCTCAGGCTGCACGCTTACATGAAAAACAGCGCAACCATGCTCTTGCACAAGAACTTCACAAGTCTCTTCAGCTTGAGTAAGCATAGGTGTTACCAGAATTAGAAGAGGACTTGGGGAGCTGCAATACCCATGTATGACTAGGAAAGCTGTTTGGATGGTTTTTCTTTGTTTTTCCTTTCTCCCAGTTTTGCTTAATCCCTTGCATGACTGGCACACAAGTGTCATGGAACATCTCACCTCTCTTAGGCCCGATCCTGTCCGCTCCTGTGGTATTTTCAGGTATTCAGGGAATGATTCTCATCTGTTCAGACAACTTCTGAGTAAGAGCTTGCAAAGCTATGACCTAAATGTTTATCCTTAGAGCTGACAGGATGCTGTGGAGCTGTTTAGCTATGTATTTGTAACAGTTAAGTTGCTTGCTGAGAAAGACATAATGTTTTTTGCTTGGAAGGAGTCTTTTTTCTTCTTCTTCTTCCCCCCCCCCCCCCCCCCCCCCCTTATTCTGTCTATTATTTGTGGTTGCAATTGCCTTTCTTTCTCATTTTACCTTTTGTCCTACTTGTAAATAATGAGCTATTTACAGTTAATCTGAGTGCAAGGGGATGAGACTTCTGGAGAGTGAAAAAGCTCCCATCTGTTTGATCTGCAGTAGCATTTTGGGGTTTGCCTTCCACTCGGAAAGAAGCCAGAACTTATCTGGTTCAATTTAAAAAATTTCCTTGCAATATTTAAACTGGATTTTTTAATCATTTAAAAACAAACAGAAATGGAAATAGCTTTTCAGATGACGTTCTGCCGTGCTCTTATCACAGTGTTTGATAAACCTGAACAGCTCTGTTGTGTTCCTACGAAATGAGGAACCAAATTCTGTGGAAACAGGTGGGGCTTTATTCTGTAAAGGCAACTGTTTTCCATGGTGGAATATTGCATTTCTGTGTTTCCTGCCTGTGGGGCTCCCACCTGAAGATGAGTTCTTTGAAGGTAACTGCTGCTTAACTACTTATTATTTAAGACAGACACAAGCTCAAGTTTTCTGTGGTGGGTACGTGGTACATTTATCCCCATCAGCTCCAGTGGCTTCTGAGCTTGGGGAGTTAATCTGTTCTTTGCGCTGAAGTCATCTTTCATCTCAGCATCTCTAAGCTTTTTAGGGACATTAAGATGCACAGCTGTGGCGCAAACTGGGGAGAGGCTGTTATAAATGTGGCTGGGGAAACGGAGGCACGGATTTCAGGAGCCTCTGCTAATGTGTTTGGTTCAGGCAACAGCCATTTGTATGCTGCCATGCCTGATTATCAGGGAGGCTCTGCAATTTTTCACACACTTCAGCTGGTGATGGATGCCTCTGTAGGTTTCGTGTAGATTAACCAGAAACTCATATTGGTGAGCTAAACTAATAGACTGCTTAAAACTCTTCAGCCGTGGAGACAAAGAGGAGCACAGCAAATGGCAGTGGCAGGAACACCAAATTCTGATTATATACATATATATTTTTCCTGATGCAAGCGTTGTTACAAAAAGGAAACCTCAGCAAAAACCAGAAGGAAAATAATTTGACTTGCATCCCAGCACAGTGACATCCAGGGCCCCTCTTACACAAACCTATCAGTAACTTGTTGATTCAAACTCTGGAAATCTGTAGAAAATATTTTTTCTGAAAGAGAGAGCTGTACAGTCCCCTCTAATACAAATATTTTTGTCAGTTGTGTTGAGAAATATCTGTTCCTCCCCCTCCTCCGAGCACAACAACCTCCCAGCCCTTATTTATAAGGAGGATCCGGATAATGGGAGGATAAGCCTCCCTGGCACTTAGGACCCATTGAATGGCACAGGTTGTGGCTACCTTTGGAGTTGTTTTCCCTTTTATAAAGATGAAAAAGCTTTTCTTTCCTTGCCTACCAGGTGCACTTCAGGAAGGTGGTGGAATTACCACGCCTGGAGATGTTCAAGAGCTGTGGAGATGTGGCACTGAGGGACATATTTAGTGGGCATGGTGTGATGGGTTGGACTAGTTGATCTTAGTGGTCTTTTCCAACCTCAGTAATTCTATAGCTGTGATTTTATGACTGTCTGTCAACAAGTGTCAAAGAGTGAGAGGGAAACCCAGCTTTCTGCAGGCACTCAGCGATCGCTTCCTCGCAGAGATGAACCAGCACAAGGCTGGGGTCAGTGAACACGCTGGAAACTTCTCAGATTCTTGTCCCTTCACAGCAGAGTTCTAACATGTAGCAGTACTTCCTCTTGTCGCTGCTCCTTGTAGCCTTTAGAAATGTCAGCAGTGCATATATTGCCTTTTGTTTGTCACGCAGCTGGAGAGCGGAGTTCACTGCCCACTCTCCACAAGTAATTAATACTGATGACAGTGGCAGCTTCCTGCTGCCTGCAGGACCCTTGCAGCCTTTCCCCCCTGTGGGTGCTGTGGGTCACAGAGCACACCTCAGAGAAGGCTCCTGGATGTGAAAATGCAGGATGCTGTTGTTTGAAGGTTGAGTGGAGAACTGTGTCCAGAGGATCAGTGCAGACAAGCAAGACCCCTGCAGAGGAGCGAGCTCATGGTTGTAGAAAGTGGAGTTAGAGGCCTAGGTGGCAAATGTGACACATGGGGGAAATGGGGGGAGGGGAGGTTATCCCATTCTGTTTCTCTTCTGTTCCTTTGTTTCTGTCTGTGTGAGGTTTGTCTCATCCCTTTGCAGAACACAGCAATGCAAGAATGCAGAAGCAAGCTGCGCTGCTCATCGCCAGGAGGACAAGTGGGTGGTGGGAAGGAGGAGGCCTGGGGGGGGGGGGGGCTGGAAGGGCTGTAAGTGGGGTGCTGCTATGTTTCCAGTTCCTTTGCTGTTCATTTTTCTGTTGCTTTAAGGTCTGCTGCAGACTGATGTGTCAAGCACACTCCAGAACAGCCTGTATGATCTGGAGAGGGAATTAAGCATCTTCATCTCTTCTTGTTTGTGTTTTTTTTTTTTCCCTCATAAGGCCAAATGTGATTAAATTAACCTGATTAATAGAAATGCCAGGTGTGGAAATGGTGTGTGGCCTCAATTTGTAAAAGAAAAGCTCAGCTGGCTTGCTTTTACCCTTGAACATCTCTCTCATCCCAAGATAACTGGGGTCACCTGAGGAAAGGCTTTCCCAATGGTGTAGGTAGAGATCAGATCTTCATTTTCTGGCAGCAGCATGGGTAAGCCTGTCTGCAGCAGTGGAGGCGTTGCAAACTGCAAGGAGGTTTTACAGTGATTGCCCAAAAAAAGGAGCACTTGGGAAAGGAAGCCAGGTGTTGTGATGCTGTGCTGTAGGGTGCTTGGGGCCTTTGATTGCTGTGTGGCAATAAGATGCAAAGGATGCTGGAGCAGAGCAGCCATCCCAGAGTAAGGAGTGATATAGGGGAATGAGACAAGGTAAAGGCTGATACATGTTTGGCAGTAAGTCATTGAACTTAAAGAGTGGGCGTTTTTTGATACTGAGTGTTTGATGCAGCAAGTGCTCAGCAGAGCCCGTGCAGTGCTTGTTGTGATGGAGGGGCTGCATGGAGGTGCTTGCTCTTCTTAGGATGCAGCCCTCCTGGGAGAGCTGCTTTGGGTCCAGGATTGCTAGGCTGCTTCTATGGGAGGCAGTCAGCACAGATGCTGATCCCTCCCAAGTCTGAGCTGTGCTCTGGGTTTTGGGCTGGATGAATATGGGATCATTGTTGTGATGTGCTACTGTATCCATGTGGAGAGAGGGATATCCTCTTAGGGAAGGCAGTGAAGCTGCCTACATCTAAAAGCCGTTAAAAAAGTGAAAGGGAAGAATATATAAACTTAATGTTCATTCTCAGATGTCTCTAGCTCCTATTTGAGTGCCCATCAGGGCTCTTCCAGTGAGGGATGAACCTTGCTCTGGATTCCTTCATCTCTCTCAAATCTGTAAGCCACGTTGGTTGAAGTTTTCTGTTTTTATTCTATATGAAGACTTATTTGTTGGTTTATTTTCTTCTGGGGCAGTCCAAGGGTATTTCGCAGCGCTCCTCTTTCACTGTAACACCGCCATCCGAAATAGAAGCATTGTGTCTGGCTTCATGGAAGGTCTTAGCTCTCTTTGAAGCTCTGTTGGAAGCTTTTCATTCTCTGTCTTTTCAGACTTAAAAAATAGAATATCTTGGCTGGATACCTTTTGCCTGAGCACAGAAGTGTTCTTGTAGGCTGGTGTTTGAACTGTTCCACGGCCTGTATGCATGCATTAGTAATGCGTGCTGTTTGATTTCATAGCCACAGCTCTGTGTGTCCACTTTTTGCATCCTGCATGGATCTGTGGGTGACAGTCACAGCTGTTTGCCTTGTCCAGGTGCGCATGTATTTCAGAGAGGTGATGGCTTTTTGAGCTGGTTTATTTTAAATGTATGAGGTGCAGTGTGCTCTGCCTCCTAAGCAGCTGCTGGAGTCTGATGGGCAGCAGCCTGGGCTCCAGCAGAGCAGCATGCAGAATCTGCAGCATTTCTGCTTTGCTGAGCCCTGAGAGGACTCTGTGAGGACTAAAAGGAGGGCTTGCTACCGTTCCTCAGATACCTTTAAGCCCCCTCCACTCCTCTCCACTTGTATAGGTCACTTTTTTTCCCCCTTTTTTTTCTCTTAAGGGAGGAAAAATAGCCACTTCCTCTGAATTGTGCCTATTGACTTTGATTCTCTTGAGTCAGAAGGGCTCTGGGAAATGGCAGCTACATGTCAATAAGAGATCACGGGTTCTCTGGTTGTTCTCCATTCCTGTCTCCCTCTGTGACCCTTAGAGTTATGCACCTCTGTTTTCCATTTAATCCCTGAGCATCTGTGTTTATCATCAGTAAAAGCAGAAGAAAAAGATGTTTCCTGAGGCTATTACATCTTTCTTCAAGGGTTATCCTTAAGAGCAGGGTGAAACTCTGAGAGGATTGTGCTTCCTCAAACAGAAGGGCTTTAGGATGACATACAGGAGAAAACAAAACCCTTCCTTCCCCTTGGATGCCTCTCAAATAGCTTTGGGCAGGAAGATCCAGCTTAGAATCACAGAACTGGATGGTCTTACAGGTTGGAAAAGACCTCATAAGAGCATATATTCCAACCACCAACTCATTTCCAGCACATCTACTAATGATGTCCCACAGTGCTATATCTCCACAGATCTTGAACACTTCTAGGCATGATGACTCTACCATTTCCCTGGGCAGCCTGTGCCAATGCCTCACTGCTCTTTCTGGGAAGAAAAGTTTCCTAGTATCTCTAATAGCTTTCCACTGGGTTGGCTGCCCTGCATTCTAGCCCCACAAGGTTACTGGGAAAAAGCACATGAGGCTGCTGTGAGTAACAACACAGCACGGTTTATGTGGGCATGGCTGTGTAGAATCCCAGGTGGGGTGTCAGCAATGGATGCCCGACAGCCCTGCTGGTCATCACCCTGATGTAATGTTCCCAGCTGGGCCTGGGAGCTGGCTGAGGTTCAGTTGCATTGCTAGTGAGGGGTTTCCCAAGGATTGGCAGACCCACAGCAAGACAGGAGTGCAGCAGGAGTGATACTGCTCGGTGCCCCAGTAGCCCCAGGAGGAGCAGTGAGGGCAGTGGGAGCTATGCGAGTCTCAGCTAAGTGGCACTGAGATTTATGCTACAGTAATTCCCCCTATTGTCTGACTCGGTCCTGCGTGGACTGAAAAGCACGAGCATTTCCTGGAAGGCTGAAGGGCCTTTTCCCACTTAGTGGTTGTGTTTTTTGCTTTTTTTTTTTTTTTTCCCTCTCATTGCTTTTCTCTGGCTGCCCTTTGACTGCCTTTGGGATTCTGTAAAAGTCTTTTGACTATGCATTTATCTTCAGCGTAAGAAAACAGTAAGTGCATCAAGCCACCTTTTCCAGCACAGTGTGGAGATGCAGGCACTGAGGAAAACGTGGTGCCATGGAGCAGAGGAGCTGTGCCTCACTCCTGTGTGCTGCTGGGTTTTTGCAGCAAATCAGTGCATTCTCAACCTGCCTGTGAGCAGAGCTCTTGCAGTGCATGCTTTAAGGTCCTGGTAGCATCTGACCAGAAGATTTCCTGTCCCAGGCACATATTGTTAGAAGAAAAGTGACTCCAAAGTCAAGGTCAGCCAATGTCTCCCCTTGTTAGCATCCCTTTTCTTAGAGCCAGCCCTGTGCTCTTGAATCCCTCTGACTTAGAGGGCCTTAACGAAAAATTTCCTACAGTAATTAATGTATAACCACTTTCAAATAGCGGGAGCAGTCTTTGTTTTCCTCTTCCCACAACTGCTTCATTTTGAATGCCCTTTCAGCCAGAGCACTTAGTGACGATGTTTTGAAGGGTGCCTTTGTTCTGCACACAGTAATGTGACTCTGGTGAGCAGCAGAGAACCTGTTAGAGCTCTCCAGGTGCCCATGGCTTGAAGGGACAAAGGCAGTTTCTTGTAAATTGTGACACTGTTCTGAAGGAATAGTATGGTTCACTTTGAGAATAAGTGTACAGTGACTACTTTGAGGGAAGTTCTCTTCATTAATTGTGATATTTGCAATTGTTTGGAAAGCACTGAGGTTTTGCTGAGCCTGTACTGCTAAGGGCAACAGGAAGAGTATTTGAACAAAGATGACTTATACAGAAATACACATGTTTTTTGCATCATCAGGCCCATTCCTAGCCGGTATCAAATGCAAACCTAAAGCTTCCCACCACCTCAGCCTTTGGGAGAAGGAGACCCTGCCATGCCCGTGCTCCCTGATAAATGCTAGGTGAAAGTTGGAGGAAGAAAGTGCTCAGAAACAAAAAGAAAACAAACTCTAATTCAAAACAAAATGAAAGCATCAAGTAGGTTCCTTGAGAACTCTATTAATGGCAGTGATGAACTGTTTTCCCCAACTGCTCTATGAATTATTATTAATATGTTAATTTATGGAAGCATTAAGAACACTTCACAGTGTATTGGTCTCCTGAGAAGCTCCTGGATTGCTGGTGTTGTATCTGAGCTCTCCAGCTTTCTCCTGGCAGCTTTGATTACCTGCTGTCTGCCCGGGTGTGATCTCCTAGCTGAAAGCTCCTCTGCTCACTGATTTACTCCTAGCTCTGTCTGACATTTGCTTTGTGTGTGGTTTCTCTGCTTGCTAGGGGTAAGGTCTGTTGTCTTGATAGGTGGATGTGGCTGGGGGAGCCCTTTCTGTGCAGGCTGAGGTTTGCACTCCCCAACCTCTGATTCCTCCGATTGTAGCCAGGGATGCGGGTGTTGCAACAAGTTCAGTGGGCAGCGGTTGTGTCATGTACTGGCAGAAGTACAACATGCTCTCTGGTGTCATGAAACAAAGAAGCAGGTTGCTGGAAAAGGCTGAGAAAATTCTTCTCTTCCTGGTAAGAGCGGGTGAGTTATCGTGCTGTGGCACTGTGTTCTTCCAGTGTTACAAAACCCACTTCCATCTGCAACGGAATGGGTGCAATGTTCTTTTTCCTGGTGTCACTGGAGGAGTCACATCCTTCTGAGAAATGTGACCAGATGACTGGAAATGCATTTTTGGGGCAAATGGCAGATTTTTGGGCAGTCTAAATCACAGCATCACACTGCTGGCAGCATTGAGGGGATGCTTCTGCTGCCCTTCCTACCCTTCGGAGCTGTCAGAGCAGTCAAGGAGTCCCTTCCAGTAATAGGGGGATCGCTGTGATCTGGCAAGTTCACAGTGTCTCCTCACTGATAAGTTCTTCTCTGAAGAGGCTGGAATGAACAGAAGTAAATCCTGCTGTTTATGGCTGGATAGAACAAGAACCAAGAATTGCTCCCACAGTGTGGAGATCTTAGATACCTTGATTGTGGGAATGGAGCCCCAGTGGTTCTGATACTACTACTTACTCTTTGGAGCGGTTAATGGAGGTAAATATTAGCTCACCGCAGAGCTTAGGTATCACTGAGTGAAATGGAGTTTATTTTGGCCTCAGGCCATGGGAATGGCCTTGCTGTAAATGAGTGGAACTCCAAAGTCAATAGCTGTTCCTACTTGTATCAGGGCTGAGTTCAGACACGTGTGTGCAAAACACAGGAGGGAAAAAGTGGAAAAAAGGGTGAGTTAGAACACACTGTTCAATATTCTAATGGCAAATGGAGAGCGAGCCATGAGAAATCTGTTAAGGAAGTAATCCCCTCCCAAGTCTGTACTCCCTCTGTTCCAGCATCTGAATTCCCAAAGATTACTGAACTCCCACCAAGGTGCAGCACACTGGTTCTCTCTCCCCAGTCTGATGATGGAGAAACGTTTTATCTTTTCTAGAGACCTCCCAAGGGTGAATGACCTTAATCTTAGTTCCTTTCTATGTGTTGGTGGTTGTAGGTGGCAGCAGGGAAGGCCACGTGAGTTTGGGTGAAGGAGAGAGGATGACCAGCTCCCAGCCACCCCTGCTGCCTGCGGGGTTCCAGCGCAGCCCCCAGTGTAGGGAAGAGCAGGCTTGCTCCAGATTCTCTTTGTCTTTTAGAGATGAGCCCAACCCAGGGAAAACATTGTAGAAATGCTTTTCAAATTCACTGGAAAGGAAGGATTAAGTAACTGCTGTTGGATTTTGGAGTGGCTTACATTCTTGTTAGTATGGGCAGTCTCTGTGATCTTAGCTGCTCTCTGCCTCTGCTTGAGGCACGCGTTATACAGAGGCTTAAGATGAACATGTTTAAGAGTGGTTCACCTCCTCACCTTGTTGCACATGGATGGAGCAGGCTCCCTGTCACCCTGGGAGCATGATCCTGTTGGTGGCACAGTGCTCATTACTGCTCTGCCTGGCTGAGCTTAGCTGTTTCAGGTTCATCCTTTTAACCATCTATTCTCCCTTTGTGATCCAACAGTACCTTTGCTCCATCAATGAGAGCATCTAATAAATGTCAGCTTTCATGAGTAGCAGCTGAAGTTGCATCCTGGAAAACCCAGAAACATGGGGAAGCTTTAATTCTAATGAGTGAGCCACTCCGGGAGCCAAATGCCAAATTCCAAAGCACGTGGCAAGTGGAACTGGCAGCGTACATTTATCTCAAATTACAGGGATCTGTACTCTGCAGCAGGAGCTGAGAAGCTGGGGATTTTCTGCCTGCCTGTGGGTGCTGCATTGGAAGCACAAATGCTGGTTTGGGTCACTGCCGAAGCGCGTATTGAGTCTGGGACTTGTTTATGCTCAGGAAGCGTTGGGGTATGGAGCAACCTCATCGTGGGGCTCTGCAGGGCTGGGGCCATGCAGCTGGCTGCTCCCTGGGCAGCAGCGTTCGGACCCTGCCGGCTCGTACAGTGTAGGCGTTGGTTTCACGGAGCTGTGTTTGGCACAAATGTGCTTCAGCACTTCCTGCACTTTTTCTAACAGCGAGCATGTGCACTGGCAGAATGAGGTCTCGGCGTAGGACCTCTGTTTCTGGAGTCAAAGCTTAGGATTTGTACCCTGCTGTATGCGACAGGCAAGCAGCAAGCTTACTGTTTGTGCTCAGTTCCAATGACTTGAGTCAGCGAGCTCAGAGTCCTCTTCTGAGCCATCACCTCTTGGGCTGCCTGCAGGCAGGACAACACTGCTGCGAATTTCTTAATGAAAGACAGAAAAACAAACAAAAAAGTACAGGAACTAAAGGACCTATGAGTGGGCGGAGGAATAAACACACATGCTCAGATTTGTTGTTTTTTTTTTTTCTTCTTTTATTTAAATGCCTGTGGAGTTGAAATGTTGTGAAATAACCAGAGCCCTTGGTGTGCTTTGCAGGATGAAGATGGTCGGTGCCGTGCTGCTGGTGATGCTGTGTGCGGTGCCCCTGGGCAGCAGCTCTGGTAAGTGCTTGCAGTGCTTGTTTGCAGGGCTGAGGGCGATGGAGGAAAGCTGGCTGCAGCTCCTTTGGGGTGCTCGCGTGTTCCTGGGTGAAATGGCTGTGTGTGGAGAGCTTTGGCAAAGTGCACATACACGTGGGTTGTCTGCAGGGGTTGTGTAATGCTCGCACGCAGTGGCTGTGAGCGCAGTATGAGTACGTAAGCAACCAGCAGCCAGCCCAACCTCTGAGTAACAGTGCTTTGCAAATCTGAGCCCTCTGCTTGGTCAGCATTGTCGTTCCCAGTCTGGAAGGGGGGAAAAAAAACAGGCATGTGGCAGTACCTTGTCACCGAGTTACAGGCAGGACCTGGGTTTGAACCTGAGATTCACCGTTGGTTTGTGGCTCTGGAAGGGGCTTGAAGTTCTGGCTCTCAGCTTCTGACTCATGTCTCAGCAACGTGAGGGGAGAGGGGAACTTCTTGGGTAAGAGGAGCTCTTGCAGCCATCTCACTGAGTCACTTTCCTGACAGGAAATATGCTGTCATGCTCGCGCTCCCCTGGCACGCAGTCAGCCGGGCGCTGGTGAAGAGGCAGATTGTGTGTGCCTCAGCTCCGGGCTTCCTCCTTCGGGGGAGGAAGGAGACAGCACGATCTGCAGAAGGCAAGGGGGAGGGAGGGGAGAAGGAACAAGCTATGGCTTTGAGGGAACAAGGTTTGGAAAGAGCCCTGGGGTTTTAGCAGGCATTCTGGGAGTGCTTGTCCCACTGCAGGGCTGGCAAAGGAGCAGTTAAAACAGCCTGAGCTGATAAACAGTTATTAGACGATTATAATCTTGTACCTTCCTGAATGACTGGGGCTGAATTCACGGTAGGTACTGTGGTGCAGAGACTGAAGGCTTTTTCCGTCTGGCTTGCCCTAAAGCTACTGGCCTGGGTCAGCTGCTATCTTCATTAGGGTTAGAGCCCTTGAAGAGTGTTACAAGGACATAAGTGTCAAAGAGTGATGCATGAGACATGTCCAGTTAAAGCACATAGTGTGTGTATTTAATTTTCTAGAGGTCTGTGGATGGTGCAGGCTTTGCTTTTTTGCTTTACACATGCCATAAACTACTTTAGGCTGTTAAAACGTGCACTGTTACTGGGCTTGCAGGGCTGTTTGTATTTGGATGGAGGTTGTCCCTCTGTTATGCTGTGTGGTTTGAGGCTGAAGCCCATTTCACCCCTGCAAAGCCACAAATAGTCTGTGGGAGGCTGGATGTGTTCTGATAGTGGCACAGCATTTGGTCTGTCTGTTCTTGGGGCCAGGATAGTAGAACTTCAGGAGGAAACATGAACTGCTCTCCAAGCACCATTCAGCTCCAGATGGAGTGCTTGTACAACAGCACTGGCTCCTGAGATATTTAAGGTGCATTGGGCTGAAGCTTTTCAGGTACCTTGGTGCCCATCTTCAGGATGCTGTAGTGGATAGGAGCTGTCTCTGTGTGTAAGGGTATCAGCTGTGCCGTGGCACCTCTACAGGCTCAATGAGTATGGAGCTGAGCCCCAGCTAATGACGTGTGTTGGGTTTGTGTGAGGGCATGATCTGCTTGGGAAGAGTGGAAGGGGAGGTGGTGAAGGTAGTGGCAGTCTGGGATAGAAGCATTTTGGGAAGGGGAAAAGCTTTGCTGCTTCAGCTGGATGCCTGAGTGCTGCTTGCTTGTGTTGTATGGGCACTTCTTTTCTGGTCTTGAAAGTATGTGTGATCTGCAGTTCCTGGGTTTAAATTCCTTCAGTGTGATCCTTGGGATGCTTTGCAGTGATATTCAGGGGCTTCTGCTTTTCTTGTCATATCTCTGTGCCTGTGTTGCAGGATGCTTAATGACCCAGGTGTTTTAATAGCCAAAGAAAGGATGGCAAAACCCAGCGAACCAAATTTTGGTTCTGTAATGACTTATTTAACATCGTTAATGTGATGCAGTTTCACACTGGTTTTGCATATTTTTTAAGCCAGTCAAAAAGCATAACATCCAACATGAATACAAAACAATTTACCCCTTTGTACTCATACACAGCTGGCCCATGTTAGATACTGACTTAACAGATAACTGGAGTGCATCTATAATCCTTCCTCCAGGAAGCACCCTCTTGCTTAGGAAATTCCTCCGAAAGCTGCTCTAGGGTTATCAGGCAGGGTGAGCCCAGCATGGGGTCAAATCCTGCATAGGCTGACACCAGCAGCCATGGCTTTGAGCAGCCAGCAGTCCTGGTCTGGCTCAGGAGGTCGATGCTGCCTCCTGCTCCCCTCCTGCACCAGCTTTTGAACTCCCATCTGTGCACTGAGCAGAGGCAGAGCAGTTACTAGTGGCCAGGGGAAATTTGCAGATTAATAAATTACTGTCTGTAAAACACTTTGAAGATGGAAAGCACTGTGCAGCTCCTCAGGATTATTACTATATCGCTCCTATTCTACTGATGGGGTTCCAGTGGCCTTATTTTCCTTATGATTTGTGACAGCCCCAGAAGCTGAGGAGCTTATTTTAGTGTGTAAAGTCAAAAGAAAAATAGATTAAACTGCATTATTGTCTTCTAAAGAGTCTAAATCCCTCCCCCACCATCTTCTCTTGGGATTTCCTGACTTCCTCCTACTCTTCCATCTCAGCTCCTAGCTGTCCTAATTCAGGATGTGATTTTATAACTATGCATACCAGTCTGAGTTATTGCAGTTATGGAATTTTATGGTACCTGTGTGCATGAAACGATGTGATACTGAGATTGCATGGACCTGAAGTGGAGACAAACCCTGTGGAACAGAGGTGTGCAGGGTAAGGATGCATAACAGCAGCCTTCAGCTTCCCTCTGCACAGCCAGAGCTGTGCCAGGAGAGCAGAGAAGAGCTTGCTTCTGCTGCTTGGCTGCAGGAGGTTGTGAGGGACAGATCTTGTGCAGATGGCTCACCTTACTTTCTGCACAGAAGTATGAAAATGCATGGAAGAAAGTTGGATGTCACTGGGATGGTGTTGGGTGGTCACTTTTGCAGTCACAGTGCAGTATCTTTTACTGTTTTATAAACAGGATGGGAGGCACCCAAGAGCCAGGCTTAGTGCTGTAGTAAGGGTGCGCAGCTTTAATTCCTCAAGTCTGTGGCAGAGCCAGGAGCTGGGCCTGGACCTGAAGTCCCAGCCCATGTCCCAGGCATGTGAAAATGCCCCTGCCAGCTTGGATACGGCTTTATCATGGCATTAAACAAGCAGACACCTCTTTGTGCTGCTTTTCCTATGGATAACTTTGCAACAGGCTGTTCTGTTTCCTTTCTCTTTTCTTCTTGTGGTGCTCTACTTTGCTTCACACAGCAATTTCCTCAATGAAGTGAGATGGAATGTAGCTATTTGCTCCTCTTCTCCTTCAGGCTTTGAAGCAGTTTATACCCCTACCTTTATTGTTTTGATCTCATGGATTTCCTCCAGGAAAACATGTCAAGCTTGCAAGAGAAAGTCGAGCACTTTGTTTTTTCTGTTCTTAGTTGCTGGAGGTAACCAAAATACTCTGCCACATTCAGTAAGCACAGCTTTAATCACAGATAAAGCTCTTGTTCATCAGCTCTGTGCCTGCTCTAAGACAAACAACCACCTCTCCTTGTGTTACAGACTGTGCATGTCTGGGTCAGGATGCTCCAAGTCAGGTGCTGTGGGCTCTGTTGCAGATTGATTGCTTCTCTTTGAGCCAGGCTGACAGAATCTGAAGTGAAACACGCTGTTTAAGTGCTTCTGGAAAAGTTGAGTGCTATATACCAGAAAGTAGTCTTTCTTCCTTCGTTTCTTGATTGTTCTGCCTATTGAAATAATGAGCATTTGGAGAGAGATGCTGCTCCATCCACATCATCCTGTGGAGATGCTTCCACAAGGGTACCATGGCAGTGCCAGGTGGGAGATGTGGCTAACATGAGCCCTTCCAGTTCCCACTAATTACAGTGTGCTCAGGGATGCTCTCATTTGTTTTGCTCTGTGCCACCCTCCCTCCACTGCGTTGTACCATCAGGTGGGGGGTATGAGCCAAGTGGGAGCTGCTTTCCTGCTACACTGCTGTATTTCTCAGCTGTGGAACTAACCACTATAGCAGAGTGCCACTGTGGGATGCTCTTGTGCAGGATGCGTGTGTGAAAGCAAAACTGCAGACCCAGTGGAAGTGTGGGTGCTCCTGGCACGTGTGTGCACAGAAAGAGCTCCCACGTGTGGCAGCTGGCCACAGCTGGCTCCTCCCGTGCTCTGAGTGCAGCTCCTCCATTCAGCCTGATTTCCTCTGCTTCCCCCTCACTGCAAACTGCTGTGCGCCTGAAAGAGGGTGGGGGAGGCTTTTTTTTTTTTTTTTTTTTTTTAAGGTGGTAATGATTAATTCTCACTTAATTGCTTTCCTGGACGAGCTTTCTGCCTCATTGATGCTGACGCTTGTGTCAAGCTAACCGCTGGTTTGGCTGCCCTCCATGCACGGAGGTGAGCTTGGATCAGCTTTGCCTGAAGGTAATAACTGCAAAAGGAGGCGGAAAGCTGTGGGGTGCTGCAGTCCCATCCTTTCCTGCTGTGAGGGGGAACAGCATCACCCAAGTGGCAGCCCTGCTCTGCAGGTGGGACTGGCCCCCCTCCCGCAGATTAGAGACTGATTTGGCAGGTGGCAGGGTAATTAGTGCGGGCATGATGGATGCCCTGTCGTCAGAGTGGCTTTTTACGACTTCTGTGAAGAAAGAACTGGTGGAAGCCTTTTGTTTGTAGCCCCAGGGAAGGGGCAGGGAGAGATGGGGTGGGGGTGGTGTGGAGCTGGTAGAGTTCATTGCTGGAGGATTTTCTGTTAATCGGGAGGTACTGTGAGTATGCTTGAGATGGCTGCATAGAACTGCTGAATAGGGAAAAGGGATAGCACTTCTTGGTGTAGATTTACTTTATTTTTCTCCCCTTGATAATCCAGATAATTGCACCAGTTTTATTTTCATGAGCTCTTCTAATAGGTGCTGCAGATGCATCTCAGAAGGGAGCGTTTCAGTTGGGTGTTCCCAAGGAGTAAATGGGTGCAATAAATTAAAGGTTAGAAAGGTTTCCAAAAGTGTGTCCTCTGTGCAGCCAGGCAACATCATTAGCTTTCTCTCCTTTCATTTTCCACCTTGCATCTGGAGAAACTGCTTTCTTTGGCTTCTGAAGAGGAGTCTGTTTTGGGAAGCCTGATGTTTAAGCACCGGAGTTAGAAATGGGATAGCTCAGAGTTTCTCTAACAGGAGAAGCTGCTGTATGGCAGTAGGTATATCCTCATGAGACAGAGCTGCAGCACACCTTCCAAGCAAGGAAGGCATTTGGAGCTAACTTTTGATTCACCTACGTGTGTGCCCATCACTTTGCTGGGTTTCCATTTGTCAAGTGAAGCGCTGAAGTCAGTGTGAGTGCTGCTCCCACTTGATTTAATTGAGAGCTGCTCTTAACCCCAGCAGCTTAGTATAGCGTAGGAAACGCTTCAAGAGGGAAGAAACTCGCTTCCTAGGCCTAGCTAGTAAGGATAAATGTGAGTGGGTGCAAACTGACACAGCAGTGTTCAACTTTTGTCTGCTTTCAGTAATTAGAGCTGGAGTCAGGATATATCAGTGTGTATGTATATTTATCAGTGCGAGCTGAGGTTCAGTGTGAAGTCCTGACCTTTTGAGCCATCTCCAGTGTAGACTGAACTCCAAGCATCTGCATGCTGCACTAGCAGCAAATAGGTTCTGAATTTCCGCTGAGGGTTAAACAGTAGAGAGGGTGAAAAACATTACGGTGCCCCAAAATGGAAATACCGTGACTAGGGACAGTGTGCCACAGGGAGAAGCGAAGTTGTGTGAAGCACTGCAACTTGTAGCCCTGGTCTACACATAAAGGCATCCCTCAGCCTGTGCTGTTTGACGTTGCTGTAGTGAGCAATGGGTTATGGCACTGCTCTATGTGCTGTGGGATACACCTAAACATGACCTGCGTGATGTGATGGCATTCTCGAGATCACTTGAACCCAAAATCCCCATGTACTACTCTTACAGTAAAGGACAGCAGCCTATTTTCTCCCTCAACCGAAAAAACAAGACCCATACAATGATGTATTTTTTTCCCATTTTTTCACATTACTCAAAAGCAGTGTACTTTATTTTCATTTACTCATTCCATTAGAACGGGTAAGTAGCTTTACAGTGCTGATTTATGAACTCTTGCAAAATGCAAGAGCTGGTCACGATTGCAAAATTCATTGATCTTTACTCCAAGAATTTCAGTACTGTAATTTTTTATATAGTTTCCTTCCTTTCCAGCATTGCCATTTGAAGTAATGAGGAAGATTTTCCTTTTTGCAGTCTATGAGGACACTGCAGAGTCAGGTGCAGCAAGAGGAACCCATGTGTCCTGATGTACAGCTGCAGGTCTGCAGGGAGACCTCGTTCCTTTTGAAGGGAGAGGCTTACTGTATGAAAACAAATGCGAATAGCCATGAGAAGTTTGTCATGCAATTAACAGGCAGTCAGTGGCAGGCTCATTTGTCTTGTTTACTGCTCCATGAAAACTTGACCTAATCCATCAGCTTGATCAGTGTGAACCAGAGTACTGGTTCCAGTTGGTTTCCAAGTTGTTTTCTACTGTGGTGGGGATGGGTGACCATTGACCTTCTCATGGTGTCAGGCTTCCAGTGCTCATTTTGGTCTCTCAAAATGAGCCTTGTCTCTGGCTGCAGTAGCTGTGATCCTGCCTGATGAAAGAAGTACCTGTGTGTTTGAGGTGATGGGTAACAGCACTCCTCGGTGCTTTGGGTTTTGGTTTCCTAATACCTGAGCTCTGGTTAGTCTTGCTACTTCCTCCCAATCTGTTTTGTTTCTTGTCCGGATACCACAGGAGTAGCAGTGCAGTTTTCATTTACATGATGTATGAAACAGCCAGAAAACACTTCTATTCTTATTGGCCCAGATTCTGCCTCCCCGTGACTAACCATCACTGAGCCACATGAGTTAGCGGGGTTGCCTTAAAGCGCTGTGGGGCTGTCTTTTCAAAGGTTCTTCTCTTTGCTTGTTTTAATTAAGTATGAATTCGGGGCCAAGCTACATCCCACTGTCTATTTAAGGAAGATAAAATGCCAGAAATCCTGCTTTGGGCCTGTGAAGTCAGTTCAGAAGAATTGGGCTCAAAGAGCATATTGTATTCTGTTTTTTCCCCTCTGTCCAAGTTCCTCTAATATCTGCGAACTAGAGAAGCTTTGCAATGCTGTCTATGAGGTGGCTGCTGTGTGTTGTGATGCCTTCCCTGGGGCAGCTGCAGGCAGCACCCCTTTCTGTTGGACTCATTTAGGGATCTGAGATGTCAGGCTGCCCTGGCTGCTGCAGGGGGTATGAGGACAGCATACCGTGCCACCTCTGCCCTGGCAGCATGGGCAGTGCAGGCTGCTCTCAGGTTAGTTGGCACCTTGTTTTGCTTGCATGGTGCCTCTTTGTGACAGGGCATCCTTCTGGGTGGGAGGAATAGGGTGAAAAGGAGCTTGTGGGGGATAAATGAGTGGTGTGTGTGCTGTTTGTTCTGATCCTCTTCACTGGAAGCAATTTAAAAAAGGAATACTGAGAAAAAAAATCACCAAAGCGCTGCTTTTTATTGCTGCTTTATTTCTGTCAGTCTGAGTCTGTCTGAAGCTGTGTTGATCCTGTTGGATGGCACTTGGTGAATGCACTGGGGGCAACTTGGTGATCCCCAAGTGAACCTGCTGCTGTCTCCTCCACGCTGGTTTTCCTGCTCCCTCAGCCTCCCTTCCCAGACCTTGCTATAAACAGTCACTGCATGTTGCTTGGTAGTGTTTGTTAGCATAATGTGCACAAGGGTCTCACAAATCTACAGCAGAAAAGACAGTTCTCATTCCTAGCTGCCCCAGTCCAGCTTTCTCTAGCAGGTCAATGGCCCCTACCTCTAAGGAGTGGGTTAATATCTGCAGTGTTCAGTTTTCTCTAGTTCAGGCACCTCTGTTCAGACAGACACCTCTGGGATAGTTTTCACCCACAGCTTATCTTCCTATTGTTGTAAAGTTTAAGGTTGAGCTCTCCTGGAGCTCTCAGGGGAAGCCTAGTAACAACAGCATCCTACTGTATCTCCCATCAGGATTATACCTTATAAAAGTATAGGAAATGTACAAAAGAAGGTAGATGCTTACAGCTTCTCAAGAGCTGAACATGGTATTTGTGCTATGCTTTGTGAAAGCCAAGTTTGCTTTCACTTAAAAGACTTGGATTTTTTTTTGGCCTCTCGCTTCGGTAGAGGCAGGACCAAGGATGTAGGGAATGGATGCAGAATTGTTTTTCTCATGTAGCTTTGCAAGCTAAGGTGCTTTGTTCTTTGTGGCTGTAGAACGCTGTGATGACTGGGGCGTGGACACGATGAAACAGATCCAGATTTACGATGGGGAACCTGCCAAGATCAAATGCCCGCTTTTTGAGACCTTCTTGAAATACAACTACAGCACGGCCCATTCTGCTGGATTAACCCTGATCTGGTACAGGATTGGGCAGGACCGGGATCTGGAAGAGCCCATTAACTTTCGTCTCCCAGATAATCGCATCAGTAAGGAGAAAGACACCCTTTGGTTCTGGCCTGCTCTCCTCAATGACACTGGGAATTACACATGCATGCTCAGGTAGGTTGTGTGGCACAGCTTCTATAATCTCAGGACTTTCATGGAAGTGGGAGGACCATGCTGTTAGTGGTGGATCGTTCTGTAGAGAGAAAAGCATTAATGGGAAAAGAATGTTACAATTATAAGGCCACTCAACACTGAGCCAATTTACATCGTAATAATGCTTGGAGCCTTGCAAGCATTAATGAACACGCCTTTTCTCACTTAACTACAAGTGTCCATGCAAGTGTTATTGCTGAGCCCATGGCAAAATCCACAGGCACTCACCATTAAGAAGTGATCTGTACGTCTAGAGTAAAAATATCTTCAAATGCAAGGGTGATGTTTTGACTGCATGATAATTTGGCAGAAGTTCATGAGATTCAGACTTCTAGGAAATTAAAGTGTGTCTAAGAGTGCTACAAAATGAACATAGAAAGAGCTCTTGTGCAGCTGCTGATCTTCCTTGTGTTATCTCATGTTCATTGTGTCCTTGACACTTTTATCTGCTTTACCAGTGGGGGAGCGTGTGTTGCTTATTAGTCATGTTTATGGGCTTTTTTGAGGTGATGTGGCTATCTCTGGTGCTTCCTTTCATGTATGTACGAGCCAACTAAGGTTGTATTTGCCTCATCAGAATTATGACACTCATTATTGCATATGTGATCTTTATTTCATTACCTTGCTGTAGGAGGAAGCTAGTCTTGTCTAAGCAACCCTATTTTCCTATGTTCGTAGAAACACAACCTACTGCAGCAAGGTTGCCTTTCCCTTGGAGGTTGTTACAAAAGACCAAGGCTCTTGTGTGAGCCATTCAATAAAACCTGCTGAGCAGATGTTCTACATGGAATATGCTAATGAAAAGATCATATGTCCAGACATTGATGGGTTTTACCCTGTTGGTGTAACACCAACTATCAAGTGGTACCAGGTGAGAAGCACTTCTGTCATTATTTGGGCAGTGGGGGGATTTGGTGTTGTATCTGAAAAAGCAGTGGGAGAGGTGAGAACCACAGAGTTGTATTTTAGAGTCTGTCTGGCATTTAAACTGTTAAAGTTAGTAAAGCTACAGTTAGAGCTTTGTTTCTATCAAGTTCAAGGGTAAAATTGTCTTTGGATAAGAGAAATAACACTGATATTATATATTTGTGTGTATACATATACGTATATTTTGACTTGTGTGTGTAAATGGAGAAGGCTCGAATAAGGGATTTGGGAACTTCAGTTCAGCTGCTGGTAGTATGCCTAACCTACATGGCTATCTGTGTAATGAAAATCATGATTTTATTCTCTTTTTAGTAAAACAAACATAAAACCACTTTGTAAGCTAAGGAGAATCACCTTCTCTCCAAAATCTTCTGAGGTCAAGGAGTGAAGCTGTAGAGTGGGGCTCTTCAAGGACCACAGATGCCATTTGCCACAAATTGGCAAACTTCTTTTCTGAAGATGGAGATATCCTTATTCTATTTTGCTCTGATAATCAGGCTGTTTCTAGCCATCCTCAGGCACATGCCTACACAACTACTGCTAAATTGTATCAGAATTTCTACCTCAGTATTTTTCTTTAGATGGATGCCTTTAGTCAAGAGATGGTAAGAAATTCTCAGGGGATGCACAGCCAGAGGACTGTGGGACTGAATTTTCTAACAGCTTGTAAAGCATTTTCAGATTTCAAGGTAGAAGATGCTATATGAGTGAATTTAATAGTAAAGACAGTTGGCAATGAATATCTGCTGTTTAAAAGAAAAAGATAAAAATTTAAAGAATATCCAACTCTGAAATCCTTCAGGAAAAGCTTGCTTTTTTTCTGATAGTTGAAATGTCTTACTTGTACTGTTCATTGAAATTCACATTTCAACAATCAATTAGGAGGATGAAGCAAAAAGCCCCATGGAAGTCATTTTTCAGGCAGCAATTCATCCCATGCCTAATAAAAAACATTAAAAATGGTATATGACCCCTGTTTTAAATTGCCCCATTAGGATCTATCTCATTGGGAAATGCGCCATTCTGAAATAATCTCTTAAAAAGTGTGCATATCTTTGGGTTTTATGATAAGCAGATGATATCTTCATTAACTGCTTCCTGAGAACGGATCTCTACCTTGGTACTTGGCTGAGGTTTCCTGCCTCACCTGGCAGAGAGAGAAGAGTTACTAAGGTTTCTGTATTATAGATTATCGTTTGCTGTTTGCCAATTCTGGGATCCCATCGACAGTTGATGTTGGTCAGGGTAGCATGATTAGTCCCGAAGGAGTTAGAGATGCTGACATCAACTGGGGACGTGTCCTTTAGTCTTGGTATCCATTTGTGAATACATCATTTTTCTCCTTGTCTGTTTTTACTCCACTCTGCAGGAGTGTTCACCTTGATTGCAAATGCACTTATAGATCAGAGATAGATATGTATTTGAAATCCTCTGTATGTGAGGTGGGATAAAGCTATTAGGACCATCTCTTTCATCACTTCTTTTTCGAGGTGGAAAAGCTGGTTTGTATTCCATTGTTCTCAGGTGTTGCAAACTAGGTTTGTTCATGGCATTTAGGCCTGAGCTACATCAGATACCCAAATATCACATTCATAGTTCCAAAACAGGTATGTGCAGTAGAATTTAAACCAATAATTTTTTGAGTCCCCAAACAAGTGCTTTTTCTCCCTGACTCTAGGCCTGCAGGTTAGTGGATGGCTTCAATGAGCGGCACCCTCAAGGGTCCAAGCTTGTCATTGGTGTTGTCCGCAGTGCATATGAAGGGAATTACACCTGCATTGTGACATTCAAGGACCATGGAAGAACATATAATCTCACCAGAACCGTAAAGATGAAGGTGGTAGGTAAGAATGACTTTAAAAAGTGTAAGCTGCAGGTGGATAACAGCAGAAGTGGTGAAAACTGCTTGAGTCTGCCACAGGATCTGTTTGTGGTTGTGTTCAGTCTGTGTTACCCAGCTGATCTGTCACTGCTGTATTTTGGCTTGCTGGGGTCAGCCTTCTGTGACTGTCCAGGGCGTGTTGTGCCTGGAGGTTTTCCACACCACCAATGCCAAGTGCATCCAAAGGAATACCAAGGATAACCAGGTTTTGGCTGGTGAGAGGCAGCCTATGAGATGGTCAGGGGTACCCTCTGCTGGCACATGAGTGCATAACCCTGACACTCATTTTTGTGTCCAGTGCCTTTTGCTCATCATTTGTGGCGTTGTCCAACCATGGCCAGCTTGTCCCATTCCTCTTGCAATCTCAAAGCTCTGTGTACTGAGCTAGAGTGATTTCTGATGGATGGGATTTCAGCTCTCCGTGCCAGTGCATGGACAGATCTGCACCATGGTCAAGGGGTTGGCCTTCCTGCCAGTGAGTTGTAGACAGATCTTAAAAACCTAGTGAACAGTAGAGTGTGCGCTGAGTGGAATGACAAGTACAGCTTGCAGAATTAAATGACTGTGATCAGAATTGATGTTGGCACCTTACATTTTAGGAGAAAAAATAAAAATAATATCTGGTATAGGTTGTACTTCATGGAAGATGCGGAGTCCCAGGAAACATGGAGCTCTTCAGATGTGAGAGGCCCCACTCCTGGTATCTAGACTTACCTAAACTTTGACGGAACCTCATTACCTAAACTTTGAAGGAACCTCAAAATCTGCATCTGGCACTGTTTGGCTTCTAGGACTAGATTCCCCTTTGCTTGAAACACTGCATGCCCCAATGCATCACAAATTAGATAGCAGCATAAGTACTGGGGCAGGGGGACATCATGAGTAAAGCTGCAGGGACCATATTTCTCATGAAGCTCAGCCCTCCATGTGGGCTTCTCTGTTCTCTCCCACAGGCTCTCCTAACAAGGCCTTGCCACCACAGTTCACCTCCCCAAATAAAGAAGTTGTCTACGAACTGGAAGCAGGTAAATGGCAGTGCCTGCCATCCCTATGGGGATGGGGATGCATGACCAGTCAGGCAGAGACTCTCCTCTCCCTATGCTTTCCCAGTGCTTCCCCTCACTGAGCACAGCAGCTGCCACAAACCATCTGGCAGATGGTTTGTGGTGCTAGTTCTCCATGACAGAATAGGAGGGCATAGCTTTTAAGTTAACTTGTGCATGCAGATTTTTTTTTTTTTTAATATTCAGGCATGGAGATAGAGGACTCCAGTGAACTGGAGCAGCTGCAGAAACAGATGAAATGAGAGCTCTTAGTTACTTAGAGCAATTCCTGTAGGACTTTGTGTCAGTCCTGACCCTGGCTGTGGTTTGTTCCAACCCTCCCTCTTTCAGCGCTGTTGTGGCTTCTGCCTTATGGCCACTTCTTTGCTCATCTCCTCTCCCTCTGGTTACTTCCTAATTAATGACAGCTCTTCATTTGCTGGCCTTACAGTATTGTGTAGTGGGATATTATACCACTTCCTCTACCCCATCTGTTTAGACTGATAGCTCTTTGGAGCAGTTCCCTATGCTGAACGGATTGTGTCCCGTTACACTGCTGTAATAAATGTCATGCCAATGGTGATGATTACCAGCAGTCTTCACTTTGAAGCACTACTTCTGAGCTCAGAAGATCAGGCTTCTGCCACAGTCTCCATGAGACCTGTGGGCTGATCATAATAACGTTCAGGCTCCCAAGCTTAATCTTGAGGGGAAGTGTCTGAAGAGCTGCTTCCACACTAAAATCCTTCTCTTTAAGGTCACTGTCTGCTGTGCAGTAGGAATGCTTAATAGTGCCATGGTTTCCAAGAAGTGGTTGGAGTGGAGCATCTCTATTTGGGTGTGTCTCTTGGTGCAGTCAAGGAATTTCTGAAGTATTTAGGAAAGTGGGATATTTTTTCTCTGTTTATTTCTGTCACAAGTCAATATGTCTGGGGTATTAAACAGACACCAGATGTCTGGAAGTGTGTGCTGGCCTTGTTGCTTCCTAAAGGGAGGCAGAACTCTGGCTGGTAGGGCCACTGGAAAGCTCAGAAGTGAATATGGTGCTATTTGTGCTTTGTGACACTTCACTGTGACTATTTCTTCCTAGGAGATGATCTTATTTTGTCCTGTGAGGTCTTCTTCACCTTTCTGAAGGACTCTCGGACTGAGGTTTGGTGGACCATAGATGGAAAAAATACAGATGACGTCATGGACCCCAAGATAAATGTCACACAAAGGTAACACTTGATTTTTCTAACTCTGACCTAGGTCCTGCAGAGGGATATGGGTACAAGTAGCAGTACCATAACCCTGCTATAGCTGCCTGCAGCATGTTTATGGCTTTTCCAACCATGAGGGAAGTCTTTAGGCAAATGGTTCAAGGCATGAGGGTGTCAGATCTTCTGTGATCTCCTGAAATCCAATTGCTCTTATATTTCCTCTGCAGGTTCTGGGGGCAAATACTAGTCCAAGTTTTCTTTTGCAGGGGAGTGTGGATCTCCACCTTACCCCTTGGTCAGGAAGCCATGTATTTTCACTGCCCTGCAGTGAGCTTCAAGAAGAAGGCATTTAAACAGTGCCTTGCCTTAGAGAAAGGTTTGTGGGAGCTTTGTCTCCTTGTTCTCATCATCACCCATTCAGATCCTGGTACCAGTACAAGCATCTGATGGTACCGTGAGATTTCAGAAAGGGGCAGACACAGATTTGTTTAGAGGAATGCCCTGAAATAGCTTAAATGACAAAATGTTTCAAGAGACAGAGGCTGAAAACAAATGGTAGTGTTATGCATAGTATCGATTAGGAGGAATGCAGAGAGATTCAATTATGTGAGGAATCCAAATGAGGTTCAGAAGCTTGTTTACTGGGTGCTGAATTAAATATAGAAGGCAATCACTACCTGATTGGTTTGCAAACCATTGTAGAAGATAGAAAGGCAAAAGGAAATATCTTCAAAATGAGAATAACACTCAGTTCAGGCAGAGAGAGACAAAGTGACTCATCCAGTATTGCACAGGGGGAGTGGGCTTGTTCATGGGATCTGTTGCTTTGTAGGCAAGAACCTTCTTTTTCTTTAAAATAAGATGACACTGCTGGGGGGAAAGATGAGTGGGTGGCAGAGCTCAGAAGGCTGCGGTCAGTCAGTGGTCTAGTTGGAGGCCTGTAGCTAGTGGTGTCCCACAGGGGTCAGTACTGGGTTTAGTCTTCTGCAACTTACTGGTCAGTGACCTGGATGAAGGTTTAAGTGTTCGGGTATTTAAAGCTCTAGTTTTCCTCTTGCAGTGAAATTCCTAGAAGGTTTGAAGACAAAACTATCATAAGGACTCTAACAGTTGCAAAAGCCACACCGGAGGACTTGAAACGCAATTACACTTGCTATGCCAGAAATGCCAGAGGGGAAGGCCATAGCCAGGCCATAGTGCGCATGAAAGGTAAAGTACTTGCAGAGTATGGTTATGAATTGAGGCACGCTCACATTGGGCTGTCCATCCTGCTTTGAGCCTTGCCATGCATAACAGTAGGGGAACAATTATTTCATTCAGGCTTTTTTTTTTTTTTCCTCAATGCAGACTGTTCTTTATGCATAGATGTTATACTAGTTATATTGTATTTGGTGGTGTGCAGCAAAGTATGCATGTCTCATGTCTCTGCCATGGTCAATTGCCTGGTGAGAAAGGGAGAGGGATAGAGTCTTTCTCACACCATCCATGTACTACAGCTGATGCATATTCAAGGAGATGGGTGGTTTGAAATGATTTTGGATTAGTTGGTTGTGTGAGGGTTTTGTGCATTGCAACAGCTATCTGCTGGCATCCTGCAGAAGGGACATTGCACTCTCTGATGTTACGTGGGAAGTGAGGTAGTCTGACCATGATGATCTGTGGTTTTACTCCATGCTGTGATGATGCTCCAATCTAGATACAACCACCTCAGTGTGGTTGGTATGAGCTGGTCAAGCTTTATTGAGAGTGCATTTTTTTTCCTACATCTTTTCTGTCACAGTTATTTCTTTCTCTTTCACAGACCCATACACAGCCTTCAGTATAGGTACATAAGTTTTCATGAATAAGGTGGATATTTCTGTTGCTTTATCAACATAATCTAGAGGTTAAATACAGCTTGCTATAGATCAGACCTCCCCTCTCCCACATGAGATGCTGGTCTGCCTTGTGGAGATCATGGTAGACACATTCTTCCTCCCACTTTTTCCTGTTAGAGTGGGAAGTCTCATAGAACTCTATTCCAGAGAGTTCTTCCTCGTCATTCTTGGTCCTTGGCCTCTTTCATTTTTAGTCCCATTCATTTGAAATGAACTTTTTATGGATCACTAGGAAGAAACAATGGACCAAACAGAACTGAAAGACAGAAGCCATCTGCTAGTGTGTTTACTCTACATAATTCTTCTGGGATGATAATGGTTGTACGTGTAGCAGAAGTGAATCTAAAGCCTTCAAATTTCTTCCCCAGACAGCAGCGCCTAAATGCTTTGCCTGGTGGACTGGTCTGCTCTATCCTCTTCTCTTCATCCTATGTTTGCTCCTGCAGCAGTTGAGTGGGTTTGCTCTGAGCAGACTTGGTTACTCACAGCCCCCCCTTTCTGCTCTGTTCCACAGAAACTTGCAAGATTCGGCCTCAAGCACTGCTGGCAGAACAACCTTGAACTAAGGTCACTGCAGACCATTCCACTGGGCATAGGAACACCAGGCATCCTAGAACCTAACCCCTTGCCACTTATCTTCCAGTCTTTAACAAGCAGCTGTAAATGTTGGCTCCAGCTATTCCATTACGTTAGGTTATACAAGTTTCCTGATTTTTTTTTTTCCTGGGTGCTTTCCCTTCTTTCCCTTGTACGTCTGCTGCTCATCACCTAATGAAACTTGTTGAATTCCTTTCATTTTCTCTTTGATAATTAAGTTTCCAATAAAATGTAATAGATCTTGAAAATTGGTAATGTTTCCATTCGCTGTTCGTATTGTGCGGTTTGCCAGCGTGCATATGAGCTGCCACGAGTAACTATTAAAAAATAATAAAAAAAAAAGAGTTCTATAGGAATACGTATTTTTTTCTGCCCACAATAAAAAAGAACTGGAGGGGATGCTGTGATCTGGTTTTCTTGCCCACAGGGGTGTCTTTGTTTGCAAGTGCTTCAGTTTTCTGGTACAAACTGATTCTTCCTTTGTGATAGGAAGCAGTCAGGCCAAGGCTAGTTATATCCTTGCTATTGTTCTGGGATCTGATGCAAGAACTGAGTGTGTGATGTGGAGGGAAAGCAGTGGCCATTGCCTTTATGTAGCTGCAGGTGAGCTTTAGCTGACACTTCTAGTAGTATGTGCTGTTGTGCTGCCCGAAGAGGTTGCATGACCTCGTGAGGGGTTCACGTTCATATGCTGGCTTTGGGCTGTACAAGTGATTTCTATCTGCAGATCTGCTGTGACGTGTCCTGCCAGACAAGCTTTGGTTTGTCCACCTTCCACTGAAGGGCCAGCTTGGCTCTTGGCTTTCATTTCCCAGTGTTCCTCTGCATCATTTGACAACATATAGCACATGATATTTCCTGCATAGCTGACAGTACAGCCTGTTTGGTAAACCTGGCCCGTTGTTCTTTTTTGTATCCAGCTGCTGCACCAAAGTACACCGTGGAGCTGGCCTGTGGACTGGGAGCAACCATCCTGCTGGTTGTGGTGCTTATCGTCATCTATCATGTTTATTGGCTTGAAATGGTCCTCTTCTATCGAGCTCATTTTGGAACAGATGAAACCATTCTAGGTAAGGAGTTAAAGGGCTTATTTTGTAAGTAATTGCCTGGCTTCTGATTCTATGCAGATATTCTCAAATCAGGAGCGATTTGCTTAAATGTGTGGGAAGGCATCCAAAAGGATGAGATAATTAAGTGCTCTTTTTCTTCAGTATGACCACATCTTCCCTGTGTTACTGGGAATTTTTCTTCAGGGGAGTATGAGCTGAGATAGTGTCCTCTCTAGGATGAGGAGGGTGTTGGAACACTCATTGGGTGAAGGGGAATGATATGGCTTTCAGAGAGCGTAGGCAGAGTGCAAATGTCTGGTGGGATGGCTCACCTGATTAGACAGTGATAAGAGGGAGCAGTGTCAGAAGTGACAGAAAAGGACATGGGACAGAACAGGTTGGTTGTGTTGTTGCAGTCTTTTGTCTTTAGCAGCCCATTGGTGTCTGGGTACCTTCACGTCCAGCCTGGGCAGTCGGAGAAAGCACTGCTGTCTTAGAGCTGCAGAAATTGATGTCTTGACCTGCAATACCTGGGCTCAAAGTGAGCCTTTGTATTTGCTTTTCCCCTGAGGAAAGTCGAAGTCTCAACATGTGCAGCATCACAAGTGTCTCTTTTGCTGTTTGTATTTCTCTGCATTCTCTCAATGCTCAGATGGGAAGGAGTATGATGTGTACGTGTCCTACGCACGCAATGCAGAGGAGGAAGAATTTGTGCTGCTGACACTGCGGGGAGTCCTGGAGAATGAGTTTGGGTACAAGCTGTGTATCTTCGACAGAGACAGCCTCCCTGGGGGAAGTGAGTACTTCACAGGGGCTGTGCTCCATATGCATCCTTTCTTCTTTATTGGTCATTGAGCTACTGATCATAAAATCATAAAATTGTAGAGTTGCTTGGGTTGGAAGGGACCTTTAAAGATACAGTTTCAATCTTCCTGCTGGGGGCTGGGATAACTGATCAGAGCTGGACATTCTAGCTTTTATCCTCCCCATCTACAAGAAAAATCTTCTGTTGGTATCTTCTCATGTTTTTGCTTCACATGACAGTGTCACAGATGTCCACAGAAGCTTTTCTGATGGCCTGGAACAAGTGGTGGCTGTGATCATTTCAGTTGCTTTCTCCAGGAGTGATGTATGGGAGTGGTTTTATCAGCACAAAGGAAACATCTACTGACACTGACACACAATCTCTGAGCTGCTTTAGGAGATAAAGTCAAGGCTTAAAAAAAAAAAAAAAAAGCTGCTAGCTTACACAGGGCACTGGTGAACACCTGGAATAACCAGAAGCGCCTGCTTCAGAGAGGTGTGGAGTGTGCCCTACCAGCATCTCTGAGATGATAACATGTCCTCCCAGGAGGCATCCTACTCATCTTCATTAATTAGAAGATCTGTGTCTAACATAGCATAAAATTGGTTGTTGTGGTTAAGTGTATTATGTTGCGTGTAGGATGCAGAAAATCACCCAGAATGGGAGTTTGTGAAACTGAGGCTGACAGAACATCTTCCACCTCCCTGCTGCCTAAGATTTCTGCGGGCCAGAAGCATACTCACCAACTTCATGTAGAAACTTGTTTCATTTGCCAGTCTTCTGGGGCTGTTGTAGTTAAGAAGGCTACAGGTGAGCGCAGCTGCCTTCAGTGTTGCCCACCAGCCTGTGCCCCTTGTCTCCCAGCAGAGGTCCGGGAGCAGTAGTTTTGACATCATGAAGTCCCAAAGCAGTACTGTCCAGTACTTGATATTAAATGTTTGCAAGATCATTGGGAAGGCAGAATGAACAGGAGCTATCTTGCAACAGACACGAGACTGTCAAAGGAAGCGACACAACACCAGGCAGCCCAGCTGCTGCACTGGGCTTTGCAGGACCTCTGCTAACTCCAGGCAGGCTGACTTTCCTCCTAGTTGCTCCTCAAGACTTTCCTTGTGTTCCACTCTGCCACTTTTTCTATCACTCTTCCTTTAGAGAGTTTCATTTTCTTTCCAGTACAACAATCCTGAGCTCCCTTGCCCTTCACCATCACCCAAAAGGTGCTCCCATCTCAACTCACTGCCAGCCTCAGTCCGCTGACTCCAAGGACCAGCCTTGCTGAGATTTGCTTTGCTGGCTCACAACTGCAGTCAGCAGTGCTGCTGGGTGCTCCCAACTGCTTCTGAGCTAGGATTTGACTAATCTTCTTGGGGAAGCACAGCAGGCCAGGAAATAGCTTTTGGCAGCTGGTGCCATGCCTCTGGAGTGTGCATCTGTGTTGTTGAGAGAGTTATGTTGTCCTTGGTGAAGGAACAGTGGGAGATTGATTATCCTATGACTTTGCTGACAGGAACTAATCAAATGTGCTTGACAGCTAAATGAAGTTGCCTGTCTGTGTTATTTTATTCTATATTGTGTTTTTTGGCCACTCAGGAGCGCTCTTGTCAGTGCAGTGAGGGAAACCCTGCAGCAGAGAGAGCAAGCACTGGGATTCATGCTTACAGGGGATTTTCACATTAATTACAGAAAGGTGACTAAGGACAATCTACACGCAGGTTTTAGAAAACCAAAGATGATCCACAGTTACCATGGTATTTGTCATTTTTTGGACACATCATTAGAAGTCTTCTGAATAGTTTGTCACTTTTGACAATGCTCAGATCTGCTTTCATCAATGATAGCTGCAGGAACAACTAGTGTAAAATTGATTAATATAACAGTATTTCCTAAGTAAATTAACCCATGAGAAACAGAGATTTCCCTGTGGGGTGATGGGCTAGGAGGTCTTACAGAGCTTGGGAAGCTCCAATGTGGTCTTTGGAAAGAGTATCTGAGGAATTTCATCATCCCCTTCTAAAAGCTATGTGGAATCACATGAGCAGCTCAGCAGCCTGTTCTCAGCCATCACTAACCACCCTGATGTTTCTTTCTCCCAGTTGTCACAGATGAAACCCTGAGCTTCATCCAGAAAAGCCAACGCCTGCTTGTTGTCCTGAGCCCCAACTACGTCATGCAGGGGACACAGGCCTTGCTGGAGCTCAAGGCTGGTCTAGAGAATATGGCCTCCAAGGGCAACATCAAAGTCATTCTAGTGCAGTACAAAGTCATCAAGAAGAGCAAAGTGAAGGAGCTGAAGCAGGCCAAGGCAGCCTTGACTATCATTAAATGGAAAGGAGAGAAATCAAAGTTCCCAAAGGGCAGGTTCTGGAAACAGCTACAGGTGGAACTGCCAGTAAAAAAAATTATCAGGAGTTCAAGCCCTGATGGGCAAGAGCCCTCATACGTCTCACTGAGAAATGTTTGATGCTGTCAGCAAAAAAAAAAAAAACCAAAAAAAAACAAAAAAAACCCAACAATGAAAACATCAACCCAGAACCTACCCTCAAAACAAAAAACCCACCAGAAGTATAGCAGCTAGGCCAGGGAATGGGTGGGTCTATGTCCCAAGTGTTTCAGAGGACAGTTGTGCCTCCCTGTAGCTTTTCTACTGTTCTGGCAGTAGAAAGACCAAAGATATATACACTCCTCTCTGTTATTACACACCCTTGTAATGAACCAGAGAAGCCCTGGTCTCAGGGTCTCTATTTGGGGTCTTCAGGTGGGGTGCAGCCAGCACTTTGTGATAATGTAGCATTTGTATGCGCCGGTACTCTTTGATCCGATTCCTATGGGATGTTCCTTAGCTTCCTCTCCTCCATTCATTCTGTCCTGATTCTTGTTCCCTATAGCAGAGTTTGGGGTTCAATTTGAATGGTGGCTCCAATAAAAAGCCTTTCATTTTGACCTGGACAGACTGGAGAGCTGGGCAGCAGTGAACCAGGTGAGGTTTAACAAAAGCAAGTGTAGAGAAGTGTAGTCTTGAACCTGGGAAGGAATAACCACAAGTATCATTATGCACTGGGGGATGACCTGGAAAGGAGCTCTGCAGAGAATGACCTGAGGGTCCTGGTGGATGACAGGTTAGCCACAAGCCAGTGGTGTGCCCTGGTGGCCAAGAAGGCCAATGGGATCCTGGGGTGCACTGAACATGGACAGCAGGTCAGGAAAGGTGATTTTCTCCCTCTACTCTTCCCTAGTCAGGCCTCACCTGGAGTACTGCATCCAGTTCTGGACTCCCTGGTACAAAAAAGACAGAGATCTGGAGAGAGTCCAGCTAAGGGACCCAAAGAAAATAAAGGGCCTGCAGCATCTCCCCTGAGAGGAAAGGCTGAGCAAACTATCTGGGTCTGTTTAGCCTTGAGAAAAGAAGGCTCAGAGGTGATCTTATTAATGTTTATTAACACCTTAAGCGTGGGAGTCAATGGGACATGGCCAATCTCTTGTCAGAGATCTGTGGGGACTGGACAAGGGGAAATGGCCATAAACTTGTGGATAGGAAGTTCTGCACCAATATGTGAGGGAACTTCTTCACAGTGAGGATGATGGAGCACTGGAACAGGCTGCCCAGTGAGGTTGTGGATTCTCCTTCTCTGGAGATATTCAAGACTTGCTTGGATGCCTACCTGTGCAGCTTGATGTAGGGAGCCTACTTTGCAGGGGGAGTTGGACTAGAAGACCTCTGGTGGTCCCTTCTGACCCCTACAATTCTGTGATGTGTCCCAGCCCTGTAGTCCTGATTGCTGTGTGACCACATGTTCCTGCATCATAGACTCTTGAAGCTCCTCACCTTTTCTCCCCGTGTTTCTATAGGAGCAGATGCATTCAGGTAGTTTAGCAATATGGAATTGCTGTTACAAAAGCAATATATGTATACTTTTTTTTTTTTTTTTTTATTAACGTGCTCCTCTAGGTGCTGTTTGTATTGTAGCATTTCTACTAATAAGTGGTCTGTCTCTAGGACTTTCCATCCTAGGTCCTTCAGGGCTGTAAAGCTTGTGTTCCAGGGGATACCCCTCATTAGCACAGGCCAAGGAGCATCTTTGAGAGATGAAGAAGTACTTACTTTGAGAAGTAAGCTCAGGGATTTCCCAAGCACTGCAACAAACACCGATATACTACTGAACTTACCTGCTGTCTCTGTGCTGCTGGCTGGGGAAAGCATTGTGCATGGTACTGCTGGTGGCTCTGGGAGAGCAGTGGTTATATGCCTAACTCTCCAGGGAATCCAGCAAAGTTACTTGAGCGTATTGAAAGTCCCATCCAGCTGGGTAAGACTTAGTGTGCTCTACTTGGGTCTGAATGATATAGCTGTTTGTCTTTTGGGGCTGAGGTTTAAACTGGCTTTGGTTTTACAGAGCAAACTTCTACCCCTCTTGTTTCCAGTTGTTGAATAGGGGGTGTATTTCAGCTTCTGCAATTTTTGCACAGAATGCAAGTATGAAACTCACTGAGTACAAGCCCTTGCTTCAGTAGAAGGCAACGAGCATAGGAAAATACATTGTAGGTTAACCCTCAGCACACAACCCTTTCAGCATAGAAATGGGGGTGTCCCCTCCCTTGTAGCACAGAGCAAAGCACAGCAGGACCCTGGCATTGATTGGTGCTGTTATTCACAAAGTTTTCACACAATACTACAGGCTCCAGGGGTGCCATTTCTCCTGTAGCTCCTCTTACAAGGGCCTTCCCACTTAATTGTGGAATTCAGTGCTCTACACACTAAGTGCATGCTTATTTTTTGTAGACAGTGTGTGCTCCTGAGTCTCTTCTGACTCAGGGTTTCTTTCTGTTGGTGTTCAATGGGTGAAACATAGCTGTTGAAAATGGCATTAAAAAAAGCACTATGAAGTGGTGCCTATGCACTATTCACTCAGCTGGCAATGAGGTTTGAGGGTGTCCTAGTGAGCAGCCCAGACTTGAAGGTGTGGGACTGAATCCTAGTATCAGCAGAACCCCTGCTTGTAGCATCTTTTGCTTAATAGTGTTGTGGCCGGGCAGCAGGCAGCCCCAGCCACCCACGTCATTAAGGCAGGTACTGTACCAGTGTGGAACATGTAGCGATTCCTTTTTTCCCAATTCCATTTTCATCCCTTACACACTCTTTCCCTCACCCCTAAATATGTTTTGCTGTAAGCGCACATGAAAAGTTGTAGTCAGCTTCGCTGAAGGTCACAGAGTGCCTCATTTGTTCAGGGCATGTAAAAGCTTTGCTGTTACTGAACCTTCTTCCCATGGCAGTCTGTAGAGGGACAGAGCTGCTTCCTGCACTCCAGAAAGTTTCATTGGCAGGAGGCAGCACCCAAAGCCGTGCTAAGCTTTGTGAGCCCATTGTAATTGCATCATTTTGCCCTGCTTCCCATTTTTATTAGGGATTTCAGTATCTCTGTAATCAGCTGCAAGACCTGCAAGCAGAGGGAAGGCCATGAGGCCAAAGCAGGACCATGTTAGAGTCTGATCGTTAAAAATATGTATCACTGTGGCCCTCATGGGGATCTTCCAGGCCAGGGATGGGCCCGGGTCTCTGAGAGCTGCTCCTATACACCTACCATATCATCCAGTGCCACATCTGGTTTCCATGATGGCTCCTGTCACAGCATCTGTCCAGTTCAGTTGATTCTTTTGTGTCTCCGTACTGTAACCTAACATTTATCAACATGCAGTTCATACAGAGTTCCTCATTGTTATTTCCTAGAGAAACAGCATTGAACGAATTGGAAGTAATATTTTTCTCCCTGTACTGTTTGATGTCCTATAACTGTTACAGAGTTTTCCCTTCTCTTTTCTGTATGGTTTTGCCTTTGTGTTATTTGGTCTGTGAAGTGTCAGTATTATTTTATTTTGCTTTTCAATAAAACATTTTCACTTTTGCATTTCAGTCCTTGTGCATTTGTCATGAGTATCATTTTCCTCTCCATTACATCTGTGGAAGGGTGTTAAAGTATGTTAAGGTATGTAGTCCAAATATCAGGGTGGTTTGGGATGCTGCTTTAGAGGGGCAAATGGTGGTTTCATGATGTGCCTGTGCCAGTCGTGTGTCACCCAGAAGTGAACATGTATGCACAAGAAACCTCTAACACACAGAGCAATCACGGGATAGAAAAACGGGAAGGAAACACCATCCCTTTGCTTGAGAAGCTGAGAAATAAGCTGGAGTTTTGGAAATGTGTCTGCCCTGTGTAGAGAAACCAGATGTGGTCTTATGCTGCTCTGCCCACCACCTTCAGGCAGCTGGGCTAGAAAAGGTTGTCAGTGTTCTTTTTTCTCTTTTTCTCATCTTAGCCACTTTCTTAACTTTTTCCTTTGACTGTGTGGTAGCAGTAAGTTCAGAGAGAGCCCAAGACTTCAAGACCACTAGCGAAAAAATGGATTCATAGCATCTTTTGAGTTGGAAGGGAGCCCTAAAGATCATCTAGTCCCACTCCCCTGTAGTGAACATGGAAACACATGTGATGGTCTCATGCATCTTAGACAGGCAAGTCTAAAGGCATCCCATTCTCAGGAATAAAACACACCTTCAGGAATTGGAACAACTTGCCTGTGAAAAAAATGAGTCTCAAAAGGTTGCAAATTTAAAATGGTTAAAAGAAAACCATCACTGTCAACTCAATGAAAACACATTATTTCAGCAGTTTTGGAGTCATTCGCATTAGTTGAACCTGTTCTTTTTGTGCAGGCGGGTGGAACAGGTGACCTCCCAGGGGCTGCTCCTGCCTATGTTTCTCCGTGATTCTGCAATTCCACTTTCAAAAAGAAAGACCTTTCAAGCCAGCAAAGGAGCTTTTTCTTTTTTCTTTCAGAAGGTGTTGAAGCTTGGCTGATTTCAAAATAGATCTCAGTCAGTAATAGAAAGGTTTGAATGAGACCTGGGCTCAGTCATTAGGAGATTGGTGCCGCTTCTTTATGCCTTTGAAATAGGGTGGTTAGAGCATTCTGAGGCTTTATGTGACGATTCAGACAGAACTGACTGTACATCTACTTCTGATTTCAATGAATCAGTGTTTTCCTATATGTGTGTGGGTGGGAGGAATCCCCATAAACCTTTTGTACAAGATAATAATACTCCAAATAGTTTGATTCAAATTCCAGTGTTAAAAACAAAACAAAGTGCCCTACTTCCTCTGTTAGGATATTAATTGTTCAGTCAGTTTTCCTATCCCATGTCCTCAGTCCCCAAATAACCTAGGGGCAATGTGGTTTACAGCTATTCGTGTCTTTGAAGAAGCATTTCTTTGTATGGTCTTAAAATAAGACGCATTCAGGTGCAAAGCAGTGCACCTTCCGCTGTGAGACAAGGAAACAGAGAGAACCAAGGACTGAAAGAATAACAGCATGGCCATCATTTGGAAGGAGTAGTATTGTTATTTATGTGAATCTCAGCTGACAGAGGGCAGCTGGATGCTGCTGCCATTCTTCTGCAGGGCAAAGGCCTGCCCCCCCCCCCCATGAGTGTGAGGTTGAGTTATCCTTGTTGCCACAACCCTTTACATACCAAGGGGTTTTTCTTTCTGCTTACCTAGTGCTCCTGCCCTGCTCGAGCACTGCATGTCCTCAGGTATCCCCCAGCACCAGGAAGTGGGTAGCCTCACACAGGTATTTTTTTAAGTTTCACGCTTCTGTTAATCAGCCAGAGTTAATTTGCAAAGTGCCACAACCCTATTAATTCCCATTCTTTCCGCTGCTCACCCATTAGCCATGACACCTTCAATATGCTTACCGCATCCCAAACCGCAGATAGACCTCCAAGGACATCCTTCAGGTTTGCTGCTTTTCAGTGCTCATAATGAAAGAGATGCTGCCCTTGTCAGGCACCGTTCCAACCGAGCATCTTGCTGAGCTGTGCAAGCTGCAGTCGACCCCAAGAAACACTTTGAAGGACAGTATTTTCACCCCCACCACAATGCAGACAGGGGATTTGATGGAGATGTTTAAGGCTGACATTTTCCGCTTTCTGAGTTTGGAGGCTTCAATTACTGGATAAGCAACATGAGAGGGAGGGAGGTGGGCCTTAATCTTGGTGACCTGATGGGGCATTTGGCTCCCCTTGGTGAAAGGGGCTGCCTGAGCTGTGACCAAGATCTTTGTTTTCCAAGACTTCCCTGGGTGGTGGTGATGCCACGCAGTGCTGAAGTCAGAGTACAGTCCAAGCTTGTACTGTCTTTCTGGCCTCTCATTTACCACTTCAGTCTTCTCAAAAGCCAATTGCAAAGCAAAAATGCTGATGTTGCTCCTGCAGTCCCAGCTGCCAGGAGCGCAGGTCGCCAAGTGGAGATTCACTGGGTTTGTGCCAGGCCTTTGGTGGGGAGGGGGGATCTATGCAGGTCTGCCATCAAACAGCTTCCTCTGGCTTTTCTCTCCCTGCACCCCCACCCTTGTGCACCCCAACTCCTCTCCCTTGCACTCTTAGATACCACTGAAGCGGTGTTTGACTTCATCCAGAGGAGCCGTAGGATGATCGTGGTGCTGAGCCCTGATTACCTGACGGAGAAGAGCATCAGCCTGCTGGAGTTCAAGCTGGGCATCATGTGCCAGAACACCATCGCCACCAAGCTCATCGTGGTGGAGTACAGACCACTGCAGTGCACCCACCCCAGCATCCTCCAGCTGAAGGAGTCCGTCTCCTTTGTCACCTGGAAGGGGGAGAAGTCCAAGCGCTCGGGCTCGCACTTCTGGAAGGCCCTGCGGCTCGCCCTGCCGCTGCGCAGCCTGAGTGCCGGCTCCGGCTGGAACGAGAGCTGCTCCTCGCAATCCGACATCAGCCCCGATCCCGTCCAGAGGAGAAAGAGTCGGTTGAAAGGTCGGCCTGAGCCGCAGGGAGCCCTTACACCGCCGACCTCCACGCCTAAGGCCAAGCACCGTGCTTCGCGCTTCTTGGCCTGCCGGTGCTGCGGGACATACTGCCATGGCGGCAGCAGACTGAAGCGTAAGCGGCGGGCGGTGGCTGAGCCCAGGTGGGAGACCCACCTCTGCAAGGCTGAGGGGCAGGGGATGCCTGGCAGGAGTCGCCCCGAGCCCCCACCCGCACAGGGCCCAGCTCTCGCCCTCTGCCATTACAGCGATCTGTCGAACAACAATGACTTCTACGTCCTCTAGCTGAGAGACGGAGCTTGGTGGCAGTACAGGTGCTGGGCCCATGGAAGACATTCACTGGAGCCTCTGATGTGACATTTTTGCAGTATCACAGGTGATTCAGTGTCTTTCTACTGTGCCTCGCTCGTTGTCAGGCACAGAAGACTGCTGCAACGTCCTGGCTGTCTCGCTGCTGCTGATCTGAGCCAAGGACCTGCAACGGCACACAGAGCAGCGGTCAGGGCTGCCTACATTGGCAAGTCCTACTCCTTAATTACGTTGCAAAGTGGAGCTGAACATTCCTGACCATCTCCTCGGCGTTTCTTGTGGGAGGGCAGGTCCCGCTGGCAGGGTGGGATGCAGGAAGGGAGGCAGAAGCGATGCACCTGGGAGGAACACCCAGGGAAGGAGGAGGCTTGCAGGGCTTTGCAAAGAACATTTTGCTATTGAGCTCAATGGGAGCCCAGCTGTGCAGGGGTGCACCGTGCAGCATGGTGCTTTATCCACTGTGGTTTAAAAGAACTTGGTCAAACCTTTTAAATCCCTTCTCTCTGAATAAAACTGAGTTCTTTAACCTGCTGTTGTTACCTGTGGTCTTGGGAACTCGTAAGTGCTGGAGTCTTACTCAGCAGGCAGGACCTAGGAGGTGATTTGCCCACTCTGCTGGATGACACCCTGGTCCCAGTGCTCCCAGTCTCCTCCTGGGTTTGATCCCCTCCTGGCTTCCCCAGGTTTGAATTTGTTCTGCATGACTGGTTCTGGTCATTCTGATCATTCTTTCTTGGATCTGCAAGTACATTTTCATATTTTTCCTGCCTTGAAAATATGAACGGAACCCTCAGGGTGCACGGAGTGTGTGGCTGCCAGAGCAGACCACAGTCTGGTGTCCTCAGATGCAACCCCAATAAAATTGCATGAGCAATTCACCAGGGCCCCCATTTCACCTATGTTGATACTGCTGAGGTCATTATGATTCATACATCATTTTCCTTCTCTCACCAGCACCTCTTCCCCAGAAGTGCCCAGTCTTGTTTTCAACTCTTTCTTTCAGATATTAAGCCAAGCTGATGGCTTTCCTGTTACAAGTCACTGTGAGCTGAATCCTAACAGCCCTCTGCAACAGACCAAGGAAATAGAAACCAAAGCACTGGTGCTGAGTCGACCTAAATAAAATAAGGGCAAAAATACCCAACCAGCTCATGAGAGATAGGAAGTTAGACTCCAAAGAACTCACCACGCACAGGTTTCTTGGTAACCTCAAGCAGATGCATTTTAAGTGGCTCAGATGTTTTGTCCATATGTGGCCATTCTGAGTGATGAAATAAGATGGAGGGGGATGAGATGTTTGAAAAATGAGTTGATAAACTGCAGAATGCTTTGTGATAAGTTATCAAAATAATAGCGATTGGTTAAATGGTAGCAGTTGCCCTCAATTAGGCTGTCATTGAGTCTGGCAGAGCTGAAAACAATAGCTACAAAAAACTTGCAATCAACCTCCAGAGCCAATGTTTGCTATTTGATGGCATATAAATAGCTTTTATTTACCTTGACTGCTCCAGAAGTAATGCCACCTGTTTTATGATGTTGTCCAATGATGTCAGAAGCAGATATTGGTGATGTGGCAGTAGAGATTAATCCTTCCCACCAATACTCCGTTACATTTTGTTGCCATGTGACAGATGGCAGCAGAGGAACAGTCTGACAAAGTGAAATCTGACATGGAAGTGTGCATGAAGCAGAAAAAAAATGCACCCATTGACAATCACTGATAACTGCTGAATGGTGGATATTGGCACAGTGAGGCAACTGATAAGGACATTGCTGCTCTTGTTACTTGAACAGAGCTAGTGCAATTTTACTGCTCCTTCTACTACCCATCAAACTGTCCCAAGGTGTTGGTTGCTCAGAACAAATGGATTCCATCATAACTACAAGCCTTTGGCCTGAGACCAAGCTCGCAGAACCTGGAGCTGTGCTGGACGGTTTGTCTCTGCAAGGGCAAAGGCACGAAACACCAGAACCTATTTCAGTTGTGTTTGTCTCTCTTAAGCGTATTGCTTAGAAATACCAACAAGCATCTGAACAAAGTCCTGTTTAGGACCAGAATAGACTTCTGTCTCATGGTTTGAGTTCTGCTATGGTGAAGATCAGATACATCTGTTCATCTCGCATCTGACAGTGACTGCTGCAGATGGGTGGTAGTCACTGCTCTCCTCTTTGGCACACATGCATTACTCATATGTATACAAAAATGCGATCACTTCCGCAGTTAACAGTTCCCACAATACTGTTATCCCTGACCTCCTACCCAGCTATTTCAAGAGATGACTAGATTTATATCATAATTTCCACTGTATCCTATTTAAAAAAAAACATTCAATTAATACTCATATAATGTGGTGCATCCTACCTCTGGCGTGCAGTGATACAAGGTCACTAGGTCATAAAGCACAGAGCCGTTTGTGCAGTATTTCAGCTGTTACTGAGATGTTTTTAATCTGTGGAAGGCTTGTATTGTCATGAAGGCACTGAACAGAGCTGGTTAGGAAGCTCTAAAGCTTGATCCCTCTGAATATCAGTCTTCACTTTAGTACCAAGGCTGAGGAGGTCTCTCCTTGGTAAGTTATATGTGTCAATAATGGGTTGCCCCTCACATCTTCAGTCCTAACATCAACAACAATTCTGTTCTTGTCTGTTAGACCAAATGCTGATCTTGGAGCATCTGATCTAAGAGTATTTATAGCAGACATTTTCCCAAATGATGACAACACAGTGAAGGAACTCACACAAGTGAGAAATAGGGGAAAAATGTGTAGGAGGGAAGGTTTGACACTTGAGCACATAGGTGTTGGTGCTCCCTACCACTACTGACCATGCTGCAGAGAGGCTGCAGCTCTAAAAAGACAATACACGACCCAGGCCCCTCTGTAAAGACACATAAATGTTGCAAAATGCTTTTTAGAAGAATATGACTATAATTCCTCATAACGTTGGGCGCAGTGACGGTCAGACATGTGGGATGCAACATTTACACCAGCATGCCTTTAATTGGTGCAATGATTTGTACCTCGCTAAAACATATCTGCCACAAGGTCGTTTGATTGCCATCAAAGAGTTTTCCAACTCATCAACAGTTTGTTCAAGTGAATAATTGACCTCGTCCTTAAAATCATGCTTGATTTCTGTGTTGCCTGTTTTTTGCTTCCAGACAAGGTTCTTTTTACACTTTCCTCTGCTGCGACAAAAAGGCTTCTCAGGGATTTTTCTATCTTTGAAGGTATTTGCACATTGTTGACAAATCATCCGGCAATCTATTGCTTGTGAGAGGTTTCTTCTCAAGTTTTACAACACATCTTCTTCCTTTGCTGTTTAATTTTTCAGCAACATTTTCAAAACATGGGTGGCAGAAATGGGGCTCCTCTTGCTTTGCCTTTGCAAGGAGATGTAGTCCCTGACCCACAGTTATTTACCACCTCCTGCTGCTCCTTCCTTTGTGCCACCAAAGCTCAGTGGGAAACCAGACTTCATTGCTCATCCACTCCAACACCTTTTCCAAGAATGTGTTATGGCTGAAATGCCTCCCAGCACTCCACCAGCATGATTGTAGATGATTTTTTTGTTATGCTGCACTGTATTTGCTTGGGGCCAGTGCATCAGGCAATCCAGATCACGTTGCATGCTTGGTGAAGCGGGAAATAGTGATGACAGGCAATCTTTGTGCCATCTGCCACAGTTATTAGCAAACGATGTTTTATTTATCTGCAGATCAGCCATGAAGACACTGACTCCCATTGGAAATGTGTTCAATGACAGGTTCTCATCTTTTGAGATCCACAGGTTAATGGATGAAGAACTAAAAACCCATCATTAATGCACACAGAATTATGCTTAACAGAAGACTACCATGTCTACGCACCTACAGTTACCAGCCATACTGGAAATGCTGTTGATGGGAAAAAGCCATCTGGGAGGCTGTATTCCCATAAAACCATGTTCAGTGGCTATCAATTAGTTATGCTGACACCATGAAATTCCATATGTGGGCATTTCCATACTTATCTTTCCAATTCTTTGATCCATTCTGGCAATGGTCCTGCAGCTGTCCAAAGAGAGTTATAAAAATCAGTTTCCTATTCATAGAAATTTTCACTGTTTTGGTTATTTTTCCTCTCCTGTTATCAAAACAGAGCAGAAATAGCACAAGATGACATCAAAATTATCCACGACTAAAATGTTTTCTCAGCAATCTACATCCACAGCAAAAGGAAAATATTTAATTCCCAATTTAACTTGTATTTTCTTTAACATAAACAGATAAAAAGTGCTATGCCAAGAGTGTAAAAAATATGTCAGTATTACATTTCTGGCTTTTGTTTTGTGTTTCGTTACAGCATGTTTTGCTGAAACTAGTCCATTTGAAAACACTTCAACTTCAATGAAAACAGCATTTTCCTTTGAAAATTGTCTCCCAATATAAGCATGCCATCAGGTCTGCTTTTGTCACCATACCAGCCTTTTTCTACTGGCCCAGTATTCTCAGTTTCTAGTGTTTGAGGTTACCCAGTATTTTAAGATTTATTAAAGAATTAGGTCAATGATTCCATAAGCTCCTCAACCAACACTCCAGCAACTGAAAAGCCTCCAACTGTATTCTTACAGCTAGTTGGAATAAATCAACATGTTTGTGTATCAGATCATATCAGCTCCTCAAATCTCACTGTGTTTCTGTGTCAGGTCCAAGAACTTGGCTGTGGGTAAAGTCTTACTACCTCTTTCCTCTCATATATTGCCAACACAAATGGAGATGTCTCTGAAGACTGTAATCTGCGCCTTCTGCTTTGCTCACACTCTTTCAATGCACACAGTTGCCAGTGAAAGAAAACCCTGCTCCTTTCATGCTTGCATTTTAATTGCATGCTCCTTTCTGTAGGCAGACAACAGTCACATCTATCATTTTGTTTCACATCTCTGTCTCAAATGCATCTGCTCCGCTACTGGTGATGCACTAGAGAACAGCTGTTTGCTCCCATTCAGCATCAGCTTCGCTGACATATGCTCATTTACCTGCATTTAACATCCTGATAGAGTTGAACAGCATTCCAAACACACTCACTACACCCTTCAGATTTGCATGCACTAAAAAACCGAAATGCTGCCTAGTTTTATCTGCTCCAGCAGCACAAGCCTGCCAGAGTCCTGGCTCAGCTGAACAACAGTAAATGATCAGTTGGTCTATTCTTGCCCAGCATTTGATGCAAAACTGGACCGGAATTAAGAAAACAGAGGGCATCTGGGCTAAGCCACGAACACCCACACCTTGCATCTTTGTATTGTTTTGTTCTTAGAAGTGAGCCAGACCTCTTCCACACTCCTCCTCTTACCCCTGCCAAGCTCCCACGCACAGACATCATTGGGAGGATGCCCAGAGCTCACTCCATAATTTGGTGCAGCGCAATTTCTTGAAATTCTTCTTATGAGAATTTTAAGCTCAGAGGAACCCACAAGCACCAACTTTTTAAGTAGATCAAAATCCTTCCTGTCCCTGGAGACAGGAGGATGGGGCTCTGAGCACCTGATGGAGCTATAGGTGTCCCTGTTCACTGCAGGGAGTTGGACTTGGTGGCCATTAAGGGTTCCTTCCAAATCAAATGATTCTGTGATTCTTTTAAAATTATTTAGCTCCTGATGCTTGTTGCTAATTTACCTGCACCTTGCCTGTTTGCATCTCAGGCTTCCCGTTAGCCCTTGTTATGCACATAACCAGAGCCCAAATCCTTCCAGTTGCTCTGCATATCAGGCTGGATGTTAGAGGGAGGCAGACTCAGCTGGTGGCTGGGGAACATTGCCTGGCTGTATGCCAGCCTGTCTTCTTCCTTCTTTCCCTTTGTTTACTCTTCTCTGAAATCCTTGTACCCTGCCATTACACCTCTCTTGTAGAAGTGTCTGGGCAATTCACAGTCCCCAGCATATCCTTCCTTTCCATCCTCCACAGGTAAGGACATACGTGCTCCGCAGATATCAGGAGACACTTTCTATCCTAAAGATGCTCTGCTCTAATTTTGAGCAATTCCAGCTGTACAGAGCTTGACAGCCCAAGCTGCTGAAGGCACACCAAGCCTCCCCAGACTGGCCCTGCACGCAATAAAGAGGTCATCACAGCAAGTGTTTTTGAGCAGTGCCTTCACCAGCAGATGCAGTACTGTCTGTGTGCAGACACCTGTGTGCCAGTTACCAGAGCAACGCTGGAGCATCCAGATCTGAACAGCCTGCGGTGTCACCTCCTGTCACCGGTTGTTTCAGCTTGGTGGACAGTTTATGTTTAGTAGGTGATGTTATGAGAGGAGATGGAACAAGTAGATATGTGACAGAGAAAATAGATCACATTGTTCCCATTAAAATAAATACTCATCTTGACATTTTCAGCTGTACTCTTATTTACAGCAGAGTGACTTCAGTGACTTTCTTTTCCTTTTTCATCTTTTTCCCCCAGAAACAGCACTTGGCGGGCAATTAGCTGCTGTCCATTACAGTACTATGAAGTGAAATGCTGGCCACTCATTTCACAGACCAAAGTTAACTCTTATTACCCCCAATTTCGCCAGTGCTTTTATTGAAACACTAAAATAAGAATAACTTGCCCAAAAGCACACTCTAGGACTAGTGTTGAAAATTCACAGCTGCCTGACTTGAACCTTAACAGCATTCCCCATTAGCTGCTATCACCTTTATAATTCAACTGGAATACCTACTACATTATTTGATTTTCATTGCTTTCGTCTCAGGCTGGCATTTGGCCTTTCTTTTTAAATACTGTAGGCTGTAACATCCTTGCCCTTGTAACTAGGGACAGTTAGAACTTCTTGCTGCCTCTTGCCCAGCTGTAAGAGCAGAGTAGGTAGGATTAATAACAGACAGTGGCTACTTCAGTATTTTCCTTTTTTTTTTTTTCCTTTCTCCTGAAAAAAAGGGGAAATAAGCAAAGATTACAAAGCTTTGTTCTGAGATAGTTAGAACCAGCTGTTCTCTATCATCAAATAATACTGATGACAGGGAATATCCTTACAAGCCCCACCTTCATCAGGCAACTCACTTAAGGGTTCCTCCATTAACAAATTAGTCAGTGCTTGTTGGTTACATCAGCTGTGTGTGAGGAATATAGCAAAGCAAGCAACCTTCACACCATGCCCGAGAAGCAGGGTTGGATTACAGCTGCTATGTATTTGCCTTGAAAGCAGAGGATGGATGTGATGGTCACTGGGGATAACCTGTCCTAGAGATCGTTTTGGTAAAGTACTGATTATTATTTCCCTTAAGAAAATAAAACTGCAATCTGGATACCTGAGTGTTTTTCAGATAACTTACTCTAGATAATTGTTCTTGATTACATAGAGACTTCATTGCAGAGCAGAGGCAAATTCTGCATCTGTTAGACTTTGGATTTTCAGGAGAAGTACAGCTTCTGTACTGTCTTCTACTAGAAATGGAGGATGAATTTGCTGGTGCTTCCCTCTACTATGTTCAAAGTGACCTCCTTTGATTTTTGGGGTTCCTACAGGTGACTAGACAAGACTACTTGCTTCTGTGTACCTTCACACCCTCTTAATACCAAATGGATTCTTTAACTGATGAACTTGATACTACTCAGTGTTCATCTCCTGCTCCAGGAGATGGTTAGCCCTTATCAATCTGCTCTGCACTAACTGTAGGAATATGCCCCCTAATATGGACGCTCTCAGTTTTGATGAACATGAAACACAATTTTCTGTTGTGGGAGGCTTTATTTTGCCATGATTTTTTTCCCCCATCTATAACTTCTTATTTAGATTTTGATGAGAGATGCACACAGGGTCTTACAAAATTGTATTTTGTATTCATGACCTTCACTACACAGAAACTGGATAATCAGTAATGATAAACACGTGAAATCCATAACCACTTTGCTCTTTTCATCACTGTGCCATCAGGTGTAGCTAGTACAGGCTCATTAACAAACTGGGAGCATATCACACCCTTCTGAATTGTGGGAGATGTGAGAGGATTATTTTGTCCTGTTCTGCCTTTTCAGAGATGTCTGAGAAGCCTTGTGCTTCTTATATCTCATGTACAAGAGTGATGTGTTTGGTTTTTCTCTTGAAGCCTGAGACTCCAGTAGCTGTGTTTCCCTCTTAACCCTTGCTATGTCCCCAGTCTCCAGCAGAGATTGCTGGTGTCATCTGCAGATGGTCAGACGGTGCCCCTCAGGTCCAGCCTGAAGGGCAGGTTGTGCAACCAGCAGCTTACACCTTCCCTGCTCTGAGTGCCCAGAAGGGGCACTGAGTGGTGAGCAGTGCTTCTGCAGACAGGATGCAACACAGGGCTCGGAGCACGTCTAAGGGGAAGGTGGCTCTCACGTTTCTACCCCAGGACCTTGGCACTCTGATCAGGCAGTTCTTTTGAAATGCCTTGCTTGCTCGGGACACTTCTGCACGGAGGCGTCATCTCTTATTGTGTTAATGTGCATATTGGGAGCGCTGCGGTATTTACTCTGCACTTGGGATGGGAGCTCTTCCAGCCTCCCTCGCATACTTCACACACATTTCAAGCTGCCCAGTGTATCTCAAGAGAGAGAGGAAAGTAGTTGCTAAAAATAAAGATGTAGAAGTTATTTATGGCCTGGTCTGCATCAACCCTGTGGCAGCCATTACAGAATGTTGCACAAAGAAGCCCTTATCTGGAGGAGCACAGCCTGTTTTACAGTCTACAAGTTACCAAGGGGCAATCCTGGGTTTTCCATCGATTTCTAGGAATGCGAGGCTTGGATGTCCCATTTAGATGCCAAATCTTGTCAAGCAGGATCTGCCAAGCTGCTTTTTTATACCTTCTGATTTGGATGAAGCTATGGTAGAAGCCATTAGAAGGAGCTGCACTACTCAACAGCACGATCCCTCTCTACCAAAAAACAAAACAACAACAAACAACTGAAGGCATACAAGGCAGGTCTTGTTAGCTAGAATTTAGTTCAAGAAAATTATTTTCTTTCTCTGCTTTCTACAAGGATTTGCAGTAACCCATGGAAGGGAAAGGAGAATTACCCTTTAGCTGATCTTGAGTCCATACACTGTTTTGGGCATAGTAAATGGATTTGGTTCACAATTACATTTTTGCTCTGGGTAGCTTTTGGTTCAAATCCTACTAAAGCCAAAGGAAATTCAGAAAACCCTTGTTTTTATCTACAACTAAGGCTGAAGAATTTAAATGGCTCAAAACACAGTGCAAGAAATGTCCAGCCTTTTCTTCTGGACTATCTCCAGTGTTAGATAACTTTTGATTATGCTCATGTTCCTCACTGGCCTTATGGATGCTGATCTTTAAAGGTCTATACTAAAATATCTAGTTTCCCCTGTTATCATGAGGAATTGAGAACCAAGCTTATAAAGGTAAGAAAGTAGAAGATTCTTTTGATACAACAGGTAATCTAGTAGGTGGCAGCCCTGTCCGCAGCAGGGCGTTGAAGCTCTATGGTCTTTAAAGGTCCCTTCCAACCTAAGCCATTCCATGGTATAGTGACACAGATGGGATGCAAATAGAAAGAAGTTACAGGAATAGTAGCACTTCCTTGCCTGCTCACTCAGTAGTGCAGAGCCCATGAGTCAGAGGTGGTTGGAGCATAGCTTTTTAGTCTGTTTTTGAGATGGCAGAGGAAAGAGCAGCAGAAGCCTTACCACAGCCAATCTGGGACTCTATACACAGTGTTCCCTACCCCACTAGATCACTCACCACCTCAAGGAAAACAAATTCGTTTGACGCTTGTTCTCATCAAATCCCTGGTGGTAGATCCTTATCATGTTATCCTTTTGGTACTAATGATGGGATGCTTAGTAATCACTTGCCTGTCTTGGCTCCTGGAAAGACTGGTCCCCAGAGCCCCAATTTCCTTCTCTTCTGAGGAGCATTACACTTGTCCTTCTTCCCTCCTTTGGGACCTCTACTGTAATCTTTGCCTCCTCAAATGCAATCACTAATGATTCAGAGGTTTCGTTCAGTTAATTCTTTAAGCACTCTAGGGGGAATTTCAGCAGCCTTTGCCAGCTTGAACACATGGCTTTTCTTTAAGCCTGAACATTTCGTTAACTCATTCTTCCACTAAGCTGCTTCAGAGTAATCTGTTCCCTTACAACAATTAGCCATGCTAATTGCCTGGTTATAATTGACTTGTTTATTAAAAATAGAACAAAGTAACTCTGAGTATTTCAACTTTGATGTGCTTTTCTATGCTGGCTCCTTTTCCTCACTGAGAAGTGTAAGGTCTTTTTATCACAGCTTGTTCCTCTCCTGCTTGCATCTTTACTTCCCTTATTGCAGGTGGCCAGGTCAGAGTACTTCCCCTTCAGAGCTGCCCAGCAACACTCACAGCTTTGCCACTGGAGATGCATCTCTATGCAACAAAGATGTGAAGCCACCCCATTTTGGGATGCATCTGGGAACCGAGAGGAGAATTGCTTCTAGTTAACTTTTCCTAATGATTGCTGGCATTCCTGAGTTGCTCTCTTATTGGATGGTTCTCAAATTTGTCTGCATGTGTTTGGAAAAGAGCACCAGGTTTATATTCCTGATGCTTTTCTACCTCTTGGATGTGTCAAGAAGAGCTAAGGAACGTCATCTATGAAAGTCAACTGAGTAATTGTTTTCCAAGTCTAAGTAAGTTTCTGACTACTAAGATGAGTAGTAAACTACTGTGCATGTGATTATTGTAGATCTGCTGCCGTTGTTTTCCTTCCTGGGAAGCAGTTGGTTATTACTTAGTCTTGAACATCTGGCTTGGGTTATAGAACAGTTCTGTAATTCTGAGGAGTAAAACAAACAAACAGCAACAAACAAAACAAACAGGAAGAAAGTTGTAAAAGCTTTATTATCATTGGCTTAATTATTTTCAGGTTGATCTGCTTTTGGAAGGACTGTACATACAGTCCTTGGGATGGTAAAGCTAAGTGTGGATTGGCACTTGCATGTACTGTAACAAATCGTGAATGCAGGCAAAAAATGCACTGATATAAAAACAGACCATGTTTTAAAGATACCTTCCAGTTTTATCTACCCATTTTTTTAAAATTAACTTTGGCCCTTCTCTTCCTGTTCCCAAAGCTGAGCCGCCACCACTCACCTTGCTTGATGCCATCTAGTGGCAGCTGGAAGATAGGAGCCCTTTAGAAAAACAACTTTTGGAGAACATCTCACCTTTTGAGAAAGTAGCAAAGCAATCGATAGTTGTTCTCAGTGCTCCAAAGATAACAACAGACGAAGTAGGTCTCAATGGTCTGCTGGCATGAATGATGCCACTACACCCAAAACAAACAAACAAAAAGCTCCTTAAGAAGCATATGTCAGATATGAACCTCTGGATCTCCAGCATAGATGTGGAGCCAGTGTCGATGGTATTTTTAAACTTGGTCACAGTCAACATGCAAGTGTATTGCAGTTTATCCCAAATCCTCCTTCAGCAGGTCTAATTGGTTTAACAACAGGAGCCAAATGTTTCTCTCCTACCACCAGTATCCCAGCTGATGGTGGTGATTTGCAGCTAATTAAGGCTAAGTTCTTGGGTGCAATTGTAGGTAATGAAAGCATATTTTGTTTGGTTATGTGTTTGATATTTACAACCGAGCATTTCACCTATATAAAGCCTTTCCTCTCTTGTTCACTGGTTAGTTAAGGCAGACGTTAATCTCTACTGAGTCTATGAGTGGTTTGAGACAATGGCTTCAGGCCTGCCTGGAATGTTTTTTGATAGATATTTTCATAAATGCTCAAGACTTTTTGTGGGCTCAAGTTTTCCATCAAAACTCTTTTATAGTCTCAGATGTTTTTGGTTGGTTGGTTGTTTTTTGGCTTAGTGAACACCAGAATACAATGTATTCTATTTTTAAACCTTGCTTGAGGATTTGTGAAAATACTATTATTTACAACTGATCGAGGCAGATAATTTTGAGCTTCTGTGGAATTCCTCATTTATATGTGAAAACATGAAAATGGATGTTTTCCATCACAATTGCTCTGCATTCTGATCACGAGAACTGACTGTATGAGTATTTCCAAAGATAAATTTGATCTTTTTTCCAATTTCTGTGATGTTATGAAATTAAGTTCTGTTTGCTTTCTTGGATTATCTGTAGTAAAAGCTTTTTTAATTTAGCAAAGACAGACTAACACTTTCAAAGTTAAAAGTATTTAATATTTATTCCTCTAAAGGGAAATGCTGCCTCTATATAGTATTTTCAGACAACTTGCTTTCCATACAGCTCATCTATTCCAGCTAGATATCCACTGTAATCCTTGTCTTCCCTGCTACTGCTTAAACAATGATCAGTGTTATTATTTTTCCAACTAAAAGCTCTTTTAATAGCCACTTACACAGAGCATAGAGCACAAAGTCTATGGCTCTATAGATCACAGATTATGAGCTCATGTGCTGATGAATTGTCAATTGTTTCCAAAGGTTTTGTAGGCAACACAGTTTTGGAAAGGAATGTAGAGCCACTATTTTTGCTTCCATTATTCATCCATTCCCTTTTTCGACAAATAGCCTCTTTTCAGTTCCAGTGCATGTGCAGACTAGAAATAACATCAGCCCTGGAGGATTTTCCTTTGCCACTCACTCAGACATTCATTCCCCAATTTAGGGTGCCTGTTCTTAACTTTTCAGAATAGCTTCCCTTGCTCCATGCCGCATGCAGTGCCCAGGCTGCTTCGAGAGAGTGATAATCTCAATGAGGACAAACAAAGTCAGAACAACCCCTTCACTTGTCTACTGCCCTTCAGATGTAACAGAGAGCTGACTTAACAAAACAGAATAGATGGTGCAAAAATCCTGTTTTCTGCTTTATAGTCACTAGAGGGCAAAGCAGGTCTCTGCAAGGTAACCCTTCATCTCGAAAGATGCCCTGGCTCTGTATCTACAGCGTTGGCAGACCAGCAGTAGCCAGGGAATTAGTGGAATTGCCCTGGTTTTACTGGGACGTGGTCAAGTTTGCCCAGAGACAGTGATTCTCATGTGTTTTTGTGTTTGTAGCACAACATTGGTGACTTTGATCTTGTTTTGTTTAGGAGCATCTCTATGAGGCTAAGGTTCTTTGTAGTTCAGTGTTCACCCGCCCATTTGCTCCTTTACTTGGACTGTCCTCTCAAAAAGCTGTGGCCTGTGGCTCAGATACTTTGGAAAGCAGAGCTGGGACCTTACTAGCCAGCAAGAAATTTTCTTCTTGAATTTCTCTGAGTGCCTTTTGCACCTTAGTTACCCTCAGGGGTGTGCAGCATTATTGTTCAGAAAACCCTGCATTCAATCGAGCACTGCATGGAGAAAAATGCTTCCTTTTGTGTCTTTTGAGCACACTGCCTGGTCATTCACAGCATGTCCTCCTGTGTTGATGTTAGAAGAGGGAGCAAGCTGCAGTCACCTTTTCATCCCTAGCAAGCCTGTTGTGAGTTAAACTATCTCTGCTGTGCTCTCAGCCATTTTTTTTTTCTTCAATTCTGGGCTGAAAATCCCTAATGTATTGATAGTTTGGACATCCACTGAGTCATTCCTTCTGCACAGAAAGTCAGGAAGCACTCCCTGAAGTCAATGTGAAGCTAAGCAGGAAGGCAGAGGAGGACAGTCAGAGAGTAAAACCTGGAGATGGAAGCTCCAGAACAACAGGATGTTTTTTCAGCATGGCTATATCTCCAGTTCGTTAAGAAAACTTAGCTAAGCCAGGATAATGAACAGTGTCAATGGAGCCCTAAGAATCACATGTAGGAATATGTTCTGTTGATACTCTCCCAAAAGCAAGTTATTTTTCATACTGGTGTACATTGAAATGCATTTGGAGAATGCCTATGTGACAAGAAGGCCTGACTCATTAAATAGAGAATTATGCTGCTGAACCTCCTGATTTTCAGCATCTCAGCGAACACAGAATCATTGATCTGTTTGAGTAGGAAGGAACCTTTATAGCTGACGAGGTCCAGCTTCCTGCAGTGGATGGGGACATCTATGGTGTGATCAGGTACTCAGGGCTCCATCCAGCCTGACCTCGAGTTTCTCCAAGAGCATATACCACCTCTCTGGGCAACCTGAAGGTTTTTTTCCTGCACAGGAAGGGTTTTTCAGTCCCCGCGGCTTTGCTCCAAATAGGAGTCAGGTCATAAATTGCACCTCATGTGAGTCAATACACCTGACCCCGAGCCAAAACCAACAAAGCCTGTGTGTGGGTCTTGCACCAGTGAAATAATTACTTCTGGAGTTGTGCAAATGCCCCATGTAGAGCCATTCACTTGAGATCTTGTTACAGTAAAATGCCTGAAATGAACAAGGTGCATGCAGTGGTCAGCAAAGTCTATGGCAGCACAAAGGAGACTGGAAAAGCCAAGGCTTCCGGTGAGTGGATCATAGCTTTGCACTCTCTGCTGGAATGTGTTACTCAGATTTTGGAAAAGAATAGCTTTCCCATCTCACATCAAGCTGATTCTGGCTGGTTGTCCCTAACTTGAGGCAGATCAGTACCATATCGCCCTGTGACAGCGTAAGGATGTGAGGGAAGGGCTTATATTAACCTTTAACTTAGTGCAGGAGCTGATGGAGGGCTAGAAATGCAAACTGGCAAAGTAGTTACCATCAAGTGCAGGAAGTAATCAAAAACACAGAGATGTGGGAGACTGACCTTTATTTACTGAAAGGATTTCATGAGCAAAACAGATTCCCATGACAGTCAATAGGAGGACATATTTCCCTCTGATGCATCCACTTGTGACCTTACTGTAGGAAAGAAAGATCTAAAGTTGACTTTTACCCATTTAAAATGAGACATCTGAATGCCTAGTTTGGACTTTTTGATCACTAAGCAGTCACAGCTCACACTGAGCACAGGGTTAATTGTAAGTTCTTGTCGTTTCTGGAAAATGGGTCATTAAATTGGTCATTACATGCGGCATCAGCAGTCTCATTTTGGCCGCCAAGTTGAAGAACTTTGTTGAAAGGCAGGTAGAGGCTCACCTTAGGACGGGGTGCAATGTAAGTTCCTACAATATACATGGCATTACAACAACGCAGGCAACCTGGAAGCCTTCAAGCACACACTGTGTGTGTGGTACTTAATAATCTGTCTCCTCTAGGGAATCACGCCGTTTCTGAAACCATGTTTCCAGAACACAGAGGAGATCCATGTCATGACCAGTCCTCTAAAAGTGGCGATCAGTTTATAAAATATAGTTTTTAGGTCATCAACTTAAACCTGGTTCAGGATGGAAGGCCATTCAAATGGTGGCTCCAGAGGTCCATTTATCCTGATACAGCGTTTCCAGCAGTGACAAAAGCAGCACATAGGAAAATATGTAAGAACTAGACAAAGAAATATGAGTCTTCTGACTCAAAACTATTTGATGCTCTGGAAATTCCAGACCTGAAAAGAATTTCTGTGTCATTAGTAATTCTCAATGTATTTCTTGTTCTGGAAGTTCCTCTGTCTTCCTTGGTCTCACTTACACTTGTTGCATCTCCTGCACACTTATATGGGGATAGGTTAAATGAAGTTGAGCAAATAGGAGGTAATGGATGCAGGGAACATTTGGAAGTCGCATGAGAAAGCAAGCTGGCTCTCTTTTGGCTCGATGTTTCCTTTACACAGTTACAAGGAGGCCTTTTCCCAGCATTCTGGATCTTTGGATGTGCTGAAACAATTTGCAAAGAATCAGGAAAATACAAAAACACACTAAAAGTATTAGGTATATAGCTCAAATGTGAGCAAACAAACCAACTGTGGGATGATGGGATGACTCCACCCAAACCCACATGTGTTCTATAGGTCCCGGAAACAAAACTGAAGTCTCAAATAGCATCATTGTACTACAGCAAGCTCTCTTTTTTTGAAACATTTAGTGATAAATGTTTAAACAGCTGCCCTCATAGGATTCGGGGAAGGAGAGCATTGTCTTGTATTAAAGCCACAACTGGAGCTTGGCCAGAACTGGAGAATTTGTAGGTGACCTGAGTACATTTTTCATGCATTTTGCTGAATCCCCTGCGTGGCGTAACTCTCTGTGGGAGATTTAGCCAAACAGTTCAAAGAAAAGAAAGAAATGTGGACAAACCAGCTTCCGTGATTTATTGCCTCAAAGCCATTCACTAGAAATTGTCCCAGCTGGTCATAAGCTACATATTTCCTACTTCAGTGGAGGGGAAGAAGGGTTCTGGATGCACATTTTACCGAGATAGAGATCTCTATTCTTTAATTTATCTCATACACTTAGGACAAATGAATGGTTGTGTTGATCTTATCCTCTGCTTAATTTCTTGTTGATTTTCCTTTGCTCTGCACTCTAACCCACCCCCCCCCCCCCCCCCCGCTACCTATTCACCCTAGGTCAGATGAGACTTACAGAAAGAGAAATAGGCCCATCCCTTATGGAACAAGATGGGAGTTTCTTGCATTAGCTTTATGTTTGGCTGGAAGATTGATAAATCAGTAACCTTGTAGTTCAAGATAGAGAAAACCTTATCATCTCAGTTCCTTAGTAACCACAATGCCTCACCTGGTGTGATCTAGAGAATACAAATACTCAGGGAAAGGAGTCTTTAGCCTGACTGTGATTTTCTTCTGAAATACGGACTGAGATTATAGAAAAAACATGGTGAAGACCTGAGTGTGCACCCACATTAGTGTTTCTGTTCAGATCAGAAGCTCACCTCGGAAGTAGAGGATTTTGCATTGTGGTGCCATCTTAGGAGTGCTTGAATTAGTGTCCTTTCGGAGGAAGCTTACCTGGAACGTGTGATGTGCTCTTCTGCTCACTGTTTGGCAGTCAGTTCCTAGGACCAGACTGTAGATAGCATGCACCAAAAATATTACTTCTACTAATAGCACCCAACCATGAAATACATTTACCATGAATGTCAGGTCCTCAGCAAAAATGTCCTGGTCCATGGCTCCTGTTAATCCATGCTACTTGCTCACACAGATACAGTCTGTACACATAGATGATCCTCAGTTAATTTGAAAGCTTCATGGCTGAGCAATTCCAATAAACCACAAAATAACAATAGGAAATAAAATGCGCCAGAGGCAAGGTGACGCGCGGCCCTTCATCTTGTGTGTCATCCATCTGCCCACGAGACATGTGAAATACAACTGCTTTCTGTTGTGATAGATTGGAATTGTTTAAAATATGAGTGGTCTTGTCCTTCAGCCTGGGGCCCTGTGGCCAGGGATCCTCCAGAAGTGAGCTGGGGGTCATTTTGTTCAAGTGTTGGCAAGGTCTCTGAGTTTCTAGTGGCAGATTGTGAAAGGTTTCTCAGTTTATTGCTCGGGGCTTTCCGTAAAACGACTGAATGCATGCGTCTTTCTCTTTCTCTCCCTCTCTCTCTGACACATGCAGGTGCTAACACCCCACCTTAAGTCAACTACCATCTCAATAATGAGAGAATTGCTTTATCCTCATTTTTTCACCCAGCTCCAGTCATCACCAATAGCTGAAAGGAGGTTCACAGTGGTGCTGCAAATCAGAACAAAACATGATGTCTGGCTCTGCCATATGATTTTTTGTTAAAATGTCATAATTAAAAATGGCAAAAATATTAAGTATATTCTGGAAAAGTTTAACAAGTCTGATTGTTTGCCAAAAAGCACTTTGGCTGAAAGTTTGTTTTCAGTTAAGATATATTGCTTCTTCAATACCTGAAAGTTTTAAATATTTTTTCTGCAATACTTTTAAGGAAATTACAGGTTAAAATGTAAAGGATTGTTAATAACTCTGGCAAAAGAATATCCTACCAAGGCTACTCTGTTCTGTTTTCCTTTTAAATCTATGAGGCCTGGTGCACTGATACCTGTACTATCAGCATCGTGAAACCCACAGTCTACCTTCTCAGTTCTGTTCATGCATGTAAGGTATTTTGGGGCTCTATTCCTTCCCAGACAACATCAACCTTGCTCTCTTCTTGCCCGTTCTTTGCAGCTTACATGTGACATACTGCTTTTTACAGACAATATGGTTTATAATGACTGAAAACATCCACCAACTTCTGCAGCCTTAGTATTTTCCAAATGGGTATTCCAACCTGAGCACCTAATTTATCCCTTTTTTGGCTATGGAGTGGTTACAGCACCATGCTGGCCCTGGTTTCCTTTTCTCAACAGATGTTGGTGATACTTTGTTTTGCAAATGAAGCATTTCATAAACCACGATGAGAATAAAGAACTACTACAGGCAGGGGAGGTGGAACAGAATGAGAGGGAGGGGAAGGCACAGAGTGACTGTGCAGATAAATCCTCCACACTATTGAACCTTTTCTGGCAGAGAAAAAAAACAAACAAACATCAGAGAAGTCATGCTTCAATTCTCTACCATTGCATTATCTTTTTCCTTTTCATTTGCTAGTTCAAAATAACTACAAGTATGCTGCCCTTCTTGAAACAGCCTCCTTGAAAATTAAGTGTACATTTCAAAGACTGTGTACAATATAATTCTGTGTGTTTGGCTTGGAGAAATGTTTGTTGAGTGCAAAGGAGAAAAGAATTTAAGTAGCTTGTAGTAATCAAATGTTCCACCACTGCCCAATCAAAATGCACAGAAAGTAAGGACTGGTCTTGACCATGCTGGACAGGAGTTGCATCTTGTGACCTTAGAAAAGAGTTGGAGCTCTTGACAGAGCACTGAATAATCAAACCATTACCACTGATGAAAGGAGAAGAATTATTTTTAAATTCCAAACTTAGCAAGTTGATATCATTATTTTCTCTTGCTTCTCCAGCCTAGTACTTCCCAAGTAGGACTTGTGGTGAACTGTCAGGGGTACCAGTGATGAACTCACCCCCAGGTGACACACTCTACCCGCTCTGCACTCCCTGGGCAAATCACTCAGGACTGCTGATCTGGATCACCTTTTGTTTGCTGAGTAGTATACAGATAAGACCTATTAGCTCAAATAAGTGGGTAGGACTGAACTTTCTTAATATATATTTGTTTTGTCCTCATTTCTTTTCATTTGGCCTCAGGTGCCAAAGCCTGTCAAACACGTTACCATGATGATGAATATACCGAGGCCCTGGAAAATTAGAATTAAATTTGTGTATTTTCAGTAAGTTGAGACATCATATAAAAAGGAACTCTAAATCTAGTGTAAATAGCTATCAACCTACTTCTGTTTGTGTTTCAGTCCAATTGTCTACATGTGCTATTCCTCATGTTTTAAAACAATACTTGAGCTGAGGTGATGCCAGGCTGCATCTCAAGATACCTAAGCAGCACGTACCCCACCAAGGAGGAAAACGTGGGCTCTTACTTCTTGTGTTGCCCTAAGCCTTGATGCATTTCTTTCCAAACTGTCTGAATTCTCTGTGAATTAGAAGCTACCTAGGTATGTTTCAGAGTTAACTTACTAAATGGGGTTTTGCTTAAGCCAGAACTTGCAGAGCAGCTGGAAGAATTTTCTATAGTAAGCTTATTTGAAGCCTCACTTTCATGAAAACCTTAAAGAAACTCAATTTAATACATGCATAAAAAGTACCTCAGTTACTGCTTGAAACTGTGGCTTGGGAATGCTAATTACGTGCAACGGTAATACTAATGTCTCATGTCTCGTCTGACTTTCAGCCAAGAGAAGTCTGAAAGTTCTCTAGTTTTTGGCTGATCATGGCCTAAGCTATCCCAAACAGAACTGAACATTCCTGGAGTGGTCATAATTATAATGTATTTTGAATTCCAGAATGAAAACAGATGTGATTCCACTTGAAACAACTGTTAAAAAGCAATCACGTAATTTCATTTTGAAAAATTAATTTGAAATAAAAAATAAAAGCAGTCAAAACGTATTTTTTTGTGCTGCAGAAGCTTATTTCTGGCATTTTTACATCACTCTCCTTTTCATTAAATGAAAAAAATGTTTCGGTTGACAAATAATTCCCTTAAAATGCCCCATCCCTAGAGGTACCAAGGGCCACGTGTGGGACCTGGGCAGCCTGATCTTGTGGGATCAAGCAGCCTGAGGCAGGGAGCTGGGACTGGGTGGGCTTTAAGATCCCTTCCAGCATAAGCCATTCTGTGATTCTAGAGTCTCCCTTCTAGTTGCATTTGTGAGTACACAGCAGGTTTGCTTTGGAAATGCTTGTTCCAGAGGGCATCTGGGTGAACCAGGGAATGGTCCTGAGTACTAGTGCCTCTTCAAGAACTGCCAGTCAACACAGCATAGCAGATTTCCAGCCTAAGGACCTCAAAGTGAAGGTGTACCTTACCTGTATCCCGGAGAAATAAGCAGAGAAAGAGATGGCTGATGAAATCAATAATTAGCTCTGTTCAAAACTGCTTTAAAATTATTTTTTGTTGTTGTTGTTTCATTCCAGGTGTGGCTAGGCTGAGAACTCAGCATTATTTGAATTAATTGTAGTCAAGAATATCACAAGATGCATAAAATATTACGGACTTGAGATGAGCAAGTGTATATGTCTGTGTATGCTACACACACATACCACCAGAGATATCATAACTCACTCTACCATATTTGAATGCAATATTAAGCCTTTTGCCACTGTGTTTGTGCCACAGAAGTGCTCATCCTAATCTGTAGGTAAGATCTAAACTCACATTGAAATCTTCCAGCTTCTGTTGTCCTCCTGTGATGTGTGCATTACTCCAGCTCAATTAATATAACCTGAGTACAACAGCTCCAATCTGAGCTGGTGCTCTTGGAGATGTAGATGTGTGAGCAAAAACCTGGCCAACATGGTGGTTCATATTTGGGTGAAGAGCTATGGGTTGGACATGCTGGCACCCCATCCATAAAGCAACAGGTTCCCATGGAGTCAGATAACTGGGACCTGCTAAGGGTCATGTAAGCATGTCCATCCAAAACCATTGGGAAGCAGTGAGTCAGCAGAGGGAGCAGAAAAGGATCCAATAAATTCTTTGTCAAAGGCTTGTTCTAGTCCTAATTAATCACATTGAGTAACAATTAAATCAGTCATGAGTTAAAAATTACCAGGCTAGCTGTGTATACTGAGATGGATACATTCAAGTCTGAGATAAAAATAGGCTGGCAGAAATGAGAGGTATTGAATAAAGCAGGGATCTCCTGGGACATTCTGGAAATTGTTCAGGGCTATTTTCCAGGCCCTTATTCTCCAAATGCTTTTCGTATTGGTTTCCTTTTATGACCTAGGCTGCCCATAACTTTTTTTCTGAACCTTTTCTCTTGTTGTAAGGAAAGAATGGAGACCACTGGTGTGAACATGGTGTGGTTACTGAAGTTTTATGACATAAAATATTCAGGGACATAAACATACTTAAGGAGCAGAGAAACTATTTTACCAAAGGGAAACTGGAGACACCTGATTAAGCATTCTCAGTGATTTGTTTATAATAACAGAAGAATGTAACAAGGGAAATGAAAGGTAGTGGTCGGCTTACTTTCCCAGGTAAAAGCAACAGGACAAGAGCTAATGGCCTTGGGTTGCACCAGGGGAGGTTCAGATGGATGTTAGGAAAAATTTCTTCTCAAAAAGAGTATTGGTGTACTGGCACAGGCTGCCCACAGAGGCGTTCAAGAACCATGGAGACGCAGCACTGAGGGATGTGGGTTGTTGGATGGATTGAATGATCTCAGCGGTCTTTCCAACTTCCATGAAACCACCTTCCAGAAGCCAGATTTTGTTTTAGATCAAACTTGTCTTGTTTTTACCTGAACACAATTTTCACTCCTCAGCCAATATCTAAGTCTAGAGTGACTTTTGTACCTATCCTGTGTGCATCTCCACACAGCTTTTCATCAATAAATCAGAATATTTACCTCCAATCTCACTTTGAGCTGAAAAATATGAACTCCCAATATACCATTTTGGATAAATGATTTGGAAGCAAAACTAATCAGAGCTGTTTTCTATCATGTCACCAACTGAGAGACAGCTGGAGCAACACGAGTGATTGGACTAATGGGAGGTGTGTGTAACTACTGAAGCAGGGGCTGTGGAGAAGTAGACAAAATAAACCTTCACCCCAGCACTCAGATGAGCTGTGGAAATGATTTCTTTAGCTGTGTGTCTCTGGTTCCCAGCACAGAAAGAGCTCATATGCTGTTGTTTGACAATTTGAAGTCAATTCAACAGAAAAGAAGCTTTCTATTAATTTCTTTAATGTGTCTGTGTGTCATACTGAGGCTTACTCATCCAAACTACAGCTGTAGAATAAATTAATATGTTAAAGGATGGTCAAACAGGGGGCTACAAAAACTCTCAGGGTTCCCAGGTGCTTCAGCTTTCTTTTCTGATAGCCAGTGGTACTGCAAACACCCAACCACAGCCCTTAAGGTAGGATTCTAAACGTGGGTCAGGGCCATGATGGCACTGATAATTGCTCTGATAAGCCTCATCTGAGCCCTCTACCAACAACCCCTGGCCATTGGCTCAGCAATCTGATTTAAGCTTAGCCTGGAGACTGCAGTGCTATTTTGAGGCTCATCCTACTTTGTTGGGCTGTGCCCTTTTCCAGTAGTGAGCATTGCTGATTCTGGCCTAACTAGTTGCTCCTTGCCACTATGAGTATGCCTGGCCGTTATGAAATCTGACCTGCTGCTTGTCTTTCTCATTTGGCTTTGAACCTGCCTCATCACTGCTGACATCTTTGTTTGCCTAGGCTCTTAACTGAACCTGGTTGTTTTTGCTGGACAGATTTATTTGGATGCTGTGGAATGGGATCCTGCCTGGTAAGGTCCTGTGTTCGAAGCTCTTAACAGTGTTCTTGGTACCTTGGATGGAGAATGTCTCTGCATGTTATTTGAAGATCTTGCCATTTCTTGCCATGGAACTGTGCAGTTTACTAAGCATGTAAGTGGATTGAAAATACGTGTTTGATTTCAAGGATTCCTTCCTGTTGTGAGAGAAGAAGTAGGTTCTTAATCCACTGCCCATCTTTCCTGCAGGCCTTGCTTTGCAGAGGGACAGTCTATTCTCAACTGCTCTCTCTTTTGTACTTTCTACAGCTAGGCATAGTACAGGTGTTCTGGCCATTGCCAGGGCTCTGTGTTCATTGAAGCTAATCTTGGCAAAGTGTGGATCAGGTCTGTGACCCCTGTAGATGTCAGTAGCACGTTAATAGGTTTAACCAAGACCCCACAGCATGCTAAGCTTGTAAGCTTGTTTTGGCAAGGGCTATCTGTTTAGTGCATACAGAATACCTACTGTTGTGTGGTCTCGGACACGCTTCATGGTGCTGTTGTAATGTAAATACATATTAAAGTAATATCCCAGCTCTGGATGCCTTTGTTATGCTTTTCATAAGCTCACATACCAGAGAGAGCTGGAATTCAGGAGTTTCCAGGAAGAGACTCAGTTCTAAAGGTGATGCTGTTTCTGGCGTGGAGCAGCAATGTGTAAGGGTGGTTGAGATAATTCAACAGGTAGTGGAAATAGTTGCTCTTAGGGAGAAAATAATTAGGATTACTTGTCCTGCTAGTTTAAAGTATTAGATTTATTCACCAGAAGAACTTGCTCTCTTCACTACTATTAATACTTTTTAAGCTTACCACTTATCTGACCAGGTTAAGTCACCAACGTGAGTTATTATGTTGGTGACTGGTTAATCTACTTACTGGTTTTTGTAAGTATGTTTTTGTGGCTAGTACTAGGGGGATGAAGGGTGCTGGTGAATCTGATGTAAATCACAGCCCAAAAAATCACTTCAGGACTGTGAAAGGCAGGAAAGTAATACTGGACAAGGCAGTCTGTAGGGATTTTATGCACATAAAGCTCTCAAGGAACAGTGAATGGACTCCAGTAATACCTTTTATGTCGGGAGGCTTATTGGACTGTGGTACAGCACTTGGGACTGTAGGGCTGTATTGCCTGACCACAGACAATGTTAGCACAGCCATTCAGGAGCTGCTTGTAGTCAGCACTCATTTTCTGACAGCACTTCTCCGTCAGCAGGCTTTGAGACAAGTAATGAAGTCCCCAGATGATTTTCTTTGTGACTTGCATTTTTCACCTCAGATCTAAGAACTTAAATTGTGTTAGAGAAATCTTTCTTGCCTCCTGCCTCCTTCCTAGTACAATTTATTTCCATCTCTTCAATGTGGAAGACAGTCTTTTGTGGCTATTTAGTATTAGTGATGTGTTGCTGGTGCAGCTGGAAATGAGCATTTGAATTTGGAAGCAGAACTGTTCTTTGACTGCTTTTCCTCAGATCTGTTTGATATGAAAGTAGATTTTTTTTTTCTTTTGTAGCTATACAAGTACTACCTGTATTGTTTCAGTTGTGTTAGATGTTGACTTCCTAATCAGTCTTCTGTAAAGCCAGAATAAATGCGTAGTTCTATCCCTGCAAATTTGTATAATCGTGTTTAGATGCTCTCCTAATAATATAAATAGCATCGCTCAAGTAAATGTTTGCAGGTTCAGATTCTACGTGAATGCATGAGGGCTGCTCTGAAAGAAATGCCTTGTACTTTATTATTTTGGTCCACAGTGTCAGAGGCAGATGCTGGTGATATAGCAGTAGAAGTTGAACCTTCCTACCAGTATTCCAACAGTCCAAATAATGGATGTGAGCACAGTGAGACAGTGAGTGATGCGTTTCAGCAGTGATGCCATCATAGCTGCTATGAAACAGTGGGTCACCTCCACTGGAACAGATTTTTCAGTGCAGAGTGCACTTGGAGAATGCATAGCTGGTGTAATTGTGCTCTTTCTAACTACGGTAGTTTCTATGAAAATAAATAGGAGGCATTATTTTTGGAGTTGTGTACTGTTGCATATATATGTATACGTGTGTACAAGCTTCTGCTATAAACCTCCATCTTAAATATAGGAATTAAGAACCTCCTTTGTTAAGAGCAATTCAGATAGTGTAAGAAATATGAAACTTGTGGCTTTCATGGCAGCCTATATGGAAGTATGCTTGACTGATGAATGTTAGAAGTATTTCTGACTCCATAAGCTCCTTAGGATACTTTCAAACCATGTGAGGTGAGCATCCTTCTGGAGAACCCAGCACAACTGGGCTTCCTGTCTCATTTGAGGATGTCATTAGCATTTGCATTAGTAACAGTGGGAGACTGTCCTAGTGGAATAGGAGCAGAACCTACTGACTGCAGGACATGCTGGCCAAAACTTCAAGTAATTCTGGAAGATCCGTGGTGTATGGAAAAACTAGTTTTTGTTTCAAAACTTTTTTTTGTCATACGACTCAGCTATTTCAAGGGAGAGCTCCTCTTAATTCCTCTATTTACCTTTGTTGTGCAAACAATAGAGACTGCAGTGCCAGGGTCTCCCTCACTCTGCTGCAGTGGTCCATGCATTCCTTACATTACTGGGCTTGGATCAGAACCCTCACGTTTGAATTGGTTAAAAGGGGCTGGGATCTGAAGAAGACTGAGGATTGCAGTCCTCGTGGAAGAGAGACGGATCCTGGGGTTTGCTGTGGCCCGTTGGTAACATTTCACACTGTTCAGTGCAGTTCTTCAGGCAGTACTTGTGCAGGCATTCCAGTCTTCACTTTGTAATCAAACGGTTTGAGAGTAGTCTGTAGTGCTAATCTAATTGAGCTGCTTTGTAAGGGAAGTGGCTCTCTTTTGACATAGTTTGCATCTCTTCCTTCTTTGATTTCTTCCCACTTCCTTTTATTTTTTTCCCTTTTCTTCTACATTGTGCATCTGATTCCTTCCTAGACATTTTTTCATGACATGAAAGCTGAAATGTATGGAATATGGGTATTTAATGCAAGCCACATGCATGTACTGGATGACCTCTGTGCAGTCCGTTAATTGTATGCCTGATGGCCTGCTCTGCAAACACAAATTGCAGGTATGAGAGGGTTACTCTGCTACAGAGATGTGGTAAAAAGCCCAAATTGCTCACATGTGACTGTTAATTTGCATGAGTTGAGGATTCTTCTGGACTTCCTCAAGGTATCATCTGTTCTTCTGGATTAACCTTAGCCACCTCAATTTGCTCTGCTTTGTGCTGTGATTCTGCCAGCTTCCAGGGCTGTTGCTGGGGCACAGCTCTTGGGGTGTATAGGCTGCTCTTGACCTAGCACATCCAGTAGTACATAATGGTGTAAAGTGCTATTAATAGGACAGATCCAAACATTTTTAGACTCATTCATACCTGCTGGAAATTACAGCAGCTTTGTATGGAACTTGTGTGGTGAAGCTTCAACTTGTAAATACAACAGAAGCAGCAAATAGCTGTAATTAGAGTGTCCATAAGTAGTGTTTCATAAATGCTCTCCTGGGCATGCTGTTATGCAAGCCATTTCCTCTTAATTGTTGATAATTGCTTTCAGTGTGAATGAGCTAGTTTACTAGGGCGGTTTTAAGCAAGAAAACATTTCACTTGCTCAAGGAATAAGTAGAACAAAGCCAGACTAACTTCTGGGCTGGTCTCACTGCTTGTATCTCTTCAGAGTTCCTGGGACTTAGATGCCAGTGATGGCCCAGAAAAGCAAAGCTGCTTGTGGCTTAAAAAATAGCATATTGAAGGCTGATCTCTACATAAACATACAGAGGCAGGCTTAATCTGATTGTGAATGCAAGCTGGCTTCAGCACCCTAACAGTATTTAAAACAGCTGATGAGTAGAGTAGATGGAATCTATAAAAAAATATAATTATTAGATGTTTGAATAAACCACCTCCTTTTTTTGTCCACTGAACTATTTAAATGATTAAAGGGAACCAAAGTGTGCAGTTATTACTTTTGAAGCAGGAATATACAATTGACTGTTAATTACCTCCGGGGCTTAGAAGGTAAACGTGCCTTTGAAAACATTAATGTATTGATAAAAGACCTCATAAGCTGGGTTTTAACTAAGTTACATTCTGAAACTATCTCACATGAGAGGTGAGGAGAAATCTGTGGTTCAGATTTTAAAAAAAGAATGGGAAATGAGTAGCCATTCTGGCTACCAGCGCTGTCACACATGATAATTAACTCAGGTGGGCTTCTGCTGATGTCAGCAGCAAGTGGGCTTGATTTGCTGCTTGTAACAGAAATGTGCTGCGAGGGAGGAGGGGTGGATGGTCTGACCTGTAGAAGTTGACAGAGCACTGGTACAGGCTGCACAGAGAGGTGGTGGAGTCTTCTTCTCTGGAGATGTTCAAGACCCACCTGGATGCCTACCTGTGCAACCGGGGCTAGGGAGCTGCTTTGGCAGGGGGGTTGGACTTGGTGATCTCTAGAGGTCCCTTCTAAACACTACAATTCTTTGATTATGTTTATTGCTCCTTTCTTGTTCTGCTTTAAATTCACAGAGCAGTTAAATTCTCCAGCTTGTTTAACTAAAGGCTAAAGGGAGCAGAACTTGGGGATTAGCCAAAAATTTTCCCAATTATTTTGTAGTTGAGGTGTGACATATGTAAACATCTAACTGCTTCCCTGTTGTGTGACTCATGGCCACAGCACACATGCTTCCCAAAGCATAGCAAGTTGCTCTGGTTTCAGCTGGGACAGAGTTTGATTTTCTTCTCAGTGTTTGGTATCATGCTTTGGCACCTGTTGGGCATCCATAGGTACACAATCATATCACTGTATCTGTGGTGTGTGTATATGCAAGGAGAACTTGCATCTAGATCAGAACTACTGGTCATTGCACAACTATTTTTGAATGTAACGTATGTTTTCATATTGCCTCAAGGATTCAAGTTTTCTTGAGGATACTGACCTAGAAATGATCAGACTGTAACTGGAGTTACTTTTTTAAAAGCAGGTTTTCCTTCACTAAGTGTAATTAAGACCAAGAGAACTGATAACCATTTCAATATAATAAAGTGTGATAAAGAATGTAAGATAAATGATTTAAGAAAAAGGTTACACTGAACTTTCGCTTTGACCAACTTCAAGTTATGAGCATTCATTTTTCACAGAATCACTTTCCTGCACAGTAGTTACAGATGGACAGTGAAGCCAGGAGAGCTGCTTCCTTACCTGTCTGGCATGCAGCACATCACTGCAAATCAAGGCTGTGCTTGTGACCTATCTTGCATTTCTGCTCTATTTTGCATCTTGTTTCAGCAAGAACATACACTACACCACTCTGACCAGAAGATGGCAATGAGAAATTAAAGTTTACACTTAACTATCTCTTTATCAAGTTTTAGGTAGTGCTACTTGAAGTTTATCGCATCACAGTTCACATCAAAGACTTCCAAACAGAATGTTTTGAATAATTACATGATAATAGCTCCAGTTCTACACAGGTGAGCTATCAGGGCAGTGTCTGAGGATTTAATATAACTTTTCTACTGACTTTTCATGGCTTTTTCCCTCTCTTTTTTCCAAAGAGGAGTAGTTTAAAACTGGGTGTTCCCTCTGACTGACATGAATGAGCTCTTTCAAGTTTTTGCTGTCGAGCAGGAGATGTACTTTGTTCAGAGTCTTCACGAGATCACCTTCACTGATCCCTAGGAAGGGAGATCTGTTTCCAATAGGAAAACAGTGGGAGACAACATGAATGCTTGAGAGGTCAGGCAGTGGCAGAGAAGCAATGCCACCAAGAGTAGAGAGTTAGAAGTTAGAGCCAGGCTGAGAGCTTGCCCTATCACCTAACTCAAGCTTTTTCTACCGTATCTGGAGCTCAGGTCCCACTCAGTCCTGCTGCAGCTAGCTAGCTCCTGAACCTGTCACTCTGCATCTGCTTTTTGAGGAAGAATTGTTTGTGGGGCTCTCTCTGTAGAGGCAAGTCTATGGCAAGTGGTGAGCATAATGATGGTATAATATTTCAGGTTGGATAGTAGGAATTATTTTTTCTCAGAAACGGTGGTAAGGCATTGGAAAGTCTGCTCAAGGATGGTGGTGCAGTTGTCATTCCCAGAGGTGTTTAAGGAAAAGGTAAATGAAGTTCTGAGGGATTCTGCTTAGAGGGCAATATCGGTGGTAGGTGGACAGTAGGATTAGATGACCTTAGAGGTCATTTTCAACCTTAATGATTCTATCTGGCAACAGTTAACTCTGACTTCCTTATTCATGCTCACTTCAGCTGTTACAATGAAGAAACTCCAGTGTCCTCTGCTATTCAGCTCAACAAGGAAGCAGCTAACCAAGGGCTGTTAGCATAAATAATCAGATCCAAGACAACATAACTAACACATATCTCTGTAAGTGCCCTCAGTTTACTCTGTTTTTCCTTGGTTTTACACCAAACTGGCATAACCCTTCACCTCTGTGGATGACAGTATCTCTGTGTGTAGAGAGGGGTTGTCTCTGATCTTTGACTTCTTGCTACTGTTTGAGCTCTCCAAGCTTAAGGGAGGAGCCTACTGTGGAGGCAAATCTAATAAGGAAATTTCTCTTCTGAAGATAAAATCAGATACTGGGTTCTGTAGTCTGCCTTTCTAGGGCTCTTTGACAGGAAATCATCATAGAAAGATCAAGAAACAAAAGTTCTGTTTTCTCATCTTCATTATTTTTTTCCTCTACATTCTCTTTTTCTGCTTATTATTGGGAAACTTATTACTTATTACACTTTTTCATATGTAAAATATGTTCTGGGAACAGGTGTACAGTCTCCCGAGTCTGCAAAAGTGGATTCAGCCCTGCAAGCCATGTGCAGAAGTACCACAGGTGGATGCTCTTCAATTTACTTAGTAGAAGGGAGGTGCCAAGCAATCGAAACCTTTTTATGCCATGGCAAGCAGTAAATCAAGGCTCTGATATTTTAAGCAGTAGGTTGTGCAACAGTCATAAAGGAAGAATAGGAATTATGCCAGCTTGCTGGTTATTCATCATTTCCATCAGTTTAGCCAGTCTCAGGTACTCATGTTGTTCTTTCCATTTACTTCTCAGCAAGCATTGCTTTATTTTCTAGGGAGTACAGAAATAAGAATAGGGAATGAACATAATGATGACAAATGGCTGCTTTGGCCTTCTCTGAGAAGACTGTGATAACCTAGGTCTGGTCTTTGTGTGCTCCTTCTGCTTCGCAGTATGAGTTCACCGAGGTGGCTCTGGACTGGCAGACCTCCAAATTGGCGTGTGTCTGACATTGTTCAGTGGGAACACTCTGTGCAGACCCAGGCATACTCCTCTCTTTGACATCAGAGGAAAGAAAGCAAAAGGCCTTAGTCCTAAGTCTGTTGGTTACATCGACACAGGTTATGGCTGCTTTCTCCATCTTCAGAAAGTTGTTGCAAACCCCAAGACCAGATCAGACAAGACTCCAAGGCAACTGGCTTGGAGTTGGTGAGTAATGCTGCACCCTGGTTATAAGCAGAGAACATCAGCTGGACATCAATGAATCACAGGTCACTCTGTCTACCTGTTTGTGTAGCTTTGGTGCAAAACTGATTTCACCGAGGCTGCTGTAGGCAGTTGGATCTCCCATGTGAGTGCACTTGCAATTGGTGGCTCTGTTTTCCCTGCTCTCTTTCTTTCAAAATTGAGAATAGCTTTCCTGGAAAATAAAAAAGTTCACCAGACTGTTTTCCACTGAAAAAAATGCAGTTTCTATGAAAATAAAAATACTTCAATATCTACTATTGATTTTGAGACTTCCATTTCAGGTAGAAAATGCATCCTGAACATGTTGTAGCTTTTTAATTTCGGGTTTTTTAGGGATTTTTTTTCTTTCAAACTGAAGCGGAGGCTGTGTCAAGCTCTCCATAAAACTGAATCAGTCAACAACTTTCATCATAGCTTTAGGAGAAATCAGTCAACGTATAGGTGGAAGATTATCAGACTTCTCAGGTTGATGTAAGGAATGAAAAACAGTGAACTGCACAGCAATCTTAAAGTGGATTTTTAATCAGAATTTGTGTTAAGATATAAAACTACTTTTAGTCAACCTGAATGCAACTCTCCACTTCTGTGTAAAGCACTGTGTTCTGTCTCCCAGCTCTTGTTCCAATGAGTAAATGAGTGTGAGGGTGGGAATGAATGAAAAATGTTTGAATAGTTAATGTTATCACCAGCTTGATTCTATTAGTGTAATGAATGAAAGCTAGTGCAAAAAGTACTTGTGAATCTGCACCCCTTCCTTCAACCCCCAATAAGGAAGGTTTATCCTCTGAACTGCAAAAGTAGAAGCACATGATTAACTTAGCAAAATTTGTGGAAGACAAGAAGGGGCATAGCATTCTCAGGAAACTTCTGCCTTGGATTAAGGCCCCAGTAATTTGATCTGGGCTGAATAGCATCCTACTCTGTTCTAAAGTTAAACAGCCCTTATACAAACTTTATGCAGGGATGGGCACTGTGCAGAACAGGCTGAGCTCTGGCCCTGGGACTCTGAGCTGTGATGTAGTCTTGCAAGGGGTCTTCACCCATGCTTACCTACTGGCATGTTAGAAACTATGCAAGGAGGTAGGGTTTTTTCCATTTCTGGGGTTACCAGTTGAGTGACCAATTGACAGCATTAAGTGGAATCTGAGCAGTTGGTGGCTTATATCTGAGAGACAAACAATTATTCTACTCACATTAAACATTAAACATGAAAGGATCACATTAAAATGCCATATGATTAGGGAATTGATTGAATTTTTTTGATCTTTTGATCTTCTTTTAGAAGACTTGACCCTGGCATGTGTCTGACTTGGTGCACCCAGTTATATTTTAAACAATAGGGGTTAAATTATTCTTTTGAAATCAAATGACTATGTAGCCAGAGTTAATACAGAAACCACCTGAAATGATCCTCCTTTGAAATTCCTGGAGGAAGAGTTAGAGTGGCTAGATTGGGTAGGATTTCTGGCCTTTGAACAGAAGGAAGAGGATGGGTTCACAATGAAAATATGTAACCCTATATTACAGGGGGAAGTGATAGATTGTACCCCAGGTGTAATGATGGCTAGTCTAAGGTGGGTGAGTGCTGAGTGACTCTACGCAGGTATGTAGCACATGAAGATGTGGCTGATTGTGTAAGTATGGATTATAAGTCACTGAAATGTTATAAATTTGGGTTAGGAACCTACAGAGAATTTAACTTCTAGCTCAGAAGAGGTAAGTTCAAAGTTGAATCAAGTTACGAAGGGCCTTGTCCAGAAAACTTCTGGTCTACAAACAGGAGGTAGTACATCACCTCTCTGTGGCCTTGCAGAAGTGCTTTCTGCTTTTATTGTGGTGAATTTCATATGGTAAGTGCAGACAAATAAGGACATCTGTATTGACAGAGATGATAAATGAAGTCCAACCATTAGGCTAGGGAGGGGGAAGAAGGCTCAGTGCAGTTGCTCAGGTAATAGGGTTCAGTTTTGTGGCAAATAAAAACTGAAGAAAAAGAAAGGATGTCCCTCAACTGAATCTAAAAGAGCCCAGGAAACCATGAAAGTCAAAATGATCAGCAAATGTTATTTTCTCCATGTCACTGAGCATTACTTTGCTTTCATGCCTCTTGATGTCCTTTTCCCTTAGAGTCAGAGAGGAGTGATTTTTGGATAAGTCATGCTATTTGCTTTCTACTTCAAGACTTGCCAGGGAAGGCAGTGGGCTTTCAGCTGCCTTGGATGAGCAGGGTTTGCTGATCCTATGGGCTAGTGGCCAGCATGTTTGCTTTGTTCATTGTAGCCTCTATTGGGATGTGAAGAGTGCCAGTCGTGGATTTCATTAATTCCACCATCAGTAGGTCTGAATTCATTGCCACTAATACAATGCCTTTTTCTATGTGCTGCGCCAGAGGTATTTTTTTGACACCATGTGTGACCTCCTGTTATTTCTCAACAAATGTTGGCAGGCACAACACAGCCAGCAGAGCAAAACAGCACAGTGTGTCAGAAACTGCTGAGTGCATCCATGCTGAAATGAACAGCCAATCCCAAAGTAGGCAGAAAATAAAATTGATATAAGGACTGAGTACTAATATTGCTTCCTTGCCCAGCGTTGCTGCCCTTTGCATGTGTTATCTCCCTTGACCTGAACTCCTGCAGCAACAGGAACAGATTGTATTCATTTCTAGCCTATGAGAATTTCCTCATGCAATTGTTAACTGATATTTCATAGTTCAGGTAATAGGTTTACCTATTAATTTACCAATCAATATACCAATTAGTTCTTTTCTCTAAGCTGATATTGATCCTGTCTTTTGCCTTCTACAGAAAGTTCGACAAGGTCAAATTGTTTAGTTAAAAATAACTTCTATGATAAATCATGGTTTTTTATCACTGCGTAACCCAGTTCTCTCACACTGAGATATAGTTTCTCCCCTCCTTGTTGCTGTCTGCTTGCTGCTGTTGAAGAGGGGAGCAGGGGGAGTGGTACAGTTAGTGGCAGGCTTTTCTGCTAGCAGTGGTAGTTGCATAGACTGTAGCAGTTCACATGTAGGATGGGACTATGCAGTGTTGCAGAGCACTTTTCTAGAGGACATTGGGTTTGTTTCTCATTAATAATCCCTGGATCTTTTGGGAGGGAATATCTGTGCCCCCCCCCGAAGCTCCTTACCATGCTAAACCCATCCTACTGTGCCTCTGTTCAAGTCACATGAAGGGTTCAGTTTCTCCTTCAAGTTGACTAATATACAAGAACATTTGGGCTCTTCTCACGGTTTTACTTAGCATCTCTCAATTATAATGAAATTAATTCGGTCTGTCTTAGGATGACCATGGCAGGAGTGCTCACAGAGCAGATTCATATTAGGATGCTCTCTGCACTCTGTCAGAGCTGTGCATACATTTTATGTGCTCAGTATGAAGCACTGGACTTGAGTCTGGACCCATCTTCCCCTGCCAGCATACTTTTCAAGAAGACAAAGCAACAAGAAATAGTTTCAGTACAACCATCCTGTGAGCCTGATTCTGCAGAGAATTGTCATTTTTTTGGCAGCAAGGAAAGCATTTTAAAACTGATGAGAAAATGTAATGGACTGATTTACTTGGATGGTTCAGTGTTTCTTTGACTTTAGCCAGGGGAGGCCACAAGTGGGGTAGAGAAAATCAAAATAGAATGCAACACAAGGCTTGTTTGTATGCACTGGAGCTTGCAGACACTTGCTGAACTTGTACCCGCACGTGGGCCAAATGGGAGAGGATGGCAGCTAAAAGAGAAAGTAATCAGCCTGTGCAGCAGCAGAATAACTTCCACTGTCAGCAGCTGAGGGTGATGCCATGCAGCCTGGAAACGTTTTAGGGCAAAGTGTGTATGCTGGATGTATTTATGCCTGCGTGTTCATATGTTTTCTTAGCAATCCCCTTTGCTGGGGATTTTATTTATTTATTTATTATTATTATTTTAATTTTTTTTTGTGGCTCCTCTGACTGCATCCCCCTCTTCCTACCCGTGGAGAGGCCTGTGGAACAGGACCCACCAGGTGGCACTGGCGAGGAGAAATGCCCTGCCAAAAACATGACTAGAAAAAGTCGGGGCCTTAGAGACTGCGCATTTAGGGATTAGAATGCAACAAAACTCACACTGCAATAGGAAACACCGTGTTGTATTTCTGGAATCACAGAAGAATGATTTCTACTACAGCCCTGGATATGTAATGGCAGAGAAACCTCAACTGAAATGAATATTTGTTCTTATGCTCTGTTATGCTGCTGCCTCTGGCTGTACTTGAATCCTTTGACGTCTATGGTAGAAAACTGAGACCAGATCTCACTGGCTGCTTTTTTTTCCTCTGCTGTCTTTTTGATGTTGATATCCAGCAGCCTAAACTCTATTGCATCTGCTCTCACAACCTTTCTGTGTACATTGGGCACATCCTTCAGAAATCTGATTTAAAAAAAAAAATATTAAAAAATTGGGTAGTGGCAGCTTTTCCCTTTCTGGTTCACCTAAAAAAAAAAAATCTGGAAGTGGTCTTGGCTTCTGGAGTTGTGGTATAGTGCTTGTCATCCCCCTGTGAAATCTGAATTAGACTGAGACTTGTTTTACAGGAAATCTTAGATACTGTCTAACTGTGTCACAGCTCAGCTCTTTGGGTGTAGCCCAGTAGTCTGAATAGCCCATGATTTACTGCCACCAGCGGAATGAAACAAAATCACTTTCTCTGATTTATATTCTCTATTGTAGTTAAATATTTACACAGTATCAAGATCTTAGTAATTGAATGGCTAACAGATAGGCAGCAAGTGTTTATACACCTCTGAAATAGCCACAGGGCCATTGAGGTAATGATATTTCATACTGATAAAAGGTCTTTCAGTAAGAAGAAACTTACTGCTCTTTCAGCTCCATTTTGTTCTCAGGGATAGCACTAACTCATGCAGATTTCAGTGGGTACTGCAATTTTTAGACTGCAGAAAATGACCCACTTATTTCAGTAAAATACTTACGTTAAAATGAGACAATTATGGAGGAACATAGCAGTTTTCACACAACAGTATTGTTGGACACCTCAGCTAAGAAGGCAAGAATAAACATCAGATTGATATCAGCCTTTGAAGGAAACTGAAGCTGGCAGATTCAAACAATACATACCCGTATTAAATCAGAGTCTTTCTCCATTCACTTGCAGAAAGGTATCATTACATATTTCATGACCCGTAGGTAATCAAAATTAGCCCTGTTTCCTGAAGCAAGAAGGGATCATTTAATTCCTACTTGTTCTGTTTAATTCTAGTCCAGGTGAGGAAGCTGGAATTCAGAGCAGGTACAACAGTTGTAAATGAGCGCAAACACTGCCAAACTCAATTCTGACTTATTATACAGCAGTATTCTGAGCTTCTAAGTAGAGCTGATCTGAGTTATGCATTGTTAGTCTAGGGCTGGCCAGTGCTGCCTATTTCCTCCAAACTGTGTAGTTCTATGATGAAAGATACCAATACTTTTTAAAACAAATCTTCACGGAACCTTCCTACTAACAAACTTCTCCTTTTTAACACTGCTTGGAATTGTCAGATGGTTTTTTGAACTGCTGGGATTCAAATGGGACTAAAAAGGTAAAGAAAAGGAAACTGATGGCAAGCAAGTTCATATTTTGTCTTTTGATTACAAAAATCTTCATAGCAGGTGTCTGTCATGTAACTCTAGAGTGAATGTTGTGAAGTGAGGAGGAATGCTAAACATTTCACGGCCCACTTATGTTAATATGAGTTCAGATAACAGAAAAGAGGGAATGCAGTCAGGGATTATAATCAGTGGAAATAGAATTAGGTCCAGACCAATTAAGACTACGTATCATTCTTAATGTAATAGATGTTATTGATTTTAACTTTCAGAACCAGCTTCTGTAAGGTCTAGATATTTAACTTGTATGTTAAATGAAACATACAGTGCTAAAGATTAAAGGGGATGCTGCTGCTTAAAGATCATGGGGATTCCTTGGTCTCACTGTGCTAGTTGGCATCCAGTAGAAACTTTATTCTTTAAGGAAAGTTTTCAAAACGTCATTTTCTCTGCCTGCAGTGATTAGTAGTAAGATATTTTGAGTTGCAGCCTCTGGCTCAGCCTGACTGTTGCCCAACTTGCTCACAACCCGGGCAGAGGCACGCAGCAGCATTCTTTATACCTGTAAGTCGTGACAGATACGTTTACTATGGTGCAGCTCCATGCATGTAGCATTTCCCTCTGGTTCCTTAACCCCAGACGTTCCATGTCTCGCACAGTAGGTATTAAAGAAAGTCCCCACTTCTAACAAACAACGCACGTGTGGCAGGATTCTTCGAGCACTGGCAGCTGGGCTGCTTTTCCTGCTTTGCCACGTGTGGATTGTGCACGCTGGGAGTGCAGGGCAGGATCTGTCCTCCTCCTGGAAACGCTCAGTCGTTTCAGGACCTCGGACAGCGGCGGCGCCCACCATGGGTAGCGGCGGTGCTCCAAATGCACTGCGGGCACCGCTGGCGGCGTGACCGGCGGCTTCAGCACACAGCTGGAGGGATAGACCTTCTGGTCAGTGCTCCGGGCTCATCCGACGGCGAACTGCGAGGGCATACTCCCTTGAAAGGGTCGCGTAGTGCTTACGCTTCCAATTTCTGTGATTGTTTACAGGGAAGAACGCGGTGATTGCGGTAGAAGATGTTGGGTGTGTAAGTATGACTTCTAGATGTTCATTTATTAGGGCGTGTTCTTTCACTAGTAAGTTTCTGAGGAGGTTGTCGGGAGTTTCAGCTAACCATGCCAATATCACAGGTACAATCTGTGAGTGGGATTTTTGAGTGAATTGAGGAAAAGATAGGGCTCAGCCCAGATATTCCTGCCCCTGTTGATTTTTATAGTCTGTTGCTTGTGCTCCACTATTATGTTGATTTCCTTGAGCTGCAGTGCACGTAAGTATTTAGCCTTGAAATAACTCAGTGATGAACAAATAATGGAGCAGAAGACTGACAGTAGGGATGGCATTTTAGGTGAATCATGGCTTGTCCAAAAATTATTTATAGACTGCTCTCTCTATTACAGGATGTCATCTACCTGGCCATAAGCCAGGATGTTTATAAATCAACCGGTAGACTTATCCTCTCTTCTAGAGGGCAAATGAGTTTAAAGCACAAGGCTCACTTTGTATCTCTTCATGAGCAAGAAAAAATCACATTTCAATGAAAATTAGAACTCTCTGGTCCCAACTGGCATATGGTTACTAATAAACCTTCCCACAGTCTGAAAGAAAAGTTAATAAGTAATACAGTCTTGCTTTTGGTGTCAACTACAGCTGACTAAATGGAGATTTATGTTCTTTACTCATGCTTCTCTTTCATCTTCAGTCTTTTTACTCACACCTCAGTACAACTTCATAATTTATCACTTCAGAAGCAAAATCAGGAGTACACAGAGTACTATGATGAATCAGTATCACCCTTGATCACAGTGCTCAACTAACAGGGAAAGAAGGTACAGGTCAGTTAAGTGAAAATCTGATGCTGCAAAAGCAACAGAAGAAAGGCACAGTACTTCCCTCACTTTGTAGCATTGAATCTGTTTGGGACAAAACAGTCGCGGATCACCAAAATGCATTGTGCAAGCCCAGACTGAATCAGGCACATACATAGCTGTTATATATTTACCTCTGTTGCATCATGATCACAAACTGCATCTTTTTTTGTCGGGCATTTGTATTAGCAGGAAATAAAATCCCTTTCAGTCCACTACAGAGGCATGTAAGCAGTAGGTGTTGTTTTGTGCAGTGTGAGCAACAGGTCTTCTGTTTCATAGATGCTTAAGTCTGAAGGCGTGGGCAGATGTGCATCAATTAGATGTTATTTGAAGTTTTATTAGGCATAACTTAATGACATGGGTAAAATTGATGTTTACAGATAATCATAGTACTTTTCAATCACAAAAATCAAAACACTGCGTGTTAAATTAAATTCTGTTACTATAAGCATACATTCTTAAGCACGTGGGTTGTTTAAACTGTGCAGCTGCACGTTACAGTCAGAAAACAAATGAACTTCAAATTAAAAAAAAAACAAAAAACAACAAAAAACCAAAACAACAAACCAACAAATACGTTAATACAACATGGATATTTTCAGGTAATTAAGTTCATCACTGCCCAAAGAACCTCCCAGTCGTACTTCCCCATCCCAGGTGCAAATACGTCTGATGCTGCTCCTGGGCAAGAAGGAGCTTCTCAGACAATTTGCAGCAGCAGGAATCACATTTTCTTGTTCAATTGTTATGAAACAGTTCTTGGGTAGAAATCAAAGCACAGAAACAAAGGCATACCGGAGCTGATACCAGAACTCAGAACCAACTCTTTTTATAGACTAACAAAAAAGCAGAAGAATTCAAGTCCTTATCTTGGGACTGAGTTGCTTATTGTGCATTGGTGCTTGAGTAGCTTGTCTGAATTGTTCTTAACAATAACTCAGGAAATGAGTTATCAATAAACTTGAAAAATGATGCTGTTAGGGGAAAAGAAAAAAAACACCCTTTATTTGTTGTGTTTTGTTTCCAGTGTACTCCTACCACTACGGCAATCAGCAGTATTGTTCCCATGGAGCAGATGACAGAAACCACTTTTTCTCACCCAGGTGCCTAAACCAGAATTTTAAAGTTTGTATGTGCAAACAAGGAGCAGCACTAAGGGACTCCCTGCCCAGATGAGCTCCAGTAAACCAAGCTCAGACAGAAATCCCTGCCAGAGGATCTACACCTTCATGATGAGCTAAACTCAGGAGCTCACAGCAAAAAAAGAGTATATGTGCAGGTAAGTAATTCACTGAACTATGTGCTTGCATCTATAGTTTATTTGCTATGAGACAAGAGGACCAGCCATCTTTTTGCAAAATGCTCTAAGGTACAAGATTTGTTTGGTTCCACTGAAACCCTACTTGGGATTGTGTCAAAGATCTGACAGCTTTGTGCTGGTTCTTTGAGGAAGTTTTCACATGAAGTGGTGTGAAAAATGTGGAAAGGAAATGTCAGATGGGGAAATATTTTCTCTCTTTAGAGAAAACAAAACCTGATTAAGTGTTTGCCAACAGAATTAATGTATTTACTACTGCTGCTCACTGATAGCATTCAAATACATCAGCAAAAGTATCCAGTAGCATTAAAATATATAGAACTTTCTCAAGTAAAGTTTTACAGCTGCTTTGGAAGACATGGTATCTACAGCTGTGTTGAGTGTAATTCCCTGGCCACACTATTTGCTGTATGCTGTCCATCCCACATCACCACACAAAAGGGTTTCCCATCGCTTATTCAAGTCAAGGCCAGGCATTTTCTATACAGTCATACACACCAATAAAAAATCCAGTGAGAGAAACATTTTCTTCAGTGCTACCTTATATAGTAAGGCAAGAGGAGATCAGTAGTCAAGAACTGCCTTGAGAAATAAATTAGTTGTTGGTAGGACAGTTTCTTCTGCTTCCATCTGAGTACAGACTAGTGCTATAGAAACAGTGGTCTTGTCTGACCAGATTTATCAGCTGGCCATGTTTTTACTGATTACAGCAAAAGCCCGTAACAAATTACAGTATTTATTCCATGTGTAGTGGTGGTATTTCTAATTCAGTGTGATAGTGCCTACAATCAACACTTTTAGATTAGCTATTCTGGGAGTCTGCCCTATGACTTCAAAGTAACTACAGAGAAATACAGTTAAGTATTTGGGGAAACCACTACTACTTCTCATGGAGAATCCCAAATACTGCAATTCTAAGGCACAAGAGATATTTTCATCCTTCAAAAACAAAATATCTAGTTCTCTACAGGAAAAAAAAAATGCCCTCTGGAAGGAAATCCTCACATATGGTTATTTTTAACTTGTGTAAGTACTTCCTTAATCTTACTGGGCCATTCTGAAAGCCAGAATAAACAAACTGGTCCCTTTACTTCCAATACTGAAGTATCAAACTAGTATATAGCAGAAAACAAAGGTAATAAGAAACATTACCAGTGAGCTTACTTCATGTAAGTTGACTTCATATATTTAGTAGTATAAAAAATAATAATAATAAAAAAAATCCTGTGCAGTGCTAGAGCATCTTGCCAGAGGTTTTAAAGCATTCTTAAGGGAGTCATAGTCTTAGCTACAGGTCACCACATCTGACAGAGATGTGGAGAGGTACGAGACAGTGTTGAAGGTTGTAGTTTCCAAACACAAACCACTGTGTGATACTGCCTCCCCAAGCCAGGAGAAATGTAAACATTTCCCGTAGGAAGCATGAAAGGTATGATGGAAAGAGGAAGCAGTCCTGACTTCGGGCTGGGGTTGACTTCAGGTAACTCTCTGTATGATCTCAGGACAAAAAATTCAAGAAGCTGTTCCCTAGAAACAAAACCTCTGGTTTCACAAGTGCAAAATAGACCAAGTAAAGCTGTACAAAGCACTTCTGAAGCCAGGAGTGGCTTCCTTCTATGAAAGCATTCAGTATCAAGCTGGCAAATGGGGAAGGAAATCAGTGAAAAAGCTAATGTCACTATTCCAACTGCATCTCCAAATCTAGTTCCTGTTCTGTGGCTGAAGCTGGTGAGAAACATGGCTCTAACTTTTTAAACTCTTTTTATCTGGCAGACAGATATTTAAAACATAACATGGAAAACACCTTTAATCACAGCAGAGGAAAATCTCCTAAATTTGATGAATCACTTGTAATTACATACCCTCCAGACAATAGTAGCTGTCATTTTTAATGGCACCTCAAAAAAAGAATTGTACCATGTGACTGTAAGGAGGTCAACCTAGTGCAGCATATCAACAAATGCATGGGTTGCCTTAATCCAAGGCACTGTATGTAGCTTAGAGAGACCCAAATCACTCAGACGTTGCTGACCTTGGCCAGATGACTTATGTCATCTTTGTTATCTGTGAATGTCAGAGAAGTTATTTCCAAACTGCATGCCCCAATCCCTTCTTTTTTGATGAATGTGGGAGTGCTGAAAGTTGAGTCTGGCAGTCAACAGTTTACAAGGAATAGCCAACAATGCAAGAAAAGGCATGCCTCCCAGCACAGGCACAAGTGAAGCACATCTGGTCTGTTAATCTGGCCTAGGGCAGAAGTGTATCCCGCTGTGATCTGGAGCCACACTTGTGAAAATCCAGGAGGGAATAATGAGCATGTATGTAACAGACTAGCAGTTAATAGAGCCCCAAAGGACTTATTTCTGCTGGATGAACTTGTCTTGAGCACAAGATGAAGTGTCTGTTTCCTACATTCCCTATAGCAGGCCTTTGACACAGGTGCCTCATTCAGCCTGTTTGGGCACCCAGGTGAATCTCCATCCTCCATCATCTTCTCTGCGCACAAAAGCTTGTCCTTGTTGGAAGGTGTGCGTTCTCACGTTGCAGTGAGGACTTAAAAATGTTGTGAAGGCCACTTCTGTTTTGTTAGGTGACAAATCGTTAGTCAAATATGGCAACTTGTAGCCTGGAAGAGAGGAGATGCTTGGCTCTGGCGAGGAGACGTGTGGTGCTGAAGGAAACTGAGAAAGAAAAGAAGAGTCCTCACTGCATGGATGGGTACTGTTAGCTGGAGGCATGTGGCTGCAGCTATATGCTGCTGCCGCTGCTTCACTGTGGTCATAGTTGATGGCTTCACCAGGGCTAAGGCAGTATGTATCTTTTCCAAGGTCTGAGGTCAAGGCACTGTAGTTAGCTGAAGATTCATCAATGGTGTTGACATCTTTTAATCCTAAAGTCTCCAAGACCCATCTGTCCACAGCAGGGCTGGCTTGCTCTTCACAGGCAGTGAATTCATCAAAGAGGTTCCTTCTAGCTTTAGAAGCATGAGGAGTTTCTTGAAGAGCAAAGCAGTAGTCATCTTTTAATCTCCTTTTGGTGCTTTTGAGAATAGTACAGGTTTTTTGGCCATGGCAGGACAGCGCTTTCTATTAAAAATAAATTAAAAGATGGAGAGAGATTAAAAGCTGACTTTTTAATTCACAGTCAATGACATATTTCTGATCTTTAATTTTATATAGGTAAGACAGTTACTACTGTCCCTACAAAAAATACTTTCTTTCACCCTTCTTCCTTAGATGTATGGATACGACAAATTATTATGTTCTTACAGACTCTACAACAACATAGTCTCTGTAAGAGAAGAATTTGACAATGTCAATAAGGCCTGCACTTTGATTGCATTCTCACTCAGTAAGGCGTGAAATGAGAGCCCCCGCCTGGCTGTGCTGCACTTCTCTGTGTTGGTGCTGCCAGCAGCACTTGGCAGGTGAGCGGGGTGTTGGGGGGGAACATGGCAGCCTGACAAAGAGGGAGGATGCTGAGGTAAGTCATGCTGGGGCAGGTGTGATCTTGGACAGGGAGCACTTGGAGCTGCAGCTGCCATGACTTTAATAGTTTCTCTTCACAGGAAAGTCTGGAATAGGTGGTTGGTTTTTTGTTTGTTTGTTTGTAAGATCAATGTTCTCACACAAACAAAATGTACAAAAAAAAAAAAAAGAAAAAGAAAGAAAAAAAAAGCTTTTCAGAAGGGGTAGCTTACAAAACAGGCAAATTAAAGAAATATTTTGATACATTCCAAATTGAACTTTTCACCAAACGAAAAAAAAAAAAAAAAGATTTAGGACATAATGATGTTACTTTCCTCTAGCTACAACCTAAACTTAACCATGCTCTGGGCTGTATTGTCTGCACAGTTAGAACCTGATAGGATCTCACAAGGCAGGCTGTCTGTGCTCTTAGACCTTCCACGTATTTTAATGGCATGTACCTATTCAACTTTCTTTTGCACGTGTCTATACAACAGGTCTGAACACAATACCTTAGCTTTTTCTTCTAAACACTTAATCAGGGCAGAATTCAGGTACTGTCGGAGGTTACTATTTTCTTCATGTAACCTAGCAAGTTCCTCTTCCTTCTGAAGCAAAGTATCTTGGAGCTGTGGAATAGAGATACTGATGAATAGGTGTTGACTCTGTAACATAATAGCAATTGCCCTATGGTACAGGCTGCTTGGATTTGATGAACAGGGTGTTTGCTTTGTGAACTCAACCCATCCCCTTAAGCCTCTTGCTTCTGTTAACCTAAGTGGCATGACTGTTCAGTTTTCGCTTTTGACTTCTTTTATTCTTCAGCAAGTGTTTGAAAAGATTGCTCTGGGGAAGGAATTTAAATCTATCTATCTATATATAACAGACTAAGTGCTGAATAACAGCTGATAAGAATTACAGGTGAATAGCCAGAAAACATCAAGGCCAAAATAGCAGCAACCTGATCTCCTCCTGAGATGCAGTAAGAATCCCTTTACATCCCTTTTATTCCAATTTATAGATGGCTGTTGGGGGAAAGGAAATGGAGCTGCAGGCTAAAATTGATGGGGCTTGGATGCAGAAGGAAGATGAAACTGTCATTCTTTACAGTAAAGTGATACTCAGGTATCTCTTCAATCCTGGACACCACCATGCCAAGCGAAGTACATATACAGAGCTGAGGTAAGTCATGGTCCCAAGAAATGAAATGGTATGTTTTATTTGCAGAGCCCTAACATTTTTATGGGAAGCATGGGTCTTCGAAGGGAGATTAGGAGGACAAAGCCCCTCCAGCGATGGATCCCAGATACCTGCTGACCACAGGGTGATAATTACTCATTTAAATGATTAAGGCAGAATCAAAGAAAGCACCCTAACGAGGATTTGATTACAGGGACCTTAAAGTTAGTAAATAAGCTTCCATCAGCTTCACTGTATCAAAAGATCACCCTAAGTATCTCATCAGAGTGATCTTTCTGGGATTCTTCATCTGGGACTGCTCATTTTTGTTCCACTGTTTGGTGTGGTTTGCAAAGAAAAAAAATAAAAAAAAAAAAGAGGGAAAATAACATGGAAATGCTTGTTGGTCAAAATGATTGACCCTTCACGTGAATAGCTGATTACGCTGGAACCATATCCCATGACAGTAATCGTAGTGGGTTCAAGAGGACTTAGACAACATGTTTGTAATTAACAGCGTGAGGTTCTGCAACATCCGAGCCTGAGGGATTCCCCAGCCACATCCCTGGGCTTCCGCGGTGCCAAGAGACGTTCAGAGAACCCCGCTCCAGCTTCGTGGAACGACTCGCGGGGGACAGCGGAAAGCAGAGAGCCGCACGAGAGCGGGGGGCCGTTACCTGCTTGTTCCTGTAGAGCTGCGAGGACAGCTGGTCTCCCCTCCACGCCTCCTCCTGGCCAACGAGCTCGGGGGCGAACGGCCGGCCTGGGCGGCAGCACAGCGGGGTTAGCGTGCTCCGGCCGGCCGAGGCCGGGCCCCTCGCCCCCCGCCGGCGCGCACTTACCCGGCGGCCGCGCCTCCCGCCGGCCCTGGCCGTGCTCGGGCGGCTCCGCGGCGCAGACGGCGGCCCACGTCTCCTTGGAAACCCCGGCGGGGACGGGCCAGGGGCGAGCGCAGCCCCGGCCCCCGGGGAAGTCCGGCTCCGGGCACGGCCGGCCGCTGCTCTGCGGAAGCAAGGGGTCGTAGCGATGGGGCGGCCGGCGGCTGGGTCCCCCTCCTCTGCGCTCACCGGGGTTGGGGGGTGGGGAGGGGAGGAGGCGGTGTCGGTCCTGCCCCGGAGTACCCCCCGCACCCCGTGCCTGCTGGGGTTCGCTCAGGTGCCCGGCGCAGGGAGCCCCGTGTGCCCGCTCCAGGAGCCTGCTCGCCCCCCCGCCCGCTGGCACCGCTCCGCAGCGCCCCGCTACCGCCGCGGGGCAGAGGGGCTCCGGGCAGAGGTGTGCCGAGAAGAGGGCTGAGCTTCCTGTGGTCCCTTGGGAAATACTACGGTCCCGAGCGATTTTAGAGGAGGAGGGAAGCCAGGGTGTTCTTGGGCAGTCCTTTACTCCTACCTCGAGGGCTCGATTCGGCACAATGCTAGCAGTCACCTCCAGGCTGCTTGCTCTACTCTGCCCCTGCAGTTCTCCAGGAGTCCCAGGCTGCACAGTAGCAGAGCCTGGGGTTGTTTCTGGAGTCACCCCCTTTCCCTCCTCTAAATAAGCACGATCTGAATCCCTGAGAAGCAACGGCAGAGCCTGGAGCCTCGAGAGGGGGAACTGCTCATCCAAGGGGAGGCACAGCAGCAGAGAATGCTCCTGCAGGTGGTGGAGAGCCGTCTTCCTTCTCCATCTCAGAGGGCACAAAACCTCCTGCAAGCCCCCAAGGCAAAGAGACCAGCTGCTCCTTTTCTGCCTCCAGGTCGAGAGAAATGCAAAGAGCACTTACCATGTTAGTGGCAGAATGAAATGCAGGTCTTGGGAGTACGTTTAAAGCCCCAGCGAGGTTTAAATGGCTCTGAAGGAGGGGGAGAGGGGGGAGACCGGGGAGGCGAGTTTAATCTAAAGGAGCTCCCAGTGACGCCTCAGAGCTCTCCTGAAACCCAGCAATCTGATTTGGTGCAAAGCTGTCAAACTTGTGACGTGAATAAACAGCAAACTTGCTGAAATCAAAGTCATTCTGGTCCCACAAATCAACACAAGGAAGGAGGGAAAAGAAAAGAAGGAGAGAAGGAAAAAAAGCTTCCACACACTTCAGGACAGCACTGAGCTGGTGTGTCTGAGTTTCACTCCAGGAAATGAGCAGGGATCCTGGGAAGCATCCCACAAGTTCAGAGCAGGGCTGTTGGTATTGCTGGTGGTTGCTTTTTTATTTTGATTTGATTGATTTTGAAGCTTTGTTTGCAGCTGTAAAGTCCAGCAGGAAGAAGCAAGTTTGACCAGCGCATCTGGCTGAGGGAGCAGGTTTTCCGTGGCTTCCCAGGGGTGTGTAGAAGCAAACATTTAGGGAGCTCTGTGGACAGTTCTGATGAGGAAGAAAGTGCAGATTTCAGAACATCACAGTCTGCAATGACAAGCTGCTGCAATAGTCTCACTTTATAGGGAATTGGTCAGCCACGGGCTTCCTGAAGGAAACCTCAGGATAAAAATGCAGTATCAGTGGTGTAAGATTTACTATCACAGTCGTAATGTGGCAAAAATCATATGCAGGTGTATGGAAGAGAACTTTTCTGCATTCACAGTCAGTTCTAACTCAAATCAATTCCATGGCAATCAAAACCCATAGGTTTGAAATCTTCCCAGAGGAAACAAAAAAACCAAAAAAAGATGAAACAAAATCTGAGGATGATCTGTGCAGGGGATGGTGTGAATAAGACTACCGGCAAAGGAGTTGGTCAGTCTAGACCTTTTGCCATGGCAAGAGCTATTGAAGGGAGATAACCTGACCTGCTTGAGGACACAATCTGTGGTCAGTCAAGGGTGAGGCTGGGCCGAAAGCAGGCCAGGCTGGCACGTGGGATGGCCTTTCCTTCCCCCCCGGAGGATGCTTAGTCCTGTTACCATATTAGTAAGGCTCAGGGACAATAAAAACCAAGAGGGCCGCTCGTCAACCATTCTTTTCTTACTGGCATTTTTTCCTAGGTTGCTGCCCAAGGTAAACTGGCAGCAATGCCAAATTAAATCACTGCCATCACCTCCCTTGATTATGCTTTCTTCCAACTGAGATATTTTATAAAGGGCTCATGCTCCGAAGCCACACCACACCCGCCCTCTGGTCACCTGGCTACAGCAGCTTTCCAAACTCCAGCTCTGTATTCAAAACACTCAGTAACTACTGCAATATCCCACACTCTTTGGGTGCCAACCCTCTCCTGTTTGGCTGGAAGGACCCTAGCAAGGAACACAAGCTCTATAAAATGCTTTCAATGGGTATCAAAGTTCTGCGCTGCCATCCTTGGTGCGTTTTATTCTCTCTGCCCCCTACTTAAGGATGCCTTGAAGGCCTCCTAGAGCACTGTGGAAGCAAAGGCTTCTCCACCTCAGGTGAAGGCGGCGACCACCCAGGCCAGGAAGGGGCTGCAGGTGGTGGGCAAAGCAGAGAGACCGCAGCATCCATGGGCACCAGGCAGGAAAGGCGCTGGGGCAGGCAACCCCGAGGCGCGCTGGAGCGGGCAGAAAGCTCCTCAGAAGCGTTTCTTGATGCACTAAGGCCCCACGGAGCCCGCCTGGCTCCAGCAGCCCCGTTGTGCGCCTCATCCTCGCCTCCAGGCCGCCCGAGGCAGCGGCCATCTTGAGCTGCTACGGAGGCGCGGGAGCAGCGGGCCCGGCCATTGGGGGAGGCGAGCGGTCCTAGTGACGTCAATACCGTGCGCCAGCACGGCTGGGGGCAATGGTGGCTGCGAGGGACAGTTGTTTGGGCGCAGCTCTTGGGCTCTCCACATGGGTCTTTCTCGGTGTCTGCATCCTGCCCGACGGCACCGTCTGGCCCTGAGGGCTGGAGTGGGTGTTCTCTGCGTCAGAGCCGCCCCCTGTAGGTTCCCTGGTCATCATTTTGGTTGCAGTCTGTCTGAAAGCAGATCTACAGATGTAGAGAGTTCCCTTTCTGCTTTGTGGGTGTGGGAGATGTGCTGCTGGCCCACAGCTGCTGCTTGATGGCCGTTTGCCTGGCACGGTGCTGGTGGCTCTGACCCTGCTTCCTCTTGGCAGAACCTTATGCTCAGGCATGCTGTTTGCTTCTGAGAAGTGGGGGAGGAGTATGGACGCTCTCTTTGATTGAAAACCAGGTATGAAGTAAACCTGTGGTCACCCCATTGTTGCATCTGCAGAGCTGGCATCGTATTGGTTTTTACTGTCGGCTTTTCTTTCTCAGCTCAGCTGATCATTTTTGGGTCTCTGCACCGTGGTTTTTGTGCCTGAGAATTAAGGATGGCACGTGGGTAAAAGGCACCAACTCAGAGCCCAAGTGCATCATGGTTCTGGGAATGTAACTTACGAGTGACTTCCTGACCCAGAAAAGCAAGTGCAGTTGGTGTAAGAGGGAAAGAGCTAATTTTGCAAACAGGTGTGAGGATGTCACAAATGGTGATAGAAAAGCTTCAAGTTATGGCAGTAGTTAAACATAAGTATGTTGTGTAAAACAAGACTAAATAACAATCACTTGCTAATTCTTTTACTGTTTGTCTGAGGCAGACGCTTTCAGGGCTCTTAATCCTTGTTCTAGTTAATCTTGCACTTCAGTTGCAAATGAAGTTCAAGGATGAAACATTTATGAAGACTTCAGTATTACTGTTGGATTCAGTAGACCAGATTCACTTCTGTGTGTTTTGCATTTCGTGCTAACATCTGCACAGGTGTGTAGACTCACCCCAAATCCTCTTCATTTATTCTGTCAAATTGCTGCTACAATGCTTCTCATGCCTCTTAGGAATGATAAGTCTATCAGCAGCAAAATAAGGACTCACATAATATGCCTGGGTATTGAATAGTCAGGTACTTGAGTTATCTGGTTTCCTGTTTGTGAACTAAAGGTGTGATGACTTAAGTCTGATGAGACTAATTTGCAAGAATGCTTTTCAGTGGATATTTATTCAGATGCAGGTCCTGATTAATTTCCTGAAAGTCCTCCTCCATGAACACAAGATTAAAAGGCTCTTCCCAATTCCTATCCCTTGCTGTTTACTTTTGTGAACTTTCCAGTCTTGCTCTTAAAACTAATCAGGTTAGTTTCCTTATTGTGTTCCTACTGTGAAGCTGCACCATACTGTCTGAGCTCTGATAGCTAGGCACTTTCTAGTTTCCAGTCTGAATGTATTCTACTAGATATAATCCCTTTTGTCCTTGTGCCAGTATTTTGCTTTAGTTTATACAGTCCTTCCCTCTCTGTAGTGTTTGTCCTTGACGTCTTTGCTGCCTCATGCTGTCTTTTCCTATGGTTTTTGGGTCAAATAAGGCAGAATCTTATAGTTTTCCCATTGTATATACGCTACAAGAACCCATCTCAAAGAGTGCTCCAGCTGACACAAACATGTTTTTCAGATGGCTAACCAAAATTAATCTGTCTGCTGTTTAATTTTAGAGAAAGGTAATCAAATTCAAAAGGTGACCTCGAGGCTCTAGAAACTGTATGAGTTTCACAGAATCACACAGCGTCACAGGACTGTAGGGGTTGGAAGGGACCTCTAGAGATCATCTAGTCCAAAGCAGCTCCCTGGACCAGGTTGCATAGGTTTACCTGTATTTTCTTTCAGTAAGGGTGATAGAGTTGATAGATAAATTCTATACTATCCAGATGTGATTCTTGTGGTGGCTTTGGAACTATCTTGTTAGAAATGAAGGTACACAGTACATTTAGATATTTATGATTGGGTTTCTGTGTTGTCTGGCACATTCCAGATGAAATTTATTCCTTAAAGATCTCCAGAAGTGAACTTGGTATTACCAGTGTTTAGTTTGCTGTGTTCTGGAAAGCGTTGGTTTTTTTGTTTTTAACTCTTCTAATGAAATAAGTTGTGTTTCAGCAGCAACATGGAAAAAGGGTAATATTCTAATGATGTGGATTCTTAATTTGAGTAATAGATATTGTTTGATGGATTGCATTTAAATAATGAAAACCCAAATGAAAATCTGTCATTTTCATTTAATCTTGAATGGCTATGATGGTACTTGTGGACTTTTAGGAGGTGTCTTATAGTGCTTAAGGTGCTGAGAAGCTTACATGCCTCCAAATTTGCAGTCATTTCCCTATTATCCTCTGGATAGCAACAGTGAAAGGAACTCATTATCACCCGATGCAGACAGTAGGATTTTGAAGGGATATTCTTTATTGGACACACTTAATTTTGAAGTGGAAAATCACATTACCTCTCTGTCACATTATCTTGTAAAAATAGACTTCTTTAGATTTGCAGCCATGCCTCAGATTTACCCCCAAAACATAAGACTTTTCTACTAGGTAGCGTGCTTCTTATGCATAAGAATATCTTTGCTGATTAAGTAGGTAATCAATTTGTTGGAGTATTTGAGTGGTATGTGTGTGCCATGTGTTGTGAGCACAAGTGCTCCCCCATCTTGGTTCTCTCCTATGGATGTAACTTGTTTTGAGAGGGATAGACATTCAGTTACCTGAACTATGGGTAACAACTTAGGATGACCTACAACTGGAAGGGACTTATGAGTCATCTTGTCCCATTTCCTGCTTTCATTACACAGTCATTTCATAAAATCCTTTGCAAGTTTTCTCTTAAGACACCTGTACTACTTCTTACTCCTTGGCAGTTCAAAATATTACTCTGACTTCCTGTCTAAACTGATTCATAGCTATTTATGTCTCTTTTGCCTTTTTTTGGACTTTGTCTTATGTGGTTCTCTTTCATCCTGTGTGTTTTCCATCTTGATATGCTTGCAAACAGTAACCTGTGTTGATTTTTGTCTGATTCCATGTAATCATTTTTCTTTTTTCCTGATCATTTGAGAAGCAGCATACCTCTTGCAGTTACATCTCATCTTTCTTCAGTGTGAGTGACCATATTTTTCTCACAGCCCTCTAGATTGCAGTCCATCATATCTTCAAATGCAGAAGTGAAGAATTATCCCTTGAAATGGAAAGACAAAATGAAAAGAAGTGCTGTTATTAGACATCGTGAGACGTGTTTGTATAATTCACTGCTGTATGTTGTCAGTGAATGTCAGAGAATCACGATAATAAAAGGAAACATCATTCTGGAATTTTCTTGTAGATATTCTGCCTCAGGAGGACACTGCACTTGTTTAGTTTTCTGTGGGCATGTTAACTCAAATCATTATCTGCATCTCTGTGTTTCAGTCCTGTCAATCAGGAATAGCGCATCTGCTTAGATTTTATATTAGTGTTCTCAAAAATGTACTTGTATAGTCCCTGTCCAAGTGAATCCCTTTGTTCTTGGCTCCAAGAGCTCCCTAAATCAATGTGAATTTTGAACAGCAAAACTTTTCATGAATTTTAGGGATTAACTGGATGGAAGGTTTAGCACAAATCTTGATGTAGTTTTGGAACTGAAGCCTCCTCATGTGGCATCAGCAGTGTACTACTACTGTATTTATTTTCCTCTCACCAGAGATCATCACTGAACTGAGTTGCTATGCTGCAGCTAAGCAAGTAACGTCCTCATCACAGAATGGTGAGTCTGCAGTGTGTACTGAGGTAGCCCCATGGTTAAATGATAGATCACAAAGACAGTTTCTCATGACTGTGCTAAGAGGGTTGACCATCGCAATTTTGGTGAAACTGCTGAGTGTTATGAGTGAAACAAAGGTGTGCTGAAAGCCATGTTTTTTTCCATGGTGTTTTGTATTGAAGTCAAACTATTTTTTGCAGGGAGATCTGCCAGAAGAGCTCAGCTCATGGGTTTCATCCAGTGGGATGAATTTTCATGGGACCAGATGCAGAGTTGAATGGGGCTGTGTCTGTCTGCTGCTGGTGCGTGCATGTGCCTGCTTCATAACCTGGTCTGTGAGCTATCTAGCATGCACTGTGCTTCCAGTACCTGTGTACTGGGCTTCGTCCATTTCGTACTGCTTTTCCTCTCGGCTGCTGCTCAGGAGTCAGCAGTCTGGCTTCCCTCCATCTCTCTTTGGGTGTAGTGCTGGGCACTTTCCATTCTTGGCTGGCAACTGGGAGGCTTGGCAGAGATCTCTGATCTGAGTAAATATATGTGAGGGCATCTCTTCATTGCAGAGCTGTATAGCATTGCCTTTCCTAATCAATAATGGGTGAAAGATCTTAGGATGTGTGGAAATGTGTTGGGGATCAGAAGGTGAAGGATGTTGTTGTCACAAGCTGAGAAAGATGTCAGGGTTTTTCTGCATGCTATTCAAAGGCTGAGTTAAAACAGTAAGTCACTAGGGAGACGTTCTAGTAAAACAGCTCTGTCCGTATACATAAACTCTCCAGCTCCTAGTCCATGCAGGTAGTGTTCGATGAACTGGTGATGAAAAGGAATTAGCTGGCTGGTAATTCATCTAAAAGATTGGCAGAGGACTTTATAGGCTTACACCAGAGCTGGCTGGAGACAATAATCTCTTTTCTCAAAGAATGCTGAGGTCTTGACGCCCAGCTCGTTGGAATGAAACCTGAATGCTTTTTAATTCTCTGTGAAAGATTTTTTTTTCCTCACTGGTTTTTGTTTTTAGGAAGGAACAAAATGTTTCATTGTGATTTTGTCAATGATTTTGATATAATGGATTAAAAGAGTAAATGTCTTCCAAATACCAAAGCTTTTTAAAAGAAGAATTCCATTCCAAACACATCAGAGCTGTTTTCTCCTCTGAATTTTTGCTGAAATTTCATTTTAAGGCAAAGTTTGCACACTTCAGTGGCAGTGTGGGCTCCCTCGTAGCAATGATGTGCAGCAGAGAATGTCTGCTAACAGGATTTTTTCATACAGTTATACTTTATGCTGTCCTGGAGTTGAAAGGGGCAGGGGGGAGGCTTGCATCCACTTGGCAGCCTTTTACAATGCCAAAGCAATGTAAAAAGACCTCAGAGTACATAATAAAAAAGAGAAATCTTTGCTTTTTAACTGCCTCTGGATGAGTAAGCAGGATTCATCGATGCCTTACTGTAATTCTACATGTGTACAATTCCACTGCACACTGTAACAGTGCAGAAGTACGGGACAGTACAGGACAGCAGGTTCGTAAGGTGCTACAGAGTAGGCTTCAGAGAAGGGACATCTGGCTCCAAGTTCTTACATCATAGTATCCTGATGGGACTAGCAGGAAGAGAAACTTAAATGGCAGCTGTTGAGAGTTACTTGGAGGCTCTAGTGGGCTTTTTTTCATCTTCCTTTCCTTTTCCATCCTAGTCAATCAGAAATGAGACCCCTTGTCAGTCATGAAACACCAATGGCTGATCTGCCATTCACAGGTAGCACTGAAGCTGAGCGGCTTTGAGACATGCACGTTGGGATCCTTGTTTGTCAGGCCAGCATTTCCCTCTTACAGCTGGGAAGGAGTGTTGTTTGAAAAACAGCAGGCTCATCTGAAGTGATTTGATTTGTGCTGCAGCTATTAGCTGTAGTTACTGGTATGCTACTGTTAGCTGCAGCTGGCCCAGAGCTTGGCATTATAGCTAACAAGATGTAAATTGCCCTTGTTCCAAAGGCAGTGTTTTGTGCCCAATAGAAGTTGTAATCTACACAGTCAGTTGGAGTATCAGCTTTGCTCTATCCATGTAAGCTCTCTGGGCATTACTTGGATGCATTACATGATGAGGAAAATGCTATTCTACTGATGAATAGCCCTCTGTAATTGCAGGTATTTTAATTTTCTAGAGTCATACTGAATATATACTGGGAATGAGGCGGGTAACTTGTTGCTCAAAATGTTTTGGTCGTTAGGCACCTCTGCATGGTGGCGTTTAATAAAACTATGCAGTATGTGGACACTAGAGGGCTTGCTAGCATCCCTTCTCTGTTGCCGTGCGTGCAGATAGAGCTCGTTCGGTGGGGTATATGAGGGAGTGTTCGCTCAGATTCTTGCAATTGGATTTAAGTCGTGAGGGGGAAACTGATAATTGCAAAAATCATGAAGTTCTGCTCACCCACCTCCTCATATGGGGCTGTGCAAGAAAGTTATGATAGTCCCAAATACTAAAGCAAGGAGAAAAGTGACTTTATTCTTGGGACAGGCTTGGAGCAGTGTGTAGTTTTCTTTCATTTATTCACAATTTTCTTCCGGATTATTTCCATAAATAAGTCCGACTCTGGATATGTATGCACGTATATCACAGTCACGTTGTTTTACCAGCATTTTCCAAATTCAAAAGAATTGGTTAATTTTGTCTAATGACATTAATCATTTGATCTGTGTATTTGCTCTCATTGGAAGCAATGTTGCTGCCAGCCCAATTTTAAACAAAAGGAAAAAAGGCTGTTTCTGATACTAAAATGAGTATTGTCCATGTAAAGAGTTAAATAGTGTAAGTCACTACCTGGGTCTTGAGGCAAACCACAGAACTGTTTTGTTGTTTGTTTGTTTTTGTCTATTACTATTGGATTCCCCAAAGTTCAAATATTAAAAGTGTGGTGTTTTTATTTATTTGTCTTCTCTTGCAACTATAAGACCTTCAAAGCAGACGTTCTTGGGTAATCATATAAATACATTTATTTCATATAGTGAATATTATAGTGTAATATTATTTCTCTAGTGTGGAAAACAACAACACATGGATGTAGCGGGGGAGTTTGTATTCAGATTCAGCAGACTTAATTTCTAAGGTTAGGCTCTGAAGTGTGTATTTCATACAGGTACTTAAAAGTGAAACAAAAAGACCAGGGAACTCTGACAGAATTGTCTCTCTTTATCTACTTGTGTTTTGTGTGATCCTGACTTTTAACTATTGCCAATTTTTAAAGGACAACCTGTTTTGGAATAACATAGTTCTGTTTGGCTTTAATTCAGGTGTGTCTGTGATGGAGGAGTTTTGACGTGTGCCTGTGACTTTGTGGCCAGGAGCACTCCTGAATTTATCAGCGTAGAAGGGATGAGCCCACATAACCAGCCAGGTGGCTTTTTGAGATGATAAATTGGAGGAAGATCAGGAGGTAGCAACACCACAACTTCTGCTCACCTGGTAAGTGCATTTCAGAAGATGCGTCAGCCCTATTGCAATCTTTGAAAGTGAGGTTTTAGGAGTGGGATTGGGGCTAGGGTTTAAGTTGATGCTCTCCACGGATGTTCAAAAGGGTGCAAATGGTAGAACTATAAGTCATCGAGAAAGCTAGTCTGGCTAGGATGTGTCAGGTTCTGAGACTGGCTGAGAGAGTGCCAGATCCTGAGTCTGAATGGGGCAGAAATCCTGTGGAGAGGAGAGTGTTTCAAGAAATCCACAGGCAGTTGGGAAGCTCTGTCTCCCAAAGACTGTCTAAAGGAGGGCAAAAAAGAAAAAGGGTGGTTTTTCCTCTGCCTTTCAGCATTAAGTGTGACTCTTAGCAAGTACAAGTTGCTAATGGGAGTGCTGCAAACAAAAGCTTACTTTCACTTACACATTCAGTGCAGGAAGAGGAGTGCACTCGTGATCTCCTGAGGTTCAGACTGGAGCATTGAGCTGCTATGTAGACTGCTGGAAATTCAGTCGTTTGTAAGATATACCCTAATCATGCCACTGTGTGCTCAAGTATCAAGCTGAACACAGTGTTACGCACAGCACGCTCACCTCCTGGTGATGTTTCCATCCAGTCTGTCTCACCCTGGTGCTGTAGGCACTAGTTCCACTTTACCTACTGCCTGGACTGCTGCTTAACAATGTGCTTGACTGGTTTAGGAACAATGATATCACCGAGTCCCCCCCCCCCCCCCGCCCTCCTTCCATGTTTAACAATAAACCTTCGATCACAGTGCTGGGCAGTAAGACGGAATGGCTTTGGAAGTCAGAGTGCTACCAACAGGCAGCCTTCCAGCAATGGGTTAACCAGGGCCATCCCTATACACTGTCACTCACCAGTCTTCTGTTGAGTTGACCTGCTAAGATTTTTCTCTCTCCTCCCACACTTTCCTCTTCTTTCTTTCTTTCTCTATTCTTTTTCTCAAGTCTCTTGATTTCACGCTGGCTTTTTAAATTGAGGATAAAGTTAATTCACTGCACAATGCCACAGCTGGAATGAAATATGGCCGGTCGCCCATGTGGCAGGGAGTGGTGCGTGCTGGCTGGGGGTGGCTCATTGGATCTCCTAAGGCCACTACGGGCTGTCGCTGATTTATTGATAGTGCCTCTAGCAACAAAGCAAGAAGTTAACTAATTATGAGCATATGGTTCAGCTCATGCTTGACTCAGCAGACACCTTGTTAGCCTGAGGCTAGCTAGGTGCTCAGAAGCCAAAGAGAAAAGTTTTGGGTGGAAGCTATGGTCCAAAGTCCCACTGGCAAGCCAGAGGGAGACTTGATTGATCCTAATCTGGCCTTTTTGTTAGGAGGCAGCATGCTGCTGTCAGGAACAGCTTGGTAATAACAGATTTGTGGCCTCTAAGTCCTTGTGGTTATAGTCAGCACGCGACACTCGGTCAGCTCCTTGCGTGCTCTGTACTTAATTGGTCTCAATGGTGGGGGCTGAAATGAGACGGTAGTTCAAGGTGCAACACATGCTATACCTGAAATTGCAGCCTGTGAGCTGCTGCACAGATGTCAACTTTTTACCCATGGACTACCACTGGGGAACCAGAGTGTTCCTGCAAAAAGTGACAAGGGATGTCAGAGCAATCTGCAGATTTTCAGTGCTTTGTATGAAATGAATTAGGGGGAAAGTTAGAGAGAGTGACCAGTAGAGGAAGAAGATGTGAGACACACAGAACTTACTAGGAAATTTATCAAGGTGAATTTCAGTTTTATCTTTATTGAGTGGTCAGCATACATAGCCTGCACACAGGACAGTATTTAGTGGGAACTGTTAGCAGCAAAGGGAGGAAGAGGGTGTCTCTTTCTGGGCATCTGTTGGTCTTTTACAAGTGAATCAGGGTGTGCCACAGGATTCAAATCAATGTAGTTAGGATCTTTTTTTTTTTGTCTTTTTTTTTTTTTTTTTCCATGGAGTGCATAGTCTCCAGGCAGAGCAGGCTTGTTGCTATCTGGATTGTACTGAGGATAAAACAACTTAAGGATTCATACAGTATTTCTGACTGGAAGTGCTGAGGGTAGAAAGATAGCAATTTTGCTGTTTGGCAGCAGAAAGAATTCCGGGGGTGAATGATTTCACACAGCCAACAAACAGGTTATCTGTGACTAGACAGAACAGAAGCAGGTGGGCAGTGGAGGCTATCTGTATACTGGAGTACATTAGCAAGATCAAGAGGCCTAGTCACCTCTGCTAGACACTGTTGAAGATGCATCTGAAGTACTGAATCTAGTTTCATTTTACATGGGATGAGAGAGGATTCTTGCTCAGAACAAATGGCAGCTGGAGCCCAACCAAGGGCCTGGGACATGGCTCACATTCTGCTTGTGGCTCTGGTGTTGTATGATGATGCACATAGCAATTGTCATTGTTGCTCCTATAACACGATGAGGAGGAATGGTTAATGAGCAAGTCAATCTGTATGTAACAGTTGAAATATAATTTATTCAGGCACAGCAGTAGCTTTTCTTAGCTGTACTTTAACCTGCTGTTATATTGTCAAGGCAGAAACAGTTTGGGGGCTTAATAAGTCCCTGTCCTTCAGCATTTCTTATCACTGGCTTCAAGAGGATGCTGCCAATGAGTTGAGGACCAGAATGTGAGAAGCCCCTGCCTAAACTTGTGCAGCTCCTGAAGGTATTTAGAGCTCACCTGGCTGATGGCACTGCTGTAGGCAGGAAGCTCTAATGTAGTTTGTACCACAGATTCAGGATGCTGTGATGTTAATCTCTTCTTAAGACATCTAGAGGAAGTGGAGGAATACATTGTCAAGCCATTAGAGCTGTTCTTACAGTGGATTTCTGACCAAAGCCTTGCTTTGTATTTGCTTCTGTGGAGTTTCTCTGACAGCCAGCTTTGCCTGTTATTGTAATCAAACAGCAGTTTCTCCTTACAAAGATTGCTATATCAACATGTCTGTTGTGATGTGTATTAGACAAAGAACTAAGTTTAAATGTTCGGCCTTAAGTTCTCGATAATTCTCATTTGTATTGCTCCAATGGTGTGCTGGAGAGATCTGCATGAAATAGCACTTAAACCTGGTGTAACACCTTATTGGTGTGTATGCATGGTGCAAAGCAGCTTTGGAAGAAATCAGAACTGGGATTTGATGTTTGCCTGTTTCTCTCAGAATCCATTTCCCTTTGATTCTTTACTCAGCTAAGCAGAGGATGACTGTACAGACCTTTTCAAGGTGGTTTCAGCATTGCTCACTATAGAAAAACAGCCACTGCTTTGATTTGTAACAAGGGCAGGTTATTTCAAGAGATCAGGAAATGTTCATGAATATTGAAAGGAATTGAGCTCCAGTTTGAAAGTGTTTGGATCAGTGAGAGATTTTGTACCTAACTCAGGAAGGGAGCTGCGGATAAAGATTAGGACTTAAATCACGTTCCAGAAATCCTGTATGATACTTAGAAACGTTAGAATGTGAAGTCCAATTTCAGAATTGCTGCCAGAGAGATATCCCCACTGCTGTTGTAGGACTGACTTCATTTTGACAGATTGTGACAGACAGATTGTATCTGAGTAGGAACAGTTTAGCTGGCATCAAACAGAAATTGGGAATCGGCTATCATAGTTTTATGGGCACCTTATAGTCTCTGGAAAGCAAAAGGTAACCAGAACTATTGCCAGCTACAGATGAAAGGCAGAAACTATGTTGTCAGTCCTTATAAAGAAAAAACCTGTGTTCGATGCAAGTACTAAAGAGTTCCTATTCAAGAATGTGAGACTCAAAGCTTCTGTACTATGTGAGTTAATAAAATGTCTTGTTTCCTTGACCAGATGTTGCACAAGTGGTGCTAGAGCTGTAGCTTACTTATTTTTTTTTTCCTGAAGGAGCTTTACATCACTACAGACAGAACCTTTAGGTGCACTCTAACAGAATTCACTGCTTCCCTGTCTCCTAGTTTTCTTTGGCTTCCCAGCTGAAACCCTAATCCAAGCAGTTGCTGTGTCACAACACTCTTGATACCAATTGCTGCTCCCTTTCCCACCTAACACAGATGTAGTCATTAGGATGACTTGCATCCTGCTGCAAGCAATATGTCCGATCTTTAACGTACAAAGGTATTGCTTAAAGGGCTCTAAAGATTTTGAACAAACTGGCCTGGCAGGGGGACTTTCAACTTCCCCTCCCTTATGGGCGCAACAGCCTGTGTTTGTAAACAGAGCCTTACAGGACTAGTGGGAGCCACTAGAAGACTGTCAGCTAGTTAATTGGATGTCAGCTCCCTGCCGGGGATAAAGGCTAATGAGTCATCCTGCATAAAGAAAGTGGCCCAGAGAGAAAGGCAAAGAATTGCACAGCAATAATCACATACACAGAGAAGCTCGCAGCTCGCTTGTTGGGATAAAGGCAGAGCAGCATTTGGGGACAGAGGGCTTCCCTGATTGATTTTACTTGTATAGAGATTAAGCAGGTTATGAACCTATAAAGATGAGATGTTATTGCTGGTGTGTATTACGTGTGAGCATGGATGCATGAGCAATATCTATGTATATAATATAAACATTTTTGGACCATGCATTTTGGTTGCCTTTGTGTTTAATTTCACCTTTATGTAGTTCAGAAATCAGAATAGCTTGCTAATGGGGAGTTTACTGCAGGAAGTAGCAATAAGGAAAACAGCAATCATTCTTTCAAGCTGAAAAGTTACTTTTTTCTTGTGAAAAGTTAACAATTAAAGCCTGATGAGAATTGTGTACTAAAAGTATGAGGTTTTTGTTGAGAACTTAATATTTTGCAAAAATAATCGTTTTTTTCTTTTTTTAGAATGTAGCACATTGTGCATAAATATATATCAGTGTAGTTACATTCTATTTGCATTCTTTTCAGAAGATGAATGAGGGAAGCACTGGATTTTGACTTTAAGTTTCATAATAAGGGCATATGTTGCCACTTTAATTTTTTTTCCCCTAAGAAAGGGCTAATAACAGAGAAATAAGCAAACACACAAAGAAGGTAATACAAAGCTTAAAAGAATCTTAGAAAAGATAGCTGTAAGAGATCCTGGGAAGTCATTAGAACTGTCTAGATGCCTTAAAATAGGCTATTTATATTTAAGCTGTGCCTGACAGGTATTTGCCAAGCCAGTTCTTAAAATGCAGGAGTTGGAAGATCCTTAGCCAGCCAATTTCAGTTCTAACTATACCTCTGTGGCAATTCTTCCTGATGCTTAACTTAAACCATCCTTGTAGCAGTTTTAGTCCATTGCTTCATGTCCTGTACTTCTCGGAGGTAAAATCAATCCTCTTTCCTCTTCTGCAACCTTTTCTATACTGGGCTCCTTCCTTAATTAAATCTTCTTCATGGCAAGCAAGGTGTTGTTTTCCTCCTTCCTGGTATCCAGCCTATTGATCTTTCTGGTGTCTCCACAGCACTTTCTGTAGTTCTTATTAGTTACTTTCCTAAACAACCAAGAAGGGAAAAAAAGAAGAGGAAAAAGAAAGCTGAAAGAAGAAGTGCTGCAAGGACAATGTTTTAGTTGGGAGAACTTTGTAAGTTGGAGCTATCTGCTAGTTGGAGAGTGCTGGGGATGTGAAGATGGTGCTGGGTGCAGCCAAGCCACGGATGTCATCCTAAAGCTTCAACAGTTCTTGGTCCTGTGTGGCCCACCCTCATTTTGTCCTTTATAACACACAAGTAATATGCACTCTGATCCTATTATAACTCATAGCACTAGCACCAGGAAGATCTGTATGTCTCAGTGCTCTTGGGTCATTCAAAAATGGCAGTTTGTATGGGCTGAGAGCCAACTGAATAAATGAGGTGCTGGCTTCTCTCCAGATTTATGCAACATGCTAGGCTTTATCAGTGCTTCTCTGAGTTTTTTTTTCAATACAGGTCTGGCAAGCAAATATGCAAAGTGATGTTTGCTTTTGATCTACAGTCATATGCAGATAGAGCTGAATACATCCACGACTGTTCTGAAGCAGTCAAGGAAATATTTTTCTCCCTCTGGTTTCTAGAATTCCTGAAATATTGGTGGCCTGGGACTGTGGGACTTCTTGATTAGGGGAACACTGTATTTTGGAGTCTCTGTATTCTTCAGCAGCTGTAGTAATTGTATGAGCTCTTTTCTTTGGGATTCTACTGGTGCCTTTGAACAGGGTAGCTATTTTAGAAATAAAGATTTCTAACAAACTGGTATTTATAACAGGAAAGGCAGCTCACAGGGCACTGGAAAGATGGTGTAGTTCCAGCTGTCCTTCTAAGGAGGATGAAGTACTGTGTCACTGCCTTTCATAGCTGTAGTGAGTCATATTAGCTGGATAGCATGGTGTATTTACCTGGCTACTGCTAGTGCTAGATCAGTTCTGTGGAAAAAAGAGTCACAGAATCACAGAATTGTAGGGGTTGGAAGGGACCTCCAGAGATCACTGAGTCCAGTCAAAAGGCTGTCTGTCTATCCTGCACCAAATTAAAACAGAATCATGAGAATTAATGCTCTTTATAAATGCGGGTTAAGCACACCATAAGCACACTGTAATTACAGTCTGCTGCTGGGCTAGTGCAATTCAGTAGCACTGAGCTTAGGAATTAAGTTGAGTATACAATTAATAGGAGCTTATATTAAAGGCATTAGTAGAGTTACAAAAGCTTTGTAACAACAGTGTGACCCACGGTTGGACACAAGCAATGTGTTTTTGTGTGCTATAATTAGCACACACAAAAACTTCCTATTACCTTGACAGTTTTTCATTTGTTCTTTAAAGAATGGAGCAATGCAAAGCACTGTTGGCCCATCAGAGATGGGAGCTGAGCTCTTGGTGAGGAAGTGTTAGAGATCTTAGTGTTGTCACCATTTGGGCAACTTGGGCAGTGCCAGCTGGTCAGCAGAGATACCTCACAAAATCACTTGCCTACAAGGTCAAACTCTGCCCACATGCAGCTTGTGCACACCGGAGTAATAGCAGGACTGGCACACAGTGAGTCACTGCCAGCCCTCTGAGGAGCCTCTTCTCCTTTTTCTCCTCCTTAACTTCTGTGACAAATAGATCTCAGCACAGAAAAATATTTTGCTCTGTTGCAGGACCTGAGAGTTAAAGGAGAGAAGTGAATGCAGAGGTGGAGGAAGAGATTTTCTCATACATGAGCCTAAGGTTCTAATCCTTAGAAGTCATGCATTGAATTTAACACTGACATGGCAGTTTTTGTGATCTGTGAGAGCTGGCATCATTGAGATAGCTTTTCAGACCTGGGACAAAATTGGAGGAAGACTGAACAAATTGCACAAATAGAAGGTAACAAGCTGTGAAGGTTATGTGAAGGGTCAGATCTGTGTAGAACCTCTGAACCTAAAGAAGTGGAGAAAAATAGCTAATGAAGGACTGATCAAAACAAGTTGGGGGCAAAGAGTGTTCAACAGCAGTTTGTTTCAAGTCCCAGATGGAGCTTAAAATTCAGATGAAACTTAACATGTAGCCTTCTGGGGACTTATTAGCTGTGGGACTAAGGAGGAGGTGGAAAAAAAACAAAGCTTGTGTTCACCTGCGGCACAGACTGTATGCACTTGTGCCAATTAGCTACTGAGGTATGCTGCTCCTGAGACTTGCATCACTAGGGCCACTGATGTCTGTGGCAGTGAAGGATGTGGCACTGCCCTGTAGTTGCTAGGACTGAAAGTGCAAAGACATCAGTCTACTCCCTTTGCTCCAGCTGTCATCCACTACAGACTGTCTCTTCTTGCATTTCATGAGGATACGTGTAATAAGGTTTTTTTTTTCTCACTAAGCAGAACTCCTGAAAGAGGGGAGATGACTGATTTGTGGTAGAGACTCTGATGGGGCCTTTCTATGCTAGGACAAACACCCTTAAAACTTGGTAGAGATCAGAGAGCAATAGCACACAGTTCTTCTGCCCAGCCACTGAATCTTTTATTCCTCCTGTTTGTCACAAATACAGTCAGTTCCTAACTGCAGCTCTGCCATGGGTCTCTTTGTCATACACTCTTTTGGAGTTTATTTCACACTTTTGTTGGTATGCTTCTCTCTCTTAAGATCTGGTTTATGATCCTCCACAGCCCATCTGTCATCTCCATGTAAGCTCTTCTCTTGCTGTCATCCTCCAATTTTGGGGACAGATATTACTTCCCAAGGAAAGTTTCTTCTTTCAGAACATCCCTACTGCATGGCTTTCTTTGGACTTGAATAGTGTTCTAGTGCTCAGCTGAGATGGAAACATCTGCTTTCAGGTTTCATACACTTAAGAACTAAGATGATACTACCTTTCCTATTTGAAAGAGCAGGCTTTTTTCTTTATCTGAGTTTCAAAAATTTTCCACTTAAGAGAAAACTTCTGTTTTTCCGAGTGGCTGCCGAGAATGTCAGAATTATTGGATAAAATAATGTGTTATTGCTTCCTTTCTTTTCTACTAACTACACGGTCTGTGCTGGAGATTTTTATAAAGCACATTTTGCTAGTGGCTGTGGCTTTCCTGTAGTGCAGTAATATGTAATACAAATGACATCTGTCATGTTTGATTTGTTCTGGTGCTTAAGTTCAGGGAAGAACAGCTCTCACTTGTGATGGTAAGTTTCGAGTATCTCCCTGGGTGTCAAACTGTCTTGTAATTTGTTAGGGTTAAGATAAGAGGGCTGTCCTTTGCTGAAGCTAAAATAGAAGTCCCACTAATGCACTGATCACTAGTACTAAATAAAGACAACACTTCTAGAAGTTCCTGAGCTGCAGATTCCTTGTAATTAGTGAGTTGTGGGGAAGTATTACCTTGATCTTTCATTTTTACCTGAGCACCCACTTCTGGCTGCGGAAGAGGAGAGGTTATGGAGCTGAATGGCCCCTTAGAACCTTTATGTATTATTCATAAAGATTAATTGACTAACTTTCTCTTCCCTTCAAAATATGGGAATGGTTGTAAAGCTCTCCAGTGTCATGTTGCTTAATTTGATCAGCGTTTGCCACTTCTCATCTTAAAGGTGATGGTAGTTGGAGGGTTAATGATACCTGGGTTTTGCCTGTGATGTGTTACAAAGCTGAATAAAATAAAATGTTCCAACCTGGATAATAATTTGCTACCTCACCTTAACCTTGAATGGTGACAAAACTTAAAATAACAAAATTATTGAGTGACATTTTGAAAATAATATTAAATTAGAGAATGTCAGTAGATTTACTTCTCATTTTAGTCTGCCCTAAAAATGTGCTGTAGGTTATCTTCTGTTGTGTGTCCCTCTGAGCTCCTTGATTCTTGGCTATCTGAAATATGTTCATTTCTACCCTGCCTTTACTGGCGTTGCAAAGGCTTTCTCCTCTGCAGTTTCTATAATCTGTGGCTTGTTTTTTCACTTGTTTTTCCCTTTTCAATTTGTCTTGTAATCCAAACCTTTCAGTTTCTGCCATTCTACCTTTTGTTCATTGGTGCTGATGTAATACTTAACTGAAAATTTTATAAAGCGATTTGTTAGATGGTTTGCATGAAACATAAGCTAACAAATTGTAGGGTAAAGCTATATTTGTCTCCATATTCTCTGTCAGTGTGCACATAATTTTCATTTTTATATGAGTAATATATATTTCTGTTTTTACCTATATGGATACTCACACACATGCATGTATACCTCATCTGTTTTATCCCACTGTTGTATGCACTTCTGTTGCATGCCCCAAGTCCAGATAGGTTTCATACACAACGTCTGACTGATTGTTGCTATTATGCTTCTGAATATGTTTTCAAAAATAATTTCCTGCCACATTCCTGACTGTATTTGTAGGCTGAGTTTATCCTCTTCCCTGCTGTTCCATGATCTGCCCCTAGGTTACTAACAACCCCAACAGACAGCCTGGCTCATGCTACCTGCTGCTTAGACACAGATTAACTCACTACCAGCCATATGGACTACCGACTTCACAAATTCCTCTCCTTTTGCTTTCAGTTCTCTGAAAAGTTAATGGACAGTTTGCTGGTAAAGAAAACACAAAACAAAACCCCCAAACCTGTGACATAATCACCTGGGCTTAACAGAACTGGCCCCTCCATCTGCTTTTACACTGGGATTTGTGCACGTAAAGCAGAATATGGTGCTGTGTGCATGGTGGGTTCATGGTGGTGACTTTTCCTTATGGCATATATACTTGTTCAGAATGCAACATAATTGGATAAAGGCATTATGCATATATTGCTCATGTACAGATGTATATGACTTTATATTCCTAAAATAATCCCCACTGAGAGGCTGGACTTCAGTCTGTGTTAACGCTTGAGTTGTCATTGGTTGCTTTCTTTGCTGTGGTTTCTGGCCTGAGCTCTGGTCCTTGAAATCTACACCACTTTAAGCAATCTAATAGCTTTAAGTTATTTGATTGGCAGATTGAATTTCATGGTGATTTTCACAGAGAATTATGGAGGCATACAAGATACAGGAGTGTGGATGTTACATCTGAAAAAGAGATCTTCAGTAGGATAAGATGATGTGAAGTATATAGGGCTAGGGCTAGAAGAATGTCTGTGATATATTATTAGTGTTGCATCAGAAAACTGAACTCTTTATGTGCCCAACATTGAGCATAGAGGTCACCACACGGTCTCTCTGCATGTGTCAGTATATCCTGAACCACTCTACTTGTGATTCTTCTTGCTGTCTGGGGCAGATAGAGACATCCAAATAGGATGTGTAGTATTAGTGGGCGCTTTCATTCTGTGCTTGTAAAAATGTGGCATGTGTTTTAAGATCCAAGTGAAAAGTGTGTTAAGCCACAGCAGGTGACTTAAACAGTCACAAAACATATGTATTTCTGTCACTTAGGCACTCTTGTATTAGTCTTAGATTACTGACTTAGATTTCAGGCATGCCACTTCCAGTAATTTATGAAAGTGAATCTCAGGTTGGATGTGCAGCTTGTAACATATATGTATCTGCATTCCTGTACAGGCATTCTGATACAGAGTTATGTGCAGATTGTTATACTTAACTCCTACTTGTGTGTGTGTGTGTGTGTGTGTGTGTGTGTGTATAAATTATTATTATTTTTGCTAAAAATTGTGTACTTAACTCTAGAGTTACTATATTACATCTTAACTTGAAAACATTACCTAATACTCTTTGTGCTCCTTTTCAAAAAAGCTAAATAGTTGTGAAAATGGGAAGAATTTATGTTAGGCAACTGATAGGCAGCAATGTGAGGGGACCTGGAGCATCAAGCCATAGATGTCCCTGTTCATTACAGCGGAGTTGGACCAGATGGTCCTTATGGGTCCCTTCCAACTTAGCTGATTCTGTGATAGCCACTGTGATAATCGGAGAAGTAGTGTGTCAATGAGTATATTCTTTCTTAAGTCCTGCTGGAGTCTTTAGGAAGAATCAGATGAAAAGCAAAAATACAATTTTAACTGTTTAAAATATTCTTTGCAATACTCTCAGACCTCTAAATAGGAAATATTTATATTTCCAAATTCCTTTCATCTTTCTCATGTGCACTGCACCACAGAAATTCAATGCTAACTTACTGGGGCTGATCCAGTACTTTCCCTCTTGTCCTCATTTTTCTGGGTTCTCTGATTTTTTTTTTTCAGCCTTCAGAAAAAGGAGAAATATCTTAAAAATAAAAGTCAATCTTCTATGGCTTCTCTGGTGACAGAATACAGTCTGGTACAGAATAAGGGAAAAGGAAGAGGCAAAGGTATAGAGAGCTTTTCCTTTCCAAATGATGAATGATTTTCAACAAACAATTTCAAGTGTTTCCTTCTTAAAAAATATAATAATAATATATATATATATTTCAAAATATCAGAGCTTGTTGCTTTTTCAGCTCAATTACTGAGCATCCACAGAAGAGCCAGGCATTGATAGCAGTAAATACTGAAAAGCTGAGTTTCTCATCAGTTGGTATACTCAGCTTAGGTGATGCTGGAGTCTGATGCTTCAGTGCCTCCCTTGAGCTACAGCTGTTACTGCAGAAATTAGTTACATGAATGCAAAGATTCTGACTTCAGGTTTAACTGAAAGGGATTTGTAAATGACTTTTGAAAGTGATGGTTGACCTGAAAAAGTTATATCTGTTTGTGTTTAATACGTTTAGTAATACCTTTAAGTTGTCCCTACAGTCAGTGACAAATCTGTTTTTATTCAAGCTGGCAATAGGGAAATGAGATTAAAGGACAGAGCTGGTTCACAGGTAGATTTGTTGAAAGTCTCTGCTGGAAATTTTGATGCTGAGTCTCACCTTCACAAAAAAAAAAAAAAAAAAAAAAGGTAGAGCTATCCCCCATTTCTGGGATCCCAGGGAACTAAATATCTGGGAGCATCCATCCTCACAATTGCTGACTATGACCCTATATGTAATTCTCTACAGTTAGATGGATTTACTTGTGTGCCTGAATTTTCTACCTCTAAGCTTCATGACAAAAAAGCCCTCATTTTCATCTCAAAACTTTATTAAACATTTTTTGTTTGTATTTAAAATGCATGGGACTGTCCTTTAACTTACCTGTTTTGAATGAAATGTTTTTCTTCTCCTTGAGCTTCCATGACTGTTGTCACCTTCCGAAAGAGCAGAGCAGAGGCAAGCCTGAGGGCTAGATATGATGGCTACACAGCCTGGCCTCCATCATGCTCCCATCGCCCAGCAATTTAGCAGTGCTATTAACACAGCTCTGCTGAAAACAGGATAGTTGAGAAGGAGGGAATACAATGGTCTTTCTTTAGTTTTTGGAACATGGGAATGTTTGTTTAGTTCTAAGGTTTGAAATCCCTCCTCCTCAAGGAGAGAAGTCAAGACGGTGGACCCAAATTGCCAACCTCCATAGCGTCCAGAGCTGGCCAGGTCCTATGGCTAGACCACAGTGGCTGTGCGTGAGAAGGGGCTCACTCCTGTTTTCTTCATCTGCTTGGGCTACATGGACTGCTTGCTGACTGATGGCATGGTCTAAGAAGCAAGCATGATGTCCAGTTGTAAAGTTTTTTCCTCTCAGATAATACACATTCAGCTTGAGTCCTCTGTCTGATCCTCGTGTAATAAATATTTCCCAGCAGGACGATGACTTGTGCTGTGGCCTCAGGTCCTTGGGAGGAGGGTGGAAGAGATTTCTGTATCAGCAAATACCTTGAGAGTGAACATAGGATATTTAATGAGCACGTGCAAGCTGCCATGAGAGCAACAGGGAACCAAACTCTTAATGAAACCCATTGACAGAAGAGTAAGGCTGGCTGGCGTGGTTGCTGGTACTTAGCTCTGGTGCTGACGCCAGCCAGGCCCTGTTGAAATAATCCTCTTAGGGGAAGAAAGAGAAGAAAGCATTTCCATCTGCTGCAGGTACTCTTTGGCTGCAGCATTTGCTGTGCCTGATTCATGTACGTTCTCCCTGCCTTCCCACTCTGAGGTGTGACAGGAGATTCTAGGAAGAGAGAAACACTTAAAGTTGTAACTTTCATTTGGACACAGATATAACTATGGATATGGAAAGGAAAGCAATAGGAGTTGGTCTGCCTCCCATTAATCACTTTGCATGGGGGCTGGCAGCCTTTACAGCTTGACTTTCTGCCTCCATACACATAAACAGAATTGTAGAATGATTTGGATTGGAAGGGACCTTCCTCCTTTATTCACTGGATCACACTGTTGCTCTCTTGATGTGGTTGCCTCCTGAAGATCTCGTATAGTGATATTCTGCAATCCACCAGCTTTCCTCTGAAGTTCTGCTGATGGTTTGATACTTTTAGGACTAAGCAGATGCTGAGATCAGTATTCCAGGATCCTTTTGTTCTGGCACCAAAGTCCTAAATTGAAAGACCTGTATTTTATGAAGGGAAGGAACCTCTGGTGTAGGCTTGATTATTGCTTCTACTCCTGATTTTATTTTTATTTTTATTTTTTTTGTTATGAACAATCTTAGGCACTTACTCTGTGACATTAAAGTGTTTTTAGAGTAGTGTCACATAGCATCCTTTATGTACTGTGTTCTTCTTTCCTAAGAGAAACTGATCTCAGTCATGTGGGTTTTTGTCTTTGTACTGGCCAGGTCAGGTAGAGGAGCAGTATGTTTATTTCAATATTAAGCCGTCAGCAGATTAAAGCAATATACTGTAAGGAAAAAAAAGAGGTTCCTGAACATTATTAAGTCTTTAGTTTGGGATTAGGAGATTTTAAGACACATTTAATTAAACAGAGCAGGGACACCTTTATAAACTCGAAGTTGGGGTTAATTCACTCCCCTAACGTGCTCCATTTCTTCATTACAGAAAGATGAAACAAATTCCATGTTGTACTTGGGGAGCTGTGGAAGGGAATGTGGAGTTTCATCTGCAGACAGTTCAGTGCACTGAACATGACTAATAGCGTTCTCAGTGATGGAATGAAACGAAGTCAAGCCATGCCTTGCAGCAAGCCAGTCCCTAGTGCTGCTCAGGGCAGTTTAATGGAGATAATGTCCTATCTGAGGGGACAGGAACCAACCTGATAAAAGATACCCTTCAGAGCTGCAGCAACATGGAGAAAAAGGAATGTAAGATCCAAAAGTTGTCAGGAATGAATTAATAATGGACTACAGATAGGTGTTAGTCCAAGAGATGCCAAGTACAAAGACAGTAATGAACTTTGTTTCAATTAAGCGCTCAGTACATGCTTCTCACTTCTGTCTTATTCTGGACCCGGTGTCTCAGTGTTCAAGTGGTGCAAGATTTGCAGAAGAGAACACTGAATTATTTGTGTTAACAAGTGATTGGTGTTTCCTCTTTAGACCTGAGTGAATGCAATCCTGGGCCTTAAACTGAATTTCATGTGAATTGCATAATAAAGAAATAAGGGTATCAGGAGAAATGAATGAATGTATGTGGATATTTGGCAGTATTGCAACAAATATTGTTTTGGGGATATAAGGGCAACTTTTCTGTTTTGTTAAGTAATGTGCCTGGTGATCTTTAAACCCTAAAAGGGCCAGCTTGTCTCTCCCCATACAGTGTCAGTTTTTTTCTTAGGTCTCTTTCTACTGAGTCTAAGATTTTGTATGTGATTAAAATATCCTTTCCCAAAAGGCATCTGCCATGATATCAAGTTACTAGGGGAGGAAGAAGTTGCGGTCTCTTCTGAAAGTCAGTTCCACTGTTTAATCACTGGTGTTGTTTAACGTTTCCACTTTCTTTCTGTTGTGAGCTGTAGCTTCCAACTGTTGAAGGAAAGACCCTGTGTGTACCTGGAATGGCAAGAGTACTCACTTTTGCTCTGCATCCCAGCTGTCTTTATTTGGTGGGCTGAACAGTGTGAATTGACAGTAGATGAACAGGTAGCCCAAGCTTCTGCATCCTTTACAACTGTTCTCTCAGTTCTTTTTCTAAGTATCTTTGTAAATCCGATATGACTTCGTGGTGTAGGCAGTCACAGCTGAGTCAAGCATACCAACGAAGTCCAGATTTTTTAAATGTTTCTTAAGAAGTCTTCTGTAATTAACGCAGCATCAATAATGATTTTGGTCAGAGCACTTCATACACACAGTATTCAGGGAAAATTTTAAGCTGGGGAGGAGTCAGGATTTGGCTCTGTGTAGTATTCTGAATGCAACCCAGTACAGACTTCATTTTCTACTAGTTGTTTTCGTTTTCTTTCTTTTTTTTTTTTTTTTTCCCTGTTGTTTTATTTTGTTTCTGGAATACCAAACAGCTTGTCTGTAGCATGGCTGTTTCACTGCTGACATGCAGATCTAGACTCTGGCCCTGCAGATAGTTAAAGAAGGGAAATAATGCCACCTTATGTCCTGATTTGTCACTGCTGATGTTTCAAGTCAGATGTATTTTCAGCAAGGACCTGGTTTGGACTGTGTTTCCCCTGCTCTGTGGAGTTATTTCCACTTGGTCAGAATGGATATGAGATGGATGTGAAATGCTTAGTGTGTTGGTAATGATTTGGCTCCTACATAGCCTGAACTTGGCAGCATCAGAGCAAAAACAAGTACAAATTAGCCCCAAAGGGCTTACATCAAACCAGTGAATAATCACATGAAATTCTTCCTGGGTTATTAGTAAACGAGGTAGAGCTTATAAATGCAAAACAAAACAAAACTTTAGGGTTATGTTGCATTTATTATAAAATCTTCAAAATGAATGTAGAAACTGTAAAAATAAGTTACACTAAAAGGGAACTGGATTGGAAGTGTACATTTACAGACAGAAGTTTTCACTGTGTTTTTGACTGTAGTTTTGTATTTCTGCTATTTGGTTTTACACAAATTTGGATTTTTTAGAAAATATGGTTGTGATCTGAAATTAAAGAAGGATTTGTTTTTTTGAAGTAGTTCAAGCATTAGGAGCGTATGATCAGATTTGAAATTAAAATTTTAAAAGAGTCCGATTATTGACTTTTTTTTTTTTTTTAATCTCAGTCATTTTGAGAGGAAAAGAAGTGAGATTTAAGAAGTAAGGAATACAGCTGAAGTTTTTGTATGTGTGATTCTATCTATGCACATCACATTTTATTTTGTAAACTTGGTATTAACAACGCAGTCACTGTGTGATCGTAATTCCTGCTCTCCTGTAATATAATGCTAGATACATTTTGTAATTTATCTTGAAAGATGTTTTGTGTTCACCTGTTTGAAAGGCAGTTGGAGAAAAGTATGCCTGTCAAACTGATCAACAGCTCCATCCACACCAGCCAACTAACTCACCGTGCTTTACCAATGACTAGGACTTGGGGTTAGGCATATCATTCCCTTCCTGGGCTCCCAGACATCCACCTATTTGTTTTACAGCCCACAGTGTCATCTAGTTGTTTTTTTTTGTTTGTTTTTTTTTGGTTTTTTTGTTTTTTTCTCTCCAAGATCATTTTTCTACCTTGGTACCTTTTTGTGATGAATCACAGCAGCCTGGTATGTTTGTTTCAGTTTTCTAGTATGTTCCTGATACAGTATTTGTAGAAACATGCAGTTTCAGATGTAAGTTTATTTAGCTGCCTTCTTCCTTATTGAGCATTTGATCTTAGAAGTCTGCACATGAGTTTCAGTGAAAGATAACATAATCAAAAAAATGATTTGTTTTTATAGGAGGGACTTTATAACAGTTTCTGTTCATTGATCATTGCTGTATGGCAAAGCCTTTCTGCTTGCATGTTATTCTGTTACAGCCTTGGGAAACTTTTCAGATGCAGCTGTTTGTTTGGCTGATGTTGACTATTCACTGGGTGAGAAATGGCAACGAATTAAGTGTTTTCCCTGAGTTTCTAGCTGAGAACTATGTGGAAAGCAATCTGCTAAAAGACCAATTACTATTTTGCTCAGAGAAAGGGGACATAAACCTGCCAAGATGTTGGTGCTGAAGTCATTGGAACTTAGTTAAGTAAGTAGAAGTTGAATGTGATGTGCAAGGAAAGCAGATAGACAGATAAAGCTCCTTAAAATGTGATGCAAAGCTGTTCCTTACATATACAGAATGTTTATTTCATGTACATTATTAGAAATGACCAGAATCCTGCTTCTCAGAAAGGGATTATCGTTTATACTTTGTTTTCCTTATTCATATTCTGCAGGGAAATTGGTATGCTGCTCTAAATCAACTCAGGCACACTCAAGTGATAAGCTGGAAAAAAAGCACAAGCAACAAAACAATAGAAATACTAAGATCCTCATACCAAAGGGATACTGAGAAGTCACAGCTATGATCTTAATAAATTTTTATAGACAATCAAGTGATCAAAATGAATCATGCAGACGAACTGCTACAAAGGCTGGTGACCTTCAGAGAAAAAAAAGATATGTTTCCTTAAAGACAATAAGTTCAGTCTTGCAATGGAGCAGACATGTTCTTGGCTACCTGCTAAATTTGTTGACGTATGGAAAAAAGCACCACAGATTGGTGTCTGACAGCTTTTTCATGTGGCCATGCATTAAAAATAAGTGTGCAAAATCATGGCTTTTGTGGTCTGAATTATCTTGTATGATTCTCTGGAATCACGGAATCATTTTCTGTCTGGACTGAGCTCTGAGCACCTGACTGAGCTGGAGATGTCCCTGTTCTTTGCAGGGGAGCTGGTCTAGATGAGCTTTAAAGGTCCATTCTGACTCAAACAATTCTGTGAATCAAGGCTTTACACAGGACTCTAATTCAGCAGAAATTGTGCTTCCAATTACTTCCATTTCCTGGTCTCTAACAGCATTCCTTGTATCTTACAATATAGAGAGGAAATAGGGTCCTTTCCTGCTGAAGTGGTCAAGGAGTATTTCATTTCTCTAGAGAAAAACAGTTTTTGATCTTTCAGTTTTACTACAGCATGAATTTGTTTTTCCTCGTGCACAGATTGCATAGTAGGGGATTGCTGTTGTCTAAGCAACTTCTTTGGGATGGAATCCTATAGAGAGAGAATGAAAAAAGAATCACTCTCCTGCTTTTGTGTCTCTTTCCAGGGTTTTGGCATCACCTCTCTGTGTATCTGCTGTGCAGTTCAGAAAACATTTTACTGTGCCTTTGCTATCTTTATGCCCATGTGGGTTCCTCACCTTCTTTTGGATCAAGTTCATTTCTTTTGCTTTTCTCTCAAACCCTTATCTTCCTTGGTTGAATAGAGCACTGAAATAGTTGGCAAACTTTGGACATCCTTAATTATCATTAGTAAATTGTTGAGAACACAGTGGACAATTGATAGTCTGGTCTTTGGAGTGCCATTAAAAGAGATTAGAAAAGGCTGTTTGTGTGCGTTGTACAAATTTGTTTGTTTTCAAGCACTGAGAGTATAATGAAAATGTCCCAGCCAGGCTTAGCTGTTGCCGTAGTACCAGCCATAGCCTGGGACATGCGAGTGAGGCATCGTTGTTCTGGGTTACCCAGGACCTCTGGGTTACTGAAGCTGGCCCTTCTGAGTAGGAGACTCAAAGGCAAGATGAAGGACAAGTGCAGGCCAACTGCTCTACCTCTTGTCAAACCTGCCCAGGAATGTCTGCCTGTCAGTTGCAAGCGGATTCTGAAGGCACTTATGTAAAAGGACATCACTTCATTATGTAAATCAATAATACATGAAGTGAATATCTCAAGCGTATATATGCATTTCCTTCAGCAAAAAATCAATAACAAATGCTTCAGTTAAGAATGCAAGAAAAAATGATACAGATTCAAACATCGCAGGACGGTTCAATTGGTAGTAATAAATGTTCAGCCACTTCTCTGAGAAATACATTGTTAGGCAGTTCTAATTGTATGTTTTGCCTAATGTAAAAATATATTCTCATTCCGGTGTGTGCAAGGACTCATCTAAACATTTGGTGTCAGTAATGTCTTATGTCTGATGAATATCCCAGCGTAAAACTTCCAGCACCAGAGTGTGTAAAGACAACATGGTGAAATGAAAGGAACAAGGGGAGAAGGATGGAGCTCTGCTGCTGTCTGTAGTCTTCTGACTCAGTTTAAATTGCTATAGAAAGTTTTTTTTTCTGGTCTGTATATGTCTCAGTTGTATGTGACAAACAGGAGTGATGTTGGAAACATCTGTCATACTTTGTAGAAATTCATCTGGCTTTTTCCTTTGCCCATGTATTTCTAGCAAGAATCTGTCACTTCATTTTTGGATTCACGCATGAGTTTGAAATATTGAAGTGAAGCTTGACAAAATGTCTTAGATTTCTCACTTTCATCAAAGTTCTGAGTGGCTGTATTTCAAACCAGCAATACTTTCTCTCAGGTTTCCTTGGAAGCTTGCCGACCTCTAAGAAATGCTTACAAACATGACTTTCAAGCTTCTCATAAAGTCTGGTTGGTTTTGATACAGTTTCTGTCAGTGTTTTGCTGAAAATTCCACAATTGTCTTGGTTGTAGGGATACCGTTGTCCAAACTCTGCACAGGTACATAATTTTAATGTAGGGTGGAATTAATGAGTGTCTGGAGAGGGTTTCCAGCCCCTCCAGCAAAATGCGCTCTACGAGTTCCAGCATTCTGCCTAGTATGTGTTGGCATGGTTTATTGTGGATATTCAGGAGAGCTGGTTCTGATTTCCCCACATGTGAAGTGTTAGGACAGTTTTTGAAAGAGAGGGGATGTGAATTTTGCTGACCCTACAAACTGCCAGACAAGGATTTATATCACTACTCAGAGTTATAAATAGCATGTAGAAAACGTTTTATACTGGAAACTGAGGGTCCCCTTGCCAGAAGATGCTGTAGAAGCTCATTTTTGCATGTGTTCAAGAAAAGAATGAAGAAGTTCAGGAAAGAGAAATCCCGTCAGGGTTACTAAACATAGAAAGCACCACTCTGGCTCAGGAAGCGTCTGAGCTGAAAATAGCTGGAGATGGGATGAGTCTAAGGGAGAAGTATCATATGTGTTGTGTGGTCTGTCTAGCAGCTGCTGTGGTCATTGCAAAGCCAGTCTACTTGATTAGGTCAATATTCAACCTCATCCAATAAAGCGAGCATTCTTATGGCTTCTATATTAAATATATATATATATGTAAAATCTCAACGTATTTTTCTCATGATCTTACACTCTTGTTTTATTAAATACTGAAATATCAGACAATTGGATATGGCTTGAAATATTTCCATCCACAGCTGAATGAATCCCTGCAAGCTGCAGACTATTGGGCACACAAGTGAGTCTAGATTTGATGCAAAATTTTTACTTCTTTATTTAGACCAAAAACATGCCGTACTAATGCAAAAAAAAAAAAAAAAAAAAAAATCATGTTTGTGCTTGCTCTCCTTTTCTGTGTGTCTGCTATGCTTTGGGCTCCAAGGGAAGTTCCAATGTGAATCCCAGAGCAACAGTTAAGAAAGCTAGTCTGCACTCTGTACACTAAAAGGACATTGTGTACAAATGTAAGCACTTTTTAGCTACTCTACCAGCATAATATTAATTAATCCCCTGGTTAAGCTAAATTTGAGTACAGTATCTCACTACCTATTACAGTGACAGAGTTGAGGACATGTTTCTCCTTTGCTGACCTAATATGCAGGCAGTGACTTCCAGCAGAGGATCTGAGTATCTGCTGGTCAGTGTGTACTTGCTTGGCTGGAACAGTAGTTGTCCTGTGGGAAACCACAGTGAGAAAGATGTTAGAGGAGGAAGTAAAACATTCTGGCCTGGTGGCTTCATTAGACGATCATAACATGAAAATATTTCAAGTTTTCAGTGAACTCCCATGGTTGTTTATGGCAGAGAAACTGTAATTATCAAAGCAAGGTTCAAAGGCAGGAAGAAGGTTTAGCCAAAGCAGGCAGAGAAGTAGGGTTTGGTGTATTCCTGAAGGTCTCTGAATGGCCCCATTGCTACTGCACACTCTTGCACACATCCTGTGTATACCGAGCAGTGTCTGTTTCACATGGCACTGCACGTGATGCAGTTCTTTGCCCCTTCCTCTTTTTGTCCCTCTAATCAATTTTTTCCACTTTCTTTTGAGAAGCGAAAAAAAAAGTTGTGAAGGGAGGGAGAAGCAATTTCTTTTTAATTGCTTGTTTGTCCTTGTCTACTCTCCCATCTTTTCACATTTCTCTGAGTAGGGCTGGGGGTGTTTTTGTCTCTCTTTTCTTATTTTCACTAGTGCTGATGGGGAAGAATGACATTTTCTGCTTGGATGGAAACCAATCACTTCCCCAGACCCCCTTGAAAAAGCTTAATTTGCTCAACTAGTCAGTATTCCGTCTTCATTATAAACTCCCAGTCTGGAACTTGGATTTAATCCTTTGACTCACGTTTTTCCTTTTCTCTTTTGCCTTCCTGAAACCCACTTATACTTCCCAAAGTACTTTCCTTGCTTCCTTTTTTTTTTTTTTTTATTCCCATATACTTGTGTTAACTTTTGCATGGGAGGAAAAATGACAAATATATATATGTAGCCCCTTCCCAACAAAATCAAATAAAACATATCAAAATAAATAAGTAAGTAACTGGAGAAAACAAGCTGCTAGTTTTTTCTTCAGTATTCCCCCTAAGGCATGAGGTAATGCCAAACAATTCAGTGTGTGATGCAACTGCCTGATGGACATTCAGCAAATCCCAACAGTAGTAAAGACAGAGTTTACCCAAGCACAGTTTGGCAGTGATACCAACCTTCCCAACAAGAGGCTATTTAAAGTCACAATGTGATGCATTTTTAACATTTTCATTCAGCACAGGATTTAATTGCTCGCTGACAAACCACCTAGACGTTTGTGCCAGCATGTTTGTGACTGGAATTGTTTGCTATCTGTGCCTTGTTTCTGTACACTTTCTCCTTTTTTTGCAGAGCTGTTCAGTTGCCAACTGAGAATCTGAGGCAAGAATGAGAATACGTTCCCGTAGTACTTGCTGTCTGAGATGGGTCAGAAGGGACTTTACCCTTTGGTTATGTCTTGAAATTTCAATTTTTCTACAGTTATTTCATCCCAGCGACCTTTCCTTGCTCACAAAAGTTAGTGGTGAATGGGATATGAAGATGTAATTAATTGTATTATCTTTAGACAGAAATGAGAAATTGTAGCACAGAGAGAGGTTATGTGTCCTGTTGAAGGATACAGAGATAATCTTTGACACAACAAGGAATAAATGCGGTTCCTGACTCAGTGCCACCTGGATGATTTAGCCATACAGATGGGCTCTACGCTAGCTAGTTTGCAGCAGATCAGACATGGCACAGCCTATCTGCTAGAGTTTTACTGCTTGCTCTTAATCCACACTCCTATGGATTATGCTGTTACTGTGTCTACTGTAGCTACTTGAAGGTAGATGATGTATATCCTTACACCTTGGCGTTCCAAGCCATGAATGAATGTCACTGAGTGGCAGAAATATGTTATGTACACTCCCCATCAACAGCAAGCTGTGGTACTCAGTCCTCTCTCCATTTCTGTCTTCCATTCTTACCTGTCTCATTGGAAAGTCTCAAGGTTGAGTTAATTTTACTAATTTCTAACAACAACACTTAAAAATATGCTTAACCTTCATCAAAATAGAGTCAAATTGTAGGATTCAGAGGCGTGTTTCAACACATAACTGAGCTCCTTGATGTCTGTTGAATATTTTGGAATCCTGTTATGGGAGCAGCTTTGTGCAGATCAGTGAAGTGTGATGGAGTTATACATGCAGCTTCGCAGCTTCATTACATTAGAACTATCCAAGTAGATGAATCCTTGCAGTGAGCTGGCATTTTCAGCAACTAAAGCACCGAAGTAAAAGAGACTCATTTGTTTACCAGTGCGAACTTGTGGGAGTCACTGTATCTGTCAGTACCTCGGCTTCCCTGCCAAACAGCAGCAGTGATGATTGTCTTCCTTTGTGAAATGCTCAGAAGCCAGCTGATGCTAGGCTCCCTGCAGGCAGGTGCTGCTGCTCTGCAGGAGATTGCCATGGGTGCCGATCATCTGTGTACATCAGAGATGGAAAGAGAGCCCAAAAAGTCCCAGGCAGTTCTGCTTCCTGCAGCCTTCCTCCCATCACACGCAACTTCTGGTGTTGTTTGCTTAGGCATTAATTAACAAATGAGCCAATACAGAAGCACTGGCTTGAGTGGACCGTCCATTCCCTTGAGGCTTCTAAGTTTTTGTATTTTTTTTTTGCTTTTCTTTTTCTTCCCTTCTCTTTTTTCTTTTTTTTCTTTTAAATCGAGGCAGTGTCTCAAATGTGGTGAATGTGCTGATGTTGCACACTATAGAACCACCCACTCTATCGTGTGCTCTTGCTGCCTTTGCATAGGAAGTTCCTGCAGAAACATGCTGCTGGGACATTACACTTTATGCCATCTTGTTGCATGGCAGGAGTCCAGGCCAGCACCCGGGAGCAAGTCAATGTGTGAGATTAGTTTAATCCTCTCTCAGAACCCTGTGATGGGGAGGGGAAGGACAGTGACCTAGTGCCAGCGTTTATTTTGCCCACAAGTTTGGTTTGAATAGAGAGGAGAAAGTGGTGGTGGTGGGGAAGGGAGAGAGAAAGCCTTCCTAGAGTTCATTGGGTCTGGAGGGGTGCCAAGCCCAGGGGGTGGCTCACGAATGTGGACTGAAGAAAAGGGGGGAAAGGAGAGTGGAATGATGATTAGAAATCACAAATGAAAGAATCCCAAACAGGGGGAGAAGAAAAAGAAAACAACAAAAACTTCTCTGCTTCTCTGAATATGTGCAGCAAGGAAAAAAATTCCTCGCCTTTTCTAAGGGTCCTATTCATTAGCAGATGCACTTGCTCTTTTGCCAAGGGAAAAGGAGCACCCTGTGAACAGTCCTCCCTCTCTTGGGGAGGCACCTACTGGCTCAACCTTGGGGTGAGAGAAAATACCATCTCTCTGCCGCTGAAGCTTCTTTTACAGCCCTGCTTCTTGCAGGGCTCTTTGGTCTCTCTCTTGCTCCAGCCCTGCTCTGTCTTTTTTATGCCTGCTCTCCAAGGTGCGTGCTGCAGACTTCAGAGGGAGCCTGAGTGGCTGCTTCTCAAGGGGTTTCCCTGTGCCCTGCTTCTTCCACAGGAGCTGCTAGAAGCGTGTTTAAGAGACAGGAGCTCTCCCCCAGTCTTTGTGGTTCTAGTTTAACTCACACTTCTCTTCTGCCGTGCATAAGCCCCCAGTGACACCCTGAGAAAGCATACCTGCAGCCGTCTGCGCTTCCCAGCACTTTATTTTTCCTCCTCACACATCCTTCCAGCTATCGCAGGCCCTTGTGAGAAATAAAAAAGCACTGCACATCCTGCCCGTTCCTGTATGCAAAAAGCAGCTTGCAGGTAGGACTGCTGTTCCCTTGGCCAAGCTCACAAGCCCCATCCCCTCGTCGTAGCTGACCCAGCCGCAGCTTCTGCCTTCTGGCTGAGTGGTGCCAGCAGAGAAACGGGAGGTTTTGTCCCCCAGCTGAAGCTTAGACCCCAATGAGCCCGCACCCCGTGCAGAGATAGCAGCTGCTTTCCCTTCTCCAGCCTCGCGTTCCGTCTCCCTGAGAGCGCCCCCTGGCGGCAGCGCCGCGCCATGGCATGCGGAGCGGCCTCGGGCTGCCCTTCCATGGCCATCCCGGGGTGTCCTGCGGGAAGGAGCCCGTTTCAGGTTCTGAAGACAGAGCACAGGATCCCTGAACGCACAGATGGGGTGTTCTTTCCGTGCCACGGCCTTTTGCTGCTTCCCCCTAGTGACACACGTGCCCCACACGCCGAAAACACCGAGTAAGGAAGTTGGTGCAAAACCAAAGTTATAGGCTAAAAGTAAAAGAGATTCTAGCCACTGGTGCACAGGAGTGCAGGGATGTGAGTGTAATATGTGTGTGTGTGATTTTAATTATTCTTCTTTTAAAGCAGATGTGACGTTTGGACCTGAGTCCAAATCCGGATTTGAATTTCCTCCCAGATCAGGTTTCTTTTGTTCAGGGACCCCATTTTAATTTGTGGACAGCTAGAAAGACGGAAACACGCGTTCTCTGGGAGCAGTCAGTGTGATGCTGAGCTGCTACATATCAGCAGAAGTGACTGAAATACCACATGTGCGTGCTGGGGGATGCAGTGACAATTTTGGAAAAGGAGTTCCTGCTGCAGTGCTATAAAATGCAGTCGTTTACTCTAGTAAGGCAGAATGACTGTATCTGGAAGCTGGAAGCCTAATTCCTGTGAGCCCTGTTTCCTGCTGTTCTCACTGTCCCATGCTATCTATCAAGCATGCTTATTGCATTAGTTTTTACCTGTTTTTTGAAATTACTTTTGACTACTTTTTAGCACATCACCAGGGCTCTCTGAGAGCACCAGGGAGCTGTAACGGAATAAGATCTCTGACTGAGAATGATGGAAGGCAGAAGATAGCCCTGATGATTGCCCTTTCTGGGCTCCTTTCGACACTAGTCAGCAGAGTGCTAAAGTCCACTGAGGTCCCTGTTTCCAAATGATGTAATTTGGGAATCAGGAGTGCAGGAACTGTGTAATTCCAGAGAGGTTGTAGAGACTTTGCTACTAGCAGACAAGTTCAGGTGCTCTTGCCCATCAGAATCCAAACTGGGTGCATCAGGGTTCCCCACCCCCAGCTGATGGAGCCATGTGCAGGAACACTTAAATCCAGCACATCCTAGCATGACAATACAAGACACAGCTATCCTGGGTTTTCAATTACTTCACAGGAAGCTGTCAGGAACGAAATATTCCTGGAACAGCCCTCTAAGTCTAGGGTTTAATTCCCCTGTATGTTTTCCTAAAGCAACCTCAGATTATAACTCTGAAAGTGAAAATCCAGGGGGGTGAAAATTGCTATATGCTTCCCTGGTAAAGAGTGTATGTACCTGAAAGAGGTGGAGAGAGAAAATCCCATTCTGTTTTTGGTGCTCAGCTGTCCACTGATAAGTGTGGGTTTAAATTGTGTAAGATATAATTGATACTCAGCCTGAATCATTGTTCTGTAACTGTCTTCTGGGTGAAAATCATTCTTCAGGGCTCATTTTGCTTTACATTTAACTTAAACTGGATTGAGCTTTGTCAGCTCTTTCCAACCTTTCCCAAGTTATGCACACCACTTATCCTCATTTTGCATCCCTTTAACTACTAAAGCAAAATTCCCGATAGAGAGGAACCCTGTGTAGTACAAACACACAGGTTCATTTTGAGGACTGATTTCAGGACTGCAGAAAAATCAAGCAGTTACTTGCTACGTATGTTATTTTGTCTATTGCAGGATTCATTATTATTAGCCACTTTGCACAAGTCAGGGGTATACTTTGTGCCCTAAGGCAGATGGCATTAAAGCCAAGGTAAGGATGCTGTGTCTTTAACGCTGCAGACAGCATTTCAGGTGTTTCACCTTGTAAATACATTCAGCTGGGGACTGGTTAAAACTCCAGCCCTGGTCTTTGCCTTCCTGCTTCTTGGCTCCACGGCCTGAACCAGACTCTGATAACAGTAACAGCTGTGAGTACCTTGCCATTTTCTTTGTGTGGCAGCAGTCCCTTGTAACCTGTGTTACTTGTATCAGTGTCATGAACACAAAATGTAATCCTTTCTTGCTGAATTAGGCACCTGCCGACCTTCTCCTAACACCATGATGAAGACTTTGCCTTTTTCCAGCTCTTTTGGCTGAAGGGTAGAAGCGCTGGGTCTGTGTGCAGATGCTTTGCTGTGTGCTTAGTTGGTGAATGCGCAGCAGTATTTGCAGCCAGTGTCTTCAGTTGCTATATTTGTTTTGTTTCAGTGAGTGTTACTGTAGGCATAGGCAAGTATTGCTGAAGGATGATTGCATTAATATTGTTTTTTCATCTATACATTAAATCTCAAAACATATCAGAGTTGCGGACAAATGCTGTTAGTGTTATTGCAGAGGAAACTGAGGTGTAACAGGGCTGTTTTCAGAACTGACTGAGTTTGTTGGCCTCATTTTCAGGAGGAGGATGTCTATCTCAGCTCCGTCATGCAGAACAGAAACACCCAGGTTAGTATCTTCATCCATCAAAGCAGCTGCCTTTGGTCTCATTTTTCTTTCAGCAGACTGTATTTTTGTTTAGATTTCTTTTCTAACTAGCTTGAGGGAATGCTGCCCCAACAACAGCAGGAGCAGTTAAATTTTTGAGTGTGAGATTTATCACGGTTTCCCCCCTCTGATGCATTCATTATGTCATTTAGTCTCTCATGTTTGGGGCAGTTAACAAAGAGTATATAATGCCAGGTAAAACAGTATCCTCTGTCAGCTGCTTACTGCAAATCTGCAGTGAAACTGATGTGTGTGGTTATCAAGTGTTTTTTGTACATCAGAAACATCTTGGGATGAAGTCCTGGTGCAGGTTAACCACAGTGTGAGTGACGTTGATGTCAACTAGCAGTTAATTCACGTGGAACTCATGCACTGGGTCTACTTTTCTCCGTGTTTCAGTATCCTCATCCTGCTGTACCATGCAGGTTTGCCTGGTGATTTGGCACAGCTGCTGGTTCCATCTCTGGGAATGTTTATATGCACTCCTTGCTGTTTGTGACAGCTGCTTAGATAACCAACACAGCTCTGTATCTTCCTCGACATGAAAGCAAAAGCATTATTTGAAAAGCAGTTTACTGATTTGTGTTTATAAGGGTTCAGATTGATTTTCAGAGGCTGTTAAGCCTTTCCTAATGCTCATTAAGAACTCACTGAGCAGGGGGAGTTGTGGCTGTGTGACAAATTGTCTCAGGGCTGTCACACAAAGGCTTAATGTGACCTGTCATGCATTATTTAGGCTCATGAGTGATGGAGGAAGAGAAGTTCTGGAAATAAGAAAGGGTATTTAGGTGAGGAAAACTATGTTACGGGCTTTTGGTCCATAATGGGTTTAAGCAAAAATGATTGTTAGACTGGCATTAGACCTACAGGCAATTTAAAAGCAGTAGTTCCTTAATCGTTTAAGACAGTATGAGTATCAATACACGTGTTCAACAATACATTGATGTAATTCCAGGAGCATTCTGTAGTGTGGCTGAACTCACTGCAGTGGGAGAAGATTTGGGGTGTGACTTCACAATTGGAAGATGTCTAGAATGAATGAACTGTGGAAAGATTTTCACCCTGTATTAAGTCTGTGTGTATATTTTAGCAAACACATATTTTTCTAATCTGATTTTGTGTTTATATGATTGATTTCTAATTTATTAGGGGTTGAAAACTGTCACTGGAGAAAAAATGATTCCTTCAGTGCAGATAGAAGGCTGTCTGTTTGATTTAAGGTCTGTTGTTATGAGTGATGGTGTTTGCTCCCTAAAGCTACTATACATGCAGGCAAAGATAGAATTATGTGGTAGACACACTAAATGTTTATTAGTTTTTCAGGGCTAACCACGAAGAGAAAATGAAAAACAGAGGGAAAACAAAACTCTTTTTCTTCAGGCTTCCCTCTGACAAATGCAAGGAAATATCTCTAGGCTGGTTAGTGATTCACTGTCCATGATAGAGGGCCCTGACCCGACCTGCTATTTTTTGCATTAAGTTAGCCATTGAACTGATCAGATCTGGTAATTTCCACACTCCTTACCAAAAAATGCCAACACAGAGTAGTTATTTGGCCCTGTGCTTAAAATCCTAGTTGTGGCCCCATCCCCAGCTTATCTGGGTAGGAGAAATACTCTTCTGAGTTTCCAGGGGTCACCACTGTCACAGCCTGAAGAAAAGAGGAATGGTCCTTCATGGTCTTCCTCTTAAAGGTGGTGTGCAGGTTTCAAAAGGTACCTTTGCTTCTACCTGCTTGTGCATGCAGATAAAACACCTACAATTTCAAAGGGATGGCAAGAGTAAAATCCAGCCTCCAGCCACTGAACGTGTCTCGATAGCTTAGATATTTCTCATTGCTCCTTGCTCTTGGTGATCTCTGATACATACGTCCTTCCGGGATGCTTCCACATCTGGCAGAGATTGTCCATGTGTGCATACACATACACATGCAGAAAGACACCAACACTTTTCAACAATAACTTTGTGTTGTACGCTAAGACTTCTTCCTTAAGAGGCAGTGTGCTTCGTATTTCAGTTCATTAAAGTCAGAACAGTTCATGCCAAAGGGATCAAGAACCTAATGGAAAAATCAGTCTTGGAAAATGCTTATTTGGAAAGGGTTACTATCACACCAGATGGTTGGCATTGCTTTGCTTATTAGATTTGCTAGTGCTTGAGAGTGATGGAACACTTCAGCAGATCAGAAGCATTAAAGAAGCTGAACGGTTTAGGTTTCCCCTTTGCTCATAGGTGGAAGGTAGAGGAAAAAAATGCTTTAAGAGAAAAGCAGCAAGATGAGGATTTGCTGCTTGCCAAGATTAGCCTGGAAAGGATTTGACCAAAATGAAGGACTGGCACTGGCAGACATCATCTTTGCCTTGGGGAGAGTAGAGTTAATTAGAAAGCCAGAGCCAGCCTTGCAAAAATCACATTTGTGTTGTCATGTACACCAAATAACCCAAAAGAGTGTGGTCTGTCTCCATAATAGTGACTTACAGGGCCAAATAACACTTCTCTAAACCTTTGGCTAACAGCCATAGAAATCATCTTTAAACAGATGCTGTCAATGTGAAAAATCATTATATGTATTTGTGTGGAGATAGATATCTATATTAACATTCCTAACCTGTATTACTAAAATAAACTCTTTTGGCTTTTCTTTTTCCTTTAAGCCCCACTGACTCTTTGCCATCTCTGTGGTCTGTTTGCCTCAGCTCAGTTTTGTTCCCCTTCGACTCATAAGCCCTTTCAATGACGGCACCAGGAGAAATGAGAACTCTTGAAGTCAGCTTAATTTAATGTGAGACCAAAGGTGTGTTTGGGGATGTTTTCCACTAACTGCACAATTTCAGCTTTCCATGTGTTAGGAGTACTTTTCAGTTGAATTACTATAGAACTCTTTTTTTTTCTTTCTCCTGTTGTGTTATCACATGGTTAGGTGATCAGTGCTGTGCCTCTGTGAGGTATTTTATTACAAATTTCTGGGTAGCGATTGGGTGATGGTATCATTTTGTCCAGAATATAAACAAACTGTTCTGTGGGGCTATCTTATTCATTTTTCCCCTGACAAACTGAATTCTTCAGACTTAATTTGGTCTTTGCCTCACAAGTTTACAGTCTGAAAAAGAGATAAGACAGGAAAAAAAAAAAAAAAGGAAAATAAGCAAACGGAAACAGGAATTCTTGTTAACTATTCCTGAACTGTTGGAAGGCAGTTGTTGCCTTTTCTAAGGAAGGAGTATACGCAGGCCCATCTCTGTCTTGGTCTCAAGGTGGTAGATGCACTTGGAAACCTTTCTTGCCCCTTTTCCAGGCTGACCATAGGCTTCATTCTACAGTGTGATCTTAAGGTGAAGGGTAAAATGTATGGGTGTGCCTGCTCAGCGCGGATCTGAACCACTGCTTTGTCTGCTGGGCACTGACAGTGATTTGTGGTGCAGGACCCTTGGCAAGTGATGAGCTCAGCAGCATGAAGGAGTTAATGAACATTTGTAAAACGTTATGAGATCCATGGCTGTAAAGTGCTGTATGATTCCCTCTGGGTCCTCCTGGCTCCAGCTCTGTGGGATTCACTCCTTGGCTCTGATCTCTTTTCCTGCACTCACCAAGTCCCTTTCAGTTTGCACATTTGTGTGGAGCTCAGGGCTTAGTGCTGGCTTGAGCTGGTCTTGTCTCATCTCTGTGCTGTTCAGCCCAAACTTAGAAGTCCTCTTTCTGAGCAAGGGGTTTGGAGAGTCTCACTTTCAGACTTAGTCTTGGCTGAGTCTGGTTCCAGAGACTGCTTACTTCTCTCTAGTTTGGAAAACTCTATTATTCTTCATTGCACAGAGCTGCTCTGTGTGCCTGTTGTGCCAGTTTGAAATTTCTCTGCTGGTCACAGTAATGTTTCCTTACTCTACATCTTCTTTATCTTTTGTTGTAAGAAATACTGGTGCAGTGGGAATTCTTGCGTGTTACACTCTATGATAATCTCACAAGTGAGCTTTTCCAGCAGAAACTTGCTGGTGTGGAGGCACAGATGACCTGGGTGCAGGTGACACTGTTCTCTTAAGATCCTTGGATGCGTCCAGGGCAGTGTGTTGGAGGCCCATAACCTTCTCTGACACCAAAGAGAAGGAGCGGTCTTGTTGGAAGTGCACAGTGAAATCCCCTCCTGACCTTAATATGGTGGTGTCAGCTGTCTAGCTTAAAGCATCACTATATTTACATTAATACTTCCACTTCCATCTCCTAGTGCTTTCCTTTTTAGTGTATTTTCTTACTGAGCTGCTAACTCTAAGGCAAAAGCTAGCAGGTAAAGGGTGGTTTAAACAACAACAGAAAGATCAAGGCAGAGCCATTCAAAGCAATCACAGCCAACATTTTCATTGGCATCAATTCAGGTAATTGTTGTGACATGTATGTGACTTACAGTGAAAAAATCCAGGTCTGAGAGCAAGGGTGATTAGATAAAGGTATCTTTATGATGGGAGCAGACCTTGTTAACAGCCTGTGGCATTTATGTTCCTCTTAGATCACTGGTTTATGATCAGAAGCTCTCTAGTGGGAAACAGAACTGCTGTTTTTCAATATGCACCTGACAACATTTTGTTTCAGTGACTCTTTCTGGCTCTGCTCATAGCCACCTCATTTGATCTCGCAGTAGTCCAATTCCAGCAAAGCAGGGGTCTCTGTCCTCTTGTGTTGTCTCTGGGAAGGATCTAGGAAGGTTGGAGAGGAGCCCCAGGGAAATCCAAGTCAAAGCAAGGCATGCTAGTGTGAAACAGCAGAGAGTATGTGCACATAGCTGTTCTGTGTCTAACTGATTTTCCCATAGAAAAATTTCTAACAGAAAGGCAGCACAGTTCAAGTATGGATTTATCAAGAAAACTCTGGAAACTGTAGCATTGGATGTGTTTATTTGGATGGGGCTGACGTCCTGGATTATATTCTGTCCCTTTTTAGTCTTGGATTCCGTGAAGCTAGGACAAGTAATGAAGATCATGACGATGCTGTGCCCTCAGCACGGTTCACTTACCATTGCTATATAACAGTTCATAAATGGATTGACTTGAAATACAGAGTTTTAGACTTGTGAACAGAACCAGTCATAGGTATTTACAATCAGTAGCTTTTTATGCTTATTTGAGACTTCTCCTTCTAATCTGTGGGGACTGTCAGAGATTTAAGAACTCTGTGCTACTATGAACTTCTTCAGAAGTTTGAAATTGTTTGTATCCTGGATTTGAGGTACTATTCTCTACCTTTAATAACAACAATAGCTGAAGTCAGTGAAGAACAAACAGCAATTTTAGCCATTGGGGAAGGGAATATTAATGAACAATTTACAGACTCCCAGAGCTTTGACTCAAGTTTTGGATGATGGTTCAGCCTGGCCTCATAACTGGGTGTAGACAACATGAGAAGGCTGCAATTCAGTTAGACCAGTGAGGGCACTGCTCTAAGGAGAATATTATGTGTGGTCACTTTGGTTCTGACCATGGGTAAATGCTCCTAGAACATCTTGTAATAACAGAGAAAATGGCTATCAACATTGGAAAGCCACTACATGCTATGCAAGTCTGTAATAGCTCATCTGAATGCAGAGGTATCCACCCCTTAAGTCTAAGTCAGGGAGGATGCAGCTGAAGAGGTATTGGGCTGCCCTCTTTGATGCTCCTTTGATATCACTTGGAACCAATTAACTGACTCCTTTGGAGCAACCATGGTCTTCAGCCGCAGCTCAGTGAATGGAGTTCTTTCTTTTATCATTTTTGAATCAAGTACGCTAAGGAGACAGGATAAGGTCCATACTGCACAATTTGCAGAGGTACATAAATATGTCTGTTTTAAAAAAAGCAAAAACTTGATTAAGAATAAATTGTAAAATAAAGTCAGTATTTTCCCAGTCTGTTCAGTTGTTTAACTTTGTGTTGTTCTTCTTCCTTTCAGCTTTGGTACAGTCAGTTCCTTGTATGTTATCTAGTGGATTTTAAGGGGATTATATGAAATTTCAGTATCAATAGCCAACATCTGGCTTTCTGACAGTCGTGTCTGCATGAAATAGAATTTATTTGCAATTCAGGAGCATCGTTATATTTGTTTCAATATTTCAAAAGTATATGTCTGCTCATCTTCTGGATTTCTGCAGGGATATGGACTGTTTTCACTGTGTTTTTCAAGTTGCTGTGGTAACAAGGAGATACTGCACTTAATATTTATCATGCGCCAGATCTGTGCCCTGGCTACTGGCCCAATTCTAGGAGGTATTTAATACTGCCTGAAAGTGTCAGAGTGCTGTCAACTCACAAGTAAACCAGAAGTAACTGAGGGATGTAGTCAACATCAGTGTTGTGATAATGGTTGTATGCCTCCTGAGTGCTGTGGAGGGACACACATTTGATGTGCTTTTTCAGCTGCTGGCATGTGATAGGTGATACAAGTGTCAGCCAGACCTGCTGAAATAGAGAAATCTGGTGGAGTTGTCCTCAGCAAAAAGAGTTTGGATGCTTTCAGTAACTGTTCAAGTGAATTACACTTTTCAAAGCTGCCGTGTTTTTAAGCAATTAGAGAAATACTGATCTTCTGATAAAGGACTATACCTGAATGTTCATTTCGAAGTGAAGGAGAGGAATGCTGGTATTGTATTTGAGATTATGGAAAGCTGTAAAGTCCTGCACTCTGGTGTGCTCTGGGCTTTTTTTTTTTTTTTTTTTTTTTTGTGGCCATGGAGAAGTTGCTTGTGCATCTAATTTTTCACAACTAGAAGATACAAAACAGTATCAAGCCCTGGCACACAGTGATTTCTTCAGAAATGCAGGTGAATACTTTGAAAAGAGAACACTGGCTGCAGAAGGGTAGGGTGGAGCTTGAGTTTAAAGCAGAATCTGTGATTAATTTTATCTTAACCAGTGTGTTTCACTGTCAGTTTTACCTGAAGAAAGCATTGGATTGAGACTCAGAAGCCCCAAATTGTATCGTTGGTGACTGCTCCAGATCAGGAGCATGACTGTAGGTGAGTTGCATCATATTCCTCTGCCTCTGTTTCCCACAGGTAGTTACATCCAGCTATTATATAGTGTAGTGAGAGCTAAGTGTGATTTGTTATATTGAGAGAAAATACACAACACATACTTCTTAGCATCACAGGTACTATAGTTCCAAAGCTTGTCAGCTTGCCATTAGAGGTAACTATAGCTCTTTATGTACTGGGAATAAAAAGCTAATCGAAGCAACAGTTAATAACTGTTTACCTTCCAGTTCAACCTGGTTACATGGGTATTTGAATAGGAAAGAATGACCTGGAGTTAAATGATGCGTTAGCTGAGATCACATCTGTGGAAGGCGCATGTTGAATAAAGATCACCAGTCTCAAGTTTAGTTGCCTTAGTGATGCTACAAATAGCCAAATCAAAGAAAAAATTGCACAAGAATGTTAAAACTGCTTCTCTCTGATCAGGAGGTCCCCCCTTTCTGCCTGTAGGTGTAGTATCAGCAAAATATTAAAAGTGACCATGAGAACAGCACAGAATGTCTCACTACTACTGAATCTCTTGAATTTGGGACCTTTTACCCTATATGTGCTCCTGGTTCTTGTGGGTTTTGATGTAAATCATACAGTTCGTTGTGATTTCTGTTTTATGCTACCATATAAGAGAAATGAGAAAATAACACTTTTGAAACCTCACGTTCCAGCAGGATGTAGATATGGGGGAACAAAACAGGCAGTATGCAGGAAATAAAGCATGTCTAGATGTGGTTGGTGCCATACAAGTTCCAAGTATTAGGCAATGGGATAACTAACTTGGCTTCACCAAGGGCAGGTCACACCTGACCAACCTTGTTGCTTTGAATGTAAGGATAGAGCACAGCCCTCTTGAAAAGATCTTGGAGATACTGGTGGTTTATAAGCTGGGCATGATCAGCAGTGTGCTTGGATCTGAACAAACTACTGTAGCTGTGTTGTGCAGCACTCTATTGTATGGAGCCTGTAGCTCTGCTGCATGAGCCTGGTTCACAGTGGGCTCATTTTCTGTGTCTTTCAGCAGCAAGTGGAACAGAGCATTAATATGTCATTCCAGACTCAGGGTCATCTACTGTGGGACAACATAACCACACGTGGATGTTCCCTCGGCATGCCAGATGTGAATAAGTGTTGCTAAAGGCAGCACTGATCAGCAGAGATGAGCGTCAAGAATAAAAGTAACTGAGCTTCAGTGGATGCAGCGAATGAAAGTAAACCTAATGGAGTGAAATGAACTGCGCAGAGCTAAGTGATAAAATGCTGAGGTCTTAAGACGCAGCCCAAAGATGGGAAGTGTCCGTGATTAGTCTGGGATCTGGTCTGTTATGTCTGATCAGAGTGAGCCTGATTGTGTCCCAGCTTATGACAGCGTAGAGAGAAGAGCGGTACAACTTGTGCACCATGTCATTCTACCATTTAAATTACACCATTCTCATGTCCTTGAGATCTTTGCTGTTCCTCATGGTTACTTCTTAGCAGATACCTATGTCACCTCTTTGTTGTGAGACTAATGAAACTATTACCAGGAATCCTGACAATGTTTTGGGAAAATCAATGATGTAAAGAACGACTGTTAGCACTTGATATGCTTTGCAAGCACGCTAGATAGAAGGTCATTGCTAACAGAAAGAATTATTTTCCTCCTGTCGATAGCATGGCTGGAAGCTGTTAATGTCACACAGCCCTGTGCTGGGCTAAGAGAAATGAGTGGTGTGAAACCTGCCAAGTTTTACTCAAAGGGCTGTTGTTCATATCAGAAACCCTACAACCTCCATGAACTTAAAGGAAGAAATAGGAAAGGAAGTTTTATTCTGTCATTTCAGTATCTGTTATTTATTTATATTTTTTAAAGCAGTTTTCTGTTTTTAAATGAACTGAAATGTTTATGTGAAACTGTGGATGTTCAAACATTGGTGATCATAGAGAAGCTGTACTCTGCCAATACAAATACAATCCAGGTGTATTAGGCAGATGACATGTGGAGGTAGGAATGTTTTAAATGCCATTGTATACAAGATACTAGCAAGATACCTGGAAAGGGAAGGTACACAGCAGAAAGGCTCTGGTAGTGATTTGAATTCAGACTGGGACTGTTTGGGACAAAGAATCAGTGAAAAAAGAAAGGAAGTGAAGGAAGACATCTCAAAAGGAGTCTAGGAGCAGAGGGAGAAGTGATCTTAGTTGGGTACACTGCTTACACTAGGCAACAGTGACTATCTCCTTCCATATGATCTAATCAAAGTTTGTGAGAGATGAAATGAGCAATGTTCAAACCAGGCTGCGTGACAAGACTGACACTATGATGAAGAACTTGAGGAAGAAAGCTTTACCTGGGCTACAGCCCAACCTAAAACTCTGAGAAGACATAGAACAGCATCATCCCAGCGTGAAGCATGTTTGAGATCCCTGTGATGTAAATCAGTGATGATTAATAACTCTGTTAATGCCAGAAGGCACATAACAAGTCAGGTCTTGATGTCCTGTATTCTCAGTAATGCTATGATAATTAACACCGTGGCCAAAGAGGGAAGTCAGGTAGCCAGGATGGAGCAAGGAAAGAATGAGGAGGACAAAAATGGGAGATGTGCAGTTTCTAGGCAGCCTGCTCTGAAGATGACAGCCCGTACACAATGACTATCTCCCTAGAGGTTGTTGGAGGTCTGACTGGGCTTGAAAAGGACAGTTTTGTAGATCCAAGCAAACAGCTTGAGCTGTAAGTGGAGACAACATGCGGTGTTCTTGTTACACAGTGCCTGGGAAAATCTTACCTGTATACAGTTGTGACAGTGCATTGGGTATCAAGAAGCTGTGTTGTTCAGAGTGCTGCTCTGCCTTTGAACATGAACCATATCATTTGACAGGGAGCTGAGATACTGCAGGAATGCCTGTGGGGCTGTGCTGCCTGGCTCTGTGGTGAGCGCCTGCTAACCCAGAGAAGCAAGGGGCAAGAGAGCCACCAAGGTGAGAGCTGGACTCAGCAGCTAGGTTGTCTGAGGCTGTGGAAGTAGATCAATTTCCCCAGAACCCTCTGAATCATCATTGTATTTGGATAGTCTGCTGGGCTTCCTGCAAACCCGTATATTCTCTCTGAGCATCTTGAAAGCATTCTGGCCAGCACCACAGGTAGAAGTTCCCTTCTGTTACTAGTATTCTTTTTCTTGTATTTTAATTTAATTTCCCCTATCATCCCTTCTTTTTTCCGCTGCATGTTTCCTCTTGAAAGCTGAGATTGTACAAACGGATGTATATTCTTCCTCCCCAAGTGCATGTAGCCTTTTCTCTGCTGTGTGAAGAAATTAACGTTTGGGCTGAAGTGCACCTGCAATTCCCATTAATGTAACAGAGTGAAACTGACCCATTGGTAGAGAGAAAAGCTCTAATCTCCCTTTGTCTGACATCAGATCTCAGGGGAGGAAAAGAAAGAGATTCAGAAGATGGTAGGGAAATCTTTCTAAGCAGTGGCAGCACGTAGGGTGCATTGGCTGGTGATTGAGCCTGCACATCAAAATGCAGCTTGTGTGTTTAACTAACTTTGCCACTAGGTGCTTTGCTCTGAGCAGGCATACAGTACAGATTCTTACTTAGTGTTTAATCCTGTACAGGTGTCATCCACAGATGTGTGACTCAGATGGATAAGCTAAAAACTTCTGCAAATCAAGCTGCATACAGAAAGAATGTAGAGGGGAAGAAAAGGAGAACTGGAGGATAAGAGGAGGGGAAGGAAGGGCCTTGTTCAGAGTATTTCTTGTATTGATTGATGAGAGTAAATTCTGCAATGTGTTTTTTTGTTTGTTTTAATGTCCTAATTATCCTTGTTAGGGCAGTTTGTGTTGCTGTTTGGAATTTCAGTGTGGACAGAAACAAGAAGTCTGAAACACAGATGAAGTACTAAAGAGAACAGCAAGCAAACAAGAAGTTTGCTGCTTACTAGTGCAGTGTGTGAGTGTTGTTCCTGTCCTCTGTTCCAATGAAACAAATTCTGACAAAAGTTGTACGTGAAAAGCAGTTCAAAAGAGAAGTTCCAAAGAATCTAAGTACTGTGTTCCAGACAAATTATTCTTAGGAAAATGAGTCAAGGTATTTGTTAAGAATAATGTTTGTAAGGAAATAACTTCTTTATTTTTTTCCCTCATTTATCTGTTCTTTTCTAATATATTTATTACTTGCCAAATAATTTGGACAGCACACATGTAGCATGCTTCTGCTTTTGTTTGGGCAAGCTGTTCCTGATTTGATGTTTGTGGTGCCTCCAGATGATAGTTTTCTTTCCTTCTGGAAGGAGTGACTGAAGTGTGGCAATGAGGGTGCTGTCAGTAGGTCATATGGAAGAATGTCTTCACTAGGCTGAAGGAAAAAATAAAGTCTCAAGAGAGGATCATGGATTTCAAGTGATGTTTTGCTTACTGTGTTCAGTTAATAGATCTGAAAATGCAGCGAGGACAAAGGGGATAAAAATGTAAATACTTTGTGCGGTGCTTATCTAGAATTTGCTTTCCTGTAAGTATTTACCCGTCTGCTCTCTAGCAGGATTGTGAAAAGCCATCTAGTTCTACTAAAGATAAAAGCCTATGCACAGGACAAGGTCTCTTGTATCTGAGCTGTGGATCTCTTTTGCTTCAGGTATTGCAGGAGCTGACTCGTGAGGAAAAGATGAAAGAGTTATGAATCATGGTAGGTAATTGATTACAAAATGGCAATAGGTAGTCTACTGCAAGAGCTGCAGGATGGAGATATTTTCAGGCTGTCTGCATGTAGTATGCAGTGCCTTGTTCTGAGAGTGACAGGAGCTGTGATTTTGCTTTCAGTCCCTTGTATGAGTCCCTGTCTCGTATTAATGAGATTACATATTTTTCTTTGCCTTCAGACTCAATTTCTCCCAAACCTTGCTGTGACTACCGCCTATTAGTATCCTTAATGTCCTCTTCCTGCTCTTGGCATTCCTTTCAAACCTCTCTTTCTGATGGTGCCTTATAATTATTACCTGAAAGGATCTTTTTCTCTGCCCTTCCTCATAGTGAAGGCTGGTGTGGTCCAAAATACTTTCCTAACTCCTCTTACTTTGTGCAGCAAGTAGACTCGGTTGTCTCTTTGCAGGTGGAAAAGATCAGTGTCTTTTGCATCAAACTTTGTTTTCAGCTGTTTGTGACAGAGGCTTCTCCATGCTCTGTGGTGCTCTTTAGCTGAGGATTGACTTCAGGACACTCATGCATCTTCCCGGAGGGCAGCAGCCTCAGGGACAGGCTTTTGTGGCACTTACCACTTCTGGGCAGAATTCCAGTCATACTTGCTGTGTCAGGCAACCAGCAAATCTTGCTTTGATGTACAAAGGATAGGTAGGAAGATATTGAACCAATAGTCCTTCTGATTGTTTTATATGGTGTGTATTCACGTAGTTTGAATTTCAGCATCTCAGCAGTTCATCTGAAAATTGGAAGTAGGCAGAAAAGAGCAGAGGAGACTGTGGCATTGAAAGAAAATATGCAGAACAAAGTTTCAGTCTTCAAGATAGCTGGATTCTAAGTGTTTTTCTTCTTTATAATAGGAAATGAATCCCAGATCCCAAATTCTGTATCCCTGTTATAAGTTTGCGGTAGCTGTTAAAGCTGAATAAGTGTAAATAAGAGCAAAATTGGGTCTTCAGAGTTCAGTAAGAATTATGGCTATTGAATGCAGTTTGTTGAAAAGGCATGCTTCCTGATATATCAAATTGCTACTCCCTGTTGCATTAGCCCTCTCAGTTTTAGGGAATGACACCCAAGCACTGTCCAGGTCTGCAGCTTGTAAGGCTGGGTGTTTACAGATCCCAGTGAGCCAGAACACAGGATCTGCAAGGAGAACAGGAAAAAAAAAAAAAGTTGAGTACCAAAAATAAATCTCATAGTCCAGCTGGCAAATATTCCCAGGCCTCAATTGCCTTTGGCACCTCTCCACCCCCCAAGGTCTCCAATGGTTCTGAGGCCCCCACCACAAGAAAATCAAGGGTTTTAAAATACAATAATTAAATAAAATCTTGATGTCATTTGGGTTAGGGAGTATTGGAGGCTAGTGTTGTATGAGTGTATTTGCACATATGCACCCTGTTTTGTTCAAGTCTGAATTTTTCAGTCACTGAAACCATCAGTGTTTGAGTTATGGTTGCAATACAGATCTGATCCCTTTTCAGTGTTGTTGGCATCCTTTGCAGACAAATCAGTCTTGCCTCTGCCTTGCTTTCCTTTACGCATTTGTTCAATTTGCCCTCACCTCTGGGTTTTCCAGAAGATGCCCAGAATGGACTGTTTAAACAAGTAATAGATGCATCCCTTCTTGTCTGTGAGGTGCAGGACTGCACAACAGAGTAAAATGTGAACATGTTGGCTCTCTATACTGTTCTGATCTTTAAATTTATTCTAAGGAGGATGACTCCAAAGTGATTATTTCAGACGGTGTGTTCCTGGTGTTCTCTGGCAGCAGTCTGCCAGCTCTCTTCTGCATATCCTATTCACATCTAGTTCAGTAGCTATCCTGTTGGAATTTTTGGAAAGGTACTTGAGAAGAGAGCGGGTATAACTAATTCTTTTGGACTAATTCAACTGATGTAGAAGCTGACTTTAGTTCAGCGTGTGTCTATTTACAATCAGCTACTTAAAAATTACAGTTAAGGTAGTTAAGTTTTCTTAAAATGTATTTTCTCCCCAGTTTTCTGACAATTGCTTCCTTATCACTAGATGAAGTTTTCTACCTTACTCATCCTCTCACAGTTCAAAGCTAAGGAGGATTTTCAGTCTTTTTAAAGGAAAGAAGAGTAAGGTAATGAAAGTTTCTACCCCCAAAAGGAAAGCTTCAGTAATGAGCATCACAAAGCAGGTTTATTACAATGGACATTGCTCTTCAATCTCGACAGTATATGCACACAATAAACTTATCTTCATGTTTCATGGCCAGGTGGTGGTGCTCACTGTTGCATATGCTGGAATAAAGCAGAGTTCTATTTTTTTTTTTTTTTTTTCAGCTAACCCCTGGCTGAACCATCAATGTTTCTGTGCTAACAGAGTGAAGGGGACTGGAGAGGAGGAAAGTTTCATCAAATATGTAGTCTCTTCTTTCCCCCCCATTGCAGATGATGTAGGAACTATACTAGATCTTCAGTTCTTTCATCTGTTACTTGTATGGTCTTGTTCCTTTCTTTTCAGTGACGATAGCGATGTTACTCACCTGCTGACATTTTAAAAAATCGTTTTCGTGTATAATGTCTGACAGAAGCCTGAGTGATACTGGGACTTTGGGGACACAACTGCAGTCTGAGTTCCACAGTTATCAGCTCCCTGAAGCAGAGAGACCCAAAGCTGGAGTCATGCTCCCTGGAAGCAGAGCTCAGCAAATAGCTGTAATCCCTCTGCAAAAGAGCTATGTTCTTTTCTCCAATAACATAAAGCTGTAGGTATTATAGGGCACTGACATGTTTGGGTTGACCTGAGCAGGTAAGGAAATAAATGGTGAAATGCACACCAGGAACCAAGCATACAGAGTGCTTGTCAGTTAGCATCCTACCTGACCACATGGTCAGGATTATTCCATTTGTTTTTCAAACTGTACCCTATATATACACTGCAGTATCCCGCTGGCTGAACCACAGAACAGAATAAAATGTTTGCCCTATCTATAAAGGCACAAACCTATACAGAGCAGATGACAGACTGAAGTCTCAAATCTTCACTATTCAACAGAGTAAAATGTTTGCCCTATCTATAAAGGCACAAACCTATACAGAGCAGATGACAGACTGAAGTCTCAAATCTTCACTATTCACATATATGGAAGTCTTACCATTGGCTGCAATGAGACCAGAACCAGGGAGGAGAGCAAAGAAGTTTCAGTTTCCTCCAGGGATTGCAGATTGATTTTTATTTATTTATTTATTTATTTATTTATTTATTTATTTATTTATTTTCAGTGTCCAGATAAAGAAATTCCACAGATATAGCTCCCACTAACTCAGGGTCACCATTGCAGAGATGTTGCTGTGGTGCAGGGATACTACCGTGGTTAGTTGAGGCACTGCTGTGTCCATCTAAGGACTCAAATGCATGTGCACTAGATAAAGTGAAGTGGGAGAAGCTACTCAGTGGATACTACTTTGTGTTATTTTTGAGCTTCTCTGAAATGCCCTCTGTGCTTACTGGATGGTTATTCTGACTGTATTGCTGTGGTTAGAGTGCAATGCACAGGGCAGCACAGTTTGTGTTAATAAAAATCATTAAAAAAAGGCTGTAACTGTAACAATTGTTATCCCCTTATTCAAGTATAGTATGTTTACTGTTGAGACAGATGGGTTTGTTCTGGGCTCCAGAGACTTTGTGTCACTTTTCAAAAGCTTTATTTTCTTATTTTTTCTATCTTTATTATTTCAAGATTCTAAGGCTCCCTGCCAGTCCTAAATTATCTTTTTTTAAAATATTTATTTGGCTTCCCATTGAAACCATCCATTCATCTAGTTTCCATAAAACCCCTAATAACCATTTCAAAGTTTTTGTTCTTGGTTCTTTCCAAACCCATAAATACTGGTTTGAAAACCCAACCTGAATTCTGTGCAAATAATCCTCTCTACCACCCCTTCTCCTCTGGTTGTAAGTGAGGCCTTCAGTGTTTTTCTTCTCAGCACTTGTTAGTTACCAGTGGTCCACGTGTCCTTCATGCTTTTTTCAGGGGAAAAAACAAGTAATTGTGGCATATAAGCAACTGATAGGTGGTATCTAATGGACATAATGGATGCAGTAACTATGCAGAGTTGCAATATGTGAATTAGTTAAAGCACAGTAGTACTCCAGATCTCTTTTTCTCCGCCTGTGCGAGGAGATTGTATGCTTATCAGCACCTCTCAGCATTTGTGTGGCAGAGACAAACCAAGCCCACTTCCCACCCAGGAGTGCTGCTAGTGCACGGGGAATGTCTGAAGGGTCAGAAACTGCCTCAAGAGAACATAAAACTTGTGTTCTGATGAGCGGGGAAATCATAGTCATGCACTGGGGCAGTGGCCAGCTTTGTAGCTTGTCGAAGTGGGAAGGATGAAGCAGTAGAGACTTTTTGTAAAGATCCCTTTTGACAAATATCAGAACCCTGAGGAGATGCAGTTCTCTAAAGAACTGCCTTTTGGACAAGAAACCAGCTCCAGTGTCTTTTTACTTAAGGATAACATCTGCTTGTTATGAGAAAGTTTTGTTCCTGTCAAAAGCAGGTTGCCTTTTGCTAAGCTCATCCCTGTTACACTCAGAGCAGGGTGGTATGGAGCTCAGTCAGGATGCAGAGAACTTGTGTGCAAGCCTACAAGAAGGTAATTGGGTTCAGTCTTCTGACTTTTCTTTGTGTTTTGTTGGCTCTTTCTTCTTTGTGTTGCGTAGATGCTAGGATGCATTGTCCTTACTGTGATGGAATTGCCTTATTCCACCTTCTGTGCTTGTGGACACTAGGTTTACTGCAGATAACCAGAGGCAGCCCTTCACTTAACGAGTGCCTAAAGTGAAGTGAATCCAGGGCCTTAAGTCCATCTCATGTCCTTTGCAGGTACTCAGTCTTGTAGATTCATCAGCGTAACTGTCTTTTCAGAAGCTAGCTGGTGTCACAAGTAGGAGGGCAGACCTTGAGCTATTCTAACTCAGAGGAAAAAAAATGTCTTCAGAAGCTTTGAATCCTCACCAGAGATAGAAGCAAATCTTCCAATATGCTTTTTCTACATAGAGATGCTGAGTGGGGCCTCTGGCCAACATCTGAAAAACCAGGGCCTAAAATTAGGACCCTAAAATACCAAGAGCAGCAAGCAATTCCAACTGATACCAAGTTAGGAAAAAGAGCCTGAAATAAACAGATTCCTCAGTAACCAAGATCCTGTTTTTGAGACAAGTGTTCATTCTCACAAATCAAAACATCAAGAAACCAGGAAAAAAAAAAAAGAATGAAAACATCAAATCAAATCCCAGCATCCCAGTGATATTATCAGCCAAAGCATGTCTTAATAAATGTTTTCCAAAATTCCTCAGGGAGTTCCAGTGAGCCGTGAAGAGGATATTGCTCTTTTCTGAAGTATTAGATTGGGTTTTTTGGAATGCATTACACTTATTCCTGTGTCCTATTTGTTCTTCTGTTAAGTCATGAATTTGATGTATAGCTTTTTTGTCCCTCGTGAAGTTTTTTTCCTTTTCCAGGCTAGTGCTATAAGATATATATTTTTAAAGCATTGTTCTTCTCATCTTTCTGGCCTTGTGATGGCTAGATGATCATTTGCCTCATTTGGGAGGTAAAATTGTAAAGCAATTAGTAACAGTAAATACACTGTCAAGAGGATAAGATTGATGCCCGGGGCCTATCTTGCTTTGATAACTGTGTGTATTTACATTGTCTGGAGCAGTCCTGTTCTGTGGGTTAAATTGTTGGGGCTACTGAAATATAAATGTCAGAAATACTCATAGGAGTGACTGCAATCCTGAGAACACCTCAGAATTCTTTAGAAATAGTACTTGGATCTGGTTTTCAGCCCTCTAAGTCTGTGGTGATATTCCTTTCTGCATATGGTAAAACTGGCCATGTCAACTACACTTTTATTACTTTTATGTCTGTATGAGGAACATATACACATTAGGAACAAGTGGAACACATTAAAAACATTATGGATGAATGACTAAGCAAGAAGGCTCTGGAAGCTTTTGGAGATGATTAGCTCTTTGTTACTGTATTCACAATTGATACCCTGGCTTGAGCATCTAACTAAGTGTTTATTGTTTGATCTGAGTTGCTGTTATTGTCCCAGTACTCTGCTTTTCAGTCAAGATCTTGTTGTACAGTTACACAACCAAAAGACAGTTTCTGTCCCAGGAGTTCATGTATCTGATTGACTCCATGCAAAGGGAAGGAGAGAGGACTTGTATGGGACTGAACTACAGAGTTCCCCCAAATAAGTGGATGTAACTGCTCAGGTTGCTTTGGACATCAGTTAATTTTTTTGTATGTACCTGCAGAGAACATAGGAGAATGAGTGTGATTACGACATTAGTTTTCATACTTTTAATACAGGTTGAATAAATAATAACTTCTAGAGTTTATACCTTGAAATCTATGTGTGAGGGAGAATGTAGAGGGTGCCCTGAAATATGTAATGAGGAAAAATGCTATCTCTCCATGGTTGCTCGGTACTGGAAATACAAAGTCATCTCAGACTTGCACAGCCTCATTTCTAGCTATGTTTTTTTGCCCGTTCATTATTCCTGTTCTCACCATGTCCCGTGCCACCAAATTGCCCTGGTAACTTTAGACATGGCAGATGAGATAGATCATTAAAAAAAAAGAAATGATAATAATGAAAAATCTCCCAGGACAGGACAGCTGCTATACATGGCCAGTATATTGTTGGGCTATACTTAACTAAATGCAGCGTGAGCTTCCTTTTTTGACAAGGAATCTGATCAAGGGCTGAACTCTTCTGCAGTCCCTGATGTTGTCTATCCTCTCTCTGTAACTAGAAAATTCATTAGTCCCTATAAATGGAGAATGGTTGAAAAGCTGAATCTTCCACAAGCCTTACTGGCAACTTGCTTTGGAGTTTAATTGAGAGAGCTATGCTCAGAATCTAGAGACTGGCACTGTTGCAAAGCCCTAGACAGACCCTGACACAGAAAAGAGGCTTTTCATGACACTACACCCAGAAGAGTCTTTTCCATTTTAAGTTCAAGTGCAGTCATGGTGACGGTAGTTCTGTCCATTGTCAGTTTATGGCTGAACATAAGTGTAGTTTTAAAAATACATATTGGGTTTAAATGCAGCACAAAATGTCAGCGTATTACTCTGTGGTCTGACAACAGCAGCGTTCTAATAAAATCACAGCCCTTTAACTTCTGGAAGGCAACACAGACAGTGATACTTCTGATATTGTAAGTTATATTTTCTCTTTATGGCTCTGGCAGATTTCTAGAATGTTCAATGACATCCAGACAAAAACCATCTTAAAGAAACCTTAACTCTACCTAGAAAATTATTCTGATGTTACCTACATTTGGAGCTTTCTCATGCTGTTTTTAATAGACTGATTTCATGTTTAAGGGATTTTTTAAGTGTGTATGTGTGGTTGGAGAGTGTTACATTCCTCTCCTCCACCCTCATTTAAGAAACGTGCATGGTGGGATGTCCAAAGGAATGCACACATCTTAGCTACCACGTGAAGCACTGCACTCATACCTCTGAGCTGGAAGACCTTATGATGCCTCCATCACCTTCGCAGTGCATACCTGTCGATACCACCTTTCCTGCAGAGAGGTGCCTGGCAGCAACACAGAAACAATGGAACAAGATCACTTTCACTGCCATGTTCCAAAAACCTCTGTGGCTCCTAAGTCCTACTGTAGCTGTTGTTAGCTTCAAATGAAAGTAATGAAGGTGACAAGAAGTGCACAATGATTCCACTGTGAGGGCTGATGGGGCAGGCTGGGTCCCTTCAGCTTGGGAAGGAGACTAAACTTGTGATTTAACACACACTGCCAGAATCTTTGGGTGTGGCACTGCATAACTACTGCCTCTGCCTCTTTGAGATTCAGATGACCCCTTTCACCATTTCCCAACAGCTCTGTAGGTTCTTCTGTATCTCCTTCTTTCTCAGCTGGCAGCAATTCTCTTTCTCCAAATAAGCAGGCATCGATCTGATGTTGTTGAACGAGTCCTAGGGCAGTTTACATCTCCCCATTGACTGTATTAATTCACTTTGTAAAAGTTGAGGGCTGTTTCCGGCTCTCTTTTTCCCATCTGCTTCAAGAAATACTATGTAAAGTTCTCACCCTAAAAAATCACTCTAATGTAATAATTAGCTCTTAAGTAAGATTGATGTTGAAGCTGCACTAAATATATTTCCTAAAATTTTCTTGAGTTCTTATCAAGAGAAGTGCTGAATCTTACACTTAGGTATTCAAACTGGATGCCTCTGCCTTAGCCTAACACAGCGTATGCCAGCTTAACAAAATGTAAGTGCTACCTGTACAGATCAGCTTGAGATCTGCTGACTTGATGCACTAAAAGTCTGTTAATTCTTCAGCAGTTTCTTTTCACCTTAATTAATATGCAAGCACTTACTGTCATCCAGGCAGATACTTCAGTGAAATTTCCTTAGACATAAATTGTTTTGTTTGGTTCTTTCTTTCAGTGGTGTTTGAAAATGAAATGAAATGAAAGAGCTGGTTTAAATTTTTCAATTCTTAAAGCTGCTTTATGTAGAACAAACAAGTCTAGGCAAAGGAAGGAAAAGGGTGCTTGAAATAATTCCAGAAAACTTAGCATTATTTTCAAAATTTGGACTTACAGTCATTTTCCATCAAAACTGCATTTTGAGGAGGTTATAACAATTGTTAGACTACAAAAATTCTGTCAGCTTTTTCAATGATGGGGATAGTTTTCTTGCATGTCATAGCAGATTCCAACTTTAACTTTCAATTTACTTTTCCCTCGAACTGCTTTAAGTAGTCATTCACTCTTGGACTCATGCTCTCTTACTTTATATTAGCCCAAGTTGTCTCTGTACAGTGTCATAAAAGGACCAGTACAGAACCATTACAGCTTATCCCAGTATTGCACCATTTATTTATATAGCATCAGTTAAAAATTTTTGGATTTGTACCGGCTAAGATATGTAGCAAACCACTTTCAAATAATTTATTTATATTTGTTCAAAACTTTAGAAGTTTTTTTTTCTGCCACTGGCTTTCTTTGAAGGTAACAGACCCAGAGTTGATGAATCAGCCTTCAGTAGAGCTATGCTGATTCACACTGGCTGAAGATCTGAGTAAATTCAAAGTTGTGTGGTGTTTGGAGTTGGAGCAGGAACCTTAAATCAGAGGTCTTTTCCATCTCTAACATGTGGGTATGGCAGAAAGGTTATCCATTGGAAGGCACATGTGGTATCGTAAAAAGATAAGTGCTGCTCGGTTCTTCTGTTTTGTGGGTGCTGTAGTTAGCAGATCTGCTGCCTAACTTGAATGCCATGCTATTTCTTCTGGATCCCAGTGACTCATGCAGACAGGCTGCTTCTACCCTAAAGAGAGGGAATGCAGTGTTTCCTTCTTTTCTTTAGGGACCTTGTCTCCTTCATCATCAGTAAGAAAATACTGTCTTTTTGCCAGGCAGAAAAGGCAAATCACCACATCACCTTTTCATCCTGGAGCCAGTCCTGGAACTTCTGGAGCTCAGGCTCTGGTAAACCAGGAAGCATAACTCATGCATTTGCTGCTTATGAACGAGGTGGCAGCCAGAATGCCAGTTTCAGACATTTCCCTGGCTTTCTGCTTGCTTTCTGCCACATGGGCGACGTCTCTAATGTAACACTCACATCCTGTATGTATTATTGTCTGTCTGGAGGTGCTCAGACATGCAATTGTGTTCCAGAATTCAACATGTCACCACGTGCTGTCTGCCAAGTGCCCTGAGCCTTTGGCTGCAGGGACGTAGCAGTTTAGCTTAGTCTGCAATGGAAGAAGGTTAAACTGAATCAAGTTGGAGGGAGCGTGGAAACAGGAGGGAGAACAACTGTTTACGTGGGTTGGTAGTGATAGTACAAGGATGAATGGTTTTAAACTAAGATGGGAGATTTAGGTTAGATGTTAGGAGGAAGTTTTTCACTCAGAGGGTGGTGGTGCACTGGGACAGGTTGCCCAGAGAGCTCGTGGATGCCTCATCCCTGGAGGCATTCAAGGCAAGGCTGGATGTGGCTCTGAGCAGCTGGTCTAGTGGTTGCTGACCCTGCCCACAGCAGGGGGTTGAAACTACCATGATCTTTGAGGTCCTTTTCAACCCAGGCCATACTATGATTCGGTGATAAGTAATCCTGTTGTAAATTAAGAGTGAAATTACAAACAAGAAACAATTGTACATTAGCTAACTGTAGTAAGCTGCAGTATCTTCAGTGTACTGTGTAAGGCTTACCTCACTTTACCTCACTTTGGCTGTAAGGCTGTGGGACAGGAGAGGTTCTTTCCGATCTGACGTGACAGGGCTGTGACCTGTATTTGGGACCATGAGTGATAGTCTAATCTTGTGTTTTGCTTAAAACTGCAGCACATGGACCCACAGGCAGACATAGTACAACAAACTGTCTTCATTTTCCTGCCAAGGAGATGGAACTAATACTCTTCTGCAGTTGTCATGCAGGCAAGATTGTTTTGTCACCTTCAGCTTTCTGCACAGAGGAGTTAAATCTCTGTTGCCCCTTAAAGCACTGACCCGTTAGTGAAGGATCTATTCTGCCCTGCAGATAGTATTGTTATGAAGTTAATTTCTTGCTCGAGGGTCAAATAGCAGACTTCCTCCACTCACACTTATGCAGAGCCAACCCCTTTTCCGAAAGTCAGCATACTCGCATTACACTGTGTTCAAAAATCCTTGCTTTTCTCAGAATATTTCCTTAGCTCGTTTGTTCAGTGTGGGGCACAAGGGAAAGCAATTAATGCAGCAAAGGTGGAAAATGGAGGTAATGGTGCAATCTAATCACTACCTCACTATGGAGGAAGCTGCATCTCTTCTAACCGCAGCGGAGGTGTTTAGTGCTTGGGCTTAAGGCAAATATTTCCTTATCACCAGCAGAAGTTAGACAGGATGTGCCAAAACCAGCCAGGTCTTATAGCATGAGGAAAACAAGAGCTGCATGGAACTGTCATCAGCAACAGGAGTCCTCAAATTTAGGCTTGGCTTTTCTGACTGTCCTTAGAACAGGCAACAGGACACATTTCAAAGCTGTGGAGATGAAAGTTCCACAAACTGCAGAGCTAGTGCCAGTCATTGCTTTTAACTCTTTGAAGACTGTAAGTGATACTTGACTGAAAATAACACTTGAACCCTCCAAACTGTTTGTATCTAGCAGACAGAACAGCGATAAACTGAGCGGCCTAATCTCACTCATGTTATCTAAACATCAGTGAAACTTGCTGTATAGATTCTTATGACATTATTCCCTCTATGCATTGAGGTTGGGGCACTGAACGCTGGATTTATGTCATAAACAGGCATGAAAATCATTTTCCTTGTGTTAATAAAGCATTACCAGGTGATGAGGTTCCTTAGGAAACAGCTGTTGTAGCCTGAAATTGTTCAGCAGAAGTGTTGTGAATGTTACAATTGAAGTATCATCAAACTCCTAAATCAGCTCCAGTAGTGTAAGGCTGGAATTACACTGTTTTGGCTAATGTAACAAGTTAAGTGGACGCGCAGTGAGAATGCAAGTACAGGCCTCAGTTGCTTCAGTACTTTTACTGAAGTATTGCCTCTGAAATATAGTTCTGAAGTCTTGCTTCCACTATTGCAGGCGGTCACGTCAGATCATGCTCCTTATGAGCTGGTCAAAACTCATGTAGAGCTTTGCTCTGAGTGGCACCCTGCGCATTAAGCTGTGGTTCTGCTGGCCGGCTGTAGTTAGCTTCTTTACTTGTTCCTTGGGTCAAGTCCAAGAGATGGTACTTCATTCAAGGTTGCTGAAAGGACACCATCCAAACGACGTTTCAGGAAATGCAGGATAAAACCTTGTTTCTCTGCAGAGTGATCTATAGATTTATATATGCTGAAACCAAACTGTGCTCACATGCAGTGACTTTCCAGCATGGTTGCTAAATGCTGGCTTTTGGTGCCCAGTACGCAATTTTCTCAGAGCTATTTTAATTTTTAAGTCCCTACGAAACTATTAACAAGATTTCAATAATTACCGAGGAATTGTAAAAGTACCAATTAAAATGTCAGATGTTTGCTGTATCAAATGTCAAGTTACATACTTCCATTTAATGAAATCAGTTTCCAGTAGAGTTCATAACATCATCATTGACCTAAATAGTCCACCTGACAGCTTGCCTGCCATCTTGAGCTGTAAATCTGCGTAACTAATGGTATATCGAAGGAGAAAAGGTCAATAAATGCAGAAATGTGTGGAGAATCTAATATTTCCTTGGCACTTGTTATTGGTTTTTTTTTTTTTTTCCACTCTTCTTTTCTTTTATAACCTGTCACATTAAACTAGTCACGCTTGGCAAGACCCTGAACAGGACAGGTTTCCAATAAAGCTGCAGCCATTCGCACCACACAGCATCAGATGAACAAAGGCTGTGACTGCAGATCTGGGAACAGACAAGGGGAGACATCTGTTCTGGAAATGCAATTTAGGAAAGAGACATAAATATATGTAAATATATTAAAATGAAGAAATGCTAGAGACTACACAAGTCAATCATCTCTTCATTCACAATTGAAAAGGTTTTTGATGAATTTGGTTTTGTTTTGAACAGAACTGCTACTGCTGAGAAATGAAAACGCATTGGGATTCTGAGCAGTAGACCTGGTAGCCTTCCCATCTGCCAGTACATATTTTTCCTGTAGTGTTCTTAACACTTTGCTGAGTCCAGAAAGAAATGACTCAGTCAAAAGGACTTCCTCCATCTCCCTTGGGTCATTATTCCATAGCCTATTAGGTCTCCCCATTAAGAAATGTTTCCAATGTCGTTTTCCCCATGCTTACTTTGAAAGTATCATTCCGCAAGTATTATTCTCTAAACAATACTCTCCCATCATTAGTGTTTCCATTTCTTGTGGGCTTGTCTGTAGTTATCATGTACCCTCCAGTATTTCTCTCTGTTGAGCTTCAAATGTTTAATGCATTTAACCTTTCCTTGTGTGCCAAGCATGGGACTGGCACCAGGATATTTGTAAACCATTAAAAAGGGTAGTGCCTGTTAAAGGTAATTACTTTCTTCTGATGCTTTTATGGTAAAGGTTATGCTAGAGAACAAGGGCAGCTTCTATTCTGAACTACGTGGAAAAGATGCAACTGCTAAACAAGAATGACTAATAAACAGACTATATATAGTAATATATTAGTTTAGTATCCACCCTTGATTTAAGTCCACAAGGGAAGCAGTTAAATTTAATAGACATCAGCCTCTCAAAGACGTAGCATATATATGCACACACAAGAAATTCCAACCCAACTGATGAATATTATCAGGTTTATTAGTATTCTGTATTTTAACTGCAAATAATATTTCTAAAACCACTAGAGTCTTTTAGACTGTGGGAAACATTGCAAATGTTACCACACTATGTCTGGATGCATAATATGTATGTGTTTTTGTATCTCAGCATATTTGGGTTTTTTGAACTTTAAGATTAACTGTGAATTTTGTCGAGTGTTCAAAGCTCACTTCGGGGATAATTATATCATCACTGCATTGCACGTTACCTTGTATTGCTGATTTGTACTAAGTATATATTTTTAATTAAAGGTAGGGATTGATAGATATCTCTTCAATTGAAGTTGAAAACATTTAACATTCACCTTTAAGGTGTTTGATCAGAAATGTACTAAGTTTAAAGGCTGAAATTTTCTGTGGCATATTTTCCATGTGTCAGACACAATATGGTAAGTGTAAATGTTACGATCATTTCAGTTAATATGCTTAAGCTGTTTCTGAAAACAAGGAAACAAAAACATGCAATATAAAAATGCAAGAGCAGTCATACCAGGTCAGACTAGCTGTCTGCCTAGCTCAGGATAGTCATTTTGACAGTGGCCAGTATGCAAGCATTTTTGACACTTCCTTCATATATTCTCACAGCCTCCAACAGTTTGTGGCTGAGAGATTTTAGAACCAGACACAATATTTTGTACTTAATAGTCTTTGAGGGATTTTCCTTTGGTGACTTTGTTTTTGAATCTGTGTAAGCTTTTGGCAACTAGAGCATGGTGAGGAGTTCCACTGTTTAAATACACAGTGGTTGAAGAGAGCTCCTTTCTGTTTTTCGAGCCTATTTCCTGTCATTTTCAATTGAAGGTCCTGAGCTGTTACATTGGAAGCAATCATTTAGAAGTGTATCTGCCAAACCCCATCTCAGCCCTCATTTCAGAGTTGTAATAGTCAGCTCAGAACCCTTTACCATGTAGACAAACAGAAATATTTAAGATTGCTTGTTTCTCCATGAATTACTTCGCATTCACTTATGTTTATTGTCATCTGCCAGACACTCCATTGTGTCATCTTCATCCTAAATTTGTTATAGTCATCACTAAACACCTGGATGCATGTTATCAGTGGAAAACTGTCTTCTCACTATTGTCTTTCTTTTCTAGATCATTGCATAATGCATATTTTTCTTGAGTTAGAAATTTTAAGTTTCCTTTGAGCAGTTCTAACATGTTCACATGCTAGAAAAGAGACTTCAAATGGGAGACAGAGCTGTCACAAACATACATATAGCTACCCCTGTGAGCATTTCAAAGTGTTGTGGGACATGTTAGAGGAAATGAAGTAATACTGAAAGAAACTACAAATGTTCAGCTTCACTGAAATATTACTCCATTTTATTGAGGTAACTCGAAAAGACTGATTTTTGATACCAAGAATCAGCAGATTTTGGCTAAAGAATGGCATATCAGACCCAACAGTGACTGGAACTGAGAGTGACTTGCTAAAGAAATGAGTAGACTGTTGTGTAAGTTGTAAAAATAATGTTCCTGGATTAAGAATGAATGAGAACCAGTCTAGGAAATAAACTTAGTGAATGGATGTCTGCACATGACTGAGTGAGGATACACGTGCTGAAATTGAAAACCATATTTAAATGCTTTGCTGGACCTTAGCAAATGGCATAGTTTTCTGTAAACTTTATTAAAAATGTATATGAATTGTTTGCAGTGTATGGCCAGGGATAGTTTGAAAATAACCTATCAATCATTGTGCTTCTGACTATCGACCTTGACAGATCATCAGTTGTTTTCTTCTTTTTCATCCATTTCTCCCAGAATCTCAACCTGCAGACTTTGTTGGTCTGTTTTGGTCCCTGCTGAACCTTATCAAGAAAATGTCAACAGGATTTCTATCCCCCCCTTTCTCCCCCAGATGAAGTTTCTTAATCTTCTCCATTTCTTCTCCTCCTTCCTCTCCAAGAGGTCTGTTCCATGTGTCCTGTGGAATTCTGGCTTCTTGTTCATATCTGGAAGGAAAACGAATTTCAAAATATTGGAATTTCTCAGAGATCAGAAATTCCTTTTTCCAGATAGTTCTATGTGAAAGGCTGCCAGTGATTTCTGTGGCACTTAGATTGCCTGTATAAGATTGTCAGACATATAAAACAGCATCTGTATGGAGGAGGGTGCAATTGTACAGCATCAAACCCACCACCTTGCCACCAGGTAAGGTACCCCTCTGCTCAGAAATAGTAGCTGGGGTTTCTAGTGCCTCCTCTTTGTTCCTTTGTTAAATCTGTTCCACAATAGTAGCTCCTTTGCTGACTCAATTTAACATTTCCATCTGTAAAGGTAGTGGATATCTTCACTAGAAATGGGATTCTCAGAAGTTCCTAAGAGAGTCAGCTGTCAGCTCTCAGTAAATTTCACTGGGACATTTTGACCCAAGCTTCCTGGTAAAGGGGAATTTTGAGTTGTGCCAGATGCCATTGTTCCTTTAGACGATACTTTTTTCCCAGCATGAAAGGAGAAAAAATAATGGAAGCAGGGAAGAGTACAGTAGGAAAGGAATGAAAATAGTCCCAGTATCTCCCTTTACCCAGTCTCTGAAGCTAGTGTTTCCACTATCACTGTCATTTTTGCACTGTGAAACTGTCCGCTTTCCGAACTCTTTCTGTTACATTTCTTGAGAGAGCAGAAGAAAACAAATTTCACTGACTTGCAGTAGAAACAGGGGTAAGTGGGGACAGAAAGTTCAGTTTAGATGGGATAAATAAGAAGATAAACATCCCAAAAGAAATGTACAGGGTGGCAGAGCACAGAGGTGTAAGAATGATCTTGTGGAGGTTCTGCTTCTCTTCTGCTGCATCCTTTCAATGCCAGTTGTGACCACACTTAGTTTTACAGTATATGATTGACATAGGTTTTCATTCTCCAAAGCATGCACCTCCTCTAGTCATTTCCACCAGTATGAGGACACTTTCCCCTTTCTTTTATTTCACTCCTTCTTATTTTCTGTCATAGAGGATAGTCAAGGCTTACACTTACACAGATAAGGAAGGTATAAGAGCACATTAAGCACTTTGTTCCACAAATGATGGTAAATTGCCTTTTCTCTGTTGGAAAACAGGAGTTCAAGGAGACTTAGCTCACTTGTTTACAGCACTCTTAATCCTGTGACAAAGTCAGACATAAAATATTCTTACAGAAGTTGAGTAGACAGGAAGGAATGATAAAATACTGAGCAATGGACAAAACAAAAAAGAATCAGATTAGTTTCAATATGTCCTAAGGGACAACAGCAAGTTTCAGTATTAAAATTTAAACTAATTTCTTGAAAAACTGGAAAAATGGGAAGCTTTGCAGGTGTAGCTTTATTTTATTAGGGTTATTCATGACTGGGGAAAGCTGAATAATCTCAGAGGGATCCAAGCCAATGGGGTCTCATTTCAGGGACAGGGTTTTGGAGTAACAAAGTGATGCAATGAATAGGTAGCAGAAATAACTGGGGAAGATTCAGTTACAAGAAAAGAAGAAATTCCTCATTTTTGCGTGGGTGGTTCCTAACGATATACAAACATGCACAGGATATTTGTTGGGCAATGTGGTTCTAATATGTGTTCTCTTTAAGTTGCTTAGTAATAAGTCTCAGAAGGCCACTGGGATATTTTGCTTTTTTGTCTTGCCTCAGTGCGTGTGACTCCAGCTTGCAGACTCCAGGGCCTGGGTGATATATTTTCATTACAACTGGCTCCTTAGTCCCCCACCCAAAGGTGCTAATCCAGGTGCTATTCTCCTTCCTGCTCGGCATCATTGGCGTGTTTGAACATTAAATAAGTGCAGGCAGCAACACTGTGGCAACTCCCAAGACAAAGATGTGAAGAAAAAGGAGGTTCCTTGTGGAAAATAAAGGAATATAAACATTCTGACCTTCATAAGGGGTTAAAGACCTCTGTTAGACTTTGCAGCAGTGGGTGAAGGATCTTTCCAGTAGGAAAAGGAAATCAGTCTCACACAACAGAAATTTCCATGAGCATCAACTTAACAGGAAAGAGAAAAGGCAAAAAAAACCCAAAAAACACCAAGAAACCAAACCAAGAAAATGAGCCAGATTCTTGGAGAGAGATGCTGCTGGGGGATGGAATGTAGGTATGTGCCTTTCAGAGCCTCAAAGTAGGGAACAGAGGAGATGATTCAGGAAAGCCTTTCTGATCACTACCTGGCAGGATAGACTGTGTTCATGACTCTCACCAAGCTGTCTGTGTGTGCTTGGAATAGGTTTGCATCAAAGCTGTCTCTGAGTACTCGATGTTTTAAGGCAGAGGAAGGAGCTTTCACAGATAGCTGCCCACCTGGTTGTTTCTTTCTAGCTCTCCTCTGTCCTAGTGTGCATGAGCAGTGGAAAATACCACTAGTGTAAGACAAGCAGCTATATGGCTGAATTCAGACTTCAGTCTGCTTTTAACCAGAACTAGCTCCCTGGGTTTCAGTGATATATATATTTTTTCTCTTCTAATTGACACTAGTAGAAAGAGGAGAACATCAAGCGATAAAAATCTCTTCCAGTAAGTAGTCCTGGATCTGTCTTTGCCATTAAAGTCTCTCTTCACAGCAGGGTCTTAAGAAAGTTCAAGGAATGCACGTCTAGATTCAGGAACAGGCACAACAAGTCTAAGTGCCTTCCTGAAGCAGTGCCTTAAAATAACTCCACCAATGGCCATTTGTGCAGTGACATTTTGGAAATGTGCGCCGCCTTATTAGAAAACTTGACTGTGAATACCAGGCAATCTACTGCGGTTCCTGGGATGTCAGCCCAGAATCCCAGCAGCCTTCCCATCCCAGCGTAACTCAGAAAGGCAGTTTTTAAATTAAAATCTTCATGTAAAATAATAGATGCTGCAAGATGGGAAGCCTCATAAATTGAAAAATGTCAGTTGGTTTTGCAGAGGCAAATGAGAGGTTGTTTATTTATTTTCACCTCATAAACATTTCAGAAGGGATTCTAGCACTTTGTTAAACTGCTGCAATATTGGGATCTTCCAAGTTTATTTATACATACCTAGTGAGCTCCCAGAAGTAGCTGGAGTGCCTGATTTCAGCAGCCCCTCGAGTGGTGACTGCGTACTTTTGTTGTTGTTGCACTAGATTAGCATTCTGATAGACAAACCTGGGTAGAGTGAGCACATAAAGTGCAGACATCTGTTTGCTGAGGAAATGTGAAAGTCCACTAGTTAAACTCTCTGGTCTAGGCTCACTTGTCCGAAGCAGACAGGTAGTTAAATGACCTTGTGTGTCCTTCCTTTTGCAGCTGCAGCTCTGTTTTCTGTTTGGAGCTACTGACTTGAATTCAGCCCCTGTCCTACCAGCAGTTCACCTGCCACACACAGCGCAGCCAGGTCCTGCACCAGGTTTGGATTTTGCAGAGGACTCGCTATGAGGCAGGATCCTACCCTGACAAGTGGTTCAGCTCTAGTCCAGGTTATTGGCCAGATTCTCAGCTACTGGAAAACTGGGTTGATTCAAAGTCATTGCGAAAATCTGCACAGCTCTGTGCAGTGATTTATTTCCATTTGATTTCAGGATGTTTGTGCTCACTTGCCCCTCTGGAAACTTGCTTAAGCTAATGGAGTACAGAGGTGTTTCCTTTGATCTCAGCTGGTCTCAGAGTGCTCCAATTCTCCTGGACCACAATTTCATTTAGGTTACACCAAGCTAAATGCTACTGAGGACAGAGAGGCTGTAACACCACTATAACACTGTGAGACAAAACAAACCAATTATTTATTTTTCTACATTATCCATCCCCCTGTGCTTATGTTTTCTGGTTTTACTCTGCCTAAGCACAGCGGGTCTGGCTAGTATTTCCAGACCCACATCCTCCTCTGAAGTCAGTCTGGCTGCCAGTGGGGCACACTCTGGAGCTTGCTGGCTGTGGTGCCCAGGGTACCCCTGCTGATCATCCCCCCAGTTGTATTTTTGAGGTAGTATCAGTGGTTAAGCTTTCATCTAGTGAAAGTCAGCATGAGCCAACAAAGTCAGCAGTTCTGGGCCAGTGACAGGGAGATAAGTGTCATGGGCTAAAGCCACAGTGCAAAAGGTTTTTGCCTGGGTGTTAAGGGATGTGTTCTTGACAGACACCAGGCAAGGTTAACCATCTGGACAACATCTCCTGTGTCTGTGGGTGTTTTCTGTTCCAATATTCTTGTTGAGCCATATACCTCCTTCATCTGGAACATCTCCTTTGATTTTAGTGAGTTTTTCTGGATTTTCCCCAGCATTGAAGAGCATTTGGATTGTTGCTTGCAATGCTGGTGCTGCCTCATCCCTGCAAGGACTGTGGCAAATGGGCCAAATGCAAAGTGGAGGTAGGCAAGAATATCCCCCGTTGGTAATTTTGGGGACAGATTTTGAAGTCCTGATTATTTTCAGCGCAAATAAAATTTAATCAGAATGTAAGCTGTCCAGGAAATGTGTCATAAAGTGGGTGTCCAAAATGAATATGAATTCGGTTTCACTGGGGCCAAGGGGAGGTATGGCGTGGCAAGAATAAAGAAGGGTAATGCAGAGTGTGGGTGTAAGGATATAGCTGCTTGAAAAAAAAAGGAAAAGAGCACAACCTGTGGAGACTTATGTTATCTGTGGATCTAACTAGCAGCGTTCTGGTGAATCAGTTGATGTTACTACAGTCATCTGTAGCATGCAGAAAGGATGAATCACAGCTCATGGGTTCTAAAAAAGCAGTTAGGACAATTCCCTCCATTCCCAGCTCTTTGGAGGTCAGTACTTAAAGCAGTGCTTGTCATCCTCTGTGGGAAGGGAAGAAGCCAGTGACCTGTGCCTTGTCCCCTGGAAAGTCCCATGGGCAGGATGCGTTTTGTGTGCTCCAGAAAGCTGCTGTGACCACCTGGGTGCCAGCACTCAGTAAGTTACTGTAGCTTTTCCCAGGAACATGCTTTTATCTTGCCAGTACTGTCACCCATGTCAGCCACTCAGAGAGTTAATGTCCATCCTTCTGCTGTGCCGAGGCAGTTACATTGCTGAGCAGTGTTCCTTCTGCCTTTCCACTGGAAGGTGTGTGCTCTTCTACTGCAGCGGGAGGGGAAGGGAATGTGCTAATGGCCTGTACGTAGAAGGGTGATTTTTCCTGGCAGCACTTTTAGCTTTGCTCCCAGAATGTGTACAGTTATCATTTATGCTCCTTTAAATTCTTTCCTTTTCTCAGAAGAGGTCGGTGCATAGAAAGAGAATTTGGATTATCTGGCTGCTGGCACTAGCCTGCATTTTCCATTGTATGTGCTTGGAATACAGTTTGGTATTGTGCCTCTCTTGATTTGTTTACCTTTTCCCTTCCCCTCTTCCTGCTGCCCACAGTAAGTTGTTGGATTCCTCTTTTAAGGATAAACTATGGCTTTTTAAGATTAAGTCTAAAGTAATTTTTACAATTTCTTTGAAAACATTAGAATTGCACATTTGATCTCCTGACATGAGAAGAGCCCACGGAAATGACCAAGAGCAATACACATCTCAGATCCCCAGGGTGCTCAGAAGACACCAGATCTGGGTCCTTACTGCTGGAAGAGAGAATTTGAAAATGTTAGGTCTGATCCTTCTTGATCCAGGAGCAAGGGGACGATGGTACTGATAAAGGGGACTGTCTTTTCTGTTCAGGTTTTCTGTACTCTAGTTCTAAACAGAAAGGGGCTCTAACAGAAGAAGAGAGGAGATCTCTGGATTAAGCTGGATGTAGAGCTTTACATGAGGATGCTCTTCAACCTCTCTGAGCTCAAACATCTGTGGTTTTGAGTATCAGTGCTCCTGCCTTTCATATGTGAGTCAAGTATAGTAATTTGAAGTCCTGCAGTGTGGATTCAAATCTAGCCCCAGACTACAGAGAACAGCAATTATCACTGGTTCATAGCCCACTGATGGGTTCCTGGGAAATGAGAAATCCTCTCCTTATCTTGTTATAAACCAGTGTCAGTGTAGTGAAAAAGGCCACGTTGGTTTCTGGGAGATTGGCCTGGTCTGTCCACATGAGGCTGTCTGACATGAAGTGTAATGTACTGGTGCCAGCAGCTGCTAGCGGAGTGGAGAAAAGGGGTTGTTCCCTGCAGCCCCACGCTGAGCCCAGGGCTTGAGACTGGGGAGGCAGAGGGTAAACTTTCATATGCCATGACCACAGATGCCTGTGGTAGGATGATATACAGTTGTGATTCCTGTCCTTTTTCAGAACAAGCGGTGCAGATAATGCTGCTGATAATGCTGTTTGGCTCTAGAAGAAATATTAATTTAAACTAGAGTAATTTAGAAGAGACTATCTCTCCCTTGCTAGCTGTCCTGGCAGTGAGAGCCCTGTAGCAGATCTAGTCCCTGAGCCAAGGTTATTTACAAAACACTTCTAATTTGTGAAAACCATTTTGCATACATTTGGGTGATTGGGGTGTAAGAAAAGTCACTTTACAAATCTCTGTCTGCTATAGGAAAGGGAATTGTCATGGACTCAGAATATAAAAGCACTATATAGTTTTTTTTTTTTCAGTGTATCAAGTCATGTGACAAATTAGAGGGATACCAAATTGCAGAATTTCAACACAGTCAAACAGTTTATGCTCTGCTTGCATGGCGATTATCCTCTCAGTTTACACAGATCTTTGCACTCCTGTGGTGCTTTAATAACATCACTTTAAAACCCTGACATTTTGGTAACATGAGGAGTGGTGAACACTCACCGCACCTCCACTCATCAGTCACTGTCAGCTCCAGACCGAGGTTTCTTTGCTTTCTAACTATGTATGCTTAGCCTGAACTCCTTTTCTGGCACTGAGGATTTGACAGAGCCCCCCCAAAACGACCCAGGAAGCATTTGTTTGGTGTGCCCAGCTGCCTGAAGCCCCAGAGCCTGTGCAAATAACATGCTGTTCATTAACCCTGGCTGTACCCCAGGGTAATACAGACTACACTGTATTATTTGCACAGCACTAGAACTAGGGACTTGCTGAAAATAGAGGGGAAAAGAAGTAATACGACAGCCATTAGTCTGGGGAACTTACAGCATCGGGTAGAAAGAGGGATGAAAGAAGGGCAGGGATAAGATGCTTCACTTAGTGGTTTTGTGTGATAAATGCCTCAGGAGGGTCTGATTTTTTCAGTCCTTTCACTCAAGGAAGGCAGGCTTTGATTTTGGTCTACTTGTGAACACAAATAGCTTCACTGACTGCGGTACAATGCCAGCACTGTTATCAGGGCTTTTGACTCCAGAGCAGTTACTCTGCTTGTAACCTGACTGCATAAAAACTCGTCCTGTGTGTGGGATGGGAAGACAGGGGCTGGCTGGCAGCTGGCTGTATTTTCCACTTACTGACTCTCTGCTTGATCCACTGACTGCCAGATTTATCTCTCACTGACGTGGTCACTCTCTGCTCCTGACAGCACTGGGCATCTCTGTGCATTTTGGAGGAGCAGGGCTTACGTCAGTGGCATCCCAATGCATTCAGCAGTATCTGTGTGCAACCAATGCCATGCAGCTCAGCAGCCAGGCGTTCCCATGGAGCTGTGGAGCCATGGCATCACACCATCAAAGGCATGGATTTTTCCCTGTTGGATGTGTAGAGCTGAGAGTGTGCAGTCAGTTCCTTTTCAGTGGCAACCTTAGCAGCCTCCTCTTCTTTGTGTTCAGAATTCTCCTTGTGTTATTTATGGTATGCAAGGCACTGGAAACATCACAATATCTTTTTTTTTTTTTTTTTCCCAGTGCCAGCTGGGCTTTGCTGTGGCAAGGCTGTGCCACAGGCAGTATGGATGCTTCAAGCCCATGAAGGATCTGCTTGTGACTCAGCACCCGAATTATTTTGACAATGATGCACATGATATGATGCAGTCAGTAGAATCTAGACACTGGAGTTGTGAGCTTGGTGGCAGCATACTTGATTTGGGACTGCAAAATCGGGCTCGGAGTGCTTAGTCAGTATTATCTGCTCTGTTTCATTCCACTGGTTGGCTGGTTTTAAATATAGTTTGGATGCCTAATAATTCCAATAAGAAATTTCTAAAAGAACATCAGAAAAGCCATCCACAGTATTTAAATCACTATGTTAATGCGACTGAGCTCATGCGGCTAAGAGATTGCAAATCATTTTCAGATGCCGTCAGCGGCTTTTTCTGTGCTTGTCTATGTCCTCCCGTGACCATTGCTTGGAGAGCCATGTACACACTCGAAGGATTTGCTTTGAGCAGAGGGCTCAAATATCAAAGTGGAAAAGAAGCATTCAAACCTAAAAGCTGACCATAAAGCCCAGCACATCATTTTCAGAGGCAGAACATTATTGTTACTCTGCTGACAAACTTCTTTTGAGGGCAGCAGCACGGTCCAGCACCATTTGAGTTTTGTCTTGAAGCCGCACGTAACCAAAATAAATATATGGTTACATAAGAAACTATATTACGTTCTTGCTCCTGAGTTCCAAGTCTAATTGTAAAGTAAGCACAACTTCAGTGTGCTTGCATTCACAGAGGTAGAGGGCCAATCCCCTCCCACATGCAAGCCGGTAGATTCACACCTGGAATGTAGTGACTGACTAAGTGGCAGGGAGATGGTTTTGTCCCTTCTGCTGAGGACTGTGTGAGAGGTGGAGGGTCTCTGAGAGGATGGACATGAGAAGGACAGGTAGAGGGAGGCACTGAGCTCAGTGCTTTGGGGAACTGCTGCTTTTCAAAGGGAGCAGTGTGTGGTTTTTGGGCATGGACCAGCTTGGTGTGAGTAACCGAAGCGCAAAGGATTAAATTGCTCATGCAAATCAATAATGATTTATATAGCTTCATTAGTATGCCAGCAGCAATACCTATAGTAATAGTGGCTTGATGCTGTGCAGGATACAAGCCTGCTTTCAGCTGTGTGTGCCTAGGGGAAGAGGAATTATGTTGAGAAGCTGTGACAAACCTGTGCTTTTAGACCTAGGCTTTTAAATTTGGCAGGGGATAATTGTACTTCTTTGCCCCTGAAGGTGTTGTGAAAATATATGAATCATTGTTTATTTCCAAAGCACTTGGACACCAGAACTTTACATGGGAGAGGAAAACCTATGAGATACTCATGTTTCTCCTTAAACAAAACACTCAGCGAATGTATAAAGATTTGCTGCATTTGTGAAGTCAGTTCAGCTGTGCCACTGGTTTAGTTTACACACATTGCTTGAGAAGAATAAGCTATAATGAGAGAGTTTGGTCTGGGATTTATTTTCACTGCTTTTTATGACATCTATGGCATATAGCTATCTGTGTGCTACCCACAGAGCCATGACTACAAAATATATGAATGCAATATACTGCATGTTGGATGACCTCCCAGGCGAGAGTGGGCAGGAATAATCGAGGAGCTGATGATCAGCACTCAGAAATTTGTTTCTGTAATGGTATGTGGATCCACCCTGATCAGCAAGTACCTTCCTCCATACATAAGTGCTTGTTCCATCACAGCAAACCCAAATAGCGGTAAGCAGAACTGTAGCTACCTCTAGAGGGCGATGATTGACTGATTAATGTTTGTGCTGTAATTGAAAATGATTACTGGCTTATCCCGGATTAATCCAGTTGCAGTGCTGCAGCTGTTTAGCAAATTACAGCTTCTCCCAGAAAGCTGTAGTGAGTTTAACAAAAAAATGTCTTTGTCCAGTTGAAATGATAGAGGAAATGTGGCCAGGAAGTATAGCAGAGTTTGGCCAGAACATTAGGATGGATTTACAAAATGTTGTGAGATCTTTGATTATCAGTAATACCAGAGGCTTTCATTTCTAGAACAGCATTTGCTCATGAGGTCCCTTGCAGAAACCAAACCATAAGGACACTTAAAACTGAGTAAAACAGGGAAGAAAATCACATCAGTCCTCAATTGTTCTGAACTCCTAGGACATTAATTACATTAATATCTTGTTCTGGTTGGCCTCCAGCACAGAACAGTCCCACTGTGCAAGACGTACCAGCAAGGAGAGCACAGTACTTCATTAACATCATTTGGTGATGGTTGCTTCTAGGGAGAAGCAGGTGCTCAGCCCCACATTTGGCATGGCTGCATCTTCTACCTGCATGCCAGGTAAGAAATGGCCATTTACATTTCCTGCAGCATCCAGTGATGTTGCAAGCAGTCCAGACGTGGCCTAGCTTCCAAACCACTCTTCATGTTTGAAGAACATCACTCACCTTCATCTTTTCTCCTAGGATCACTGTCATTTTTCTACGTAGCTACTTTCTTTAATTCTTCTGTAACCTTTCTCCTCCGTCTTATTTCTCAGCTCTGGACAGAAAATTACTAACAGTTGTGTAAAAAAAAAAGGGTGAAGTCAGGGTGAAATTTCAAGACAGACATATTTTTTCTTCTTGTGAGCAGGTCTTTGATTTTAACCTGTGTTGCCAGTTTTGTAATTAATTCTGAGCTGAAAGTATGTGTTCTAGAGGCAGGATGCACACTTCCAGTGCACCATGCCACAGAGGTTCATGGTCTGAAGGGTTTATTTCAGTGACAGGTGACATCAGCATGCGTATCATCAAGTCACTCCCTTTCCCTCTTCCTTAGTATAGAAAGATTGGTTGCTCTCTGTGTTTCATCTTTATATTTAGCATTGACTCCATGCATCATGGCTACAGGGGGGTGGAAACTCAGTCTACTGATTTTTGTTTCTGTCTTGCCAGTTTGAATTAGTGCCAGGCTGGTGATGGCTCAGAAAGATTACCATTTGCGTAGCAGTTTGAGGCCTCTTTGCATGGCTTTGTTGCACTGTGGACAACTTTGTCCACTGCACAAAAGGCTCTGTCACTCTTCCTAACCATCTTGGGCCATGAGCCAGTAGCATGTGCATGAAAGATAAAACGTATTTTTCATTTCCAAACACATCCTTCTGCATCATAGCATGACTGTTACAAAAGAAGCATGCATTTCAATTAACTGTCCTTGTTTGGGATTTTTGCTTTGTTTTGCCAGTACTTTTTATGGCTTCTTAGTTGTCATGACCCAGAGCCTATCACAAGCACTTAATTCTACCACAAAGGACCTCTTAAAAGTATGTATAGAGGGACTGCTTGTAGGAAGTCTAGCATTCCTGAAAATGTGACTGGCTTCATTTTTGTATGCTACCTTCACTTTGTGGGTTTTACTTCTCAAAATCTGTTAGCTGCAAGGATTTATCTTAAAAGGAAGTGACGCAACAAAAGCTACTTGGGTAGCTTACAGATTTCAGAATAGCTGTTTTAAGATAGATTTTTCCTTCCAAAGTAAAACATACCTTTAATTGGAAAGCATGCATGTACATTGTTAATGTAGGGTCTCCCATAGTTCTATCTTGCCATGAATTGTTTGCTCTCTGGCTCTGTACATCTACATGAAAGTAGATGGGAATCATCTTGCTTTTTGAAAATACCTCATGTATTAACTGAGAATCCATCGTAGTTATTTTAAATTGTTTCCCCTTCTCTCATCATGCTATGAACAACAAAAGCAATATTGGGTATTCCCCCCAAACCAGAAATGCTGGGTGTTTGGTTAATCCCATAGAATGTTATTCCACTTTAAGGCTGGTCAGAATTTAGCCAATTTTGTCAGAGCAGTTGATTGTTTCAAGAAATAAAAATAGACTGAAGGCATCAAAAATAGGAATATCTCAGTTCTTTAAATGAAGCCATGTGAATCAGTACCAGCCGAGCACCTACCTTGTAGAGATGAGTTCTAAGGAAAAACACTAGTAGTTTCCATTTAAAAAGAAAAGGACTATTCAATTATTTCTTAGGCTTTTGGGGCAAACCGATCAAAACTGGATAAAAAAAAAATAATCAATTTTTCTAACTGCAGTGTTATTTCCCTGACTAAAACCAGAATTACGTTTCTAATTCGAGACTGAACTTCCAATAACAAATCCATCACTCCCTGAAATAGTCTTGATAATCCACGTGTCGAGTCCTATGCTTTCATTTCATGGGAATTCAATTTAAAATTTGTGAGGACGAATCTGTTGCTTTGGTCATAACACCTTCTGGATCCAACACTACTTGTGTTGTTCTGTAAATGACAGATACGTGACATTATGTGAGTAATCTGTGACCAATGAAAGGATGACATGACTTGAAGAGGCTGGAGGGTAGAGTGCCCATGAGACAATGAAAGAACTTCTGTGACTTAGACCAGCGTGATCTAACGTTACTGGTACATGTTTTAGTGGGAGAAGGAAAAGTTTGAAGGTGCGATATGGCAAAACCAGCAAGCGTGTGTCACCATGTTTGCATAACACTCCTAAAGCTTCAAAGACAAGGACTGACAAACCCAAATATAGTTTCCATTGGCAAGACTGATGAAAGCAAGGGCAAGATTGTACAACGCTTATATAAGTGAACCCTTACTAACACCAGTTACTGAGTTGAGTAAGAGCTTGCCTACTGAAGAAATTAAGGAAATTTTTGAGCCTATTCAGTTGATTTGCTTTCCCTCCTCAAATTCATTTTTCATTCTTCTTTGCAGATTTTCTTCATAGAGAAAATCCCCTTTTGTTTATTCACTTGAATTTAAGGCCATAACATTCCTACCAAGCTCCTGGTTGCCCTAACTTATCTAAGTGTGTTGGAAGTATAATTAAACCTCAGCAGAGATGAGGATGTCTGTTCCTTGGGCATTCAGCCCGCTAAGTAACCACAGTACACATTTTTCGTTATCTGGAAGCTTCTTTATCAGCCTTCTCCAGAAGGTATCAAAAAGATATCTGTAAGTTGTTGCTAAATCTATGTCATTTGTGACTTGATGACTGTTAACACTCTATACTCTTTTTTTCCCCTAGAAAAAAAAAAAAAAAAAAAAAAAGGTGTGTACTGGTAACATGTGTCCTGTTCTGAGGTCATCAGCAGCCCATGATGATGGCTGATAACTCACATCTGAGTCTCTTTCAGCTCCTGGTCAGACTTGATGATAGTTATGAGTATCAGCATTCATTTCAGAAATCTTTTAGGCTCTGTGCTTTTGTAGGAAGAGGACAGCCATCAGCTCATGTTGAATTAGAGAAAGTGTACTTTTAAGCGTACACTTATCTAAAGGAAGAGCCACGACCTTATGGTAGTTCCAAGTGGTAGAAAAGTAATCGGAGCTTTGTTACAAGATCATCAATCAGCAGAGAGCCTGAAAGAAAACCTGGTCTTGGACATCCCCTTGGAGTCAAAGCAACTGGTGGCACAGCTGCATTTCTCTTCCTGCTTTTTCCTGAGCCCAGCATCCTCCTGCCTTGTGAGGCACTGAGCCTCAGCTGGCTGAGCCTCAGCCATCCTCCAGGCTTCCCCTGGGCAACCTGGTCTAGAGCCAGATCTGGAGGTTGACGGTGATTGGAACTTGATCTTTGGGGTACCTTCCAACCCAGGTCATTCTATGATTCAGTGATGTGTTGTGAAATACTGAAATGCCTAAGTTGCAGGCATTCAGTTGTCTGTTCTCAGCTTATTCACACTGGCACAGCCTGTGTCTCTTATCAGCCCTACCCATGCTAAAGAATGGAGCCCTGCACAGACTTAACTTATAGTGCTTGGGATGGAACCTGTAAAAACTCCCCTAAGAATAAATGTTGGCAAGTGCTGCCTTGTGTCTGTCCAATATGAGAAAGAGGAAAAAGAAACTGAGTGGATAGGACTGCAGTTGCTGCTCGGCAAAACCTCAAAGTCATAAGTAGCAAAATTATGCCATAAATCTAAGAATAACTTGTGGTTACGCCATGGTTATCTTTTTCCGGAGATCCTGCTCATGTGTTTTGTAGAGATCATTCAAGAATTACTGTGTTCTTAGGCTTCAAGCATCTCAGTTCAGGTAGCTGTATAAAACTGAGATGGGTTCAGTTCTTTCCCAGTTGCAGCATTTCGGGCTGTTTCATCAGTTTGGTGTTCAGCTTTGTGCTTATGATTCTGCTGCCGTTCTAATAACCACAGGGCCCATTTAGATGCTGTGGTGGCTGTTATTGTCTATTATACCCCACAGTGGATCACAGTTTCAAGCTACACGCTCCAGCACTGTGTGATGCTCCTATGGCTGTGCATATTTTTTGCAGCACTTGACTAGCTCCTACTCATAGATCTGCCTGTTCTGGGAAATGCTGTAAAAATAATTCCTTTGCATCTCCTTGTCTTCTGCGGCTGTAATTTGCATTGTCTTCACAATTAAAACTAGGCTCTTTCTGTGTTCACTTTTTTCCTTTTTTTCCCTAATGCCTCAATTAGAGTGTGGTGGAAACTGTCTGCAGTGAAGAATCCTGATTTGGCACTCTATATCAGCGCTGCAAAATTCTGCTACCATCTTTGTCTGGAAAAATGAGCTGTGTTAAAAAAAAAGTATGATTAACTTTTTATCTTTTTCTAATCACTCCAATTAAGACAGACGATGAAATCAAAGGTGTAGCTCCCTGGCGGGTATTTTTTCCCACGTAATGCAAAGCTACATTTGAAATTTCCTTTTATTCTCTGTTGGCTGTAGCAAGTGCCTTTGAAAAGTCAGAGTCAAAGCTATTTTTAAAGTACTGTGCCTACCTGTTGAGTCATTATGATCAAACTGCTGAGGAGTCTGCAGGGTGATATTGTAGTCCCCCAAATTAGTCCATAATTTCTATGTACGATACTTAAGAAATGATACAGACTCATTCCTAGTGTTTGGGCAAAGGAAGAAATAAAAGGTCCTCTGCTACTGCCTGGGGAAGATACTTCCATTGCTCACACAACAGTGATTTCAGTAACTGAAATAAGGTGTCTGAAAGTTCTTGTGAGTTGCTTTACAAAAGCACACTTCTTTTCTACTGCTTATCTCATTGCTCTGGTAAACACCCGAATTAATTTCTTCCTAAAGTAAATACTGTCCTTCTGAAGTTATTTCTGTTGCACCCAGGAAGTACAGTTATATATATGTATATTTAAAGTCATTAGGTTTCTCTACTGCAGTTTGCAGAAAGGAGGGGTTACAGGAATGGTGATGCTGTGGAAAATATTCCCACTTCCATGGCTGTCTCATTCTCTCAAAGAAGGAAAAAAAAGCAACACACACAACAAAAGCCTAGACCTTTAATTATAACCTAATCATCTTCATCAGAGCAATAAATATAACAAATGTGAGGCAAGTATGTGTGTGAGAGTGCAAGACAGAGAAAGGTTTAGGGCAAGGATCAGTGGAAAATCTTTAGAAATGATGTAAGAGAAAGCAAAGGCAGGGATTGGAGTTTGTAGCCTACAGCAGAGACTATAAAAACTCTGAAAGAAAGCTGAACATTAGGGATAAGTTAGGGAGAAGAACATAGCAGGACCATTTAGGTTGGAATTGCTTGTACCCAATGCAAGGTAAGATGAGTGAGGACAGAGAAGGGTTCGGGATATTTTCTGTGTCTCTGTGCTCTGTTTACTTCTCTACTTTCTTCCCTTCTATGCTTTCTTCTTTTTTATTTTTCTTCCTATTTTTTCATATGAACAGGCATGCACAAAGTATACACATGCCCATGTCAGATGGGAAAAGCACAGCTTCTTTTTCCAGTTTGAGATTAGGATAATAAGATGCCTATCACCTAGTATTTTTGGTACTAGAACTGAACTAATAATATCCTGTGGAAACTTATTTCTTTCAGTTAATCAGCCAATATTTAAACAAGATGTGTCAGTGCGTTTTACAGCACTGACTAGTTGCTCTCATGCTTTCACAGTACTTCTGCAGTAAACTGCTCTCTGGTTTTATTGTTATGGATTTTCTCGTGTATGCTATTGTCAAATACATATTACTTCTTAAAATATATTGAAGAGCTATGACAGAATAATTCCTTTGCATTCCTGTATATCATATGCAGTAGATAAGTTAGCAGCATGTAGTATGTAGTAAAATACAATATGTACAGTTGATTTAGGGAAATATTTTTTCTTTAATTTATGAATCTGCCACAAGGTTTCTGTTATGTCTCATATGAGATAAACGATCCAGATTCTGTCACATTTCTGCAGTAACAGAATAATCCTGCGAAAGCATTCCTACGCTAACAGAGTAATTATCATTATCCAGTGATCTGATTCCTTTAGTTTCGTACCACTGTATGTGAAGTCAGACTCTGATTCAGTGATAGTCATTGTAATTTCTCCATTCTGGGTTCAAAACTATTTCACCACTTCTTTTTGCCTCCCAGACTGGAGTCATACAAGTAAATACATGTGAATAATCTTTGGTTTAGATGTCCAGAGGCTACTGTGCAGTTCTGATCCCACTAATTTTTGAAGCACAAGCCCACGCTGTCTTTCCTTACTTGGCTTTTCAGTCTGGGATGACTGTCCTCATAGGGAGTGCAGAGCTGAAAGCTGAAAAACTGCAAGGAATTTTTGTGCCCCTGCCCATTGGTTCACTCAGGAAGCTCAGGGCAGATTACTACACATACCTGTCTCTGCTCCCCTGTATTCAAACTACAGCTTAGCCTCCTTTTCTTGTAAAAGACTTTGAGCACCTCGAGGAGTAGTAGGCAAGCAAGCAAATAAAATGGTGTAAATGATGGGAAAGCTGCGAAACAGGTATTCTTCAGTATTTATGAACACCTACTATGCTGCTTTCAAGAAGCTAGAGCTTGGTTTTCACTTTTTGAATGAATGACAAGGGTACCTCTTGGGCTTCTTACACTGTAAATTTAAAACGTGAACCATATGAAAGTTTTATGAACTCTCTTGATGGACCATGCCAAGATTGCAAGTGATTGCAGCTTTCCATTTCACTTTAGTCAACCCAAAGAAACAGATTAATCTCTAATTTCCCTTTGCAATTCATCTTCATCAAGTAAGTGACTCTTCTTCTTCTTATGTTAATATCCTCAATCAAAATGTTTAAAAGCTTTTATCCAGTAAATCAGTGTCAGGGTTTGATTTTCTTGTTAGCAAATTCCAATGCCATTCTTGTTTCTTAAGAGATTATCTCAAAGGCACATCTTGAAGGATATATCTTGAAATGGACTGTGTCTTTGTACTGATAATACATTCTGATAATATACTCTTCGTATCAAGTATTAAGAACTTCCATTTATCACTCCAGTGCTGTTAGAAAAAGAAATGCTATTTCCAAATGTAGAAAAACAACAATATATTTCTCAATTTTTATTGACACAGTACTTATTTTTATTTGAAATGCTGGTAATTGCACTCCAAAAATGAAGCTTTTAGTTCTCCTGCTAAAGATGAAGGAAGAAAACTAAATGTACAGTTACTAGAAACATTAAGAAAAGTTGGTGTGTTCAGTCAGTAAATATATAAACGATTTAAGGCTGAGAGTTTGTTGGCAATGAAGAATAATCTAATAATGTTTTGTTTTCCATTGTGCATACCAAGAATACTCACTCAACCATCTCACTTAGGAAAGGTGGAAATAGGCTCTTCTCATTAAGGGATGTTTTCTTATAACTCACAGTGTCTGTCTTATTTGCTAGTCCCTGGGCTCCTGAATGTGTTTTGTCACTCCTACTGTGCCTACTGTTTCCTGGTCTCCTACTTTTATGGTCTTGAAATGAGCTGGGAGTTTTTAATTGCTAAAATGTGCTGCTAGAAATGGAAATGTAGTCAGTTTTGCAAGATGTCCAACTTGTCTACTTCCTACCCATTCCAAGGAAATTTGTCCCTGTTTGTTCCATTGGGTTTCATTCTCTTTTTGCAAACAAGGAGATGAAGACCACAACTGACTTTTTCCACTAGTGTTTTTCCACCTCTGTCAGTTAAATTCCTCCCAACAACAGGGCAGTATTCATTTTTCAGCCCAAGCATTTGTTCACTTTCCATACTCTGCATGGAAACCAGGGTGCCACGTCTCCAGCCTTTCTTCTTCTGAGTGGTGTGATTCACATACTGTCCCACAACACCAAGCCTTCTGTGGGCAGGGACCCAACCACCTCTGAACCTGGAAAGGTGGTAGAAACTGCTGTTTATGTGAGCATCCACCAACAGCATCTGCCTCTCCCTGAAGAGCAACTGTCAGTAGGTGCATCTGCATTTTTGGGAGAAACTTCAGTAGAATGAAGGCTAGGGTAACTTTTGATGATATGGAAATGCTAGCCAAACACTGCAAACTGTACCATTAGGATGGAAATAATTGTTTAAATGAAGGCTTTGAAAAATGATAATTGATCCCAAGTGCCTTCCTGAGAAATCTTTATGGAATTTCATTTTCAGAAAGTGGAGCATTCTTGTCCCTGAAATACTGTCAGGCCAAATGTTTCATTTGGGACACAGATACACCCAGACGTTCTCGGAATCACTAGTCTTAAACCTCTTGCACAAGTTCAGGAATCTGCCTGCAACTATTTATCTGTGTAGTTGGGAAACTGAGAATAGAGGAAGATTTACATTGTAGAAGTTGACAAGTGTCTGTGCTATATATCTAATGAATTATATACCGTTGCTTAAAAATCTAAACCTACTCTGGGAAACACATTATTAATAACATAACAAGCCTGATACTGACTGCCTACATTTCATTTTGCCACAAAGCCCCATGTCCCATGCCTCAATGTCTTGCTTCAGTATCTTTTTAGAAAGCAGTATGTAAGAAATGCTCTACATCTCATCTGTGGGATGAGAACAAAAACCCCACTCTAACCTATCTTTGGACTCTACTTTTTTTCGAGGGTGGGATATATTTTGATTTTTCTCACTTTTCTTTGATATTTACATGACTAGAAAATTATGCTTGAGATAAACACTGTCCCTTAGGAGTTTTTGGAAGCACTAGGACTGCTGCTATGCACATATTTTTGGCTTTGTGGTAATGAAAATGCTCAGAGGATCCATCATCCAGCTTTTAAAAGTAGGGCAAATTGGTTTCAGCAGGAGCAGGCTTATTCTCAGAGCTTCACACAGGCTATTAATAGGTTGTTCTTATGGTAAGATACTCACCATCATAGTTTTATTTATAAGGTAGATTCCATGAGGTGTCCAGTCCAAACCTGAGGAGGCCAGTGTTAAGATGATAGATTTAAGCTGGGTAGCAGCAGTGTTAAGATGATAGATTTAAGCTGGGTAGCAGCAGTTAATTTTCTCTTACTGCACTGAAGCAGCAACAAAATACATGGGTAATTGGCTTGCAGATTTAGCCATGATTTCCCCCAACTTTTTGGAACCTGCATGGCAATAGAGACCCTTGTGGCTATCAGGTGATGAAGGTTTCCCAGTGCTCATACAGCAGGACTGCAGTCCTAATGGGTCCTACTTCCAGGTGTTCCCCTGTACCCTGGGGACAGTTAGGGCTTGTCTCTGTGGCAGCTCAGTTTGGGTATATGCCTCTTGTCTCCTGGGCAAGGTCCTCATTTGCAGGTGAGCTTGGACCATGTTGGTGTTGTGACAGCAAGCAGAACGTAGTCATCAATATATGGTGGCAGCCAAAGTGAAAGATTACAGTTGAAGGCATGGTGTCATGCCTCGGTTCTCTTGCTAACAAGCCAGCAAGAAAAATAAAGCTTGTGATTTATTCTTGCAGAGTAATCTCTGCAGTAATGTGAAATATGATAGTTCAAATAGATAAGAACAATGACAGCTGTTATTGTTTTTGACAGGCAATGGGTTTGGAGCTTGGTGACAAATTACACACTGTCTGGGCTTTCTTCAACCCACTTATCTTCAGGATGCCTTTTTTTGGGGGGGGGGGAGGGTCTATTTTTTTAATTTTTTAATTTTTTTGTTAAAGAAAAACATCTTTTAAGTCCTTTGGTTTGAAATTGGAGACATAAAGTTTCTGTTTGGTAAAGAATTTTGCTTTCTTATGATCTTTTCTTGGAAAAAGGCTCTACACAGATTCCTTAAAGAAAGCTCTGATGGTTTAGCTTGCTTTGATAAGGTAGAATAATGTTCTTTCTTTTATCTTTAATTGTATTTTAATTGGACCTGCAACAAAGATACAAATTTGTATAAGGAATTTGAGTTTTGACACATTTCAAGCTAAAACGTCGTTATCACTAAAACGCATAAATATGTCTGAATTTCAGGCTTGCAATCACATCTAGTGAAGGTTAAACCATATTTTATGTCAGATAACAGCAGGCCAGACACTGAAATACTGAAGACATTGAATAACAGCCCAATTCCATGAACTATCTGTGCAAAAAACTGCTGGAAAAGTGATGGAAGAGAATGAAGCTGAACTGCTCCTTTTTTCTGCCATGGTCACAACGCTGCATGGCAATCCAGCACAACTGGACTTTGTTGGACTTAGTTTTCCTCCCTTTTAAACCAGTGACATTGCTTCTCAGCCTCTGATTTCCATTGGAGCTAAAGCCAAGTTTCACGTCCTTACAATTTCCTCTGCTTCTAATTTCACTGGCGTCGAGTTCTGACCAGTTAATCAAATGTCTTTTGTGTTGCAGGTGCCTTAATGTTTATTTTGATTAGTGTACTAGTTGCTATTTTTAGCTCTTTGGTCCTTGGGATGAATGAATAACAGCACAGACTTTAAACCATGATAAACATGTGTTTTTAACCTTGCCATTTATTTTTATGTCTCTGTATCCAAATAATCAGGATGTGGTTACCTGTGAAGGTAGTAGGCTACTACTTAGAATTTCAATGCACACCCACGTACAAAAATATACATTGTAGAGGGCTAGAGCTTTAAAAACACCAAGCCAAACCCTTGTCTGGCTTTAATGGCTTTTCATATCAAACTGAGGGGTGGTGGTACCCCCTGCTTTGCTACTTCGGCTCAGTCCGCTCACTGGAGAGATTTGCTCCATGCAGATTAACCAGCTGCTTTCTTCCCAGTTGCAACAATCCCTCATGAACAATATAAAGAAGATACGTGTAATGGGGTAACCAGTAACAGGAGCACACACAAAGCTTGCTGGAAAGAAAAACAAGAACAAAACAGATCTTTGAGAAGAAGCATAGATGTTATATCTTGTTAAAACTGGACTCCAAGTGCTTCTGTGGCTTCTCTCTTTTGTAGTGTGGGAAAAAGTAGAAAGCCAAAAACTTTTTACCATGCGTTTTCTGCCTGAGCTTATGAGAGATTTGCTAAGCAAATGATAAAACAAATACTGTATATCATAGAAATGCATTCGTACATCATTTCCGTTCTTGCTTTTGCCAAGAAGTGGGGTCAGCAAAGAGCAGTCTTGAATTCTACTCTGGAGCTGAACCTGGTAACAGACTGATCAGTAAATTAGCAGGTACCTTTGGCTCTAGAGGCCTTAGCCTAGCTCTTATTAACATCAGCTGAAAGATTCCCACCTGGTCACATTGGAGGCATGTCAAGTTTTAAAAGCTAGATCCGGTCAAGGACTGAAACATTAGCCCAAATCCACAGCTGAAGAAATGCCTGCATCTTCCTGATCCTGCCAGAACTGGAACCTCTTCACCTTACTTTGATACTCTGCAGACATCAAAATGCTGCTGGGGAGATCTGTGATTTCTGTGACAGCTTTAGGCAGCTATCCTATAGTAGGCTGTACCCTGTAGGCTTCTTCTGCTTACAAGTAAGGATCTAGTTCACCTGGTTTTAATACAAGTTTGCATTCATTACTCCCCCCAGTGCAAGGAGGGGGCAATTGTGCAGAAAGGAATTAAAAGCTTTTCAGGGCCCCAGAAGAGCAGAAAGATGAATTTGTACCCATCGATGAAGAACACCCAGTGCTATCTGCTTACTGATTTTTATGCAGTGGCTCTGTAAGATAAAATATATTAACAACCCTGGGAACAGACTCTCCCTTTCACTTCTTAAGGTTCTTTTGAGCAAAGTGTTTTCTTCGTGTCTTTTCACCATCAGTCTGTATAAATTTTCATGGATGTCTGCTACCTGCTTTCTCTTCTCTGGGCTATGGAGCCACTAACTGTTCTCCTTTGCAGATGCTGCAGTTCCAGCTTGTTGTGGTCCATCTGGCCCTTGTGATCACCCTGCTGCAGTGGCATTCTAGCTCAGTGCTCCTTGCAGAGGCAGTTCCAGAGGTAGGTCGTTGTTTCTGGTCATTGTCACGTAACACTACTCTTCCTAGGTTGTTCCTGGCTGCTGTGTGCACAAGACGCAGTGATATGTAACAGTGCTGGAAGGGGAATGGTGTGTATTGATTCTGCAAGGGGCAAAGGAGGAGCAGGACAGCTTCCCCAGTGAAAAGAGAGGTGCAAATTGTGTGGCTCTCAGAGGACAGACAGAATTAAGCCTCACCCTGATTCGTGCAGACTCTCCTGAAACACTTCAGATTTCCACGTGTTAAAATGTTGTTCAGTGACTTCAGAGAGAGAACTCCTTGCAGGGGAAAATGGCATGATGGGACAGGGGAAACAAGCCAACACTGAAGGGAGTTCCCCTCTTTCTTAAAAGACAAATAATGGTGTGAATTGGAGCCTCGGGAAGTGCCTGGACAGAACACTCCCTGCATAAAACTTAAAAATTAGAGGAGGCACAAGGGGCCAGGAGAGGGAAGGGGCAGAGCAGCTTTCCTAATTTGGCAAAGGGAAACAGTGGACAAAATGGGAGTGCTTCTGTCTCAAGCTTCATCCAGTAGGATATGCAGGGATTGCATCTGAAAATGCTTCTAGTGCACTGTATTTTAAGTCATCTTGACCTGAAACAGATGAGGCAGCAAAGACATTTATGCAATGGTTGCATGTGATAAAAACAAAAGATCTAAGTGGAGTAGCACTGTTTGGCTGTATGGCCCTTATAGATTTTTTTCAGATCAGTTTAGGAGTTAGATTCATACTGGAGAGTACCAATGGATCCTTCTCTTCTGCCTTGTTCTCTGTCTTCAAGTGAGCATGCTTTGACTACACAAAATAATATTGGTTATAGAAAATAGGACTTGAGAGAACCACACACTGTACCAGCTGCTATTCTGAGACCTGGTATCCTGTCTCTATCAATGACAGATGTTTGTGAAATGAATATAAGAGCAGAACATCTTCAGAGAATTCCTGCTCCAGATTCTGCACTGGATCAGGGCATTCTTGTAGCTGCTGGTGGAGCCTGAATATCTTTGAAGCAGTTTAAAATATTGCTATCTGTGACATCCTTAGACAATGCATTCTACTTCACTTATGTTAAAAAAAGAAAAAGTAACTCCTTGTACTTATTTTAAATACAGCAAATTCAGTTGAAGAAAGGGGGATTTGTTCTCACCTTTTTTTTTTTTTTTTAAGAAATTGCTGATTTTTTTTATTCCTTATTTGACTCTCTGCTGTTTGTAAGTTTTTCAGCCCTCTATATTACCCTCACCCCAACACTCATCTCTTTACTCATTTATGAATTTGTGTTTTATTCAGTGACTCACCATAAGAAAGCCTTTGTGTACCTCTGATTATTGTTTAACAGCCTCTTTACTTTATACAATTTCATAATATCCTTTCAAAGATTAAATGAGTAAAACTGCATGTAGTATTCAAGAGCAGAGGATATATTTTGCCATCCAGTTTCAAGCATCATTGTGTTATTGTAGATGTTTATTCCCACTAATTGCAGGGGTAAGGTTGTTTCTTTTTGTTGTTTTTTTTAAGGTATAATTATCTAAAATGTTATGAAAGTCTTATAACCCTGAAAAGGAACATAAAGGACCACTTAAAGGCACGTGAAATTCAAAGAAAGGAAAGTCAGAGGGCAATGTGGGAACCTTTACAAAAGTATTGTTGTATCATTCTTGTGACTGTTGTGGTCATCTTTCTCCTCCTTTTATAAAGGTCAGAGTTTTATACACTCCATCCCTGGTTATACCACTCATCAGCAGTAGGAAGTGCCACCACCACAACTATGATGTTGGGCCACTACTACTGTCCACAAGCATATTACATCACCCATGTGATGGTTTCCTTTACTCTCCAACTAAATTCACTGTGTGTGAAAACGAAAGATAGTAATGTGTACCTATAGATAGAGGAAAACCTGTCTGAAGGCGTGTGATAAAACATTTGATTAGTATTTTTTAAATCTAATTCTGCAAATATCAAGTTAGAGAGATAAGTCAAACTTTTCATTGAAAGAGGGGATGGTGTGAGTTTGATACATGCCTTTGTGACTAGCTGCTGCCCTGTATTTTCCTGGTATTCAAAAAAGCAAATACCTTTTTTCATTGCTTTGTTTCATTTCTCTATTGACTCCAGTATTCTTGGCTATTCTGGGTAGCTGTGTAGAGTTTGGATTTGAAAAGATATTAAGCTTAACATCATGACTAAAATTCAAAACTTTGTATTTAGTAAGCATGCAGATTGTGCTTTCCTCTTCCTCATATAGTGGTACTTACACGACTCTGTTAGTGCTGAGTAAATTTATATTGGGGTATTTCTTGCAAACAATTAATTTGCTGACACTGAATGGGAAACACTGTATGACCTTTCATCACTGTTTTCTATATTTTACTGAAAAGTATTAGAATGGATTTTACAGTCTGGTATTGTTAAATGCATTTTTAAAAAGGATGGAATGCCTCAGCTCGTGCTATGAGTGTTCCTCATCATGCCATTGACCAAGTGATAGTGAGCTAACCTACAGAAATGGGCTTTGTGAAATCCTAAATCCTCATGAGTGTGACTCTTTCAATAGTAAAGAAGAGGAGTTCAGTTCCACCAGAACACATCCCAGCCTTCCAAGGGAAACTCCTGTGATTAGAATGTGCCTGAAATTGTTTTTCTTCAGCAGCATACTAACATCACTGTTTTTTTCTGCAGCCTTTGGAGCCTTCTGCTGCTCTGGGCGTGACAGTACATCCTACTGCCAGCGAGGAGAAGTCAGCCCCCAGTCTGGCAGCCAAACTGCTCCTTCTTGATGAGCTGGTGTCTCTGGAGAACGAGGTAACTGAGACAAAGAAGAAAAGAAGTTTTCCAGGATTTGGCTCCCCGATCGACAGAATTTCTGCATCATCTGTGGATGCTAAAGGCAAACAGAGGTGAAGTCTTAAGTGGGCTCTACCAGTGATAAATCTGGAAGAATGCTGTTCATACGTTGTCCTGGATACCTATGACATAGCTTTAGCCACTATCTTACTGCGGTTGTGAGGTTACTTCTGATCAAGGTACCAGAAACTTTTCATAGATCATTCCAGCTGCATGATATATAGTTCTTCAGCTGTGATGGATAGTACACACAGTAGTTAATTTATCCTTAAAGCATCATCTGGATAACAAAGAACATTCAAGGACATGCACATTAATTCACAGCACAGAAAGAAATGTACTAAAAAATGCAACTTAATGCTTCTTTTTTGGTCCTGAAATTATTTAAAGCCTGAGGTTCAAAAGCAAATGGGTAGAGCTCAGTGTTCCTGGGACTGGGTTGGAGAGAAGGTTTCACAGTGCACATCTGGAATAGAGAGATGAAGAACATATTGAAAAATGGACAGTCAGGGTACAGAATGGGCATTCGAGGAGAAAACCTTCAAGATCTCAATCAACTTATGATTAGCCAGGGTTTAATCAGTGCAGCAGTACACGAATACCTCCACAGTAAAAGCTAGAAGATGAGTATGTTTATAACTGAAGGCTGAGGAACGACGTGGTACAGGTGGGGAAAGTCAGCGTGCCTGCAGCAGAGCTGCAGTGTTCACTGTTCCTGGAAGAGCTTAATTGTCTTATTCCCTCTTTGTGCTAAGTGACTTCTGTGGGATGGAATCCCCAGTGCTGTAAAGTATCTAATGACATGCTTAAAGCATAGTCTGGAAACGGGAAGTACTCCCAAGAGCCAGTCAACGTTTAAGGTTTTTTTTTTTTTTTTTTTTTTTTGCTGTGCGTTTTTCTTCTCTACAGAATGTGTTTTTTGTCATTGTTCTACTTATTTGTTTAGTGCACCAGTGGAATATTTTTGAATGCGGCCAGAAATGATGAAGTATAAAATGTTGAAGTCCTTAAGTAGAGCTGTTTTGACTGTGTGTCACTTTAAGAGAACAAAATCAGTTTTGTAGCACGTGGCTGGCACGTGAAAAGAGACTGTGGAATTTTTAGATTTTTAAAGGTATTGTTGTTAAGAAAGGGTGCTTTTAATAGGAAACATCACTTTGCCCTTAGTAAGTGCTGAAATTGGTACAGTCTCATTTGGAAGATGGAAAGGGAGCAGCAGACAAGACTGTGCGAGGGGATTGTCCTGCAATGGCTCCAGATGGCCACCAGAGGGGAAGCTCAGCTGCAGAACCTCTCAGACTGCTCAGCTTTCCCCGTCGATGTGAATTTTACAGTTTTACTATTTAACTACAGATCATGGCAGCGTTGCAACCAATGCATGTGCAGAACGCATCTCATGCAAACCAGCCTGTGTAATTCAAGGGGAGCTATAAGAAATAATGGGCCGGATTATTTATCAGGATCTGTTATGATAGAACAAGGGGAAATTGTTTCCAGCTAAGAGGGGAGAAATAGATGAGATGCGAGGAAAAAGGGTTGTGTTTATTTTTTTTTACAGTAAGGATGGCAAGGCACTGGCACAGATTGCCCAGAGAGGTGGTGGGTGCCCCATCCCTGGATTCACCCAAGGTCAGGCTGGATGGGGCTCTGAGCCCCTGGTGCAGCTGTAGGTGTCCCTGTTCAGTGCAGGGAATTGGACCTGGTGGCCTTCAGGAGTCCCTTCCAACTCAAACCGTTCTATGCTTCCTTTTATCAGATCAGGCTCAGTATGACTCCAGCAGCCCAGGTCCCACTCGCACCAGCTTGTGTATTGGAAAGAGTACTGCCTGTGGGGTGATGAACTGTGCAAAAGTGTTTGATACATAGGTTTTTGAGGAAAGGGTCTGCAGGCTATGTGTCTCCTTTCTTTTATCAATGGCATTTAATCTGTGAAGTTGTTTGATTGCTGTCAGATTAAAACAGGGGTAGTGCATCAGTGCCAGTCTGGAAAATAGGTGCCACTCTTGTCTAATAATTTTTCAGAGAAATGAAACATTTTATTTTTAAGCACTCACATCTTCAGCTGCTGCTCCACAGCTGTTCTGTCTGAACGGTAAAATTATGAGTGGGATGAATGGAGGAATCAAAGACGTAGTTATGCTTTTGATTATTCCTATGATGTCTTTCCATAATTCTTTCCCTCCTCCTTTCCCTTTTTCCCCTTGCAGGAAAGTGGTTGAGCTGCCTAAGAGACGGTTTGGAGTTCCTCTTGACCGGATCGGAGTGAGTCGTCTTGGCAACACCAAGGGTTAGCAGTTCCTGCAAGTAAGCCAAAGTATCTGGTTCAGGCAGGTTGGAGAGCCCCTCCTGCTCTCAGTCTCGTGGAAGTACACAGGTCATGCGAGTAGGTTTGGATAAGGAGCCTTGGGGAAGGAGGGCTTCATCTATAATGTGGATTTGTGACGCAGTTTAGTTTGAATCCTCTAAATTAGTACTGCTCCCTTTCAAGACATGTTTATTCACTTTTCCATCTCCATATGTTGTCTTTGTCCAAGCCTCGCAGTTCTGATTTGAGAAGACGTAATGTTTGCCACTTTTCTGCCTATAGGTTCTTCTGTTCTGAATGATTGATGCCATACAGGAAACATCACAGAAATGTGGAAGATGCATCAGAGCGTGTCTTGTCAGTGACTAATGATTCAACACTCAAGGAATTGACCTCCTGCAAAATCTACTTCACATTGTGTTTTACAAACCTTGCATATACAAATAGTAAAGAATTCAGTTCATCAGATCAGAATGCTCTCACAGTTGTGCACAGTGCCACTGATGGGCAGAGACAGGAAAAAAAAAAAAAGTATAGTTTAATCGCATAGCATTTATCTCTTAAACCTGCAGAAGTCCATTCTCCTAGCAAGGACTGTTAGAAATTTTGGATTTAAAATAGAACTCTCAGAGAAGCCACCAGCAGTCCATGAAATGCAGGCAGTTTGCTTTGTGCGTATCTTTCAAGGGGGTGTTTTTCTCTTTAGATGAAGTGAGGATGTAACAGTTATGGGACAAATCCGTATTTTATTTGAACTGCTATTTGGGAGAAGGCATCTACTGATATCATTAGGAGTTGGTCTGAATAAGAAGTAAGAAAAAAATCTTAGGATTTGCTCTGGTGCTTTGAACAGTCTTCCTTGTATCTCTGCACCAAATTTAGAAATGTTTTCGTCGTACAGCATATCCTGACGTGTGGCGAGACTGCCAGTTTCCTCCTGTAAGCTAACAAATGCATTTCAGTCCTCCCTATGCATAACATAGGATAGCGTCCAAATATGAAGTCATCTACTTCCTAGGCCATCTGCATTGTATGCCTTATTTTAGTCTCTTGATGTGTGCATGGGGCATCATCACATATGCAACTGTAAAAAGTTCAAGCATTTCTTAGTTTGATAACATGTAAACGTGTGCCTGTTATCTCTATTTCAATTCAGAGTAAAACAGGTTATCTTGAATCCTGCTTCATTGCTTTTCACTTCTTTCCAGATTACGAAATACAGCTGAAAAGAATTGTTGGCTGACATCTCAGTGCTCGGTTTCACAACTGATCTCTTCTAAACCTCCCTGTTGGACTGTGGTCTGCATCAGCTAAATGCCTTGGATTGCTATTCCTGGGTATAAACAATCCTTAGAATTGCAGAAGATCCACAGAGAAAGGATGAGTTAGGACTAGGGAAGCAAAGTATATCTTGCCACATACTTACCCTGTGTTGGACAAGAGAGTTGCAGTAAGGCAAGAGATAGAAATGTTAACTTCCTGATCGAATGTAAGGCACCTGTCTGTCAGCTAACACAATGAGTCCTTGAGATAAAAGCTGTTCTAAGAATTGGAACTCAGGGGCAACTGCCCCAGCTCAGGCCATCAAGGACGAAGAAGTTCCCGTTCAGAAGGGCAGGCAGAATCCAGTGTAAGTGCCTGAGTCCCACTGCTCGCTTTACCTTTAAGCTTGCAGATAAAAGATTTGAGACTGAGTGCTGATCTGAGACAAGATTTTCTGTCCATGCTAGAAGCAAATCCACAAATGGACTCCAAGACAAGCTCAGCCCCCTGTCCTCTGGAGTGTGCTGCAACCAGCTATCCTGAGCCTGCCCTGTAGTTTACTAAACAATTGTTTCACTGAGCTCACCCAGACAGTCACAGACAATCTCACTGCCAAGCAATCATATGTATGGGCTGTGGGCAGATGATAGAAATCATGTACTCCTGACTTTTCATGTAGTTGTCTTTCAAAAGCAGCATGGGCAGACTTATTTGGAAGGCTTGGGTCAGAGCAATCCAGTGGTGACACAGCCAATGTGCAAAGATACTGCTGGATACCAGAAGCATTCCAGCAGTCACCTGGTATTAGTGTGGGCTTCTAAATAGAGTTTTTTAAGCCCATAGTTGGCTGCAGGAATGCCCTCCATCTGAAGGAAAACATGAAAGCAAATCAGGACAGAAATGTCTGTGGTGGTGTGGCCTGAAACTGAAACTTGGAAGCTTCAGTCACTGCATGGATAACCTGGGAGGAAACAACAGCCTTTATGTTCATCTGCCCCTCCAAACACACTGCAGCCTCCTGTGGCCTTTTAACATCCATAAATGGACAGGTGCTGTTTGAAGTATGGTAATTTCTGAAGGGCTGGGTGCCGTGATTTGTTTTCATATACATAGATTCGGTTATCATGTGTAGCATGGAGGTCAGCAAGAGGATATACTACAGCCCCATGCTGCCTGCTTGCATGTCCATTCTGATGCCTTTGAGGATTTTCTGCTAACAATTCAATGCAATCTACTAGAATGCCTGAGGAAAATCCCTTTAATGATTGCCCATGGGTCATTAACTTCAGTAAGTGTGACTGCCCAAGTGGGTGAGGTGCAAAGCAGCCATGATGTGGAGGTGACACCTGAGGAAGAGTTCTGTTCTGTGTTTAGGAGGAAGGACAGGAGCCCCACAGTGACTGCTGATGGTGAGTCTAGAGAAAACATCACTACATAGACAATAAACTAGCAGATGAATTGCTTTCAATACTGATTTCATCACTCCAAGGCAATGAGTGTAACGTGGGAATTGGTGCTTTAGGGAAGGTAAAGTTCTGGAGAATACACAGTAGGCAAGCTGCAGTTAAATAGCATAGCTAGACAGGACTGGAGAGAAGGTTCAATTCTAGTCAAAATCGGTCCGTGCTTTCACAGTGCCTACTGAATTCTGCTGTCATTTACACTGCTGGAAATCTCAAAGTTAACATCAATGGCCTCAAGATTTATTCTGAACTTTCATCTTTGGGAACATGATCCTTTTGCTTTTGCTTTGGATAATGTGATTTAAAATGGTTATATGTAAGACAGGTGCAGACAATTGATGGTTTGACAGTCAGACTAGATAGTCTTAGTGGTCTGCTCCAAACTTTATAATTTTATGAGTTCTGCAGTAGGAAAAAACAGGTAGCATCTCTTTAGGGTAAGCAGGTAGAAGTGAGTAGGGATGGTCCAGTCCCATGAGTACAGCAGCCCACACATGCCCATGTTCTGGCTAAAGGAAGGGCATACTCCTGAGGCATATTAAAACAAACCTGCTTTGCTTTAGCAAGGTGTTTTCATAGGAGCCTTATGATCCTCCATTATGTAACCAGAGCCTACTTCCTTGGAAATGTATTCCCTCTTTGGGCTTCTGGAAGGGATGAGGAAGAAAACAGCATGTGCTTCTGTGCGACAGAAAATCTTTATTGGAATGGTGTCCAAAAGATCCAGACTTCTGTGCCCATCCTCCCCCAAACCTACTGCGTATGTTGGTGGGACATGACAAGGAACAGCAGCTCTGGCTTAGCAAGCCAAGACAGGCAGCCCTGGGCCCTCCCCTTGCACCCAGACTGCCTTCCTTTCCTAACAGAGGGTGCTGGGGCTTCACAGACCTGCCTGTGGGACACAGCAGAAAACCCAGGCCCCACCATGAGCAACGTCTGCAAGTGTGGGCAGAGGGCCTAGCTCAGGGAGACTGGGTTGGTGTTTGGTGCCTCTGGGGACCTGGTGAGAAAGGGAAGAATGTATGGAGGCAGCAGACTGAATGCCACAGCAATTGAAGTTGGGGGACGTCTTCCAAGCAGAAGACTGTGGGAGGTGAGGCCTGGAAGGAGGGAGCAGCGGAGGTGGCCAGGAGCTTCCTGCACCTGTCATGGTGCCTCTTAGACTTGGCTGTGGTGCAGTCACAAGAGGGTGGCATCGAAGTTAGCGACGAGATGAGAGAACAGAACAAACTCTTTAACACATTAACACCCAGCACGCAGTTTGGAGAAGGACCCATCTTCATCCTCAAGTTATGGCAAGCCTTCAGATGCAGTATTTCCAAAAGCAGGCTGGGGAGGTATACAAGAAAAGAGTTTTAGCATCCAAGAGGCTTTTTTCCCAAATTCCTGCAGCTTCCCTGAAGCGGGTTTCAAAAGCCCAGTGTCCTGAGAGGACTGGAGCGTGAAGAGTTCATATAACACTTCTAGAAGGTGATCCTTTTGGTTTCTTAAAGTAAAAGGAAGGGGTCATGATTTTTTATGGTTTGCCATTTCTTTTGCTCTATATCAACAATGTCAGGAATCAGCTTTTTCTTTCCTGTCTAGCAGTCAGCAGTTCTGCAGCCTCTGGGTTGTGCACAGGGCTTCTCACCCATGGCTGGTGGGAGAAGCAGGATACTGATCTGGAGACACCTGATCCAGACCCTACAATTACTTTTAAAAGCTCAGTCACTATAGAAGTCTACTTCCAACTGTCTCCCAAGCAGTTCTTAGTACTAAGAAAAAAAGGAATTGTATAGATTTTAGTGTTGGAACAAGTAGCAGCATCACCAGTCTGCCTGGTTCTTTGAACCCTGTGCAGTTGTCCTGTTGTCAAACACGAGAAAGAATTTCAACCTGTTCTTTTGTGGGAAAAAACTCCTAGTGAATCAGCAGTGCTCAGGCCGAGACACAGGCTCCTCCAAAATAGGTGGACAAGACAAAGATTCTCTGCTTTATTTTCTGGCACAATCTGATTTAAACCTGGCTGGGAGAAGCAGTTTTATGTACAGTTGATTCTTCCAGACTGGTGGGAGCATGAATGAGATTAGCCAAATTAATGACAGTCTCCAGGGTTGCTTATAAATTGCAGATTGTCTAAGCATCACCTAAGCACATAAGCCAGCCTTGCACAGAGAGGGACATTCCCTCTCCTGTCTGGCAGATTGTCAGCCTGCATGAGCACAGAGCATGTGGGGTAAGGGCAAAAGGAGCTCTTTTGGTGTGAGGCCAAATCTGCAACCAGTGACTATTATTTTACAGCTGTTGCTGCTTTGTGAAGGAGTCTCTGCTGCCAGCATGAGCAGCATGTCCTTGTGCTCTTGGGCAGCCCTGCAGGAGTGCAAAGCTCCCGGGATGTACTGCAGAGAGCAGAGGGGGCTGACTGGGGACACAGTAGCTCTTAGCTCCCTGCATTCCTGCTTGATTTCCACATCCTTTGCTGCTTTTCAGCAGCTCAAACAATTGCTTCTTTTTTCTCCGCAGGGAAGCAGTGACCTTGGTGGATCTGGACGCATGCAGGCCACATGCCTCATTATGCCTCCAGCACAAGCTTTGTGCCCAGCAGAGAGCGAGGGGTGCCCTGTGGGGATGTGTTCCTAAGAACTGCCCTCTGAATAGCCCCACAGTTATTCTCAGGCTGCTGCTCTAGCTGCCTCTGGTGAGGTCCTGAGTGCAAACACGCTCTATTCTGAGCGTGCTGGGGGCATGCTTACTGTCACTGTTCTGCTGCAGATAGGAAATGCGGGGACACAGAGCCCGATGGGATAGCTGCAGCCAGCCAGACCCACAGGCAGGGCTCTAACACAGCACTTACCACGTTTTTTGGGCTGGGATGCTGAGAGACTTTCCAAGGCATCGGCCACCTCTGACCCTTCCTCAGCTGAGAGCTGATCCTTAAACTTCAGCAGCTGTTGAGAAACAGACACAACAGTGAGCTACACCGTCAGGAAGATGGGTCCAGCACAGCATGGTAGAGGCAGACTACAGCGAGCCCAGCAGGACCATTTCAGAAGGATCTGCCCTTGGAACACTTCCTTGTCCTCCTATCCACAGCTCTTGCTGACTTGCTTACAAATGAAAGCCCACAGTGTTTTGCCTCCACCTGCAGCTTCTCTTTTCTAGCAAGCTAGGGAGGCTCTGGCCACGGGCTGGTTCTGCCTCACTGGTGAGGAGCCCGGAGAAGTGCCAGTCTGGTGAAGGTATGCAGGGGCCATGCCTGCTGGAGCCTGGTGTGGGATGTAGTCAACTGGTGCAGTGTATGGACAGGCACCAACACCTGTCCTTCTCCTTCCGTCTTGCATGGAGATTTCTTTTGGCATCTGGATTTTTCTTTTTTTCTTTCTCCAGCATAGCTCAGGTATTGTTCGTGCAGCAGTAGGCATGTATGTGTCTGTGCATTTGCTTTTCTCACCTGCTCAAAGTCATCGAACTTCTTTGCCAGCTCCCAGTCTGCAAAGAAAGAAAGTCATGTTGGTACTTCCTAAAGCTCAGATCTGAAGCAGTTTCTTCATGTATGGTGGTGATGGGTTGATGGGTAGAATAGATGACCTTAGCAATCTTCTCCAGACTTATTCATTTTATGACTCTATGATTTCTCCTGTCTACGGGTTGACAAAGGACCCATTTACCCTTTAATTCCTGTCTAGCCTCTGCTGTGCCCTTCCCTGCTCGGGGTCTGGATGCCAGGCATCATCTTCATGGATCTTCAGGCTGAGCAGCACTACACCCGGCTATCTAAAGCCTGTGCACACAGATGATATAAGTGCCCTGAGATGTCAGGGGCAGATTCAGGTTCTGTGGACAGAATCTAAGTCTCCAGCTGAACTGGGAGAAAGCTGCAGGAGAGGCTGTGGCTTTCCTATCTCACTCCTTTTGAAAGGAGAACACAAAGCCATCAGCTGCTTTGCAGTGCCAGTTTGTGAAAACATGCTCTAAAATAAGCAGAAGAGGCAGGATATTGCTCAAGAATGTCTCTGCTCAGCCCAGGAGCCAAACACTGGCCCTGGGCTGTCTGTGCTGTCTGCTCCTGACGGGGCAGTGGGTGTTGGTCTGCATCTCCTGGGGGATTAGGAGACCATTCCCCTGACCTCCGATAAGGCTTCAGTACACATTGCCAGACCTGGGCTTTTTTTTTAACATTTGAAACTGAGTAGGAAGGTGCCAAAACAAGAGCTGCCTCCATTCTCAGTTTCTCCTCCAAGAAAGCAACAATTTTGTTGAAACATACTGAATATTTTCTGGTAGATATTCATAGAAAAAAACAGCAGCTCCTAAGTGAACCCATCACACCGGAGTGCTAGGGCTGGGGGCAGGTACTGGGGCTCGGTGCCTTGCCTTGCCTTGCCAGCAACAGCCTCAGGCAGATTCCTCTTAAATGTGTTTTTATGCATCCATAAGTGAAAAGTGCCCCGTGAGAGCTTATTCTGATTGTTATAATTGATTTTATCATTATTATTACTACACATTTTTGCCTCTTCCAGAATTTCAAGTGCTGATTTTGGCTCAACTTTCCGCAAAGAGTAAGCTCGGCCAATGGCTGCTATGAATAGAAAATGAACAGCGGTCAAAATTTGGAACGGATTATCTCAAGCAGAGGGAAGGAAGTTAATTTATGGAGGATGCCTTGAGAAACTGCCTGCTGTAAATCCTCTGTCTGTGCTCTGCTCAGAGATTCATTATATTCAATTGTCTGGCATAAAACGCAGCCTTTCCTCCAGGAGTAATAAGTGCAATAATCCATAAAGCAATCATAAAAATGTTATTTTTTTTTTGAATGCGTCCCCTTTGCAAGAAGAATGCCTTTGTTAGCGTAAGGACTTGATTTATTTGTATTTATCTGTTTGTCCCTGGATTGTTTAACTACTGCCTCACTGCATTAACAAGGGGCTGGGGAGGAGCACTGAGTGATTTTGATTAATGGATTTCCATGGTAAAATTTTTCTGAGCTCCATTCTCTGCTGTTTTTGCATGGAAAATCAGCTTCCTGCCCTGAGCCCACCACTCTTGGCCCAGCCCCTTCCCACACTGCAGTGGCTGTGGGAAGTTCTGACCTCGGTAATCCGTTCGGTGCTTGCAATTGCTGTGTGTGGTGTCATGGAAAGCCCAAGTTTCTCTTTAGAGAGCCTGAGTTTGGAGCCTGACCCAGCACACAGGTTGGCCTTAAATTTGGGGTCTGTACATGGAACACAGAGAAAAATCTTGACCTCCTCTCTGCAAAAAGTCTGCGAGTTGATTCCTTACGTCTGTAGCATTCATAAAGATACAGCTGCAAGAAGCTTGACCTTTGCTTACCAAAATTTCCCGGTGTCCTCCATGCAAACTTCTTATTAAGCAGAGGAAGCAATGTGTCCTTGTGATTTGTGTCTTCTCTCTCCGGAAGCACTCGGTTATCTGCAGCACATAAAACATGCCATTCTCGCTCTCTAGTGCCAAAAGAGATGGACCCTCCATCCCCCAACATTAAAACAAAAATTAAGGCTAGGACCTCTTCTGCAAGCACTCCCTTTATTGCTCCATCACCCCATCCATCTCCCCAGGGCTGGTGGAGGTGGGAGCTATTACTTATGAGAGCTCTGCAGTGTTCCATCTAACCCTGTGCTCACCCAGCACTGGGGCTGAGCTTGCTGGCTGCCCATGGAATTAAAGGATTCGTTCTGCTCATAGGCAAAGTGTGGAGGAGTTTAAAGTGAGCCTCTTTTTCTCCAAGTAATCCTCTTACGGTTGCTGTCAGCCATGCCTAATTTTCTTCCCTGTTTTCCAGGAAAAATCCCCCCCAAGCTGCTTTCCTATAGCAATTTGGGCTTTTGTATGAGGCCCATTTTGGGAGCTTTCTTGGTGGTTTTTTTCTAGTGGTTGTGGGTATGCCCTCAAACGAGTGGTTGTGGAGGTCAGGGCTTCACCAGCATCTGGTGGACACGAGGATTGGATGATCACACCGGACAAAGCTCTGGGAAAGCCCCAGCTCTGCCAAACAGATTTCTAGGAGCATCTGGAACTTGTGCGATGCATTCATTTTTGGGAGGAGCATAAAATCGCAGAGTGGCCATTTCCCAAAACCTTTTGTCTAATCCCCACACCCAGACCTTACCAAGCCCTAGTAGATGCCCACAAAAGCCGCATAAAATGCAAAGAAATGATGCAGAAAGGCATTTTTTCTCTTCTCCCAGGTTCATTTGGATTTCAGCTCACTCCCTTCAAGGAGATGGGAAGAGAGCAATGGGTCTCAAATAGCCACCAGACCCGCATAGCTGTGATGAGATGAAGGCAAATAATTTTGATACAGACGAGACAAAGCACTGTGACAGATGAGACCCCGAAGTGCTCAAGAGTGTGTGGGAATGCACCCCAAGGTGATGCACTCCCAGAACGTGGCCAGGTTTGCCCCCACCTAATGCTGCTTCCGAAGCAGAGTGTGATTTTGGGAAACCTGAGGAACTGAGCAGGGCTGTGCACTGTGCAAGACCTGCCGTTTGCGTGCTAGAAACATAAGCCTGGAAGACAGAGTTTTCAAAGAGCCGCTTTTAGTCATTTGAGGGATTTGATACAGAAAAAAAATAAATGTCTATAAACACCCTAGAAAAAACTAAACAGAAGCTGTATTTAGAGAGGGTGGCCTCGGGAGTGTTTTGGTTGTCGTTACAAAAATAAATAGGTGATATAAGAGGAAAAATCATTTGAAAAGCAATGTTGTTTCCTAGCCTATATTTAGCTGCTTTAATTTTTTTTCCTGCTGCCAAGTCTCTCTAAGAAAGAAGATTAATGATTGACATTTTCCTGTGGAATAAGTTGAAGCTAAGATTAATTTCAATTATGGGAGAAGAACATATAAACAGAAGTTTCACGATTAAAAAAGTTCAGCAGCACCCTACTCCTGACATTTAGGAGCTGTCACATCTCAGATGGTACATACTTGGATTGCTGCTCTCTGGTATTTTAATATATATCCTTGGAAATTTTCTTTTGAGAAGAAAGAAAGAAATACCCTTACCAGATTTCACCAGATCTGGGATTTTCATTGTTTAGCAGTGTGATATAGGAATACGCAACCAGCTGCAGACCAGAAGTACGTGCTAATATGAACAAGTCTCTGGGTAGTACCAATGCCGATTGATTATTTAGTATAGCTCAAGGTTGCTTTTATTTTCTTGCACGGATAAGCAAGTATTGCATGGCCATGACAAGCAGCAAAGCAAAGCAAAAAGATAATGACCTACCTGTGTCATCTAGCCTGTATTCCAGCTTACCTAGTAGGAAAAAAGGCACTCCATGTGTAGATGGGACATACACGGTCATGGTCAAGATGGCTAGCACTCCGAGGGACAGCTGGACGGACCGCATCTTCTCCACGTACCCACCACCCAAAAGCATTCTTCCTTCAGGCACAGTGGAGGACTTCAATGCAACCCAGTGCCAGATGAGCTCACTTTTAAGAGGCAGTGGATGTGCCGTGATTGCAAATGGCCTTTGGAGGAGGGGAGAAAAATATCTCTTGAGATATAATTCAACCTGTCAATATGATTCACTCCTTTGGGAGTGGACAGAACAACCCAGTAACAGACGTCAGATGGAACCTGTTCAATATATCTCATATCAGATTGATCTAATGAATTTTGATGTTCCCACAGGCATGCCCTGTCCATGCACGCTGATATACATTCCATATGTACATCCATACGTACATACATTAAGAATATTCTTTCATGGCTGTAGCTTTAATGGAGTTCAGGCGTGAGGACTTCCACATTAGCAGGGAAGATTTGTCTAACATACAATTTGCCATATGTCACCAGTTTGGACAGATTCAGGTTAATGGGTTTTTGTAATTTATCATCGCACTTCTTACTGCCTGTATTAATTAATGTGAGGTATAATGAGAGCTGAAATGCTGGGAAACAAAGGGGGAGAGCTCTTTCCATTTAAGTGATTGGAAGATATTGAGTTTGTCTCGCTCACAGTGACTTATGGCTTTGTCAACGGGAAAGGCATCACATCCTATTTTGGGATTGTGTCTAAGTGGGGGAGTGCAAATTTGGCAGCAGACATGGAATACATCAAGGATGGGCAACTGTCTTCTTTTTTTCTGGGGAAATGAAGAAGTGGAAGGTCAGATGCCAGTTCTGTCTGCACAGCTATGTTTTATTAGTTTAGAGCAGAGTATTGAGGCACATTGCACATGTCCCATGTCTTCTCAGGACATCGCTGTGTCTTGGCTTGGTTTCTCTTTGTCACTTGTCCATCACTACTGAGCAGAGACCTGCTACCAGTTTTCTACTACAACCTTACCAAGAAAAATGCTACCCCAGTAACAGTGGTAGACTTTGTTCTGCACTTCTGCTCCTTCTGCCAATCATCATCTGAAGAACTGAATCATTTCTGCTATACTTTGGCCAAGCTCTGACTTGTACATACGCTCCTAGTGACTCATCTCTTGTGCTTTTTGGACACCATATCATGCCAGATCACCCAATACAGCTTCATCTGATGATACCTACACTTCATCTTCAATAAAAAGTAATGCCTTTTCCTTCTTTGGGCTTTTGGATTCTGATCTCTATCTCTCCCTAAAACTTGTTGTGCAGCTTGGATGGTTTTAGGATGACTTGCTCTTTAATATTCCTTTTAATATTCATTTTTTACTAAAAAATAGTGGGTAAGAGGCTCAGATTTTTTGCAATTGCCTGTGAAGCTGAATGTGATGCTTCCTTTAAAGAATGCTTTTCTACTGAGGAAATGGTCTCTTTTTTTTTTTTTCTTTTTTCTGCAGAGATAATACATCCAAATAAAACCATCTTGTTCTTGTGAACCAATTGTCAATCAATTGAATTAGTCCTCTTACTTCTTTGTAAAGTTCTCTTTGGATTGAAGGACAACCACCTCCTCCTGGGAGCACTTTTTCAGCCACCTCTCCCAGGCTGTCCATTGCAAACTGCTTAGAGATGGGCAGCCTCTGAGAAGCAGGGGCCATAACCTGGTGAGCACCACCTTGCATGGGCAGGCAAGGCAGGCTGTTGTAGTTCTGACTCAAAACCATATTAAGGAAGGTTCAAGTAAAGCGTGGTTTTGCTTCATACTGAACGGTGTCCACATTTCTACTAATCTGTGCTGAGATAGGCTGTAATGGGCTTGTTTTTGCCTTGATACGCTGGTGGATTTCCCCATCATACCTAAGTCTTTGCAGAATCCATGCATCTCTGAATGTTTTTTTTCCTACCACTGGCTGTGAGGCATCATGGTCTATTGGCAGGATCTTTCAGGAAGATGAGTTGGAAGAGCTCTTGGATTCTCTTTCACTGTAGAGAAACTTCAGTTCTGGGTCACTGCAGTTGTTCAGACCTGAAAGCAACTTGCAAATGCAGTGTGCCAGTCCTTCCAAGAGAGCACTGTGGTGTAAAAGTAGGGGACTGTTGTTCTCCATTTACACAATAATAGGGGTAAGGGGTGGATGATCTCTGTGAGTGGGTGGAAAGATGCCTGACAGCCACAACTATACACTAGTGACTTTTTGCATTTGTTGCAGTTGTGGGAGGGCTGACTTGAGGCATTAGGTTAAATTAACACTCCCACCTAGTTAATATCTTTGCTTTTAGCCCATTTGTCTGAGTGATTAATGGATTATTCCATTTTATTGTTCTTATATATTTTATTCCCAGTAGAAAAACAACATAGCCTCCATATTCTCTCAATTACTTCACTCAGCAATAATATTTTCTACTATATCCACTGAGCACCTGTGTCTATAGCTGAAACACAGCAGCAGCCCAAAGATGGGAGCTCTGTCCATAACTTCCATGGTCCTAATTTGTCTGAATCTCTTCATGCAGAAGATTCTCTATACTGAAAGCTACACTAATGTCAGGTAGTCCCATACAATCAATTTGGAAAGTGGACCAGAATGGACAAAACCAACCAGCCCAGAGGATAGAGATGGAAAGACCTTATCCAAGCAGGTTAGGTCTACTCAGCTCAGCTGTACCAGCTCTGCATGCTAGAGATGAGGCATTACTAGACTTTAATGAACTTGAGCAGCACCAGCTGGGGCCTTCACCTGCCCTCTCTTCCCATAGGCTGAGGAACTCTGTTTAAGCCCAGCCTTGGGCTCCTTGTTCCATCTGTGCTTTCCTGATTGAGGGATTCTGGTTAGTTATGTCCTTGGTTGTGGGTCTATTGATCTGGTTGTTGACCTGGGAGCTGAGTTTCTGGCTTGATCTCAGACCTGTCCTGTCAGCATGGATGTGTCTATTGTTCACTGAATTGTGTTTGACCCTGGTTGTCATCACTGGGCTTGATTCTGAGTGGTGGATTGTATTCTAGCTTGACCTTGAACCTGCCTCATCTCCACAGACTTCCTTAGTGATCCTGACTCTCAGTTGGTCTGAATGCCCCCTGATGCTATTTTCCTCAGGATGCTCAGGGTCCTTCTGTGCACAGGCTCTTTTCTCTGCTAGTCAGGTCAGTTTGACTTGGATCAGTAAAGGCCTTTAGGTATTCTGTATAAAATTCTAGTTTCTCTAAAGTCACTTCCAGCTTTGCTGCTAGCGCTAATTGATCTCTCTAGAACAGATGGAGTCTCCAAATAGCCTAGTTTAACCCCAAAGCAGTAACAACTCTTGTTTCTGAGTAAAGCTCAGACGAGGAATTCAGCAGGTTTCTTGGTCCCCTTGCAAGATGCAGGAGGCAGTGTTGAGCTGCTGAAAGCAGGAGAACTTGAACCTTGCTTGGAGTGGCAGGTTTCCAGGGCACAGTGTATGCTTCGCTTTGGTGTTTGAAGAGGGGGAGGATTTCTTGTCTTTTCCAGTGCTTCTTGAGAACATATAAAAGCTTCACACTGATTGTGTATTTCAGGTAGGCCTCAGCAGCATTTGTGAGCTTTGCTGTGTTCTTTCAGTCTCTGCTTAAGCTTTGCTTGCTTGATCACAAAGCAACGAACTGGCTGTGGCAGGACCTGAGAGGAAAGTGGCAGGACCTGAGAGGAAAGAGCCCTTACGTAAGGTTGGGAGAAAGAGTGTATAAACTGCCCTGCAGTGTCTGCACCAAGAAGAGTCTTGGCTGAAACCAGGTACTCTCAGCTGGTGGAAATGGGATTTTTTTTTTTTAATTTGTTTTTATCCTAGGAGGAGACTTATATCTCGCTGCTTCCTTGCTTTAGAGTGTTTCTACAGGTATGACAGGTATGGGAAAGAGGAAGGGGGAAACTGTAGAGAGGAAAGCAGGCTGGGTGCTAAAGAGACCCTGCAAATCAGAGAGGAGTGGAAGGGCAGGAGTCACTTTTCTCCCTGTCCTAAACAGTGGCTCCCAGAGCAATCCCCCCATCCTCTCTGTCTACAAAGCAGTTTCCCTCCTTGGTAGTCCAGCCTTTGCTCTCCTGTAGCATCTGTTCTTCCCTGCACAACCACTGTAGACCTGGCAGCATCTGTGTCTCCTCTCTGTGTTCCAGTGGCATCTGACTGTCCTTCTGTCTCTCCAACTGTGCTTCACCTGATAGGAATCAAAGTGGAAGGCACTGAAAACCACCTTGTCCTCTCTGTCCCTCATATATTTATCTGAATTCTCCTCTGCCTGCGTCACTTGTACCCTGGGGTGAATCAGAAAACAAAACCCGTGCTGGTCCTGCTATATGAAGCACCACTGGAAGGCGCTCAGCTATTCTGCTGCTGACTGGTGCAAAGTCCCCGACAGAACAGCACAGCTTCACTGTGGAAAGGAATTAAAATAATGTGCACATAAGCCAGCAGAGCAGCTCTCTGAGAGGACGGAGTGCATAACGGGGAGGGAGATGTAGTTGTAAAATGAGATTCTCTGTTCCTCAGGGGACTGTTAAAACCAGTCAATATTTATGAAGCTTTTAGTCTGACTCATGCAATTTGTTCCCCTTTCTACGTGCTTGTCTTTGGGACTCAGCTGTTGCTTGGCCTGTTACTGCCATAAAATGAGGTGCTATGGTTTAACTGTCTCCTTGCATAGTGAAGTAGGGAAGGGTCTCAAGCAGGGCATAAAACAGCTTCACTTGTCACCTCCTTGCAGCCAGCTGAGGGGGGGCACAGAGGGAAGCATCACTAGCTCCTATGAGGTGGGGATCACACGAAAAAGCAGCAGCACTTTGTGGTTAACTCAGAGGAGGATATGGAGTGCAGCTGGGCTGCCTGCCTGGCTTTCACATCCACTCGGAGGGCTGTCAGATGATGCGGCTTCTTAGAGGGCAAGCCAGCTCCAAAGTGTTCTCCAGGAGTGAGAGCTGAAAAAAGCAATGCAGGAATGCAGAAGCATGGAAGAAAAGCAGAGAACAGGGGAGTTGTGCCATTTGCACTCTGCTTCTTGATCTTGATCTGGAACAGCTTCTCCAGACCAGATCCCTCCTGACAGGTGGTTATTTGGCTGAGCCAGGACAATGTGCTGAAGTGGCATGATATGGGATGACCTGGTTATACCACCAGAGTTACCCTAAGCTTGATCCTTCTCTATTCTGATCCACCTTCTGCAGGCTCTGAGTCCATCCTGGGTGATGCCTGAGCAGTGCCCCAGAACTCAGCAAGGACATGAGGTGCCAAGTGAATGATGCTGTGGGGTGACTTTACAGGAATAGTGTTATCCTAAAGAACCACTGTTAGCCATAGGGGAAGATCTAGAGTGATGTGGAGCAGGAGCTGATTTTCTGGAGCTTACTCTGAGAACTACTGCCTGTTCTTTGGAAACTGGTTTTGCTATGAGTTATCCACTGAAAGTCTGAGAGGGTAAGTATGTTTAGTTTATTCTGAGGAAATTTGCATAAGTGGCAGTAGCTCTTGCATTTCTGAGGGCCTGTCTTCCTACCCAGCTTGTCAGCTGTACATAGGGCTGCTGAGACTGAGGTAGCTCCTGCACATGCAAAATCTGTTTTGTCAAGTGAGTATCAGTACTTTCTGGATGTAGGCTTGTCTGTATGGAATCAAGTCTTGAAATGAGAGGTCTGAGGATGTATGAGTTCCTCACATCTCGGGAATCAAGGCTGGCAAAAGTGTTAGCACCAGATTATCTTTCTTCATTTTTTTTTTTCTTTTTATAAACCAGCAAAGCATGAGGAAGGTGCAAGTCAAAAGGTGATCTAGCAGTTGTTCAGAGGGGAATATAGCAAGCTTGGTGCCATGTGAGAACTGCACTGACTTCAGCCCCCACCAAAGTCCTTCCAATATCACTGCTGAAATGTCACCCAGAAGTGACTGAGTAGCTGGTGGCAGGCACAGGGGCTTCCCCACAAACTGCCACTTCTACTAGTCTGCTTATATTTCCCTTATGTGGGCTTCAGGCAGCTCCCTGCCCGGCACAAAGCAAAGAACAAATATCTGTTCTGAGTGAAAAGTGGTCAGTGTGCCAGCTTTAGTATCACTTCTCACTTTCTTCAGTGAAGAATAATTTTGCAATGTATTGCTGAAGTGAAACTTAACAGTCTCATATGTGAAAGAGGGGGAAGGGAGGGCAGAACTATTACCCTTGCAAATGTATTAGTAAATTTGATGTGGGGCTAATTTGCACGCTGCGGTTTCCTGGTCAGCCTGGACAAACATCCGAGTTGTGCAGCACTGTACCTGACTTCCCATCGTGTGCGTTCTTGCTCCAACTGGGAAGCCACCAAAACCCTCCCAGTGCCCAACTCACCATTTTCCTACTGCTTCTATGGCACTGTATGTAAGCACAAGTTTAGTTTAATTTGTTCATCTTTTGCAGTGCCCCAATTCATTGCCTCTGCATGTTTTAGTACTTTAATCCTTGCAGACTCCTGCTCTCCTTGTCCTCCAGGGAGCCTTAATTCCCACAGGCACCGTTCAGCTACTGATGGAAATTGCACACCTGCTTCTTGCTGCTCCTTTGCCAAGTGCTGCAATGCGTGCTTCCTCTGGCACAGGAATTCAGACCTCTCCTAATCTGCATCTTTGGTTGCTTGGAAAAGCAGGAAGGTTAATGATTGGGGTGGTCTGAGGAGGAAAGACATCTTGTGCTCTGGCTTAGATGGGAGGAAAGGTGGCAGTCACCGTCACCACTGGCCCATAGGTTTTGGACACAGTTTCGTGTGACATCTGATTACTGCAAGATGCCTAGAACTGCTTTTCCATCTCTTTGCACTGAACAATGAATGATGCTTTCTTGCCTGTGGGATCATTATCCTCTGCCTATCCCCGGAGCAGCCTCATCAGTTGGAGTTTGCCATGCAGTCATTAGGGGAGCTCTAACAAAGGCTGTTCTGCTGAAAGTGAACATCTTGATGAGGCCCAATTTATTTCACAGTTGTTATCCTGTTGTCCTGAGATGACAGCACGGCACGGGGAGGGGTGCCTGGTTTATTTAAGAAGCAGGCACAGAGCTGTTTCTTGGCCTCCAGGAGGAACAAAGCAGCACGAGGTGCTCCTGATGCTCTTTTTACAAAAAGCTGAAATGTTGTCTTATCTTAAATAAATAGTTATTTTTTTTCCCTAGCTTTATTGGGATTAATTGAGCCACTGAAATAAGCCTGCAAGCTGGATGCTGTAAAATTTGCAGTGGGAAACCTGCTGTCAGTCCAGCAGAACACAGCTTCCATGCTTTCTGCCTGGAGGCAGAGGCTTTCAGACACAGGTGGGAGCTGGGAGGTACCCTGAGATCCAGCACAAGGAGGAACCCTTTGGGACCACAGCATGTGACTGTGCTGCAGTGCCAGCATTGCGTCAGTCATACGTCTCCTGTTTCCTGCTTCATTTTCTCTCATCTCCAGGCCCCCCACAGTCATTCCCATGTTTCCATAGTCTTTGAAGCCTCCTGCGGCCTTCAAGTGATTGATGCCATCTTCCAGCTTCAGAGGTTTCTTCAGAACGCCTCGACTGGAAGCTAAGATGTGAGGAGCTGCATGTCACGATAGCGAGGGGAGTGCTGTGCCTGGTGTGCAGGACCCTGCCCTCGGGGAAAGGGCTGGTGAATGCTGGATTTGCTCCTCCCCAGGATCATCAGTGAGTCTGGCAAGGACAAACGCATCTGCATGATTAACAGAGCTGGAGGAAGGCATGAGGAGACACATAATTTGCGTAGGAGAAACCTGAGCAGAGAGAGCTCAGGAATTTTGACTAATTGGTGCGGCTGGTTTGGGCCTCAGCCAGATAAGAGGATACAAATTCATTGTGGAAAGACTGGTGCAAAGAGCTGTGTGCGGGAGGGAGAACTTGGGATCGCTGAAATCAATAACTGGGAGAAGATGTCTGTGAATGTGGGGCCAGTGTGCTCTGTTGCATCGAATTATAGGACGTCACAATTTGAAGGGCCCTCCTGACCCTTCCCCACCTTTGTATCCTTCCCTTTCATGCTCAGATGTTTCCCCACTTGTGTCCAGCAGCAGATGATTGCACAGAGATTAAAAACTGGGTTAGCAATGGGTGGAGGATGTCCTTCTGGCTGCTCCCCGTGTGCACTTGCTGCAGGAGCTAATGGCCTTGCAAGGTGGTGCTCCAGGGGCTGAGGAATAAATGAGAGGAGGAGGAGGAAAAAACAGCCTGACAATAAAAAGAAAGCATGAAGAAAAGAAGAAATTTAAATAGAAAGAAAGGAGAAAATATAAAAGGGAAAAAAACATAAGAAAAAATAAAGTAAAAGGGGAAAATAAAGGGGGTAAAAAGTGAAAATGAGGGAAGAGAGGGGAAAATAAGTGAAAAAGGGGAGAAATTAGGGGAAGGGAAAATGAGAAAAATAGGGAAGGGGGGATAAGAGTAAGGGGGAAATAAGGGGAAATAATAGAAAATAAATGAAATAAGGGACCAAAACAGAGGGAAATTGGAGGAAATAAAAAAGAGGGAAATGGAAAGGGGACAATTAATGGAAAAAAAAAAGGGGGGGGGGTTAGGGCGGGAGGAAATAATAGGGAGGAGTAAGGGAAAATAACGGAAAAGGAGGGAAAACGGTGGAGAGGAGGGGGGGGGGGGAACTGAAAGAAAAGGAAAAAAGAAAGAAAAAGGGGAAAACAAAGCCCGGCCGGGCCCGCCGGGCAGCAGCCGGGAGCTGCCGGCACTCAGCCCCGCCCCGCCCCGCAGCAGCGCCCGCCCCCCCCCCCCGCCGCTTTCTGTCCCCTCCGCCGCGCCGTACGGCCGCTCGCTCCGGATCCCTCCTCGGCTAAGTTCGCGGGGCGCGGGCGGCTCTGCCCTCGGCGTGGGGCCCGCCGCCCCGCAGCAGCATGGCCGAGATCGGCATCGACCAGTCCAAGCTGCCCGGCGTTAAGGAAGGTACGGGCGCTGGGCTGCGGGCGGGAGAGGAGCGGCGCCGCGCGATGGGAGCGGGTCCGCGGGGCTCCCCCTCAGCCCGCGCCTGTGGGCAGAGGCTCTGCGGCCCCGGGGGACCCCGGTTCGAGGCTGCTGCCCACCCCGCCCCAAACCGCGGGGTGAAAGCGGTGCCCCGAGCGGAGCCCCGGGCCCGTTCCGTGCTGTCGGCGCCGTGATCTCGTTTGTTTTCTTTGGGCCGAGCGTGGAAACCGAGTGGCTGCCCGGTTGGGGTGCGAATGGCAGCCAAAGGAAGAAACGCATCACCTTCCGTGCCTGGGGAAACGTTTGTTCTTCCGATGCAGAAATCACTGCTTCTGGGGGGAAAAAAAAAATAAATAAAAAACCGTTCCTTGTCTCCATTCCGAGCAAAGGTCGGCGCAGACGTTCCTTAAGGGCACGGCTCTTTGTTGCGGTGCGAGGACTTTGCTCGCTGCGTGCGTGTGTCCGCTTCCCGCGCTTCCCGGGCGCTGCTGGGTGACGGTGCTGTGTGACGGTGCTGTGTGACGGTGCTGTGTGACGGTGCTGTGTGACGGTGCTGTGTGACGGTGCTGTGTGACGGTGCTGTGTGACGGTGCTGTGTGACGGTGCTGTGTGACGGTGCTGTGTGACGGTGCTGTGTGACGGTGCTGTGTGACGGTGCTGTGTGACGGTGCTGTGTGACGGTGCTGTGTGACGGTGCTGTGTGACGGTGCTGTCCCGCTCCTCTGTTAAATCCTCCGGCTGTGGCCAGGTGTTTCCTTCTTGTGGTTACTTTCTTTCGTTTTCAAAGCCTCCTGCCTTAGCTGAAGGCTTGTCGCAGGCAGAGCTTTGCTGGTGAAAGCTACTTCAGCCGCTCCACTTTGTTTTGTATTGATAAGCCACATATACCTTCAAAGAACTCTTTTCCAGCATCAGTCAGGTGCTGGAGCCTGGTCTCTCTTTCAAGGCATAGCAAGTGCCTGCTCTCAGCAAAGCTCTTGCAGGGCTGGAGGCTTTGGTGGTGGCTGCAATATGGGGGCTGAGCATCTCTGCTCTCCTCTCCAGTGTCTGTGACACGTTTTCTTTTCACAGAGCAGCTTTTGCTCTGTGTGCGCTCGTCTGACCCTCCCCAGGGGCATTGCTCAGCTGTCTGCATGCAGATCTCTTCTACTGGAGGTCTCATGTGTGAGCCTTTCAGGGACAAAAGCATCCTGGAAATATTCTTTTAATCGGTTACTTACAAAGCGAGCAACAAGCTGGCTTGAGCGTTGCTTGCATGTCTTTCATCTCTTGAGATCTGATGCATTTCTAGAAGTGAAATTGGCAGCCATCCTTCCCTGTGGAGGCAGAGGTGAGGGCTGGGGCTGCTGAGCTCAGTGCTGGCCTGAGCCCTGCCAGGGGAAATGGGGTCTGGGGGAAGGAAGGGGAGACCCAGCACTCTGATCCTGCATCTCTTCAGAATGGTGAAGAATTGCAATGGCTGAAGTTTTCATTAATAGCATGAAGAAATAAAAGGGCAGTGAGACTGGGCCTGTCATTGAAATCAGTGCAGCCACGTTGCTGTCACTTAGGCCCCATTCTACCCACGCCCTCGAGGGCACAGCAACAATGCTCCCTCTGACTTTTGCTCTTCATGAAGTGTCTGCTTTGACTTCCTGGAGCTCCTGATTCATACTTAAAGTGCTGCTGGTTGTTCCCCAAATGTGATAGCAAAAGATGCAACCACTGCTTTGGGGGAAGAGGAAAGGTTTGGAGCTTTATTTTCCCCCTTGCTGGGGCAGCCCCAGGGCCAGGCAGCCCGGCTGCTCTTTGTTGCCTTATCGCAAATGGAATAAGTTTGTGGTAAGCATCCATCTTCCCCTCAGCCACAGCACCTTCCCTCTGACCTCTGCAGCTTAACCTGACCTCCGTGTCCCTGCTGCAGGGAGAGCCTCCTGGTGCCAGACAGACGGTGTCCCGTGCAGCAGACTGCCTGATCTTATCAGCTTATGGCATTTCGGTGTCTGTGTGCTCAGCAGCACAATGCTGCGGGGAGGAAACTTGATGTCTGTCAGAAACCCCAGAGGGCTCAACGTTTTGAAGGGGTTCTGGTGAAGGGTGCGTGGGGAGGGTTTCTGCTTTGGGTTTTTTTTTTTGGGGGGGGGGAGGTGGTGTTGTGGGGGCCATGCTCATGTAGAGGACGGGTTGGCCTCCAGCTGGATTAATGTAATCAGGACAACTCTGAGAGCAGCTGCTGATCAGCCAGGTCACCCTGCAGCCACCTGCACTGAGCCCTTTGGCTCCAGATGGTGGGGTTTTTTTGCGAAGCATCATGTGCTGTGTCACAGTTTTCTGCTCGGTGACTTCCTCTGAGAAGCAGTCTGAAAAACGCAGGCGAGCTGGATGGCTCAGGGGCAGCGAGGGCAGGGGCTGACGGGACATGGACATGGGATTTTCTTTCTAGGTCATTGGTTCACGTCCAGCTCTTCTGAGTAATAGGAGGTCTGTTTTTCCAGCATGCACAAATTCAGTAGCTGAGGCTGCAGTGCTCGTTTTGCTTCTGGTTGTAGCTGGGTGAAAGTTCTATTGTTCATTCAGCTGTCCTGGGTCTGCAGCGCTTGGCAGAGGAGATGGGCAGGATTAGCATTTCAGGCTTGTGGCTCTGAGCAGGCAGCTCTGCCTCCTGCCATCCTGTGCTCTTTCTTCCCTATCTCTGGAGCTTCCAGACTTGCACTGGTGCCTTCTGCAGATGGACGTTTTCTTAGTTACTGATGAGCAGAGAAATGTCGGGGCTGGGATAAAGGAGACATGGTCCTTTTTACCCATTGACACTCCTGGGGATGGCAGTGGGGTGGGAGGCTCTTCCCCATCAGCAGTACAGGACACTGCCATTCCTGCTGTCTGAGCAGTGCCTTGCAGACAGCCTTGTGTTTAATGTGACTGTGTGCCTCTGTTTGATCTTTAATTTCCCGTGGCAACATCAGAGAGCTTGTGCATGCCAGGACCTGGAGATGGCGGCTGCAAAGAGCAGGGTGGGCCAGTAGTGCCCTGGCTGGGGCCATGCAGGGAAAGCCATACCTGGGGAAATGTGCCTTGGGGCTGTGTGAAATGCCTGTGCTTTGCTGTAGTAAGCCTTGTTTTCCTTCTTGCTCAGAGCCTTGCTTTCTTTCTTGCAGTTCACGTCAGTGTGACGATTTGTGGGACGAAGTGACATGTTCCCTCTCTGCTTCCTCACCCCCCTCCCAGCATGCGTGCAGCTGGCTGCCTTCCATGTACTTCCAGCTGCTCCTCTGCTTAGCACTGGTTGGAAGGCCAAAAGACTGAGGGAGATGGCTGAGCTGTTGCTAAAGCTGCCTTAAAACTTCAGAAATTTGGGGCTGCTGGGCACTTCCACTCAGGGAGGCAGGGTGCTTACAGTGCTGGTGGTGAGCTGGCCACTTGGAAGCATGTTGATGCCTTTTAAAAACAGGAGCCTTTGCTCCATCTCTTGGTGCTGCAAAGAATCCACCCCACTCGCTAGGTGAGCCCTGTGAGCCTTGGAGCACTGCTGCCAGGAGAGCACAGCACCTCTCTCTGTGGTGAGTGCTGTTTAGGACAGAAAGTCGCAGCGTTTAGCAGGTGGTATGCTCTTCCTCTCTTGTTGTTTCAGAGGAGCTTTAAAAAACTAAATTTGCGCGTGCATGTGTATGTGGTTCTTCCTCTACAAGATGCTCTGCTGAACCAGGAGTCTGTGGTTGGGGGAAAAGAGGAAGTGTTGTGTGGGCTAATTAAGCGAAGTTCAATTAGCGGTGGCAAAGGGGCAAATGCTGGAAGGCGCTGTGAAATGAGTGTGTGTTGCTTTGGCCACTTATAACCTGACAGGACAGGAGGCTGCAGCGTGCCCCAGCAGCACTGCCGTATCGTTGGGGTGAAGCAGTGGAGGATGACAGGGAAAGACCTGGGAGCTTTCCAAGCCTTCAGGGTGTCAGCTGTTTTTGTGGCACACGCAGCTGCTGTTCACAATCCTCATCTCTCTGCCTATGTGGCTTCAGCATCCTGGGCTGTATTTTTACCATCTTATCCCACTGTTTTTGATCTTAGCTGCTCCAAGGGCAGGGTGCTGGCACAGGGCTCTGGCAGGAAGGGAGGTGTGTGTTCTCAGTGCTGCAGCTCTACTGACTTGTGGCCCTTCTGTAGATGGCTGTGAAGATCTGACTGATCTGGGGACAGCTTTGGTACGTGGCTTTCCTCAGAGCAGCCTAATGAACTTGGGGAACTTAAGTGTAGGAAGCAAGGAGGGGAGAGAGCACCGAAAAGGGTCTGGTAAAGGAGGAAATAAATAAATGAATAATAATAAAAGGGAGTTGGAAATGGGGCAGAACATCTTTGATGGTTAGATATACAAAGGCTGTCCTCGCAAAGCAGATCTCAGAGCAGCTCATCCCCAGGGCTGGGAAGGTGGCAGACAGGAGTGCTCCTTCCCAGGATGAAGGGAGCTGATAGGAATCTGCAGGAGTCAGTCAGAAGCCAAACTGCTGTCAGCTCGGGCACCTTCAGCTTGGAAAGCAGCAGTTGGACAGAGAAAACCTGAGGGGCTGCCTGCCCCGGTGCCTGTCCTGCTGGCTGGAGCTTTGCTTCTTGCGTATCTGATGTAATGAATGAAACCTGATTTGTCAGTGTGTGTGCTGATGCTGCTGTCAGTCTGCTTAGCTGCGAGCTTTGTAGCGGTCTCTGGTTTGGCTGCAGTCACCTGGGCACTGGAAAGAAAGTGGCACTTCTGCTGCTTGTTCCTCCAAGTGACTGCGAGCCCTCTGAGGTGTAAAACCACACTGTGAGGTTTTAAGAGGAAGTGGAACTCTTCTTGGTACTTGGCACCTTCTGCGGGGGCATCGGGTTTCAGCAGTCAGCCTTGCATGGAGCCCTCAAAGTGATGTGTGAACTTGTAATGGAAGGGTACTAAGAGCCCTGTCCCGATTCCCTGCTTCCTTGTATTCTGCTGGATTATCTTTTAGGATTAAGCTGGAGGAGAAGCCTGGGAGAAGCTGACCCTTCAAATTATCTTGGCTCCATCTCTCTGGAGCTGCTCTGTGAGTTTATTCACGATTGCCTGAAACAGAGGGGTTTAAGATGTAGGTGAAGCATCCGAGGGTGCCGTGGCTCCTGACAGCTGGCCTCGCTCCTGGGGTGCACCTACCAGCCCACCCCCCAGAGAAACTGCTGAACTGAGCAAGCAGTTTAGGCTTGTGCTGAGCAAAGGACAGAAGTTTTGCCTATCTGGGAAATCAGCGTGTCCTTCCAACAGCTTTGTGTAGTATAAGATTGTTTAAAATGCTGAAGTGAAAGCTACTTACCAGATCAAAGTAAAATAGGATGATTGCTGCTGTGATGGCTGTGGGGGCAGGGAGTGTATATAGCACAAATCCCTTGAGATGTGAGCTCCGTGCCTGAGCAGTTTGCTGAGTGGGTGGCTGTTTTGAGTTGCTCGTGAAAGGAGACTTTTTTTTTTTCCTGTTGTTTAAGTGAGCGGTGTTGGGCTTAAAACTAAAACTGCCGTGACATCCTGTCTGAAAAAAAACCAAAACAAAAAACACACAGCAACCTCCAGAAAAGGACAGCATCGTGTGATTCATGGGACACCGCTCAGGGCATGACTTACAGCTTGTGGAGGCATCCGTGTGAGCCAGGGGGTGTGATCTCCTGGTGAAGGTAACTCCTCTCCCCTTCCCCCTGGCCTCCATGGTGCTTCACCCCTGGGCCAACTGGGGACAAAGCTCACTTGGAAGGAGCAGTGGTATCTATTATGCAGTGGGAACATTGGCTGCTAGGAAAGCTTCTGTCTTGTTAGCTTTCCACACTGCACGTGCACTGGCTGAGTCAGTTGAAGCTGTATCAGATAGCAGAGGACTGCAGAAGCAACTTCTGTTCACATCCATAGTTAAAGATTAACTTCATTCACATACAAACGTAGCTGTGTGTTGATTATTGTGAATAATATTTGGTGGCCTGAGTTCTGCTGCCCGGCTCTGGCGTTGCAGTGACCAAGCTACTGGCTGAGTCTGTGACTCCAGGAGCTGCAAATCTGGGAACCAAGCAGGACGTGGCTGAAAGGGCTGAGTTTCCAAATCATGTACCAATACTTTGGAAGGATCAAAGTCGCTCTCAAGCACATGTATGAGCCTGAAGTGCTTACACTCAGCATTTTCTTCTGAAAACCAAAAACGTGGTATTTAACATTTATGACCTATGGATTGCGCGTTAAGCTTGGCGGATAAGGTGGAATTATCCGTCGTTGAAAAAGATCTCTCGTTCTGTTTTTATTACAGACGTTTCAGTCATTCTGGGGCATGATCTGAAATGACCTTCTGAGATCCCTTGTGGTGCTGCTTTTTGCAGTCTTAGATATTCTTGCTTGCCTGCGCGAGCACATCGCTCCTGCATTGGAGTGCTCAGCAGATGCTATCTCAGCTTGAGGACTGCTCTAGAGTACAGTTCACAAGCAGGTTTACAGAAGTAAGAGTGCCAACTTGGTGGCCTCAGAGAGGACATTTCCTGAAGGGAGAGCTGCTGATTTCTATTTCAAAGCAGGTTAACAAAACAGACTTGTGTTCTGAGGACTCGGTTCCAAAATACATGCAGACTTCCCCCGCAAAGCACTGGTTGGGCAGGTGACAGCTTATTGCTGGGGAATGGTGCACACGGCACAAGCCTCTCATACCCTTGACCTCGAGGCATTATCTTTACAGCAGAGAGGATAACCTCATTCCCAAATCCCAGGCTGCTTTTAGGTTCTGTGCCAGGACTGGCAATTAAAAGAAAAAAAGTAAACAATAACGCACCACGCTGGTGGTGGAGATATTTCTTACTCTGTTTGCCTTTTAAGAGCAAAGCAGAGACTTCTCTGCTTGTTATCAGTGGGGCTGCCCAGCTTCATCGTGCTCCCTTCCCCAGCCTGCCTGGCCCCTACTGTTTCCCAGAGCCATCTTCTCCCTGTGTGAGGTTGATTTCCTTGGCATTGGCCGCCCGGGGTGACTAAAGTCCCAGGAATGCTGTTGAGAAGTGATGTGGATTAGCACAAGCTCAAGAATCTCTCCGTGTGATGGGAGAGGCAGGAAGGAAATGCGAAGCGCTGAGGTCAGGCGGTGTATCTCACGAAGCAGGCGGTGCTGGGACTGTGCGGTCCCTCTGGGAGCTGCCCCTGGTTTATCTCTTGCCTCAGCCAGGGCTGCTCGGCCAGGTCCTCTTGGGCTCAGGGAAATCTTAAAGCACTCACCTGGCTGAGATAGTCCCTGTGGTGCCAGCTCTCCTTTCTGATCTGCAGTTTTATTAACTCAGCATCTTTCGAAGATTGCTGGCTTGGAACAGGCTGTGCTTATTGCTCTCCACTTAATTTGTTAGCTCTGTAGGCCTTAAGAAGCGGCTTTAGCTGCTGAAACTTTTTTTTTTTCAGTGTCACTGTCTCCCTCCTGTCCTTTGCTTCGGGATTCAAAAACTGCAGATGTTCTGAGCTACGTGTGACTCACACCTCGTTTATTTTGTGAAGTATCCAGCGCATGATGCTGAGGGGGAGAATGCAGGCAGTGGGAGGGGATGGTGAGCAAGGAATGGCTTTTAAACCCCAAAAGGAAACGCTGGGAGTGTGGCTGTGTCAGCCCTGTGGGTGTTCTGGGGCATGTCAGAGGGGCAGCACTAACATGGGGGCCCTTGGGCTGATGTCACACGGCGAGGCCTAGGCTTCCAGGCACAAGTGGTGGATGCTCTGCTGTGAGCCCTGTGGGGTCCGACCTGCTGGAGACCCTGCTTGCTCTGCTGCCCTTCCCTGCCTCTGTCATACAGCATCGAGGGTTCCCTTAGCTCCTCTGTTGTGGTTACCTCGCTCCCTTTGAAGCAATTCAGTGTTGAAGTGCTGAGCTATGAGGCTGAGGTAATGCTGGAGGAAGCTGGTGCGGCAGGATAGAAAGAGGAACGGGTTATTGTGTGAAATTTTGCCAAGTTGCTGTACCTAAGGCAGGGCTTGCAGCTGTGCTCACAGGAGCACAAGTCTTACAGGGAGTGGCTGAGGGAACTGCAGTTTTTCAGTCTGGAGGAGAGGAGACTCAGAGGAGGCCTTATTGCTCTCTGCAGCCTGAAAGGAGGTTGTGTCGAGATGGGATTGGCCTCTTCTCCCAAGTAGGACAAGAAGTATCACCTTAAACTGTGCCAGGACTGATTCAGGTTGAATATTAGGAAACATTTATTCTCAGACTGGGGGTACACTGGCACAGGATGCCCAAGGGAGGTGGTGGAGTCACTGTCCCTGGAGGTGTTCAAGAACTGTGGCACTGAGAGATATAGTGGGCATGGTGTGATGGGTTGGTGGTTGGAGTAGATGATCTCAGTGGTCTTTTCCAAACTTAATGGTTCCATGATAGATTCTCTTCTTCCTGCCATGCCCCGACCATTGCTTTCCCTGCTGGCATTCCAGTGCTGGCATTGCTTTCATTCACAGCTGTGCTAGAAGCACACGTCCCAGCACACTCCCTGCTGTGGCCCGGCAGATTGGTTTAATCAGCCCGGGGCAAACCTGTTGTCAGTGTTTCACGCTTTGCTGGACTTGCTGATCGCAGCTGCTCTGATTGTGCCCCTGCTGCTTGTTTGACCGCCTGATGGCTTGCAGCCAGGGCCTGGGAATGGGAAATTGAGTTAATTCTCAGTGGTGAACGAGCATCAGTCTTACCTTTTCATTTCTTAGCCGTGCAATTAGGGAATAAGTAAACAGATTTCTTATCCCACACCACGAAGCCTCTCAGAGAGGAGGAATTGTGGTTCTCTTGTCACTGGGGCCATCCTATTTCTCAGCATAAACCCAGTGCCAGTAATGCATTGTAATGGGCAGTGCCAGTAATGCATTGTAATGAGAGTGAGGACTCGTGCTGCTGAAGCTTCGTTTCAGACCACATCTGTCCAATCTGCATCCTCAGTGATTTCCCATCAGCCTTGTTGTTGGATGCACCTTCAGGGCAGGAGGGTTGGTTTTCTTGGCCTCTTTGCAGCTGCGGTCCTGCTTGACTCAGTGCCACAAACACTGAGTCCATCTTGGGGGAGGGCTTGGCACTTGCCATCACCCCCAGATTTGAGGGAGCTGCAGGTGTCCCCATCTCCTGCCACCTGGCTGGCTGACAGCGCTCTGTTCCGTTCATAATGGGATGTTCTCATCCTCCTCTGCATGTTGTTCTCAGGCTGACACAACTTAGGAATAATGTGCTCGGATGAGTTAGGGGCATTCAGTCCAGCCAAGTTTTGGGCGGTGATGAACATCTCTTTCTTCTCTGCCAACAACTTCAACCGCACAGAGCGAGGTCTGCGTGCTCCTGTTAGCCATTCATAGATTTAGGAGGACAGCCATCAATTAGAACAATAAAATAGGTTTTAAATCCCTGCTTTATGGTAGGAATGAAGCTCACTCGAGGAGGCGAGGCTTTCTGTGGGGCTTGGTGCAAGGCCGCTGGGAGCAGAGCAGCAGTGTTCTACCACAGCCCTCCTGCCTGCACACCCAGTACATTTCCATCACTGTGATTTTTACCACATGAGTAACAAAGCGTAGCTGGGTGTGAGCAGAATGGAGAGTAGAATCTAAAGTCCTTCTCTGCACGTGTGCCGCTCTGGGGAGGGGAGGATGGAGCAAAGGTCCACCGGCACCCTCAGCATCATGAGCAGCACAGCAGAGCTCTCAAATGTCACAGGGAGCAGGAGGGAGTTCAGGAGGGCTGGGATGCAGTTTCATAATCTTTGCAGATGTTTTCACATATGCAGCTCTGGAAATGTTCACCCTTGCTTCTGCACTCCCTTGTTTTGCTCATACAGCTGTTCAGGCAGCTGTGCAATGAACTTTACCCACTAGGGTAAATACAGCACTGCCTTCTTTCTAGTTTGTGGGTGGGATTTTTTTCTGTTTGTTTGTTTGTTTCTGTCAGACCTTCAGTAGGAAGTGCTCCAACTCTAAGATGTGGTGGTAAAAACACAGCCCTGGATCTGGACAGGTAGTAGTGCTGCGCTGTGATGTCTCTGCTTAGCTCCAGCCTCTGAGCCAGAGGTGCCTTTCCAGCAGGCTGGGTGATGCTGTGTGAGCAGAAGGTGGCTGTCTCACCATCATTCTGTGAAACCTAAATAGTGTTAGGGACCACACAGTAAAGTCTCTTTGGGGAACATCTGTCCACCTCTAATAAAAATGTGTTCATGAACGCCAGACACCCTGAGTGTGTCACCCGTGAGCACCTGCTGCCTGAAACAGCTGTGCTTTTCCCAGTTCTGTGGCTGAAGGAGGCATTTATTTATAGGAAAGGCCAACTGGAAGTGTTTCATTGCTAGTTAGCATTTAGTATCCTCTTTCCTTTCTTAAAAAAAAAAAAAAAAAAAAGTAGTTGCAATAAAAAGAAAGGGACAACAAAAACTTAATTGCACCGTGCAGAACTGTAGATGCCTAAAATGAGTCACTCTGGGATTGTTACCGTCATCACTGTCCTCATCTCCACCCTGCTGCTGGTCCCCCCTTCCCTGAAGCACTGCCTTTGACCTTGAAGGGAGGGCTGCTTGAAGTGCAGCTTCCGTCAGTCATCCGCAAAACTGCACCGAGGCTTCTCCTTGATCTTATTCAACAGGATTTCTTGGTTAAAGTGCTAATTTGGTTGCAATCAGAAGCTCTTCTGAAAAGCCTGTGAAGCTCTGTGGGTGCCAAGGAGCGTCCTGATACATTTCAGAGCATGCATGACACCGAGAGATGAAGGAGCGCCATGGGACCGTAGCTGCTTTCCCCTCCCTTTGCAGTGTTTCCTCTGTGGGGATGGAAATGGGGTCTGCTCGCACTCTTCTGGGGCCTGGGGCTTTCATCTCCCCTTGAAGTGGGAGCTCTGCATGCAGCAGTGCACGCTTTGTGTGCCTGTGCTACCAAGACACCAGGCACTGCATGTGGCCCTGTCCCAATAGGTGTGTGACTGTTTTACTGCTCTGCTGCCTATCATAACAAGTTAAAAATAAACCCTTGTGTTTTCCCACAGTGCGGGCAAGCGTTCCTTTGAAAGCTCAAGAGTGAAAGTGATCAATGTTTGTAAAAATATGCTCCTTTCAGACTGGTGCTCATCCCCTTCCTGTTTATTTGTCTCTGGGTCAGCACGGCTTCCAAAAAGAAGCTGAAAATTACCCGTGGTGGTGATGCTGTGGGCGGCTGTTTTGGGTTCTACAGGTCGACTGCTGAGAGCAGCTGAGGGGAAGACAGAATCTTTCCCCTGAGAAAGGAGCGGTGTCTTGGGGGAGGTGTGTTTCCACCAACGTTTTCCGTGGGTAATCTCAAATCTTTTTCAAACCAAATGGCTCCCCCAAGTTTTGGCTCAAAAGTAAAATATTTTCCACGGGAAATTCTTTCTTTTTGTCTGAAGTCCATAAGGTAACTCAGAAACAGATTTTACACTGAAAATGACTTGATAGCCCTTGCCTGGAGCACGCCTGGCAGGCTCAGGAGTAGGAGGCTATTCACTGCCCCAGGAGCTGAGCTGGCCCTGCCTGATGTGCGTGCAGATGGAGGGAGGCTGAGCACTTAGAATGGGTTTTGAGTACTCGTTCATGCAGTCTGAGGAAAAAAGAAACCTTTTGTTATATCTCGTGATAAGTGTGAAGATTGGATTACTTGCATTTCAGACTCTCAAGGTCTTGTCTTGGACCTCAGCCAGCCAGTCCTATCTCAGGGCTGGGTAGATAACGTTTTCCTTTTCCACTTCCAACTTAGGCCTATCTACATAGAAATTAGTTTCCTGTGATTCTTTTGGGCTTGAAGTCTCATGACCGTTGAGAGAGGGCATTGGATGTGGGATCTGTGTATTCTGCAATCACCTTGCAGTTTCCAAACCCTGTTCAACGGGGGAGAGCAGCTCTGGGAACTGCAGTAAAACCCTGGGAAAGCTGATGGAGGCCTTCATTATTTTTAGAACATGGGGGTGTGGAGGTGCCAGGCACAAAGTGCTTCCTTGGAATGCACGTTGTGCCAAGCACACCAAATGCCAGGTTGCAGGTTTGAACTGTTACAGGTTCTTGCTACAGCCGTGTTCAAGCCACTGAAGTTTCAGTCATTTAACCTTCTGTGTTGGATATTGGTGCTTGATGGTTGTGTACATGACCAGTGAGTATGCGTTGGGTAAATTTCAGTTGTGATTGCACAGCAATCAGTGCTGGTCTCAATAACTCTGACACTTTTCATCCATGCTCCGGGTAAATACGGAGTTGTTAGCAGTTAGTAATGACTCGAAGCCAGAGTGTGTAACGTGAAGGTGGGGTGTGTTTGCACAGCCACCTGTATGGCAAACTTGGCTCCACGCTGCCTTACAGGAGACAAATGCAAGGGACACAGCTTGGCATGGGGAATGCAGGCCATGTTCAAAGTCTGCATGGCAGAGAATAAAGGCTCTGGGAGTGAGCAGCTCAGCGCTGGGCATTCCAGGGCTGTGGAGCAGGACAGAGATGTGCCCCCTGAGCACTGACTTTGGTTTGAGCAGGGCAGTGCCTGTGCTTGAGAGCCCAAGCACCTGTCTTGATAGCTTTTCATTTCCCCTTCCTTCCTCCTTATCCTCATTCTCTTGCCTTTGTTTCCCTGCACAGTGTGTCGAGACTTTGCTGTCCTGGAAGATCATACCTTGGCCCATAACTTGCAGGAACAAGAAAGTAAGTAGCGGTATTTGGAACAAACTGAATCAAATGTATCCCAGCAGATAACTGTTTCTATGTTGCTCTTATGCTGCTGTTATTTTTTTTTTCCTGAGAAAAATCTTCCCTGCTTTTTTTTTTTTTTTTAATTATTTTTTTTATTTTTTATTCTTTCTAAATGGAGTATTGTTATCCTCTCTGTATTTGCCGTCCTGTAACACTACTCTGCATTCTACCCCAGCTTGTATTGCCCTCTAGAGATGGCTGCATTTCGCATATTCTTTTTTCTCATTCCCCTTAGAATTGAGCTTGTTTATGCTGCTTATAATAAGGTTGCATGTGGGAGTGCACTTGAGGTTTCATTGCTGTGTGAGGCTGTTAGAAATGACTAGCGTGTCTGGAAGCTTCCCATTTTACAGGCTGACCTGAGTGCAGCCAGAAGAGCCCTGCTTACTGACTGATTTGAGAGCTGCTAGCGCCTGCCTTCAGAACAGAGGCTTCCTTTTAATGAAGACATTTTGAGGCAAGGCAGCTGTGTGCTATGAGGGATTAAAAAGGAGAGGAATAAAAAAAAAAGTACAGCCAGGACCTTCAGAGTGGGTGGTGATTTCTGTACAGGATATGTTTGCTTTTCAGTCAGGGCTGAAGTGGCCTCTCTAATCTGTTTTGCTGTGTGCCAGTTGCATTGGTATCTACCAGTACTAGGTGCTGATTCTGTTCCAGTGGCTCCACTGGGCATGCAACTTGCACTGAAGCTGCTCTTGCTACTGGGATGTGAGACCACAGAACAAAAGCTGGCTCTCAGCTGCAGATCTTACAGCCATTTTTCTTGGAGGCAGTATCCATGTATGGTAAAGGACTCACTGCAGCTTTCAGTTGCTCTGTTGCTAAATATAAAGTCAGTGAGATTCTGGAACCTATTATGTAGTGAGGGAGAGGAGATCCTCTCTCTGGATTTTCTTGAAAGTGATTTAGAGAAGAAACCATCAGAAGTGGTTTAAGGTTCAACTCATCTTCACTGGCTTCTGGTGGTCCTTTCCAGCCCACTTTATTAACCTAGGGTTATTTCCCATGACCAGAAAATAGAATGCAAAGCCTAAAAGTAAATCCTTACAAATCTGAATGCAATTTAGATATGTAGGCTTTGTTTTGGTAATAAACGTATATGCAGCTATCGCAGTGTTGAAGTGAGGCAATCTCAAGCTGCTAACATAATTTCAGTTTGGGGCTTACCCACCTGTAGAGAAGTTAATGACATTACCCTGCAGGAAACTGGCTTCCTTTCTAGCCTGGAATCTCCCTCCCGCTTGCTTCATCTTGCTCACACCATGACATTCAGCAGGCTGATTTTCGGGGTTCTTCTCTGTGCTTATTTCCAGTTGAGCATCACTTGGCGACAAACATTCAGCGTAATCGTCTGGTGCAGCATGACTTGCAGGTGGCCAAGCAACTGCAAGAGGAGGAGGATCTGAAAGCACGTGCTCAAATCCAGAAACGCCAGAAAGACCTGTGAGTTTAGGATGGAGCTGTTCAAACGCTCATCCCATTCGATCAGAGTGCTGAAATGAGTTGGTTTGTTTCATGTTGATGCACGGTACAGTGGGGTGTAGGTTGATCAGCCATTTTGCTTTTTGATGTCTGTTGCTTTAGAAGTATTGATGTTAGTCTCTAGCATAGGACAGGATAGGAGCAGATGGACCTGGGGTCTGCCTTGGTTTGGATTCCGTTGGCTGACCATGGAAATAAGCCTTCCTGTTTGTTGGCAGAGAGGAGTAACTTGGCAACTTGCAGTACATTTGTCCCTGGCTAAAGCCTGAGAGAGAAGAGTTTACACTACAGAAACACACAGTGTTATAGTGAATTTCTTCTCTTGTCGAAATGGCAGATACTGCCCTACCTTTATTGTGCCTTATGAGTGCTTTTGAGGGTTTTGGCACTGTACACATTGGCACCTTGCTGTGCTGAACAGTTCAAAGCTCCTACTTGTGTTTGCACATGCTCCAGCAAGAAGCATGGTGGGAAGAGGAGCTGCTGTTCTGGGGCCATTTGGTAGAGATAGCTGTTGTGGACATTCCTTCTCTTGCAGTCACTTCACTTCTGCAGGAGGATCCTTAATGACTGATTCAGTTTACTCTGCAGGTTTGCTCAGGGCCCCCCTTAGCAGATCTAACAGAGTAGCTTGTGATTTGGATTTCTCTGTGCTATGACTGTGGAGCTGGTATAGGAATAAAAAGTTGTACTGCAGAGCAAAACAAACTGAACTTACCAGCCCGGAGTTGACTTTGATCATTTTCATGTATTTTTAACTCTCGAGCTCTTGCGGTGCGTGAGAAGTAACAAATGGTTTGTGTGACAGGGCTCAGTAAGATCACAATGATGAGAGACAGCAGCTTGCTTTCTAATGGAGCTCCCTGCACGGTCTGCAAAGCAGAATGCAGTGCAGCAGCTGGGAAACCCATCCTGGCTTGTCTTACTCTGTGATGCCACCCGCTAGATACAGTTGATGGTGGATCACAAACCCTGAGGGGTTCATCTGACAGAGAGCAATGTAGAAGAGCTCTGTGCTGCAGATGTGTGTGATACAGGACTGGCTTCAAAGGAGCTGCTCATAAAAGATTTCAAGGCTGGGGTGTGACAAGTCAGCCGCTGTACTCAATGGTACGAACACATGCAGGCAGTATGTGTGCATCTCTGAAGTTTGTGCTTTATTTCAACAGCTTTGCTAGCAATTAGAGATGTGAGCGTGCAAATGACAACTTAAAAATTAACTTTGTATGGCAGAGCTGATTCCTTACTGCTACTTGCTGGGAACTGCAAACCATTTGATTGTTGTAGGACTCCTCAGAATGGGATTTGCTAACTTTGTGAGCCAAGTTACAGACAGAAGTGCTGACGCAAGATGTTGTGTCAGCAGCAGTTCTGCTCCTGAAAACCTGAGCTTTTCTGCAAGAGTAGTTTTCGTTTAAATATATAAATAAATAAACAAAAAGTTGGAGGCATCCTTTTGTGACTGGATCTGCTTCTTCCTTAATTCTCAGTACGTTCCCACTGTCTCTTCCTTATGCAAGACCATCAAGTTCTGGCAACACTACGACTCCCACTGCTGGTGTGTGCTGTGTGGCCTAGGACAGTGTGACCCTGCAAGGTGATGGGAGGAGTGAAGAGGCAGAACTGGGTGGTCTGCTTAGAAACAAAGAGCATAACAAAAAAAGCTCATTAAACTTAAGGGTTTTTTCTTTTTCCCCTGGGAGATATGAAATACAAAGAAAACGTGTCTGTTCTTGCTTATCTTTCCTTTCTTGAGGAATGTGGGGAAGCATCAGAACTCTGCTAGTACTCCTGCTTCTGTAAAAGCATCTCTCACGTGTAGCCGAGCAGCCTGCGTGCTGCCGGGCATAGCAGCAAGGCCACTAAAATAACTGCAGTAGTGTGAAGAGATGCTCTTCCCTCATTTTGTTCTGTTACATTAATGTGAACAGCTCCTTTGAACTCTTTCCTTAAACCCTTTTGTTTTTTTTCTCATCTGGCAACAGTTACTTGCTCCAGCTCACGTGAATGGCAGCTTTCTAATCAGTGCCTTTATGTTTTATTTTTCTCTAAGCTGATGTTTCCTTGACAGTAACGCTGCTGGCTGTGCAGGCATGGAGGGCTCCTCAGTGCAGTGCTGGGAGGTGGTGATATTGATACTGTTCTTTGTGGTTGCTGGGGACCAAGCCATTGAATTCACAGTAAAGAAACTAGAGGACAAGAAGAGCTGTCCAAGTTCTTTAACCTTTTTGCTTATGTTAAATAACTAATCAAGTCTTAGTGTTTAATTACCACTGAGCAATGAAAAAAGACAAAATCCAATCCTTTGTCTCTGCTCAGTGGTTTTGAAAGAGCTGGATATGGTGTACTTCAGGATGTGTGTCATCAGGAACAAGAAAGCACTTCTGCTTGTGCATTTCTTCTGGTGTTCTTTGCTGTGAATGGAGAGGCAGTGACCCTGTTGCCTTGGCTCTGGAAGACAATTAGCTGTTTGTCTCATGCTTGTCTGAGAAAGATGGATTTTAAGCATTTAGCAATTCAGTTGGTGCCAGTGAACTCATCACCTTAGCTTTGTTCACAGGTGCCAGGAGGAACTAGAGGCTTGCAGCAATGTTGATGGGTTTGACCTTTCTAATTTATTTTCCACGTGAATCCGTGTAGTCTGAGATTGGCTTCCTAGATGATATTTTTAGGCAAGTTGACAGTCTGCTTCTAGGGCTTGCATATTAAGTTGTCTGCTTGGTGCTGGTTCCCCACTGGTACCAGGTTTGCCAAGATTCCCTTTTTATGTGGCAGGTTCAAGAACTATGTTTGACCTGTGTGCTTCTGAATAGGTCTCTGCCTGCACTCGGGTGCAACACACGAACATACACGCTTGCCAACTACCAGATCTCTTAGGAGGAGGAAAGAAACTGATGTCTAAAATTGTTTTCCCTATCAATAACTCCATCCCTACACAAGCTGAAATTCTTGAGTACCTTCTAGTGTGACTTTAGGCCTGGGTCAGTTTATGAAAGTGAGCAAATGTTTACAAATATGGTCTAGGAAAGGGAAGGAAACATCACATTGTGACACAGACTTGAGGTTCTTGTGTGTTTGGAGAAGGAAGGGGAAATATAAATAACACATGGGACCCAACTGTAGATCTGTTTCTGATGAGCAAATGACAGAAGTAAAAAAAAACCTTTTTTTCCTTACTGTTTCATGTTCCTTTTGTTTTCTCCAACAGATCAGGTTTTCTTGGTGGTATTTCTCCTCTAATGCACTTCTTGCAGTGTTCTTCCCCACCCTAGACCAGCTAACCAACTCCTGGCACCTTTATTGATCTTCACCTATAAAATAAGCCTCTGTTGTGCCATTGCTTGCTCTAGCAGTGCCAGTTCTCTCAGTTCTGCTGAAAGTGCTTGTTTGCATGTAAGATTTTAATCGCATCAGCTCATGTCCTGGAATCCCTTCTAGGCCATTGCCTCCAAGTGTGCCAGGTCATTTAAACCCTGATCTTCCTCAAGACAAGAACAGGTGCTCCAGCCCACACTGTGCAGCTTTCACGTAGCTGAACCTGCTTCTCTTGAAATATTTGCCTGGCTTCTGTAATATACTCCTGGTAGTCCTCCCATCACCTATCAGATCAGTGCCAGCATATTCTTCAAAAGATTGTATTCTGATGAAGCAAGCTCTGCCTGTTGCTGTTCTCATTCCCATCTCCTTCTGTGCCTTTCCTTTTAGCTGTTCTGATTGCGGAGATACCTTTAAATTGATAGATTTTATGTACTCCTTTTTTTCTTTTTTTTTTTTTCCATTTTTTCTTCCCTCAGACCTGTTCAGAGCAGACATTGTCTCAACTTCAATGGCACAGAAAGAGAGAGCTCTTAATCTTTATTCTCAAATCCCCCAGCCCTGATCTGGATCGCCTCGAAGAACCCTTGGCCATCATTCAGTCCTGTTTGTTGGGCATCAGAGCACGCAGCTGAGCATTGCACAATTCATGCAGATGCTTTCCGTATGACATTCTAGAGATACGTCTTTCCTGGTCTATCCACCCAGATGAAACTCGTGGAAGCATGAAATTTCATGTCACAATTACTGACTTTCTGTTCTCCAGTTAATACAATCTTGTGCTGCTCCCACATGATGCTGCAATGATTGCTTCCCACCCCTCATGTTGTTGCACATTGCTGTTTTCCCTATTGACTCTGCTTCGGCTTTTGTATCTCATCCCACCTTGGCAGCATTTCTCATTCATTACCGAACTGCTCCAGCCTCTGCTTGGCCTACATACTGCATTTCCAGTAAGCGTGGCTGCACTTTTCTCCTCCTTGACTTTCACCTGAAAACCACTTCCCAGAAATGCTTGTGTTAACCTTAATCCTAAACCCTTCCTTTGGCACCACGTGTACAAGTGCTCCTCAGCAGCGTTAGACTGCTGCTTGCAGAGACTGTGTACTTCCTTGGCATGCTCTATCTTACTGTTCCTATCTCCTTTCTTAGCAAACTGCCTATGAAGCTGTTGTCTCATGCTTTATCCTTTGGTCGTGAATGTTTTGGGACCTATTTTCTAAATGTGATCAGCGTTAAGTACAAGGAGTCCTGGTTCTGGTGAGAATTCATGAGCTCTGCACTACTGCTGAGGAGTAATAGCTTTTCTGTGTGAGTTGGATGGGTCCTTTTGGCTCTTTTATCCCTCCTTCCAGGCTGACTGATGTCTGTGACTTTTAGGTACTTATGATCCTTGTTTGAATCTCTTGTAGGGAACGGCAGGACTCGGAGATTGCTCAGGAAATCCAAGTGAAGCTGGTTTTTGAAGCAGAGCAGCGACGCCGGCAAGAGGAAAAAGATGAGGTAACTTTGTTAAGATGGTAGAGCTACTTGAATCAGCCATTTTAGCACGGGCATTTCTCAGCCATTAGCTGCAGAGGCTCCGTTGCCTGGTGTCAGCAGTGGTCTTCGTGGATTATCAGTATGCACAGTGATTTCAGGGCGCCCTATATTACAGGTATAAGATACAGTTGTAGTCTGTAGGGCAAGTAATAGTAGGCCTTCCTAAGGGGTCCAGAAAGTTCCAGATAAGAGGAACACGCGTGTGAGCTTGGAGTGTGTCTGCATGTTTGACTGCAGATGGGACCCTGAGAAATCCAGGTAGTTTGACAATGCTGACGAGCTAGCTAGTGGTATTTTTCTCTATGGGAAGTGTTTAAACACAAGGCTGTTTCTTGCAAGAACTAATTTGTCTTCAGCTGACTGATACACCAGTTTGCTTGTTCAAGACTTCATTTTCTTCTTGTACCACTAAGTCCAAACAAGTACAGAAAGGCTGGCCAGGGAGACATGGAAAAGCTTCCAAGAGGATCTTGTAATGGGAGTGAGAGGAACACTCTGTCTAAAGGATTTGTGCTGCGAATGTGACCATCTCTTATCTTCCTGAAGAAAGTGAAGGAGATGCAGTCCTGCTTCTGCTGGCAGCAGTATTGCAGCCACACAGGTTTTAGCAGAGAGCTTCTGGGTTGTCAGCAGTCTGACACCGAGTCCCTACAACATGTCAAACCAGCATACTGATTATCTGTGGATGCTGGGAGCAATCTTCAGATGAGTATAGCTCAAAGTGATGAGGAAAAGACATAAATATTCCTTCTCATCCTCTTGGTTTGTAGGTAGTTCTGAAGTGTGGCTGAAGCAGGTATGTGCTGGGTCAGGCTGCAGATGAGTACTGAAGGTGAAGCAGTACTGCCTGACTTTGCAATAGGACTTTTCCTCTTGTTAGATTTTAACTTCCCCAGAGGGAAACAAGTTTTTCTGGTGAAGAGCCTGTGGTATCCCCAGGTCCTTAACAAAGCTGGTTACCATACAGTTCTGATCTGAATACTGAAATAATAACTGGTATTTGAACATTAATCCATTGCCCTCCAGTGCCTGCTTTGCTTTTGAAGAGTTTCAGCTCTGACTTGGCTTTTCGCTGTTGTTTTTCCTACCTGCTATGTCTATTCTTCATGCTCAGCTCCCTGAGGACTAGGGAAGCTTAGGTGATTATCATCCACGGGTAAGGTTCTCCTGCTGGTATCTTCCAGCTTCTCTTCCTAGCTTCAGATCAGGCCCCAGATGAGGAAGCCCCAAGGAGCTGTTTACTGTTGCTAGGCCTTGTTGAACCATCAGTCATTTTGAAGGAAAACCGATTAAGAAAATGGAGTGCTGTTCTTTGATTGCCTATCTACCAAAACAGTGACAAGATAAACGGCCTACAGTCCCCACTGCACTCCTGTGCTGTGTGTTGCTCCTCTCTTCTAACACCCCATTCGATTTTTCTTTTCCTTCAACCTCTGTCAAATTGATGCATCTCCCTGCGTGGCATGCTATGATCCCTCTAAATTAAATCTTATTTGAAGCAAGTTCCAGACTTGGTTTGAGAACTGCTTTCAGTCAGAAGTGCCTTCAGCCTGGAAGAGTCTGTGCTTCTGTTTTTCCTTGGTCATGGAGTTTAGGAGCCGCTCGTGTGAGCCTCCAAAGTGTTGCTGAGTGCCTGAGGTTGCGAGTGAAATCCCTCCTGCCACTTTTTGGCAGTTGCTACTTTGCAGACTTGCATGTAGATGGACTCGGAACCTACAAGCTGTTTGGTAAGCTCAGTGGTGGGTTGTGTGCTGGTTTCTGATTCTGCCTTATTTGTCAGCCCTGCCCAGTCCATGGTTTGGAATGCAAGAGAAATGCTGTCAGTGCTGTCTTTAAAAAAAGAAAACTATGAGGATTTTTATAATTGCATTCTAATAAAAGCATCTGGAGATGTTTTGTGAGGAAGATCGTGATTGCTTTCTTCCATCTCTGCAGGACATTGCCCGTCTCCTACAACAGAAAGAACTGCAGGAAGAAAAAAGGCGCAAAAAGCACTACCCAGAATCCCAGGGACACAAGGGCTACGAGGATAGCTATTATTCAGAAAATGGAGGTGAGTTTCGGCCTGAAAAAGGGATCTAGATGGTGGTTCTGTAGGTGAACCTGGTGACCTGGGTAGTTTGTTAGGGTGATTTCCCTTATTTGCATTACATCTTGCATTCAGTACTACGGTATTGCATGAATTTCCAGGATCAGGATCTGACTTTATTCTGAAGTCAGGAATTGTGGAGGGAAAAGCAATAGGTGAGAGTACTGGTAAGACAGTTATTTCTACATGATGTAGAAGAGAAATGCAGACGCAATTCCACATTTATAACTGTTTCTCTTTGAATGTGTGTACTCATCTGTGGTGCTGGCACTGCTACTTGCATACGCAGGTAAATGCTGGTTCATGGAACAGCCTTTCAAAAACAATTCCTTGCAGGTATGTATCCAAGTGCTAAAATTAGCACAGCTGCTTTGAATGACTTACTGAATAACAAGGTCAGCTCCACAGAATCTTTGCTATGATTATCCTCTGGGACTGCATTTTGTGAAGAGGATACGACTCAGCGCTGTGTTGCTTTCTTTTGGGTGTCTTCTACAATCAAATATGAACTTCCTTTAAATTGAGAAAGGAGAATCTGTGTGTTTAATTATGGAGCAATGTGGTGATTGGTTTGCTGTGCGCTGGTGGTGGCTCTTGTGTTCTTTCTTTGAAAATGTGGTGGGGAAGAGATGGGTTGCTTTCGATCAGCAGGTTGTGAAGATGAAAATCAAACCTCTTATTTCTCACCTTGACATTGATGCTGCTGGCAATTTTAAGCATCTTCATCTGAACTCGAAGTATTTTAGTGCCAATTGAGTAGAAGCTTAAGGAAGGCCAAGAAAACGCACAGCAGAAAGTGCAGAAAGGTAACTAGATGGAAACTTTATGTCCATGAGTTCTGTTGTGTGTGCAAAGCTGGAAGGACTTTGTTCTGAGAGTTCTATGGTCAACCCACAGGTTTTGGTTGTTTTTTTTTTTTTTAATTAAGTGGAACAAGTCCCTGGAAAAATTACAGTAGAGGCCATAGTGTTACCAGGCAGAGATGGTACAAGAGAGTGGATTTTTGTAACAGAGAGCAGCTGACAGAAAGAAGCTTCTGATTCTCTGGATTTTGATTGTTATGGATTTGGAAAGCAGGATATTTTGGGGATCTAATTGTTCTTCCTGCTGTAATCTGTAGTTCTGGAAATGTGGTGGAAGGATTTATTGCTTGACTGTCCATATTAGTGCTGCACTTGATCCTTGTTCCTCAAAAACTAGAAAGGACTGAAGTGGTTTTCAATGTCTGGATTGTTAGTGCATTAATTGAAGCCCTGTAAATACTTGGGCACCATTTGATTAGGCTTTGTCATTCTCTGTTTGTGTCATCCTCATTACGGGTGAACTTAAACACAGAAGAAAAACCCTTGCTTTATTTGAGTTTTAGTCTGTCTTGGTCGAATAAAAACTTATCCACATCCAGGAGGAGTGTGGACTAGGGTTATTGCTCCAGAGCGAACCAAGCCTTTAAGAAGTGGAAAAATAAACATGAAAGAAAGCAGAATTCCTACCAGGAGTGTCCGTGCCATGAAAAATATTTCAGTATTAGCTTAGTCACTTGCTGCTTGAGAGACTAACACCAGGACCTAAAGAGTGTTTACTTGGCTCCCGCAAAAGGTGCTGTGGAAACCAGAGCCTGCTGAGGAGTTAATAGCCCTGAGATAACCAAAAAGCAAACTTCCTGCCTGGGCTGTCTGGCATGATTGTGTTACCTGCACCAACCTTTTCCCAATACAGCCGTGCTTTACTTTTGCATGATCTCCCTTCCTATTCTGACCTATTACCGAGCTTTCCCTAAATGACAAAATGAATAAATTTCTTAGACCCTTGTTGGTATCATTTAGAAATCAACAAAAAAAACCTCACTTCTGACTCTTGCTTTCAGATTCTGTTGTGCGTTGTTCAGTAAGTCACTTAAATTGTTGCACGGGATGTCCCCCTTCTGTAAATCACACTAGCTGTCTGAAACTGAAGACAAAAAACCCCACCAGCTAACAGGAGCTGCTGTGGTTATTCTTACATTTCTTGGATCTTTAAAGACATACTGGTTTGGGATGAAAGTCACACTAACAAAGCCCGTTTGTTTTCAAGATAGGTTTTCAGTAGTCTCTATTTTTGCTGGCTCAGAGGAAAGGTATTTTTCTGGATAGCATGACTTGAAGGGAACATTGAGATTTTTGGTTTGTGGATGCTTGTAGGGAAGGCGGAGCTGTTTGTTAAGAAAGAAGGTGCTGGGAAATCTATTAAATGTTTTCAGATGCTATAAAAACTCTCAGCAATGGAGCAGGAAAATCTAACGCTTTTCTTCGTGTGCTTCTGTTTCAAATCAGCCTCTGCTTGAAGGAGTTTTTTTCTGCAGCAGTACACGTTTGCTTTGAGAAGCTGCTGGGGAGATAATGGTTCGCTCAGTGCGATGATTTCTTTCTCAGCAAATGGGATGATTAGAAATGAAATAGATGAGCAGATTATATACACCCAGACTTCTGCATCCGTACACTTGTGGCTGTTTTATTACTAAAACTAAAAGCAGAGAAAAATTTCCACCTGCTTTCTGGAAAGCTCAGAGGAAACAACCCCAGTAAGCTGCTGAGTAAGCGGCTTTTCCAGCTCTGCTGCTGAGGTCAGGAGCTGTGAAATCTTATCCTGCTGTAGCCCTCTGCAGTCAGGCCAAACTTCTGTTTATGCAGTGAGTAGCCTGAAACTTCTGTGTCTTCAGGAGCTACAGTTTGTGGTGCAAAGTACGTGGATGCAGCAGCTGTCTTGTCATCTTTCTTACAAACGTAAAGAGAAAGCAATCCCATCCCAGCCCTTTCTCTTCTTCCCATTTGCTGTGGGTCTTTGCCCGTTAAGGTGAGGCTGTTGTTTCTGGTGAACAGCCCTGTGGTTAAAGCCAGAGTGATGCATTGATGTTCATCAACTGGGATCCAACCTGGGTCTCTGCTTGGAGTCTCCTGCCCTTAAGCTCCACTGCTGCCTCCCCAGCCTCGCCTCCAGAGGGTTCCAGTGTCCCGCAGCAGGGACAGATCACCAGGAGATGGGTTGCTCTGCTCTGTTTTTCAGCCCTAATGGCATCAGTAAAAATGCTTAATCTTCACAGTTGCTTACTAATGGGCTGCATCTGTGCTTTCTGCTCGAGCCCCTTGCTTCCTGTGTTGCCCTAACGTAAGGTAGGCCCCTGTTTCACTCTGCTTGAGCATCCCTTGAGCATTATGTCCCCATTCGTTTCTTCCCAGCTACACTGTGCTTTACTTCCATTTCCAGCTTTTCCTTGCATCAGACTGTGATTCTGGCCTCACTGAGCCCCCGTCAGCCCTGTGTCACTAACCAGCTCCTTGTTTGTCCCTCCCCTGCTGCTCAGAGCACCTCCAGGCTGACCCCAGGGAGCAGGTTTCTGAGCCTCGCAGGGCACATGGTGATGATAGGCACACGCACCGACACAGAGAGCACCGAAAAGCGCGCTCACCTTTATCCAGCAGTGCCTCCCAGCACAGGCATCCCCCGCTGGAGGATCACCGTAGGTCTCCTCAACCAAGCGAGGGCACCGACAGCCGTCAGCAGGGGTGCAAATCTGCCAGCCAGGATGGGCCTAGGAGACCTCCCAGCCTTGTCCTGGAAAGAGAGGCTGATGGTGATGCTGGTGAGCGCAGTGGCAGCTGGGAACTACAGCACAGGAGTGCACCTGGCGGGGGGAAGGCTTGGAGGCCTCTAAGTCTTGACCTGGAGTTGGAGAGTGGTGGATCCACAGAGCATGCACGGCGCAGTAGAAAGCCAACAAGGCGAGATGGAGCGAAGCACCTTCCTGTTCTTGACGTGGAGCTGGAGGCTGAGCAGGAGACGTGGCGTCGGGGCGGCAGCAAGCTGGTGCACCATGAGAACCGCAAATCCCGCCGTAGAGACCACTCCTCTCATGGGATGGAGCACGAGGACAGGCTCCGGGACTCCGGATCCCAGGAAGGTCATAGGAGGGGTGAGGAGAGAGACTGGAAAAGGGCAGGACACAGGAGACCTTCCCCATCCCCACACTCTGTGACCCAGGAAAAGGTTGGAGACTACCGGAAAGACTCAGGTAAACAAGTGATGGGGAAGGTATATATGCACATGAGGATGGACCTTTGCTTTCCTCATCCTCTTATCTGAAACTGGGGTTTTCTTCTGAAGACACTTAATATCAGTCTGCAGTGTGTACCTGGTGAATCCTGCCTTGGTTTCTCCTGTGTTTAACGAGATTCGTCTTAGCCACTAAGACTCTCACTCTGTTATTTCCTGACGTGTCCCCACGGCATCAAAGAGGGATAGCTAAGAAGGTATCGTTGGAAGTGGTACCCTTTATCTTGTGTTAGAATTGCCTTTTTAATTTTCATTGAGATACTTTGTGCTGTGGTTCTGTATCACAGGAATGGGAATTGATGTGGGATACAAGGCTATAAATGAGGATGGTTTGCTTAAGCCTAGCAAGCCAGCAACTTCCCTCCAGTTCCTATTGAAAAACTTGTTGGAAAAGTAAAGGTGGGGTTCTCATCAAGTTCTGTACAAGTAGATTTTTCTGTGGTCTGTGGTTTTTGTTAAATTGTACTAGGTGACCTTTAAAAATCAAGATACATCTTACTGCTTTTAAAACCTGTGTGGGTGTAAGGACTGGTTTCTTAGTGAAAGTAGGAGTTTGGAGGCTCGGATCTGTGCTTGCCACGGGGTGGGAAACTCATGCCTCAGGCCATGCAACTGATTCTCATGAGGTGGGGGAGATGATGCATGTCCCTCTCCAGAGATGCCAGGAGCATTATTCTTTGTTCACCATGCAGAACTCTGTGGGCAGTGGAAGGTGTTAACTGGGCCATCATACATGTGGGCGTGGGTATCTGATCACACTGACACGGAGTCTGAATAGCTGGAAGCTCTCCCCCTTGTCTGGTGGGAACTGGGACAGCCTGTGTGCTCCCTAACCATGGGCTGAAGTGATGTGGGAGTAACACATTGCTTTCTGAGCAAATGAAGATTGGCACCAGTCTGTGTGTAAGGCAAGCCCAGTCTGGCTGTTGGGTGAACAATTCCTGGAAATGCAGTTTTGTTCTTCATAGGGGCAATGGTGTATGGGCTGTTCATTCCAGCGTGGCAATAAAAGCTGTATTTATTGTGGCCTTGGAAGCTGTCTGAATATTTTAACTCCGACCAAGCTGGTGCTTTTTGCTGGAGTTCCTTGGCTGTCTTGAGATTGCAGCTCTTCCCAGCTTGGATTGATCAAACTGTTCTCGAAAGGCCACGCTGTACGCTTAACTGGAACTGCCAGAACTGATAAAAGGTTTCTTTTTATGCTCAGATTTGCAGGAGGAGTGCTGTGTGCTTAAGATTATCGGTCAGTTGACTTAAGGGAAACAAAAAAGCAAAAATAGCCCATGTGCCACCTTTTAATACCTATTCCATGTTTTGGTTCTGGGTCAGGGCATGCGGTCTCTGTCCTCTGTAGTTTGAAGCATTTGGGAAGCTCTGTCAGTATGATGGTAGTTTGATAAATGCACAGAAAATAATCTACTGACCTCTGAAAGTGTCTTTTTTTCCTTGCTCTCACCTGATCAGGAAGAAATTGATACGTGGCCCACCAGAATTTGATATACGTTTATGATCAATGTGTAAACAGTGCGGCTAGAAAGATAGAAATGAAGCTGATCTTCTGAGTTTGTAGTGGAAGAAACACAGACATCTGTATATTGGTATATTTCAGATGTAAAGCAGAAGCTCATTTATAATGTCTGAGATTGCTGAGCTTTACAGTTCCAACTGCAGTTGGAAGGAGAAGGCATTCGTTATATGTGAAGGAGATCATGCGTTTTGTAACAGGGATGCAGTAGGACTCCTTTGGTAGGGCCTATTGCAAACAGACTGTGGAGAAATTCAAAGTGCAGTACTTTAAATCACTTGTACATGGTTTAACTTTGAAATAAATGTTAAAACCAAAACAAAACCTTTATCTTTGAGAGAAATAAACATTAAAAGCCAAACAATAACCTGTGTACACGAAGCAAGACCTGAACCTTGTATGAACTCTGAAAATCTTTACACGTTTTCTAGCTGTGTATTGCAAAATTCGTGGGTCAGACCGAAGTACAAAACAGTCAGAAACCTTGTGTGAGTCTGTCCCAGACAACTTTTGCAGCCTGTGTTGTTCTAGAATGTTTCTGAGCTTTGCTATGCTTGTAGCAAGCACGTCAGGCTGCTCTCTGCTGTTGGGTTTTGCCAGCGTGAATCAACAGTGTAAAATAAAATCTGATTCCTTTGGTGACATAACCGTGCCAGCAAAAGCTGCAACAAGAGGCATGGCTTTTCTGTTGTACAGTTGGGTTTGTCATGTAAGATGGAGTGTAACTGTATGTATAGAAAAAAAACCCTCTAAGATGCATTATGCACTTCAGCTGAAGCGTCCTCCAAATGTTTGCCTGGCAGATATGCTGCAGTGGTTTGTGGGCCCCCGAGTGAGGGCTTTGCAGGTGGCTGAGGAGGTGATGGGGATTTCCTTTCTGAAGCATTTGGGGAACGGATGAGTTGATTGTTCTCTCTCAATTCTCTAGGAACTAAGTTGAGGGGGACAAAGCAAACTGTTTACGATAAGCCCCGAAGAGAACAGGAATTATCTGATGCAGAGATTGCTCGGAAACTGCAAGAGGAGGAGCTCCTGGTGAGTAGAGAGAGTATGCATTGGTCACGTTGAAGAAATTAAGGCACCCATCAGTGACAACTTGAATCTGCAAACCTCTTGCATTTGACTTAGATCTCAGGTCCTGTTGCTGTGTGTTCTGATGGTCATCTCTGCCTCCATAGCAGGCATCCATATTAAATGAATGCTTTCAGATGAGTGAAGATGGCCTTTAGGCAGTGTGGTGAGCTGAGAAGTGAGACAGCCCAGTATCTTGGGAAGAGCGTGGTGGAGTGGACATCTGTGGATTATGGAGTGTCCTGGCAGATAGATGGGGACTAAACTCAGCTGAAATGCTGCTTTGGTATTGGGTTGTGAGGTAAATGTTGAACTGATTTAGTGTGTTTGGAGAGGATGGTAGCGTATTCACGGGGAAACTTACTTGCCTTGTCCAATAGGTTGACGTATCTGAATAATTCAGAGGTATTGCTGTTTTGTTTCTTTTTCTTTTTTAAGGCCAACCAAGCAGATCAGATGGCAGCTCAAGTGGCACAAGATGAGGTGAGCAAGAAGCTATGTTTGTAATATTCTTTTACTTGTGGAAAACGCTTAACTCCAACTGTCCACTCTGACCCTCTACCTGTCCATCTTCTTCTTGTAGAGGAAGATCAGGCCTCCAATGAGGTTTGTTTCAGGCTGGTTTTGGTGTGTATGTTCAGGTTAGGCAAGTAGGGAGTTGTGCTGCCTGTTGCCACCATGACAGAGGAAGTAGCTACGTGGCCTCAGAAGAGCGTCTCTTGTAATTGAACCCTGTTAGGAGGTTTTCAGAGATGGGGCAGAAAGAAGGGGCAGAAGGCTCTGCTAACACAAGCCAGGTGAATTGGGGACCCTCTGGGTCTGCAGTGTGTAGTCACTTTCACGTCTACTCTGGCATTTGATCCCCGTTCACAGACTTTGGTAATCCTGGCTTTGCACCCATTTGACATTGTGTAGAAAAGGATATAAACAGCTCAAACCCACGAGAGTGGTAAAACCTTCTGACACATTCTATTTTCCCTTTCAGGAGATTGCCCGTCTCTTGATGGCAGAGGAAAAAAAGGCTTTCAAGAAAGGGAAGGAGAAAGAAAAATCTTCCTTTGAAAGGAAGAGGCATGATCAAGACTGGAAGGTATGTCAAGCTTCAGAAAGCCTCACAAATGAAATACTATAATGTTGTTCCAGAGGGTGGTGAGAGTCTAAGATGAGGCACCATTGCATGAAAAGGGTCTTGTTGCCTACTATTCAGCTCCTTGCCAAGCTTTTGGAGTCTCTTCCTTGGTTAGGTGCTCCTTGGATTCAGACAAAGTAAGCCTTGGGCTGTGGCCTTGGAGGCTGGTGCTGGATGTCACAGCACTGTGTGGCTGCTGTGGAGCCCTGTCAGCCCTCCTGGTGCAGACAGAGCTTTCCCTGTGCTGAAGACCTGGCTGGAGCAATAACAGCAGTAGCTGGTTCACTTTGGTCATCACAGGTAAAGGACAGCACAGCTGCTCCAGTTGTCACTACTTCATAATGAAATTGGCTCCATAACCAAAGTATTGAGTGTATCAAGCCTACACCAGGATTTTGTGAGTTATGCTGCAGAACTTTGGCTGACTGTTGTGGAAAGGAGATAAGAAACAGATTTCACAGTCTGCTGTAGTAATGTGCTGAAGGAGGTGTTGTGTTAATCTTGGGGCCAGCTGAAGGTAGCTCATGTTTTCGGACTTCTTACCATGTTTAAGCAGTTGCAGCAGCACAGCTGTGTGCAGCTGTCCCTTGTGATGAGCCCTGCTGCATGCAGTCATTACACACAGACCATGTGCACTTCATCCCAGTTTTCAGATGGAACCTCCAGTGCTGTCCTGAATTTAGAGTAAAGCTTACGTTTGGCTCAGCAAGACTGAGTTTCAGTTACTGGAGACTAGTCCTGATCTTATTTGCACAAGCCTGGCTGTGGCTAGTGTGCATAACCAGAGCACAAAAGCAGCTGAGGCAGTCTTGATGCAACTGGCTGCTGCATTGCAAGGCATGCAGATGTGAACTGCTTTCCCTTCTTCCCACCAGCATGATGCAAGTGAGTCCCCGCGCTCGAGGTCAAAAGAAGGACCTGAAACTCAGCGACACAAAGGTGATAAGTCTTCAAGGTGAGCTGAATGCACAGCTGCTCAACCTGGGGAAATGCACTCAGGAAGCTGCTCAGGAGCTGAGTCATGGGGAGCAGTTGTGGGGTGAGCAGCCTGACCCGTGAGGGGCTTGGCAGAGAGTAGAGTTCTTAGCACTGGAAGGAGATGTCTGACACAGAGCTCATGAGGTGCTCGGTGACGTGTGTCACTTGCTGCGCTCATGGCATCATTGGTCTTCCTGCCTGACACAGACAGAGATTGATGAGCCTGTGCAGTGACATTTGTTAAATGGCAGAGCAGCATCAGGAGGGTTAAAGAGCTGCTGGGGATGTGAAACCAAATGACATTTCTGGGCTGAGAGGAATAATCACTGCTTTTACACAGCTGCTCCCTTGTGTCCTTGCTCCCCAGTTGAGCCCTGTACACTGCTCCTGCTGCTGTCTGTGGACACACCACTGCAGTGTGTTGTGCTTCATCCCTGAAATGATGGGAGCACACTGTAATGCTGTGCATCTTCTGAATCTCTTTGTAGAGGTGCTTCTGATGTGAGACTGGACTTTGGAAATGGCCCTGGCAGTTTTAATTTTCAATCCTGATAGGACCTTATATGTTTTTGTTTAATTTACAACAAAGGTGTGCAGCTGGAGACCGAGATCCCACTAGAATGCTCCGGGGTAAGAACAGGGCAAGTGTTAAACACCTGAAATGTTTCTGCTTGAGGTTTTCATCAAAGTTCATAATGGAAATTTTGTTTCCTGAAAAATGGAACTCATTATTAAATGAAAGCAGGTCACGAGAAGTAGTCAGTTATCTAGGTATTTCTTACAGTATTCTGAGAGTCACTGTTGTGCAGGTGAAAAGCTCAGAGCAGACATAGTTCACATCAAACTGGCAGGGACAGGCCAGGCAGCTGAGATGTTCCTTTTGCCATGCTCTTTTAATTTTATGGTAATGCTTTTTTTTTTTAAGTACTTTCTTGCTTTCCTTTCTCGTGCTTGGTAGGTCACAACCCCTTCTCGATGACTTTGAGCACGCTCGGTATTACACAAGCCAGCCCAGCCCCTTACGCCAGTTTTCCAAACCCGAGCACTCTCCTAAAGGTAGGATCGAGTCTGTGGCTGGCTCAGCATGTGGGTTACTGTGGGCTGTTTTCTCAGGACAGGGCGGTTGAAAGGGGAAGAATGGATGTTATTGCCCCAACAGCCAGCTGATGCCATTCAGTGTCTGAGCTTTACTTGCTGAGCACTTTGCTGGCTGAGAGAGTAAATAGCTGAGTTGGTTTGCCTCAAGTTTGTCAAATTGCTCTCTGCTTGTCCTCCGTGATGTCTCAGTGATGAATGACTGTAAACACAGGCAGCAAATGAAGGAGAAATAACATCAAGACAATGATGTGATGGGTTTTAGGTGAGTCACTAATATAAAAGAATCCAATACATGACAAAAAGCCTCAGAGTCTCTCCTGTCTGGCGGGTGAGTGGGATGATACAGAAGCTTGTCCTGAGAACAGGCTTGTTTTGTTCCTGTAGCATCTCAACTGTTGTGTTGGCTCATTTCCTGAAATAGTTTGGCAGCAGTGCAGTGTATTTAGGATCACCCTCCCTCCAGCTCTTGAAATCTGAATGCCAGTTGTCTGAGTTACCTCTAGATTTCCCGGAGGAAGAAAGGTGCAGCCAGAGTTTGACTCAGTTGTTCAAATTGTTTCCAACTCCACTGATTGCATCATAAATATGGAAAGCTTACTTTCCAAACTTTAAGGTTTGGAAAGCTTTCTTGATGGATATAGAACACAAGAGCTGGAAGTTGATGGCAGTTCATGTAGTCTGTAAGCTCAGTGTTCATTCTGTTTTTTTAGCAAGACTGAAATACATCTGCAGTGCTGTTCACAGCCTGGGAGAAATGAGCGTTGGCCTGTCTTGGGGATCTGAGGTTCCTTTTGTTTGAATAAAGTAATGTGCAGTTCTCATTCTGTTGTTTGCCTTTACCAGTTCAGACATCTAGCAGGGCAGTGCAAGTAAGATAACTGCAGGTTGTATTTTCTTCACCAGGATCTATCCTGACAGCTTATTTATTTCTGTTCTGCTTTCCAGGTTCCCGTAGGAAGCAGTAAACTATGCTAGCCTTTGCTTTGGTACTGACTCTTCTGTAGCAAACATTACTGGAATTGCCAGGCAACTTTCTCAAATCCTTACCCTATGGGGGATCCACCTTCCACTCTCAGGATCTCCTTTTTAAGTGTCATCATATTAATACGGAATGTTTATTCGTTTCAATTTTCTGTCCATACGTGATCAGTCAAGCGGTGCCGTACAATCTAGCCACCACTGAGCTGTGTGAATCAACAAGCTGATAACAGCTCCCTCTTAGATTCCTTTGAGGCTTTCCTTTTATTTTTTAAGCTTTGGCTGGAGCTTTGACAAATAGAGATGCACATACAAGAGGGAGGAAAATTCAAGATATGAGCTGGGTTGTGGCAGTGCAGGTGGACGTCTCAATTGCAAGTCCTTTCCATGTTAGGATGGCTGAACAGAGAGGGAATGTGTGGTTTTTATTCTGCTGGATAAGAACGGAGCCAATCTAACTGTCATGTTAGCTTGCAGGAAATAGAGGGCATCCTCACAGAGCTCACAACCCAAAGCAGGAACCTGGGGCTGATGAGGAAGAAGTTGCCTACAGAATAAAGCTCCTTAACTGCTGTGTTTATCTCTAGGGTTTCCAGCAATTTGTTTAGAGCGTTTAACCAAGCAGTTAGCTTCAGGATATAGGATAGGGCAGTTAGCAGGAAAAGACTATTTCAATTGAAATCAGGCCTTGTGTGAGTGGCTTTTAAGGCATGCCAGGGAGTGGATGAAGCTGTGAGTTGTGGGTTGCAGAGAATCATGCAAATGAATTTAGATGCCTGAGGAGATCTCTGTGGTCACCTGCTTTGAGCTTCCAGATGGTGCAAGCCAAGGAATGCCACAGAAACCACGTTATGAATTACTGTAACTCCTAGTTCAATCACTGATGCACTTCAGCACGGTAACTTACGTCTGAACATGAATATGTCTTATGAACACGGGGCCATGTGGGCACTGAGAATTAAATCCAAAAACTGCAGTTAGAAGTCACTTAGAGGTAGCCACGGAGTGCCAAACTGTGTGCAGAATGTCTGTGCTAACTGCCTCCCTCTAACTCGACTCTGTCCAGCACACCAGGCCGGCTCCAGTCAGGATCAGATTATTACTCTTTAGGGCACAGTGGCGTCTCCAAGTTTTTAAGTCCTCGATGCAGATTTGCCCATGTACTTGTTCCTTTCTCTCCTTTTGACGGTTTGCTTTCCCTCGTCTCTTTGAAAGTCATCCTGCTCTGGCAGTAAGCAGCAGCCTTGTCCCCTTGCCTTCTGTCATTCCAATTCTTATTTGTCTTGATGACTTTTTTTTTGCCAAGTGCATATTTAATTTGCAAAGCTGAGTGGCTGGATACCCAGCACAGTACACATTACCTACTCACTTGGCAGTCTTGTTCATGGCAGTAGAGCCTGGCTGCAGTGCTTTTGTGCCTAGCTTCCTAACAGTGCAACGCTGAGCCTGTCCTGTCTTACTCTTCATCTGCTGGCAGCTGTGGTTCTGCTGCTGGCTTTGCTGAGGAGCTGAGGCAGAGCTGTGATTGTGCTCGTCCTCGCCACTGGCCGGAATAGCTGCCTGGAATGGGAGCCTGACACTTCCATGGAGCTTTGTGGAGAGCAGATGCTGGCGTGGAGTGCTGACAGGAGGTCAGAGAAGATCATGTCTTGCACTAATGTACAATTCAAATCCATAGGCAGCTGAAAGGCTTTCCCTTTGGCTGTTGTCCTTGGTTAGGATAGCTACCGAAACGAATCGCTAGGAAGACAAAGCAACTTGTTTTAATAACACAACACAAGCTCTCGCCTTGCCTGGAACAACAACTCAGACTTCAATCTCTTACCCTGTCAGGGATGTCAGCACCACTTCTGTACCTGTGAAGTACCAGGTAACCCCTCAGCTGCAGGCATACACTAACCAAAAACGTTGTATGACATAAGTCTTTGTGCACCAGCAGCAACCCAGCTGCATACCCTCGCTTCCAGGCTGCAGGCCTTCTTACCTGCATGAGTCCTTAAGTGAGCTGCAGGCTCTTGCTTGTGTGCTCTTTCTTCTCAGGAAATATCTCAGCCAGTGGCTAGATTGTACTGCCCTTTCCTTGTGCCCTCTTCTTGTTCCATCTGTGTCCATTCAGAAGTGTTAACATTGTTTTTAAGGGATTGGGGGAAAAAAACCCACAACATAAACAGGTTTTTTTAATTATTATTTGATAACTTGGGTCAATGTGGCAACCTCATTTGTGGTGACTTTATTTTATAAAAGTTTATTTTTGTATTTCCTGTTACAGACAAAATTTCTACTGCTGAAAACGTCATTTTTTTTCTGTTCTATGGTGTTTTTCCCCTCCCTTACCATCTGAGTGTATTTATTGTTGTGAAATGGATGCCTGGTAGGGTTTTATGTTCTGATACTTCTGTAAATGTCCCAGGCCTTGCTGCTTGTGTCATCTGGGCAGTTATGAAAACAGATGGGGAAAAATCCTGCCAAGTCAGAAACTGATCGCTCTTTCCGCAGACTTTGCGTGGGGAAAACGGTGACCCTCTGTGCAGGGCATGGGGGGAGATGCTCAATAGGGATTCAGCCCTCCCTGGGCTTCTGGAGATAACTGTGGTGGGCTTTCTTGCACTGCAGTTGGCTGGTGCAACTTCTGTCTTCTAATTGGGAAAATCACACAGGCCCTGAGCCTGCTGGCACAGGAAGAGCCTATTGAATCAGGAGAGATGCTTTTGAAGATCCTGACGGTTGACTTCAGTGGGATTAAGTGGAAATGATGCAAAAGATAATTGTGGTTGTGGTGTGGAAGCTGAGTGAAGTCCCAAACATGACCCAGTGCCTAGGCTGTAAAGCTGCAGCATCTCCTTAGTGGCCTCCTCGGGCCAGCCATGCTGCCCAGTGATCCTTCCTCAGTGCTTCCCTTTTTGATCTTATTCCCTGCCTTTATTCATTTGCTGCACCTTGTTCTGCTTCTGCTTTGTTTTTCCATGGCCCTTGAGAAAAGGTGGGCCTTGAGGTTTTGCTGGAAAGGAGCTGACACCTACAGAGAGAAATGCTAAGAATGATAACTGAGAAAAGCATATAATGGGGGATAAATGAAACACTTGTTCATCTGGCATGCCTTATAGACCTCACACAGACAACCTGAAGCAGAGGTTGCACCCTTCATGTTTAATATCTCCGTCCGTGACACCATTGAAGTCAACAAGAGCTAAGACCAGAGGTGAACAAGAGGCCAAATCTTCCTGGAGCTCAGCACCCCAGTTCTGCTGAGAGCCAGCAAGATGGAAAGGCAGAGACCCGATAGAAAATCAGCAGCTTGCATGTCTGCCCCCTGGCGCGGTGAAGTTGTCGTCTTAAAAAAGAAACAACCAGAGCAATATCTACCTATATGGCAGAAAGATACATAACTTCTTTTTTGTATGTGTATGTCTTCCCTTGCTGAGTCTCAGTAGCTTTGGCTTTGATTTTGCTCTGAATTTAGTAGCGTGTTGGAGCCCTTGCCAGGGCCCCTGCCCTGATCACTCTGATCTTGCATCCCATTACTACCTGCATTAACAAGGGAACATGGAGAGGCCATCACTGTGGAATCCTGGCACGTCCCGATCTCCACAGCAGGCACATCTCACCAGCAAGAGCTCGCCCCGCCTCCTTGCCTCCGTCCGAAGCACAATGATCCGCAGAAGAGAGGTTGGGTGAACCCGAGTGGTCGTGCCTTACCTGCAGAGATACTCACTGTCTTCAGCAGTCTGATCTGGGTCACCTTGCTGTGAAACGCTGTCTTAAATCATGGACTGTACAGCTCCCTGCAGTGAGAAGCAGTTACCGTCATGGGAGCAGAGCAAACAGGTTAATCTCACCTTTTTTTAAGGAACTTCATGGTTTTGAACTTAGCGTAGGGGTGGGAAAATATCAGCTCCTAGGGATAGGTGGGTTGTCTCATCATTTCCTCCTCCCAGGGAGGAAGGATAGAAGTTACAAATGCTGCAGTCTGCTTTGCTCTGTAAAAGGGAACTTGTATGTACAGTATTTTTATATCTTTGCATTCCCACCTGTCAGGATTTAAATCATGTTTCGTAACATGCATAGGAAAAAAAAATGGATTTCTTTTTTGCAATGCTAAACCTTTGAGGTTTTTTTTATTATTATTATTATTTTGTGCCAAATTACAGCCACTGTTACATTCTAGGATATCCTTTCAGTTTGTTGATCAACGTGTATATTATATTTTTTATTATCAAGGTTTTTTATTTTAATTCATATTAACCTGTATGCGAGCTAACTGTGGATTGCTCATTTATCTATAAGGGGAGCACTTTGGAGACAGTGTGAGGATTCCCCTGCTTAGTTTACACTCCTGTAATGTCGTGCAGCCAGTCCATAGAACTTATCAGTTCTTGAAGAGAGCATTTTGTGGGCACCTGCCACCCAAGTAGATTGCTGCTGTGAGGAAGGGCAAGAGCACTGATGCTGCGAGCTGTGTTTGGCTGTGGCAGGAGATGAAGCACAGCCTGCAGCAGGGCTGACCCAGCGCTCTGCTGTCTGGTTTGTGGCAGAGATGCCCAGGGAGGCTGCTGCAGCAGGAGTCCCTTTTTGGGGGTGACACTGAGGTTTACTCTGCCCGATGTCCGTCCCCAGCGGATGATGGACCGTTCCGGTCTCGCCCCGCTCTCGTGATGCTCCGTGTGTGTTTTTGCAGTTGCTTTGGGAGATGGGTGTGGGACGCAGTGTGAAGCACAGCAGTGCCCCTCGCATTGTGCGTCCCACAGGCAGCTCATCTCTTCTTGTGGAGAACAGGCATAAACCTGCAGAGATTCCAGTTTACTGTGCTCTTCAAACGTGTCCTGCAGCACGCTTCTGTGCAGTACTGCCTGTGCTACATACAAGTGCCACTTGGACTGCGATGCCCCAGACAGGCTGCACTACACAGGTCCTGTGTTGAGAACCTGCACTGCCCTCAGCCTGTGGGCTGCAAACAGCAGGCACTGCCTCCTCTTGGGGTGGCCAGGGCAAGGCTGGAGCTGTGCAGCTGATGCTCATCACAGGAGAGTCCCACAGAGGACAGCGGCACACAATTGAGTATTTTCTACTTCACAGCAAACGAAGTTTCACTGTATCAGTGTTCACTCTAAGTAGACTCCACAGCGTGTCTCCAGCTGCATCTGTGCACTGCAATATAGCTAACTGCCTCAGAAAAGCTGCAGTTGTTTAATTTAGCTCTGCAGGGTAAGCTTTCAGCCTGTTGGATCTAACGTTGGCCAGAAGATCGTCGAGTGGTTGAACTTCCTCAGAGCTGCGAGTGTACCCTGTGTTGCAACAGCTAATCCTTAAGTATAAATCGCGCACTGACAATAATCTGTCTATGCAAGCCTATCTCTTCTTATTTTTGACTGTTCACTCTCTAATTTGACCAGGTTTGGCATAGAACTTCTGAATGACATTTAACCAAAGCATCATGTCCGCGTGTGTGTGTAGCATGTTTTGCTTCCTACTCCCGAGTTCGTTGAATGTAAAGGGAACATTGCCTTGCCCCATTTTTTGTTCAATAAACCGTTGTATTTTGTTATTGACCACATCCTTCTGTCCCTCTGCGTGCTTTTCTGGGAACACTGAATGGGGCCCTCCTCCCCAGTGTGTCAGAGGCTCATTCAGTGCGTCCTGCTGTGGGTCACACGAGAGCAGGGGGAAAGCAGCACTTCATTCCACTTCTGGCTCCCAGAGCTTTGCTGTTTCTACCAGTAATTATGTTCTTCCAATTCAATAGATATGTAGCAAAACAACAGTTTGTATTTAATTTGATTATTTTGTGGCCTGAGAGATGGAAAAAAGCTGTGTAATGTCTTGGAAGGGATTTGGACTGTTTCATTTCCTGAGATTGTGATACTGAAAAATAAAGCTGTGTAATTATTTGCAAGGGTAGGATACTTTTTCCTTTTTTTTTTCCCTTTTTTTATTAACATGGCTTTTGGTTTGCAAAATGTCTTCTTGAAGCTTCCTAAGAACAGCTCAGACCCTCAGCAGTTTGACAGAAGGCAATGAGAAAACATGACCAGCGTCCTGGGAGTGGCTGATGTCTTCAGAGGAGGCAGGTGAGGATGCAGTCACATTCAGCTGGTTCTGGGAGTCGGGGAGCAGCAAAACACATAATAAAAAAATACTGGGCTCAGGCTAAAAGAGGAAGAACCTTGTAAATACAGAGCACTTCTAAGTGCCAAGAGCTCTGCCAACTTGCAATTTATTGTAGCCTTCTGTCTGGAATGACTGGGTTGCTCTGTTTTCTTTGAAAGGCTCCTTTCATGCCAGCCTTGGCGCTTGTGTGAGCTCTGGGCTGCGGTGGAAAGGGGGCCAGCTGGAGCCCCCAGCAGCATCTCTCACCTGCTGTGCCAATGTACGCACAGAGGGTTGTATGTGGGAACCACAAAAGGAACATTGAAGGGCCTCTGGGGCCTTTAAAATGTTTTTGGCTGCATCAGAGGAATTGCTGATCTCTGGGTTTCCAAGTTGCATGCAGCTCCCGTCTGTGTGGATGTGGCTGGTGATCCGTTGTGCTGATCGGTGGTGATGGATCCAAGTTTCCCAGGTAACCTCCAGCTTTGAGAGAAGGTAAGCCAGCAGAGTCTGCTTCAAGCCAACGTTGCTGGGTACTCAGGACCTTAGTTGCACATTTGGCTGCTCCATCTTGTTCTGCAAGGCTGGATTTACAGATTGCAGCAGCCATGCTCACAGGGTCAGGGTGCCTAGAGAGCTGTGGGTACCCCATCCATGCAGGTGCTGAAGGCCAGGCTGGATGGGCCCTGAGCAGCCTGAGCTGGTGGGGGAAAACCAGCTATGGCAGGGGTTGGGACTGCGGGGATATTCAAGGTCTATCTAACCCAACACAAACATTCTGTGCTTCTATGATCTCCCATCTTTGCGTGTTTCCTGATCATCTTCCACCTAGGTCTGTTCTGTTGTGTATTGCCTGTGGCCTGGGAGGGCTGAGCCCTGCTTACAGGCAGTTTGTGACAGATGGAATGGTAAAAACAGAGGCTGAATATCTGAGACCTCAGATCAGCCTGCAAGCCATGTTTAAAGTGAGTCCAGAACTTGAGACCAGCATCTGTGTATTGGTGAATGACTGCGCTTCTCTGACCTCAGGGAGCCCAAGCAGCACCCTGCAGTAGCTGTGCCAAAACCCACTCCAGCTTCATCATGCTGATGGCAGGCAACAGCTCTGAGCACGGACACCTCAAGTTTCACGTTGTCTCCTTTCTGCCAGCTCTGCTCTCGCCTTCGTAATCACTTCCCTAGAACAGACTCAGTCCCAATGACTCACCTCGTGGTCTTTTGAAGCCATGCTCCAAATGGATACAAACAGCCCCTGGGTGGTGCTTCGTGACCACCGCATGGCTCCTATTTACGGCTGAACTGCTTAATGCCAACTCACAGGACATTTCCGTCCCTGCCTTTTTCAGATTTGGATCCTTTTCCATCTTTATTAAAACACAGTTGATATATCCCATATCTAATTATGAGCATCCCTTTCCTGGGCTGAGCACAGAGCCTGGAGTGCATTACACAGCCTTCCTCTCCTCCTCATCCTCCCTGGGTGCTGTGTCACCAGATTGTCACCAGAGGGTGCTTTGAGAGCATCAGTGTTGTACCAGCTAGGCTGGAAAACAGCTGCTTTGTAGTTTAACAGTTAAAAGCAATTACCTTCAGCAACAGGTGACCACCTGGTAATGACTGCTCTGGCAGCCCAAGCCAGTTCTGTTACAGCAGGGACGAATTCAGCTGTGCAAAGGTGAACGTTAACAGCACTTGGCTCTGCAGGGTGGGGATGCTCAAACAGCCCACCGAGGCTGGTCCCTCCTGTTTTCAGACCTGGCATTGGTATTTATTTCTGCTCCGCTGAAAATACTTTGTTTTCTCTAAATATTCATGTGATTTGCTGATGAGCTCGTGGGCAGATAGGGCAAAGCCTCAGAAACAAAGGGACTTGTGACTGTGCGGGCCACCAAGCCCTGTGATCCAGTCCAGGCTACCTGGAGTTTGAACAAGAAATACTCAAAAAGGACACCTAACCCCAAAGACCAGGGAGATCCTGCAGGTGCAGGACGACACATAATTTACATACAAATGATCACCGTTGTGATTGGTGCAGTGCAGAGAGAGGAGCGTGCTCTGTGCCACCATCAATTAAAAATAAGCGCTTGAAAATAACCCTGGGGTAACGATAAAAATAAGTTATAACGCTGATGGAAACAAAAGAATAAAAAATGACGGAGGTGGAAAAATGCTTTAATTTCAGTTTGGGTGAAGGTTTTCTTGGTCCCTGGGACGCTCGGAGCAGCACGCTTTATCCCATGGCTCTCTCTAGCGGCCGGAGCACGGCAGAGGCAGCTCACGGCTGTTCCCTGCACCGGGCATGGACAAACCCACTGCTAGCTGAACAGCAGTGAGTGTTTTTCTTCTTTTTCCCCTCAGAGGATTGCAAATGCTCTCTCATCCTAAGACGAATCGCGTAGTTCCCCTGCTCACCACGATGCTTGCAGTGGCTATTGGTGTGAAATGCTTCAACCTGTGGTTTTAAAAGGAGCAAATGTGTTTCTCTGGCTTGCAGGGCTCTGGGGATTCTTTTCTTGCTATAGTGCGAGCGAGACCTTAGAGGAACCTGTGGCTGCTGCCTGGCAGAGAATCTCTTGCAGTACTTAAGCATGTTTCCAGAAACTCTGTTTTAGTGATGTGAATTCGTGCGGTGTAGCACTGCCAGGGAGCTGCTGTGGGTGCACTGAGTGTTCTGCATAGGAGCGCCTTGCAGCTCCTGCCCAGGGGAACTGCTGCAGGTGGCTCCTGAGGCTCAGGCTCTGCAGCCAAGCGACTGTTGGAAAGCTCCCGTGATCTGCCTGTATCCAGTGGAAGAGAGGTGCTCTCTAAGCAAAATTCTCACTTAGTGCACTTAGGGAATCCTTTCTCCTGTTAAAGTGTTCCCATCTTTTCTATGCAGAAAAGCAGAAGAAGCATCACTGCTGTGAAGAACATTGGTAACTTCCATTGCAGGTGTTGCCTGAAAATACCACTGCTATGATGCTTTACCACTCTGAAACAGAATGGTCCTCACCCCAAATTACCTGAGGTGCCTGTGCAACAGGGAGGCAGCCAGCAGCTCACCAACACCAGCTCCCACTGCTGTTTATGCCTCCTTAATTTTAGTTTGGTCTGACAACACAGCTGTATCTGTCCGCCTCAATCCCATGGTCTTAAACACATAACTATTCTTGTATGTTGTCCTTCTTCCTTTTGCAGTATTTACCCTTTACAGCTTAATTGGGTTCTGTGTTACTGAAGGCTGCTTGCTACTTAAAGGGCATTAGAGACTTGCACTGAAATATTTATGTTCAGTGCATTACTTCATTAAGGAAATGATCTAAAATGAATGAAGATTGAATTATGCTCAAAATGCCCTATAAAACTGATTACTTAATGGCTCTCCTGATACATGATGCATTAGAGGTCCATGTTGCCTTTAATTTTTCATGGGCTGAACTGTCTTGCAGCAGCCCTGGCCTGTTGGTTAATGGCATTTCCTTGTAACAAAAAGCCTGTTTCTTCTTTTCTTGCCACACACGGCGTTTCTGAGATACATGAATGGAGGTGCCAAAGCATGTTTTGTGCTTGAGAAAGTGATTCAGGGCACTAAGGGTATAGCTGCCATTTTGGAGCTAGGAATCTGTTCAGAAGACACCTCCGTAGCTCGAGAGCCCTCGAGGTGTGTATTCCCTCCAGCCCAGAACACGTATGCTGCCTCTCCAATGTAAGGGGATGGTTCTGAGATTGAAAGAGCTCAGTTTGGTGCTAACCACCCAACAGAATGTTTGGGCAGCAAAAAGTTTTCATCAAACTCCTCAGGCTTTGCTTGGGGCTTTTAGCAAGTTCACCACAGCTTGGTTTTCAGGAATTGCAAATGAATTCTTCCAGCTGGGACTCCGCAGTGCAAATACTAATTCAAATGGGATTCAAAGAAACAGCAGTGTAACAGGTATTTTAGATACGTCTTTCATCACTTCCTTGGTGTATTCCTGTTTCTCTTCTGGAGTTTTTTGCTATTTTTCATTCCTCGAGAAAATTGCTGTACACTTCCATAGTGGAGGAACTTCAGCCTGTGTACACTGGACAAGGCTGAAAGTGAGCCTTCATTTGTATGAAGGAATATGCCCTGGGTTTAATGGAAACAGCTTTTCTATAACATAGAAAACAGAAAACATAACAGAGATGTCAGCCCTGTTTCCCTTCTGGCCTGCCCCTTAATCTCAGTCTCATGCCCTAGGGCAATCCAACCCTTACAAAATCAACTTTGTTAATTGATGCTTATTGGATCACCTTTACAATCAAATGAGCTTTAGCTGGGTGAGCTGGAAAATAAAGAGTGTGCAGGGACTCAGGGTTTCAATTCAGTAGAATCCCTTTATTAGTAAATCAGTTCCTGCAGAGTCCAATTTCCCAAAACACTGAGTATTCCTCTGCTGTGAGGGGCAGAAAGTGCAGGACTGGGGAGCAGGATTGTTGGGTCCATCTTGCAGATCAACGCATGCTCCCAGGGCAACGCTGGGAGGGCTGAGGGTGCAAGCACAGAGCTCTGCAGCAGGAGGCGGCTCCTCCCAGCGAGGAACAGGCAGTGATTTGCCAGTGCCATGCTTCTCCTGAGGAAATCTGGTATTTTGTCTGTGTGTGATTTAGAAGATTCAGTGTACGGACATGCTTTGGGCTATTCATCAGGAAACGTGGTGCACAGTTGTGTTGTCAGGCTCAGGCTGGTGTCTGCTTTCATGGTTTGGGGCACTTAGTTTCCCTCCAGGCAGCATCCACTGCAGTACCAATTTTCTGCATCAAAAATACGAGGGGTTATCCAGAAGAAAACCTGGATTTTAATCCTTCTGCTCACTGAGCTACAAAGCGATGCCTCCTCTGTGCCAGGAGAGTGTGCTGGCTACACAAATTTAGCCTGATAAGACCATACTTTGCAGTGCTTGCTGCTCAAGCTCTGAAGCCCTGTGGTGAATTCACAGAGCCAAACGGAGCATTATGGGATCCTGGGAAAGGACAACCAGGCCCTCTTCTGCAGCAGTTCATTCCTTTGATGCTGTTATTGAATTAAATCCTGGCTATAGGTGCCCAGTCCACGTGCAGGTGTCTCCATTTGGTGTTTCTGTGGCTCTCAAAGCTTGTTGCCTGCAAGCAGAGGCACTGTATCCCTCTGGACACAGGCAGGCAGAGAGCTTCAGGGCCATACAGCCACGGTGTAGGCAGTGGGTGATGCTCACAGGTGGGAGCGACCATGGGGATGTTCACAGGTGGGAAAGAGTGGGGCCCTGGAGTCACTGATTGCAGCTGTGCAGAGTAGGGTGTGTGGAAAAAAGGACACATGCAAAGCAAATTAGCATTTTTATTGCACTACCCGTAGAACAAACTGGGTTTTGCTTTCCCAGAGAATAGGGAATATCTACTCTGTGTCTTGCAATGAAAACCCAGAGTACATCCTCTGCCTCCTGAAGGCTTGAGATTAACACAGTAAATAAGGCAACGTGGTTCTTTGTTTGTTTGCTTGTTTTCCAAAGTCAAAAACGGGCTTGGGATTTGTGGTGAAAGTTATTAATAAAAAGTGTTCTCTGGGGCGGTGAATTCAGAGGTTGCCTCATCAGACAGTAATTACCAGCCCAGCACCAGCATTCCTGAGACAATTGAAATTTAGCCCCCTGACAAAAAATTGATTTTGAAGATTAATTGTCCCCTGTAGCACAGTTTTAGTCCAATCCGAAATGCAGAGAGTACAATTGCCCTTTGAGTTTTAATAGAGCTGTCTCTCTTTGATATTCACAGGGCTGGAGCAGCTCTACACATTTGTTATTGTTTTTGTCTCGACTAAAGGCCGTTTGAGAGGTGCTCCTGTCAGACGGGAGAGCCGTGTCTGTTGGACTTGATGGTTTTAGAGTTCTTTTCTAACCCAAACGCATTTAGAGTTAGACAAAAGGGTAAACAGGATTTAAGAAGTAATTACAGGATACATGGGGAGCAGCAAAACTGGAGGCCACCTTCACAGCCACCCACAGATCTCTGCTTGCACTCTCAGGTCCTGTACCACCAGACTGTGCTGCGAAATGGAAAAGCAAAGATCTCCTCAGCAACAGCGGGCTTTGGGACTGCTCCCTTCTGCAGGGCTTAGCAGCTTGATCACAGGGAACCCGTGAGCCTGGCTTGCGAACGCTCCAGCTGCCCTTCATCTCTCACACCTGCACCCAATTATCCCATAATTCTTCACTTCCTTAGCTGCTGGTGAGAGAGAAGCCCTGTGTTTTGTAGCGGTTTATTGTGACCCGCAGTTCCCGTGTGTGTGTGTGCAGCGCGGCCATTTTCCCGCTGGGTGCCGCTGTGGGTTGTGGAGAGCCGCCTGTGAATGGAGGCCGGGCTGGAGCCGGCGGGAAGCGGCTCTCCTTGCTCTCCTACTCCTGTAGATGAACTTCAGGCTTCGAAGTGAACTGTGGGGCCCGGCAAGACTCGATTCTGAGGGAAAACTGGGGAAACACCCATCAGTGCTTCACCACGAGATTCCCGTGCAAGCGTGCGAGGTGGTCAGGATGTGCCCCACCTGCTCCCACCCTGCACAAAACCCCGCGGGAAGGGATCGGTGTACTCCATGCATGGGGGAAACGGGGCTTAGCAAGTATAGCTCAAAACCTCCACCGTTCTGTAATGGAGCCCTGGACGAGGGGACTGCCATGTGCTGCCTAAGCTGAGACCCCTGTGGGGTGTCCCACAAGGAGCCCCGGTACCCCAGGGTACCAGCCTTGCTGCAGGTGTGCATGGGGACATTGAGACACGGACTGAGGATTCAGGTGGGACAGACGCTCTCCTTCAGGTCAGCCATCCTCACAACCCTGCAGGTAATGTTTGCCACAAGGCTTCTGTTTGTGCATGGTGAGAATCCAGATTGGCTTTTGCTGCAGCTGGGCTCTGTGGTATCTCCGTGCCTTAGGGTGTGGAGAGATGGATAGGGTTGAGCTTGCTCTGGGCATGGGACAGATAAAGCTGGACTAATTTACAGCCAGATCTGCATGTGGAAACGCCTCAGGTTTCCAGTCAGAATTTCTGCTGGGTGTACTGAACTTCGCTGCAACGGTAGATGGAGGACCCAGCTATCCTATGTGAAATTAGGGTTGTGTTAAAAACAGGCAGATTCCTTTCCAACCCATCTAATCTGAAAGAGTTTATGAAACTTCACTTCTGCAAACCCAGATCTGCCTGGATACAGGCTTTTCTCATTGTGATTCAGCAAGTCTGTTGCTGCTCCCTAGGAATGTACAGAGCCATATATAAGTCAGATACAATTTAAAAAAAAAAAAAAAAAAAAAGTGGAATGACCTTTTTTCCAGCTTAGTAAAAAGTTCTCGTATCAAACAGGCAGCTCCATCTCTGCATGGGTTTTCTTCTTGGATCTTATGTAGTGCTTCCTCCTGCTGTGCATCCGTGGCTGTGTTGGGAAGGTGGTGAGTGAGGAAATGTACAGCTCCAACAAAACAGCCCCATTGAGCGGCTCCCCAGCCTTGGGGTGCTCGGGCAAAACGGTGCACGAGTTTCACACTGCAATTTGCTGTTGCTTGTGTGGGAAGATAAAATTGAGACGTCTCATTCTATCTGCCAAGCTGCTCTTCATGAGCAACAAATGGCTGAGTTTTAAAGGAAACTAACAGGTTTGAGCCAGAATCCTGCCGGTGTTCCGCTGGACTCAGGGACCACAGGATTAACGAGCTTTGTTGTTTGCGCATGAGGCATATGGAGCTGCAGAGGAGACAAGGAACTCAACACCATGCAGTCTGCTCCTCAGATGAAAGGAGCTCTGGGCTCAGAGATACTTAAAAAGTGAAGGATTTGGTGGGGAAATGGTTTGGGAAATCTGCAGAAAATGGACATCTCTTTTCCTATACAGTTCACAAGAGAAAAGGGAGGAATTTGTTTATTAAACAGCTTTCTGTGACTTATTAACTCCATTCATCTGAGGATAGAGCAGCTCCCCCTGGAGTGCTTGTTATTGCTCGCCTGGAAATCAGTCAGGGTCTGGCCAAGAAATTATGTTCCAGTTGAAGTTCCTTGTTCCGGCGGTAATTTATGCAACTGCAAGGAGACTGCTCCCCTGGCCAAACGAATTCTATTAGCATAACTTTAATTCTCTACTTTTAACAGAAATAATTCATGCTTTGTGTTTTTCTTCAGGACCCTTTAATAGACTTCAAGCCCAGCTTCATGCAGAGATTAGGGTTCTGCCTTTCCACCAGTGATTGCTTCAACAGTAGAAACTGCTTGAATTTTTTCAAAAGCCAATCTGGAAAAATGGAACAGATCCTGGGAAGTGTCTATCCTAGGTTTTGTCTTTTCTCAGATTAGCATTTGCTACACAGGCAACTGTGGCCAGGTTGTCTTCCCCAAGTCAGTGCTGATGCTTGCAAACTTAATCAACACTTCTAGCAAATGTTATAGGTCTCGACTGTATTGTCTGCCTTAGAATGAAGAAGCAGAGAGACCTGGGAAAGTCTGACCAACATCTGTTCCCATACTTGCTGTGGTCTCTCAGTACATTTGGTTGTGGATCCTTGCAATAACTGAGGCACCTGATGCTGTGGTAAAGGGCTCGCGGATCTGCGTGTCCTGGGAGCCTCTGCTCAGCCAAAGGGGAAAAAAACAAAAAGGGAAAGGTTCTTAGTGTCTTGAAACTGTTTAAGAACCAACTGGCTTGAAAATGAACGAATTTCCAAAGAGCAATAGTTTGCTGAGGGACCAGCCAGCCGTTCTCCACAGAACCTGGAACTGCCAAGGCATAAGACTTGAGCCAGGTACCTACATACCATAGCACATCCAGAAGTCATTCTTAATGTGTTATAGTGCTTAACGTGCTCTTGTGTGTGGGTGCCTGTGGGTAAAAGGAGGGCTTTGGCTGTGGTTAGTCCAGGGCCAGGCCCCACGGGGTCCTGCTGATCTCTGTGATGCACCTCAGCCTGCTGCAAGGCTGTGTGCAGCTGGAAGAGAGCATGGTCAAGAAACCTTGGGTATGAGCTCCATTTCCATGTCTCCTTTTTTTTACACTCAGGAACTGAGGCATGGACTTAAGGAAGTTGTGGCTTGGCAGTGAGGACTAGCTAGGAAGGAAAAATAGATAGGTAATTTGTCTTAAATACTTAAAAAATATATGAACAAGAGCTGCCTACCAAGCATTAAAGGTGGGATAAAATCCCAGTCTATGGACCTTTTTATTAATGGTGATCATAATTAACACTAGGCATACAGCTATATGTTGCATAAGCTACAGAGGAACAGATGGGGACTCAGTTCTTGCTTTGCATTGCATGGAACCACATGACTACACAATTATCACTATGGGAAAATTCCTGAAAATGTGCTCCTTCTGTCATATCAAAGGAGATGCATTTAATTGATGCTATGGTACCACATGCAAAGCGTTCTTGAGGCCAGGTTGGATGGGTCCTGGGCAGCCTGATCTGATGGGGGGTAACCAGTCCACAGCAGGGGTAGGGATCAGATGGGCTTTAGGGTTCCTTCCAACCTAAGCCAATAAATAAATAGAAATCTGCTTGGATTGCTTTGTAATGCAAAAGGGGGAGAGAAGGCTATTTCCAAGTACAGCAATATATTTTGCCAGTCTGCACTGCTGGACAGTTGCCAGGGAAATTCTCTAATCATCAAAGAACATGTTAGTGTTAATGTGATTTTTCTGTAGGTCTCCTAAGGGAATGGCTTATGTCCTTCCAGGAGAAAGGCACTACTGAATAAATCAAGCTTTCCTTACCGATGGGACCCTGCTAAGTGTACTGCACGAATTAAGATTATTTCCCTGAAAGGAGAGGTGCTTTTCCTCCGGGCATCACACCAGGCCTGCTGGCATCCACTGTCAGAGTTGTGCGAGCAGCTGAGGCTTTTCCCAGGGAGCACTGCCACTGCAAGCCAGCAGTGAGGCTGATGGGACAACAAACATTGTGCAGCCAGGTCACAGACCACTTTTGGGAGGAGAAAGTAACGAAACCTGTCGTCTCCAGGAGTGTCTGCTGCTCACTGTCTTGTTCTGTTTTGGCACCATGAATCTGAGTGCCTGGCTGTTGGGCTTTCTGCTTTCTCAGCCGCTGCAATCCGGATGTAGAACAGCATCCAGGCAAGCTGCAAAAGCATCTCCTGAGTGGAGAGGTGTTGTGCCTGGGGCAGGGACAGCATGTTACAAAAGGGGAATACAAAAAGTAGCCTCTTTGCGGGAGACAGGTAGCAGTCATGGAGAGGGAACTTAAGTGCAAGTGGACTTCATCCTAGGGCTGTGGTGTGTGGGAGCTGTATAAGTAACCAAATGCTTTCTGGGCTGTACTGCTCTCTGTCTGGGTTTTCAAGGTGGATCCTGGCAACCCAGAGCCTGATCATGGGGACTGTTCCCACCTGTGGTGAGTTTTAATGGTTAGAGCTCAGAAGTCCCCACTAACTTGAGGTGTAAGTAGGCGGCTGAATGCCTTTGTGGTTCAGGATTTTGGATGCTGGCAATAGAGCTCACCCCACAGGAACACACATGGGCTGCAGCTACTGAGTGCTGGACTGATGTCCTGGGCCAAGCTGCTGGCAGCCACAGAAACTGTCCACACCTTGCCTTGGCCCTGTCGCTGATAACGCTTCATCTCTGTTGGGAAACTGTCTGAAAATGGAGTGGGTGATGAATGCTCCATCAGTTCAGAGCGCAGGCTATTGACTGCCTTTCAGTCTCTTTTTTTGGGAGACAGACACAGGCTGGCTGAGCACCAGGTGAGAGAGCAAACGCAGAGTCTGGCAGCTGGTGTGATGCTGGGCTGCTCAGTGGCACTAATAGTGGTGCTGCAATAGTGGTGGGGATGCCAGAATGGGTATGCTGCAGCCACCAGGCCATGGGGGAACTATAACAGAGTTCCTTGAATACTGCCCAAAATGTTTAACTGACCTGATGTCTGCTAGTTGTGTTATGCTAGTTGTGGTCTGTCCCGAAGAGAGAGAACTGGAGACTTTGGCCTGTTTAATTTTAACAGAAAAGTAACAGCTGATAAACTAGATTTTAACTGATGTACGCTGGTTCTTCTCATACCGTATGACAAACCATGCATGATATTAAACAGGTGTTCGTTAAAGGTTAGATAGGATATGCTGAATCTCTTCACCCTCCTTCTTTCTCCCAAAGTACCATTCACGTTTATATGGTGCTTTACATTTTTCAAAGCACTCTGCAAACATTAACTAATTAATCATCACAGCCCACTATACATATGCTTTAATTAATTAGCTCTCATTTACTTAACTCACACTGTCTCATTAAATATAAATTGAATGTATGTTTGGGAACTTTAACTAGAAACATTACTGGGGTTTTATGCAAAGCACAAATTCAAAATATGTTAATAGTGGCTGGAGGCAGTAAAATTCAAATACCAAGGTATTTAGCAAAAAATATGTTGTGGTGTCAGTGAGCAGTCAGACAATTAGCTGTTCCTATAAGATGCATATGTTGTCATGGCCTCGAAGTTATCGCTCACCCTGTGTTGTTGCCATAGCAATCCTGGTAATTTACGCCCCATAATGTCTGTCTGTGCACTTTGTTCCATTAGTTTAATTTTTCAGACTTGCAGAAGCTCAGTGCTGTGTGGGCTGGAAGCTGGCTGCGAATTACCCAGACCTGGAGTCCACTGATACAGACACGTAAATGCTAGTGCTTAGGCTTGCTCTAGACCCCTGGTAGCCTTCTGGAAAAGCCATCCAGGAAAGGAGCAAGGAGACCTGGGTTATGGTCACCTCTTGATGGCTCTGTCTTCAGGCTGTTGTTGACAGCAGGCATGGTGCTGAGTTCGTCTCAACTTTGCCTTGGCTCCCAGGTATCTGAGAGCGCATGAAGGTGGTGACTTTGAAGGGTTTTGCTGGTGCTGTTTTTGTGACAGAGGATGAGTGCAGGGGAAAAGGAACAAAAAGCATTTTCCTGTTTGAAGATCTTTCTGGTGGATTGCAAGTGTACAACATCTCAACTATGAAAAGTAAATGAAAAGGCTACTTCTTACAGCGCTGAAAAGAGTGTAGGAGGATTGATTATGCTGTTCTGCTCGGAATGATAATATGAGTTTGGAAGAGATGTGGAATACGTTAAGATGTTAGGCAAGCCTTGCTGGTGCTTTTTAATTTTCGCCTTGATAGCTACGAATAATTCATTTTGCTCCAACTGAGAATGTGTCTACAGTGAAAAGGGTAAAAAAAAAGCTGAATTAAAAACCACTTGAGACAGTTGCATACAGAAGCAGCACTGCCTGAGAAGGTGCACATCGTCAGCCAGCTGTAAGTCAGCAGCTGCCTGTCCTTTTCTCTGGTAATATTTCGGAATCTTTCCCTGTGATTCTCAAGTTCATAACAAAATCTACTGTCAGACAGATTATTCAGTTCTTTTGAATAAATCTGCTCTAGTGCACTTGTGGGGGCTCCCTTCTCACCATTTTTCTGCAGCATGTTCTTCATCTTGAGCAGCTGCAGCAGCAGAGTCCTCAGGAGAACCTACACATGGATTTCTCAGGGTTGCATCTCTTAATAACTTATTTCTTAAGTAGCAGCATTTCCTGTGGTCTTCATTAGAAAACAATGAGGGGGAAACAGCTGCAATTAGTGAGCTCTGGTCCCTGGAATTCCTCACTGCTCTGCCATGAGCTGCTGTGAGATCCCTCCTGCACTGTGAAGGGCTCACTGTGCGTGAGTCTGAAGCACACACATGAAGGTCTGTTCAGCACTTGCACCAATAATGCCTTGAAACCAGAACAGATTCTAATTAGTAATTGATTTCCTTCATTTCTCAACTTGCTTTCTAGTCTTTGCCAAGCAGTGAAAAGATCAAGTGAAATCTAACAGCTTTGTCACCCATCCAAACCATGGGTGGGAGCAGATAAATGATCCAGCCCAAACCTCTGGCTAGCCTAGAAAATGATGTAATTGATGGCTGTGGACTGTGCTTGCATATGAGTTTTCAGCGTCCTCTGGTTGCCTTAATTTTTCTGAGTGTAGCTTAAGAGTGATGGCAGACAAACTTCTGTGTCGTAGTGGTTCCAGCCTGGTTTTTCTGCTATATTTCAGTTTGCCTCAATTAGTGCTTTCAGCTCCTGCTACGGTTTGCAGATCAGTATTTGCAAAGGGATTTTATGTGGAATCAGCCAGAAAAAAAAAGAAGAAACCAACGTACAGTCACGTTGCATGTATATGTGTCTATAGAAGTTTCGAACCATTCTTCTTGACTGGCAGCAAAATGGAGACACAAAGTCAATGTTTGCAAAGAGATTGCATGATTAAATTTCAGAATTAATTCCGTGTGATCTAAAAGAAAACCTCAGTTCTCAGACTGTTACAGGAAATTCTGGCCCCCAGTCTTGATTTGGCAACTCTCTTGGAATAAAAAGAGCAAAACAAAAGAACATTATTAAAACCCCTGGATTGTTGCAAACTATGGCATAAATGTAAAATGACTGAATAGACCATCTGAAACTGCTAATCATGAGATATTTTGAAGCCAATTCTGCAGCCTTGAGAAATACCCAAGCTTGATTTACCCGAGAGGGAAATTACTTCTACTCCATGTGCCCATCATTTTCAGCAGGTCATGGGAGCCTGCTATACCTTGCACCAACCCACACTTTGCTTTGAGTTGTTAAGCTCATGCCCTTCTTCAAAGTTAGCACTGGAGCCGTGATGAACTCACCACCATAAAGCCTGTCTCCTGCACCTTCCTTCCCCTCTTTATTTTTCAGTGGGGAAAATAACTTTTTTAGTTATTTTCATTCCAATAAGGAAAGCGATATTGCTTTTTTAATGGATTTGTTTCTTTCCTCGCTGCAAAAACCTCATGGGAGAATGTGGCTAGGAAGAGATGACTTGACTGTTTTTCTCTTTTGTGGGAGATGGGAAGGAGGTGAATGGGGAAGACTGGAATTAAAATGCCTCTTTTCTTTGCTCTGTGTTTGTAAAGATATGCTCAAGAAAGATGAGAAACTGTTTCATTTCAATAAAGCAAGCACTAACAGGAAAAATCACAGTAGCTGTAGAAAACTGGGCTGGAAAGGCAGTGAATCTGTGCTTTTCTTCTTGTTTAAAAGGATGGACTCACCTTACTGTACCCATGACAGCTGCTTTCCTATACTGCACTTGGAAGATCTTTGTAAAATCCAGATTCCTCATGCATGTGTAATTCTAATGCTTCTCTGTACGTTTTGCTTGGGTAGACGTAAGGAACAGTTTATAAATTCCCTCTGCTGCAGTCCCAGCCTGTTTCTTGATGCTGGTCCAGAAGAGGATTTGAGAGCTGGTGGTGAGGAGGCCCTGGTGCTGAGCAGTCTTGCTTGCTCGTGGGGATCAGAGCTTGAGGATGAAGGACAGTTCACCCAATCCCTGTTCAGCCCAGTGGGGTCCCAGGCAAACCAGTTATGACAGGCAGGCAGCTCTCTTCAGGTTCAGAGCAGGAACCAGCTGAGTTCCTAATTTGTCTGTGGGTGCCATTCAAACCAGCAGTGAAATGCAGTGGATGTAACTCGGTCAGAATTAGTTCCCAGTGCTGCATGTATGCACACATCCATGTGAGTCTTCCTGAAGGTCAGAACCATGCTATGCAGCCAAAGTGCTTTGTTTACCTAGAATGTGAGCAGTTTAGACCTAAATGCCGTGATTTGGCTTGCTAGTAGCACGCAGAAGTATTTGCTGTTCCTTCATAATGCTGTACAGTTTCCCTTTTCTATTTTTCTTCCAGCAGCTGTTTCTATGTATGTGTCAGGGGGGATTTGTCCTGCTATATTAGTGAATTTATTTTCTTTCTGAAACAGAACTGTAAGTGATGTAAACGAGTGCCTCGTTGCTTTCTTTTATGGGCGAGAGCTGTCCCAGAGCAGGGGCTGAGCAGCTGCTGCTGCGTCACCTAATAGAAATCATACCCCTGCTCATGCAGCTACCTCGGTGAAAATCTCTGGCCAATTAAGTCAGACCCCAACCTCTTTATACTGTCGCTGCGCTGCCAGAGACTGTGAGATGATGAAATGGGAGCGTTATGGTCTTGCTCAGAGGTATTCCCCACCCCATCAAAATCCCACTTCTGAGATGTGTCTGGAAGGTCAGGGCTGCAGCTCTGCTTGGGGATGCAAACCTGTGAGCTGTGCTGTACCTGCCCTGCAGGGAAGGAGCAAGCCTTTCCTCATATAATCATTTACCCCCTGTGTGTGATGGAGATCACGCAGAGCTCTCCTCCAATGCCTAAATCATTGTGGGGAGAATAACACCACGGTCTGGCCAGGAGCCCAAATCTGCACTGCTGTGCTGAAGGTCTGCAGCTCTCCCAGCAGGGATGTGCGGCTGGTGGGGATGTGGTGGTCACGTTCTGGCTGAGAGATGGACCCGGGCGGGATTGATTGCTCACAGGTAGATCCTTTAAACCGAGTGGCAGCCTAAGCTGTTGTTCCAATCAATAACATAAATACACCACTCTCCTGGCCCTGGGAAGATGGGAGCTCTGTGTGGGGGAGTAGGCATTAAAGTTATTTATCATCACATGGCGCAGGGATGAAATATTGGGCTTCCCTGGTGGATTAGAGATTTAAAGCTCATTTAAACCTGCTTTTGAAATCTAATTAAACTGGGACAAATTCCTCTGAACACCCTTGCTTTGCTGTAAAAATGGCTGCTGCTTCTTCTAGGAATTTATAGCGCTTTGGTTAACTTAATACAAAGGCCAACTTTGCTTGATAATCAAGCATAGGTTATACTGCAAAACCGTAGTATCTCATTTCTGCACTACTTAATTAGGACGGCCACAAACAGCCCAACCAGGGAAGAGAGGAATCCCTCAGCATCGAGCCTGATCACAGTGTGACAGCTGCACAGACAGAGCCTTCCCTCAGCTCCTGCTCACACCCACTCGAGGAGGTTTCTGTAGTTCAGATCACTCAGCCGGGGGTGGTGGCAGCAGTCACGAAGGAAGCCTCTCACCATAGCAGCAGAACTCGTAGCAAGAATAAGCTCTGAGCGTGCTAGGACGTGCCTTCCCAGCAGCTCTCTGGTTGTCCTGCTTCCTCCTCCTTGCTTAAATTTGATCCAAGAGCTGAACTTAAAGAGAGAATTTCCCCTGAAAATTAAGTTTCTCATATTTTTTTCCTCCTGTCCCTGTAATGGCTGCGTTCCCCTCGTGCTTGCCCTGCTGCATCTTTCCTCCCAGGAATGCTGGTCCTCACCATCCAGGCTCACCCCTGGAGTAGCTGCTACCTGCAGTGGTTGAAGCCTGGCAGGGAAGTAAGTTTTACTCCCTCCTGACTGTTACAAGGACCCAGGTGCTTTTCCTTCTTGGCTGAGACCTGCTGCTGAAACACCTGGTAGGCCAGTTTGTTTATCTGGCCACTGGCCTTTGAAGGATGGGGCTGCCACGGAGTTGTCATGAACACTGCTCTCCAGAGCAAATGAGAACAAATGAGAGGGAGGGAGATTATGGCCTGAGCAGCAGTAATCCTGCCAAAACCTGCCCCAGTGTTCAATAGTTCTTAAACTGTCTAATGACTTAGGCTGAGGGAGGGGTCTGACTGCAGGTAGCAGCAACCAGCAGCTCTGCCTGTTTCACCTTCCAAGGGCAGCTCTGCAAATAGTATTTCCAAGGTGCTGCAGGCTGGGAGCAATGAAGCAAACAAAGCATTGTGGTCTCGTTGCAAGGCATCAGATCCTGTGTCCAGGTCACAGTGTCACCACCTGTGGGGGCTTTTCATGGTGTAATGGGTAACAAGAACTAGAGGAGGGAGCAGGAGGGAAGGGAAGGCATCTGACAGCCCCTGCTTGGGGGTCCTGAGGGCCAGACACCTTGGCTAAGGGGGTCAGCAGCTTTCAGTCTCTTGCCTTTGCGAGGTCTTCAGGCTGAGTCATGTCTTTTGTTCTAAGCCTGTTTTATGTGAAAGGAGGGAGGGTAAATCCTGCAGAGAAAGAATGGCTGAAGCCAGCAAGCAAGGACAGGAATTGTGATCCCAAGGGAGATGGCCAAAGGCAAAGAAAAACTATGGAGCCAGGTTCTGCAGGGAGGGATGCTTACCATGCATGGAGATCCATCAGTGGCAGAGGTTACTGACAAAGCCTTCTATAGATCTTTTTTTTTTATTTTGTGTGGGTATCTTCCTGAAATGGAGATTCATAATAATAGAATTAAGTAGATAAAACGAAGGTCTGGGAAGGGGAATTGCTTGGCCAGAGCTGAGCTGGGGTCTGGTTCCTTGCCAGCACCCTGCATGACCAAAGTGCCAGGGAGCTCTTGTTTCAGGCATTGGAAGGATTTGATTTATTAATTGTAATTTCCTCACAAGAGCTGTGACAGTTTGTGTCTCCTCAGTGTCTTTCACAGGTTTTAAAGTGAGAAAAGTATTTATAAGGTAGCTATAAAAACAGAATTCCCTGAGTGAAGCATGAAGCCCAGGCTCTTATCTGCAGTTTTAGAGGCTATTTCAGAGAAAAAGTAGCACAAAGTGAATTGGCCTCAGAGAAAAGAAGTTCAGGGTTGTTTTTTACACTGTTATATTGTCTTTCAAATCCACCTTCTCTTGCAGTGAGATGGGATCAAAGGGACATGGTGAGCTAAGTGCCTGCAATGGAGGAGTTTAGGTAGGTTGAAGGATTTCTTGTCTCATTATTTTAGTGCAAGTCCTCAAAGGAATCTTGGGAACCCTCAAAGCTTCACAGAAGTAAAAGTGACGGAGTATGTGTTGATTTCTTAAGAGAAACAAAGAAGAAATTAGGTTGCTTATAGGAAGTCTCCCTCTTCGGTTGCTAAGACACTTACAGATCCCAGTCGCTTTTCAATACTTAAGTCTGCTCTTTCCAAATGAAGACTGCTTGGAGGTGCCTTGCAAAACAGATTTTTACCAGACAAAAGATATTTTAATAAAAAAGCAGAAACAATGCTTACATTTCTTGCTCTGCATCCCTAGGTGAAGCTGAGCAGTCAGGTAATGCTTCAGCAGACTGCATTGCACCAGGGACAGGAGGAGGCATCAGCACTGTGGCTGTGGGGCTGACCGATACACTTGGCCAGAAGCTGACTCTCCAAATTGCTTGCCGAATAGAAAAGAAATAAAGCATGTTAGGACAGACAGTGTCCCTGATGTGACCGAGTGGCCAATGTACGTCAAAATTCAGTGTGCTGTTTTCATCACTGCACAAGCAATGGAAAAAAGCAATTTTGCTACCTTCTGTCTGACTCCTATTGCCCTGGGGACAGTTGTTCTATGACTGCCAAGCAGACGGTTTGATTAAGTACTAAACTTGAAAAAAAGTAAATAGCCTATTCAAACATGTTAAGCATAACTTGTCAGCTACTTAGACGCTATTTAAACATAACCTGTTCTAATATGCTTTCATTTAAATCTGCATGGATCTTGTTTTGTGCCATGTACCTTGTACGTGGTCTTATAGTAACAAAAAATAAGTAATAAAATGTGAGAACAACCATCAGCTTTGCTTAAAAACACGAGGAACAGTGTTATAGGGTTGCAAGGATGTTGTATTGCCAGTATGTGATGGCCTGAGTCTGAGATAAGGAACTTCATTAACCCATCTCCATGGTGGGCACCTGCACTCCATTGTAAGACTATTGAAGTTTTGTACCTCCCCTTCTTTTTACCATATGACAGGATCTTTATTGCTTGCTGACTTCAGATGTGTTTGGAAAAGGCAAACATGGAACGGGTACAACACGTTTTAGTCCTTTCCTATTTTACTGCACTGTTTCCCCACAGTCTGTGTGCAGGATCACAGACAAGGGCTGTTCAGGCCCAACCCCAGCCTCATTCCATGTACTGGTCCAATTCCAGAAGACACAGTAAGCTTTGCAAGCCTGAGAAGTGGTTGTGTACCCTAAGGCTTGCTTGCAGTGCTGTCTGAAACCAGTAAGACTGTCTAGCCCATCATCTCAGTCAACCCTTTCAACTCGGGTTTTGCTTCTTGTACTTTGCACTTTACATTGGGACTGTGAGTTCTTTTTAGAGCCTGTGGGAGGACTAGCTGTTGGTATGACATGCAATGAATAGAGATGTGACAGAGGGAGGAGCCAGTGTTGGGATACATCTCCGTGTCCCCAGTGTGTGGCACCCAGAGTGGAGGTCTGCACTGGGAGATCCCTGAGTGGGGAATGATATGGGCATCTGGAGCTACTGCTGCTTCTCTCTGTCCTGTCCTTCTCTGACACACAACGACTCTAAGCTTCAGTGGAAATGGCTTGTACCATGACATTTAGTAATGCTGTGGTTTCAAAATTTATGTTTGTGTGAAGAGAAAAACTTCTGTCCCTTGTCTTATGGCTCTTCATGGCGATCCAGAGAAGCAGATGGTCTTTGCTCTCTGTATGAGAACATGAAGGGTGATTTACTGCCATTTATATTAACTGTTCCTAATGGAAAGAGGAAATGTTAGTAGTCTCTCCTCCCTGGAGGAAAGGTGATGTCTGACCTTCTGTTGAAGGAAGGAACGAAGGAGGAAAAATGCTAAGAGAAGAAGCTCTGCTGGGATGCTGTCACTGGTAATAGCAGTGACCTTTTCCCTGTGGTCAGCAGCTGGCATCATAAAGACAAATGACTACAACTTGCAAGTTAAAGGATGTTCTTTTATACCGAGAAAGGAAATTAAAAAAACACCCTCCAGAAGTCAGATGGTATTTGCAACTTCAGTTAATGCCCTCTGTTCCCTTTTTGAAAAGCGATGTTGTGTGTGAAAATGGGAAGCACCTGCCATAATTTGATCACTAAAATGGGCTGGATATGGATGTATTGTGGAGGATTTTATTTGCAGGCTTCCAATATTCTCATTTTGGTGAGACTGAGAACTGCAGGGAGGATTGAGGTGCTCCCAGCTTTAGGAGTCACTGCCACTCACAAAATGCAGGTTTTTTTTCTCGGTAAATGTCAGAGTTTCCTCAAGAACAATAATCAGGGGCTATATGTGTATTTCTACCTCCTCCAGACCCCTTTTCACTTCCAGCACTGTACACACAGCAGTGGGCAGACCTACCCTGAGGTCAGTATAAACAGTCTGCAGAACAGCCATGGCAAAAGCTGCAATCTCTCCTTTGTGCTTCCAGGTGACCTCTTGCTGGCACTTTTTAATTTGCTCCTCAGCCTCATTTTCTGCCTACGGAGTTTACAGGGAAGGTCACCCTTTGCATCTAATTTCCTTAACATTGACATTTTTCTTCCCCTTATTGCGAAGAAAAGGTTGGTGCAAAAGCTCAGGTGATGTGGCAAGAGAAAGAACAAATATCCCTGAGTAGCTATGGACATTCTCTTGCTTTAGATGTTGATGTTGGGTGCTTGCCAGTAGGTGACTGTGGGAGTATGGATGCAGTTGTGGGAAGTGGGATGCATTCTGCTCGAGGGACGTGCACATGGAGTACTCAGCTCTGGTGCAAAACAGAGCAGTCCCTACCATTAGCAGTTGACACTGATCTCTAAGGAACAATTTATCTGTTGGTAATTACACTGTGCTCTCTGTAAGCTGGAGTGGAGTGGATTGCAGTGGTAGCTCACCAGATCCATCCCAGCTATGTCTGCCTCCCCAGGAATACCCCAAATGTGTCTAAAGAGCAGAGTGCACTTAGGATCATGGAACCCTTTGTGTTGGAAGGGTCCTTTCAAGGCCAGCTGATCTAATTCCCTGCAGTGAACAGGAATACCTACAGTGCCATCAGGTTATCAGAGCCATGTCCAACCTTATCTTGTGTGTCTATCGTGATTGTGAACTGCCATTGCCAGTCTGGGCAGGGCAGAAAGATGAGATGGAGATTCCAAATCCTGCAGTGTGCCTACACTGGGGGGTTTGAAATAAGGGCTGAGCCTCTCTCAAGGAGGAGAGATATGAATCAGAAGTGACATGCTTGGAAGAGGTTGCAAAAGAGTGTAGGTTGAGATCCCTGCTAATTCCCTCACTCTGTACCCTCTGATGTCTCACTTTCAGCATTGCACGCTGCCTTTGCTTTTCTAGATTTGAGTCAGTCCTTTAACAATAAAATAGTTCTCAGAGCTGAAGGAGTTGTTTAAGTCAAGGACAGCACTCTGTATTTTACTCTTTTTATTTATTCTTTATCCTTTTTTTTTCCTCTAAATGACAGGGAATGCTCTGAGAGTCAAAAGCTAGCGTTCACCTGGTCATAAGCACTGGGACTCGAATTGCCTGCAGCCCTGGGGCAGTCAGAGGCATTGCAGGGCTGCAGTGAGAGGGTGGTTTGAGTCACAGGTTGAGGTGAGGCACAGATGGTTGAAATCCTAGCAGCACAAAATAAAGAGCAAGCAGCTCCAGCACTTCAAGGACTGTTGCATGAGAAGGCAGGGCGTTAACAGGACAGTCTGGCTGGCCACGTTGGAGACGATGTGCTCTTCAGATCAGGAACCTTTGTACTGATTAGGAGTACCTCTTCTTCCTGTGCTTGGTTTCATTTTGGAAGTGACCTGAAGCTGAAATGCAGGCAGAGGTGGATTGTATTTGTCTTCACTGCAGAGTTGTCTCCCCCAACTCAGGGAATTATTTTTCTAACAGTAAAACAACTGATCATCCCCAAATGCATCACTTGAAAGGTCTTAGGCTGCGTGCCAGGAGATCAGAGCTAATAGGGAGCTCCAGGGTGGGGATGGATGGGTTTGGCTGCAGCCTGGAGGTATTTATGCGTATATACACGCATTATTTCTGAGAGAGCAAAAGCAGTGTGCTTAGACTGAAATTCACCATTTAAAACCTCTAAAGCTCATTTTCAAAGCAGAATCATCATTTTGAACGGCCTTATAGCCCCTGGGATGGCTCAAGCCAACCTCCTGCCCCCTCTCCCCTGTGCCTTTCACATCTCACCTTGACTGCAGGTGGCTGGATGTGAAGGTGGGGAGGAAGGGGATGGCCACCGTGACAGGGAGTGGCTGCTTCTCATCAGCTGTCCCTAGCTGGGAGCACTGGCACAGGATGCAGATATTCTCCCTGGGTGAGGGGGTGCTGGGGGTGGAGGTGTCCCTTTTTGGGGATGCCTGCTTGCTGTGCCATGAGCTGTGGCTTCACGTGCATTGCTCAGCACTCGTCAACTTTCTCTCAGTGAGTGCCTGTGCTTCGGTGACAGGGAATACAATTTCTGTGCGAATCCACCAAGTGTCTTGAGGGGCTGTTCAGATCCAAGTGTCTCCTGGCACAGCAAAAAGTGGGGCAGCTTTCTTTTTCCTGTTAGATTTTTTTTCCCTGTGAATTTATTTTAAAGACAAAAGCTGTAAGTTAGCACTTTTTTCTCCCTTGTTTAGTATATAAAGATCTAAGCAGTGTATGAGAGTCTGCTCTGTGCTTGGTCCATTACAGCAAAGGGTAACTTGGCACACGTACTGCAGTATCATCCCCATTCTGCAGCAGGCAGTGCTAGAGGAAAATGAAATTCGTTGTCTGTTCCCTGAAGGAGCCTGTCCATCCATCTGCTACCTATCAATGTCTGTCTGTCTGAGAAATTTAAACAGCCACCTTCCCCTGTGCCTTTCAAAGCACAGCAGTAATGCTGTAGCCGTGGACATGCCTAGCCCTTTTTTCTCCTTTCAAAGCACTGTTTAAAGCAGGGGCTTGTCTGGTGGGGAGAAAAGAGAGCAGGCAGATGCTGTGTTTGGGTTGCAAGTGATGCTGCTGTTCAGGGAATGGGCTTTTCACACAGAAAAGTCATTGCAAAGCCATTCACTGGGGTGCTCTCCTCGAGGGGGTCAGTGCCTGCTTTGGTCTCTGGTTGAATGATGCTCTCTCCACCATGCTCTATTGGGTTGCACTGGGGTATGCATTATCCTAGGGCAGCAGAGCTGCTGTGAGTGTACAGAGCTACTTGCTGGTAGGAGCTGCAGTGGGCATCCCAAGGATGTGAGGGCATAGAAAGGGAGGCCACAGCTTATAAAGGAGAAGAGCAAACACCGCAGCATGCCTCAGGCCCTCTAGTGAATCCTGTCCTGGGAATGAACTCTTTCTTAGATTCTTATCTAAGAAGAGAGGACTCTGCTCCTAATACGATGGGGGTCAAAAAGGTGCAGCCAGAAATCAAGGCTTCCAGCTCTCCCCCTGAGTAGTACCCTGTTTGATATCATGACCCATGTGGACTCTGAGCTTCCAAAGGAAAATGGATAAACTGTCTTGGCTGTTTCAACAGATTATGACCTATTCCTGAGCCTCAATGCTTCAGCCTTGCATTGGTTCCGCCTCATCATCTCTTCTACATCCCAAAGCTAATTTCCTGGGGGTGTTCTGACATTTCAGAAGCTGTTGCATCACTTGTAAGCCAGGCTTGTTGCTGAGTTTCACAGGCACGATGCTGGCAACTTGCTCTCACTTGCTCCTGGCAGAAGATGCACAGGAACAAGGACAGCACAGCTCCCCAGGAGGCAGCAGATGAGCCTTTCACTCAGTGTGCTGCATGAGCTTTCTCTCTGAAACATCAAAGACAGCACACTGGCAAGAAAACTTGCTGAAAATGTGGCATCTTAGAACAGCTGCCAACTTCACAGTGAGGCTGACTGGGAAGGAGTCTTGGGTTTGACCACTGTGGTCTCCAAACTTTAGCCACAGAATGAGACTTGAGACTCCTGGGTTTGCATCTCATGTATCTCTGCCCCCCTGTAAGCCACCTGAGAGACATTTGATCTCTTTTTACCACAAAAAATGAAATATAGGAATTGTTAGAATGATAGGAGATGAGCAGTGAACAAAGCCACCTGGAGCCAAAAGCTCCCCCTGGATTAAGTGTCTGAGATTTTCCTGCTCAAGGGATAATTCTTGCTTCATTTTCCTCTTAATCTTGGAAGGTCTAGCTCCTGTGATGTGGGTCAGACTGTGGCCAAAGCATGAGCTCTTTTGCTAGACCCAGCCATTCTTCATCATCCCCTTCAGACCTGTTCAGTTCCTGGGCTGCCCCAATGGTGCTCAGTGACCCTCTCCATAGCAAGCAGTGAAAATGTGGAAATTCCACACTGGAAGCCATAGGACATTTCGTGTCTAGATAGGAGTGCAGATTTCAGTTGTTTATGCACTAAGACAAAGGATTTGCAAGGATCAGTCATTCCACTGCCAAATGAAGACTGCTTGAACAATATATTAAGGACATTTCAGGAGTTTTGGTAATAAAATAAAACATTTAATAAAGAACTCTTTGCAGTTCTGTAATGTCTTTCAGCAGAGGAGATTTACCGTCAGGGTGCTGCTTAGATATTGCAAGGAAGAGTTTACTAGAAATACAATAGATAATAAATTAGAGAGATTAAATCTCATCCCTGTATCTATGTGTTAATAAAAGATCCCCATAATACTCCTGAAATGCAGGAAGTATAAAAGATAATAGCAAAGGTATGCAGTGGAAATAAAACGTTGTGAGTGACTAAACTAATCAGTGGATTAATGCATGATCAGTGTGAGCAGAGCTCTTTCAGCAGCCCACACAGATCCCAGCAGAGCTCACTGTTGGATACTGAGGATGAAACTGACCTTGATATGGCGGGCTGCAGATATCTGAATGCACTTCCCTGAAGTGCTGTGCATACATTCAGTGCCCTCATTGTCAAGGAGTGGTGTTGTTTTAATACCAGAAGGGGGAAACTAGAGGTGCCTTTATTATTGGTACTTGTGCTCTTGGTGTGCAGAGGATGTGGGCAGATTCACAACAATATCAATTTTTCTGGGAGTTCGACCCCAGGAGGGCTTTAGGCACCTGTCAATCCCTGGCTCAAATGTATTGCCCACAGTAGCTGTTAGAAGACAGAAGCCTCACGCTTAGGCCTCTAACAGCCTTTTACTCTTGCTTTTTGATTCCTCACACACTAAGTCAATCTGGAACTGTTCTGCTTTCTTCTGCCAGCTCATGCTTTCTTTGCAGCTGATTTTTCAGGGTGCTGGGACTTCCCGACATTTGTGAAGTGATGCTGTTCTCAACAGTGCAGTGTATAGAACCAGAAGCGGTGCCTTCCAAATCCACCCTTGAAATCGTTGCTATTTTCTCTTTCACTTTCTTCTATGTCTTTTTGGAAAGATTTTTTTTTTAAATGGCATGTGTGCTTATACATACATGCATATACATGCACATTTGCAGAAGTTCATAAAATCCAGTCTGGCCAAATGCAAAATATCAAGTCTATTACTCAGAGATCAAAAGTCAATTGAAATCATAAGGGTTTTTTTAGGCTGTTCTGTGTTGAGCGTATGCTTGTTTCAAGCAGCTCTCTGCAACCATGGAGGTGAGAAAAGTGCTGCAAGGAAATGAAAGCCAGAAATTTAAAAACAGGATAAATCCAGGAGCTGGGGCTGCAGGAGGCGTAGTATAAACTGTCTTGAAACTGATACTGACGTGGCAAATTTGACAGCATTGAGTATGAAATAGATTGTCAGAATGCAGCTGCATGACCCTGGCCCCCTGATCTCCATCAGTATGCAAATTCCCCTGTCTGTATTTCTGCCCATGTTCCTTATGTCTTCCTTATTCCGTTTATTATCTCCTAGATCTTTTGTAATGGATCAGATAATATGTGTCATATTAAGTGCTTTTGAGAGACACGTCTGCAGGGGTGATTCACTGATGAGCAAAACAGAATAGCCTGGAATGAAAAGGGGCCAGAGCAGTGATATTTCACTGAAGAATGCCAAGTGTCACAGCAGCTCTTTATGAGCATACTGATCTAGGAAACTCAAGACAATCATCTCACAAGGCTTGGGGAGAGGGATTGCCCTAGGCCATCCAGTCCCATTTCTACAAGGCTGTCAGGGAGGCACTATCTCCATGCAACACATCTGAAGGAGAAGGCAGGGCCAGAGTGCATGCACGTTACCCAAGCCTTTGCCACACCATGGCTGCCCCTTGGCTTCCAGCCTGCACTAGAGGCTCCAGGGGTGACTTGGTGGCCACGCCAGCTCAGCACCAGCTGCTGGCAGCACCTGTGGCCATGGGGTTCCGTGTGGTGCTTGGGAGGCTCCTGCAGAGCCGGCGTGTAGTGATGCTGAAAGCGGCGGCTCACTATGAATGTATAAGTAGCTTTGGTGCATTCAATTAGCAGAAAATTTGGTTTGTCTCATTGCTGAACAATTGCAATGTGGAGAAATTTAATTTTATGGTGGCTGAGATTCTTTTGTGTGCAATGACAAACTAAGGAAACTCCAGCAGTGCAGCTATCCGTCATGCAGCTATTTTACAATCCTTTCTACTGCATAAATGACACAGTGAAAAATTCCCTTATTAGTTTAGACACCAATAGTTCTCTTTCACTAGCAGTAACGGATTGAAATTAGTTGTACAGTCCTTGCGCTGCTCGGTCATGGAGGAAGGTCTGCCTCTCAATTAAGCTTAGTTAATTTCATAAGAAGCCGTGTCTTCGTGTCAGGATTGTCAGCTGCTCCCTAGCAGAGAGGATGCAGGTTGCATCTACTGTGGTGATTTGTGCTCCTGCCTCTGTGTCTGAGACCTTGCTGAGGGAGCTTCAGTCTCCACAATGTGGATGTACAAAGAAGCTTGCTTTCTGTGAAATTCCTTCCATTACTGTCTCCTGAAATTACTGGCACCGACTGCCTTCCTCACCACGCACATCAGTTATTGGTAAAGGCTGGATAATGCCTTCTGTTTGTCTTTATCAATACTAATACAGTAGGCTTGGTGCACCGAGACAAGGGGGTAGATGAGGAGACAGGAATTTCCCTGCACTTCGTAAGTCTTTTTTCTAAGTAAGAGGTATCACCCAGAGTACCAGCACCTGAAAGGAGAAGTGGTTTCATTTTTCTTCCCTACGAGCGCCGTGTACAGAAAACATCTCTGATCAGAGCTAATGGGTTCTCCTTCCTGGACACCTTATCCTAAACACGAGGTCAGGGACATCAATCCAGCCTGAAAAGTTTGGATCTAAAGTCTGCAGCCTGTGTCAGAAGTTTTGGCTTGTTCTTAGTGGACAAGCCTCTAAGTTTAGCTTCAGATGCAGCTGCAGGTCTTGGCTTCCCCTGACACAGCAGACATGCAGAGATGGTGTCTGTCCACAAGCACAGAAAGGAATGGAGGATCAGAGGGCTGTGCCCCGGAGGTGACAGTTGCGGGAGAGGAGGAAGAGACATCAGAAGGGCTCTGTGGGGAATGTCTGTGTAGATGGGATTTGTTCTTCCTCTGATATCCAGCATTCAGAAACTTTATTCTGAAGACAGCATGTACAGAAATACAAGTGAGAAAAACCTGCCTCAAGCTTAAACTTTTCAGAAAGAAAGGTGAGAGGTGACTTTCTCAGAGCCAAAATGGGAAAGAGATTTTTGAGCACAAAGGCATGGCTGGCTATGCAGATGTAATATTTGCTGAGTGAAAGATGAAAACATAGATTCCTGGTGAAAAGAAACATGTAAGCTCATCAGTGAGAATAATTTAAAACTTAAAGATGTTGGAATTTTTGGAAGGTTTACAATGAGTTGTGTGTGAGGCACCGACTGGCCATGGGTACCCTGAGAGAATCTCCCTTGCTGATGATCTGCAGGTTGGGGTAGATGGTGACAACTGTACCTTCTGTGCTGGTATTGTTTTTAGTGAAACCATTCTGTAGAGAGAACTTTGAATCTCCACGTCTCTCAAGAGAGCATTTCTGCCAAGCAGGAAATGTACTTTGAATACACACTGAAGAACAATGAAGGTGTCTCGTTGGCAGTGTCTGATATATTAGCCTTTGATAAGGGATGCAGATCCCTTAAATTATTTAGATGAAAAGGAACACTTGGGTTGTTTGACTGTCAGATCTCCTGCGTGATGGCAACCTATTTATTTACAAAAAGAACTGCACTTGCTGTGTCTGGAGGGAATATTTATGAAGGAAAATGTTGGAAGGAGTTACAGCATAGGACAGGATGAGAGATGACCGACAGATTAACGTAGGTTAATTTTGAAAGTGAGTGAATTATGCTTTCCAAAAAACAAAACAAAAAAATAGCAGGGATGCAGGAAACACGATAGCTCTAAGAGCTTTTAAATGTGTCATTTGTATCCCAACCATTGGGATTTTCCTTCAGAGACACAACATCCTTGAGTAATTAATGGGAAAGCCCCAGAGTTGTGAGAAAATGAGAAAGTGACATTTTATTAATACTGCTGAGTTTTTGAGAAATGGGGATTTCCACTGGTTCTGAGTTTTTTATACTTTTTGGACATCAGTAGTTGATTATCTGTCACCTGACAGAATAATATAGCTCATCAGTGACAAGTAGGATGGGACAACAAGCTTTGTTTGTTTCTTTATTTGTTCATTTCCCCCAAAAATTTCATGAACTCCGAAATTTTAGAATTATAAAGTGTTATTCTCAACATTTGGATGAAAATCCCAGCTTTTGGGTAACGATACAGATAGTCAAAATTGGCACGCTCTGAGTAAATGAAATTTGAAAATTTTAGTGAGGGAACATTTTCTTTCTACAATTTCCCATTTAGTTCCTTTTCAGGTCAGTTCTAGGCATTCCTAAGTTCCCACTGAATGGGAATTCACGTGTGTAAGAATATTCCTATGTGAATATTCTTTCATGAAAACAACTTCTTCATCTCTGAGGACTCTATACAATATTGTCCTGAAGGTGCCAAGGAAATCCTGACCCTTCAGTGTCCTGCAGGAATAACTGCAAAGCCGAGGTGTTGAACTCTGTTAAAGAGCACAGGTTTGATCTCTGTTGCCTTGTCAATGGAGTTGCAGTCCCAATTTTTTATTTTCTCTTCTTTCTGTGTATCATCCATACTGTTTTGCAACAGGAATGTAATTTACTGAGCCTGCTTCTTCTGCAGAGCACCACCTGTTCCTGCATGCCAGGAGAGTGTAATCTTTATGTGAATTACTTTGGAGGTTTTCAAGCTGTGGTCCATGGAACCCCATTGATCTAAGGATTAAGTTTTACAAGCCTGTAGAAAATAACTTCAAAAATACAAAAGCTTCCCATCTGTAGGCTGAAATGTGCAACTCCAGGGGGCCACATTTACATCTGAGTGTTTTTAGGAGTTTGCAGCTCTAAAGAAGTTGGAAACTTCACATACGCTGTGATTAAAATGAAAGTTTGGAAAAGCTGATGTAAAACTCCAGGAGAAAGTAGAAATAGAACATCTCTAAACCCAAAGCTCTAAGAAGTTTTGGTTTACATGTTTGGTGGAGCCAAGAAATTGGATATTTCTTCTAAAGATCCTCCCCAAAGTTCTTTGCAAGATATTCAGTAGTGGTCAATAACACTGATGGAAGAAAAAGACTGAACTGCCCAGAAGTTGTGGTCAGTTCATTAAAAACAAAAAATGATTGGCCCCAAAGAAGGAAATTCTGCAATGTTTTGTTGCTGCTGGAAATTAGTTACTCAATTAGCTTACTGGTTATAGCAGAGATGCTACTGCAAGGAAAGTCAGGAGATTCCTTATCTATATTAAAGAAATAGCATCTTCAAAATCTAAATAATAACAATAGTAAAAATAAAATAAAAAAGATGACATCCATCTTCCAGGACTTCTTTCATCTCCCTGAACAGCAGCTTCTGAGGTAGGCCAGGTCACCAGTGTCCCTTCCATGTACTATGGAGAAGATATATCCATGTGTTCTACTGTGGCTATGACGTGAACTCGGAGTATCCAAAATGTAATTACTGTGTTTTGAGCTGTTACATCCTTGTGATGGAATATAGGCACTTTCTGGCCTGTGTAAACAGTATGTTACACACAGTGATACCTTGGGATTAACGTGTAGCATGTGTATGTGCATAACCAATATGCATTCCTGAAGAGATGCTCATATTCTGATCTGTGGATTCTGATTCTGATATTAGCATAAATCTTCGATAACTCACTCGAGATCCAATTCTGACCATAGTGACAAAGCCTAGATTTGCTCTGCAGATATTTATGAAGATACTTTGTTTTTATATCATTTTGACAGAAGAATCAATTACAGTGAAATTGCTTTGTGTGTGTTTCCTGTTATCTGCAGGGCGTATTTCCAGTGAATAATATTGTAGCCAAACTGGCTGAAATACCAGATGCAGATGAGCATATTTCTAAACAGAATAAATGAGCCCTAGTGAAGTACTGAACTAAAATTGCATCTCTGCTTATATCCAGCTAATTCATCCCTTCATACAATATGTCTCTGGGTTTATGAGAGATTTTTGAAGATGTACATAGAAGTAATTCAATATGTAATGTACACTTATTTTCAGCACAGGCTGGATGGTTAACTGATACTAAGATCCTTGAAAATTGCCTTTGATATTCAGAATAAAAAGTCAAAGAGGGTATTTTTTACTTTTGATTAAAAATTGACTGAGCAGATGTAAAGATATATTGCCATTAGCTTAAGAGGAAACGTTTGTCTACAGAGTCTTCCTTTGGTTTTATTAATCTTAAAGGTTGCAAGAATAAAGGGAGAGAGAAAGAATATGCCCCTTCATTATCTGAAGTTAATAGGATTGCCTGCCTCTTTTCACCTTTAGGAAATCCTGTTAGCCAGCAGCACCAGGAGGGTGTTGGGGACCTTTTCTATTCTGTTTCTGAGCATCTGTGATATGGTGCAGGAGTACCTGCACCACAAACCTGATGAAAACAGCTTGATTGAAGTAATGCTGAGAGAGGCAGAGGAGGGAATACAGATTTCCTTCTTTTGTCCCCCTGAGGACAAGGTTTTGCCTTGTCCTGCAGATCTGCCAGCCCAGCTGTCTGAGTTGTGACTTCCAAGCAGACTGGGTGGAGCTGATTTGGAACGGCATAAAAAAGGGATTGTGCTGTGGTGTCACCTTTGGGTAAAGGAAGATACCCGTGTGAGAACAGCATCAAAGGAGATGAGGTTCGTGTGGCTTGCATGAGGATGAGCATGGTGGTAGAAGGCATGAACAAATTTGTGCTCTGTCTGATATTAAAATATGTCATCCAAGCCCCAGCATGGTGTGCTGACAGGAAGATTCCAGCAGCCTCCTGCAGTGCTGTGACGATGAAGGCTGCTTTAACCTCTAGGAGAAGTCAGGCTGTGGCAGGACTGATAGAAGCAGTGAAATAGGATTTTCTTCATGTTTCACTGGATCATATTGACGTTTGGGATGCAGACAAGGCTTTATTCTCCTGATACCTCACTCTAGTCCTTGCATCTAGTATTAAATGAATATTCTGATACACTTTCTGTTAGAAGTGTATGGCGTTAAGGCAAGGAATTTCATCCTAGCTGCTTCTTACTATGGAAAAATAGGTTAGTGGTCTCCTGAGAGGTGTTTGCTTGTCTCTTCTACTCTTGACCCACCACTTGTCGTTTCTACTGAACGTGGTTGTTGTTGACAACATTTATCTGGAGAGGAATAAAGTGAGCCCTGAAGGGACAGGACATGCAGTTCTCATCTGCTGCCTTTATAGCAGTCCCCTGTCTACAGCCTGATTTCTGTGCTCAGAAAGAAGGGAGGAGGAACTGAAGTCAGCAGCCAGCTACAGAGCTGAAATTCTCATATGTTCCCTGCTCACAGAAAAGAGGCCATGTACCCATCGTGACATTTAACAGTTTGGCCTTAGATTCACAAGGCATTTGGTAGAGAACAGGCAGAGCAATAGGCCAACTGACGGCTATTCTGCAGTCCTATGAGAAGGTCCTGGGTATTAGGCCAGTAACCTACATTTACCTTATTCTGTACTTCTCAATACTTTGTTGTAAAGCACAGGTCAGGGCTCTGCTCTCTTTGCTGAACATTTGCCTTTCTCTGCCCAACACCTGACAAAAGTGGTAATTGTAGCTGGTGTCCTTTGGGATCAAGTGAGGGCTCTGCCCCCTTAGGTTCTCCCTGCATGGTGAGAGATGTAGTTCTTTCATGAGCAGAGACATTAAGAACCGGTTCTTTTAAAATGTCTTACAACTCTCATCAGAGCAGCAAATCAATGCAAGGAAAAGCTGGTATCAGTTTATTTGAGGATGTTTTATTTCTGCCATTTGGCAGCTTCTGATAAGTGATTTTAAATCCTCCTGTTTATTTTTAAACAGAGAAATACCACACACAAAAAAAAAAAAGAAAAAAAAAGACAAGGAGGCAGCTGTTCTGCAGCCCCTAGAAAGTGACTTTGTTTTGTGTTTTCTTTCATTGTGGAGGAAAAAGGGCTACACTGGGGGGGGATCAGAGGTAGGAAATTTGAAGCAGCATGCTACATGCACAGATGGTGATGCTGGCCATTTTAAAACAAGGTTTGAGAGTCCAAAAACTGTCACAGCAACTTTGGAATGTCTGGGGCAGGAGATCAGAAGAGAAGGAGTCATTTCTACAGTAGAGACCACAGACAGGACATCATCAGATAGTTGATCACTGCCTAGTGTTAAGACTTAGCTGAAAACACTCTGTGTGTATCTCAAGATATATTCCTCCTTTATCACCTGTAGGGTTGGAATCAAACCAGCCACTGTAGGAAAATACGTTTTTAAGATAATCTAGGACCAAAGCAGCTGAGACTGGGAAGTCTGATGCTGATATCTGGAGCTCCTGTGTTAAAAGTATTTCATCTCTGTCAGGTGCCAGCAGGTTTGTTTGGCTGCAGATGGACATGGGCCTCCTTGCAGCCACTGACATGGTCTGTCTCTGAGCCCCTCCTGCTGATGAGACAGGCCTGAAGATGCACTTGTAGACCAGAGTCCTAGAGCTGAAAAAAGAAATGGTGGGGAAAATCAAAGGGCTAAAGCAGAGAGAGGCAATTCCACCTCTCTTGAGATCTGGGTAGCAGCAGGTAGAGTTACCCTGCGTATCTTTAGGGGGATATGGAAAATATCTTGCAGCCAGAAGGAGCAGAACACCAGGACAGGATGTTAATGTTTATCAAATGAATGACAGAAGATGGGATATTTTTAAATAGTGCGTTGTTTATGGCTAAATTAAGAGCCCCTCATTAATTCTCTAGGCTGGGACAATGCCACAGTATGAAAACTTAATGGTTCCCTCTAAAAATATCCTTTCAAAAGAATAAAAGAACAACACAAAATAAAGCCCAACAATTTAGAGGTTATTACTAGATACAGAGAACAATAAATAATTAAAGCTGTTGATTTTAATGCTCCAGAATTGGCAGCTGGAAATTGAGTGTTTGCAAGCTGAGATATCTTTAAAAGAAAAGATATACGTATCCCCTGTGCAGATTAATTCTAAGCTATTTGCATATTTTGCCTTGAAAAGTAATCTGAACAGAGTCAAACATGATGCTCATTTCAAAATCCTCTAAGGAGAAGGAGGAGCAGAAAGTGGCTGCTGCTGCCTTTCACAAGTATCCGTACCCCCAAAACACTTTGCAGACCACATGCCCATAAATCTTTTGGCAGCTAATGAAGTAGCACTATGCAGCACTGAATTGAGCAGATGTCTTCAGCACTGAGGAATTACATGAAGTTTAGATAAGGTGTCAAGAATAACTTCACTGACTGTCTTATAGACTGCAATTTTAGGCAAGCGCAGCATAATTACAGGACAAATGTTGCAAACTAAAAATGTCTATTATCATTCTTTAATTTAAAAATGCAATTACTTTAGCTATTCTTATGAACCTTACATGATCCTATTCTGCTTTAGCAGCAATAAGTTTTACTGACATTAAATTTTCAGTAAAGAAAATTTGTGAGTTACACAAACTACTAAAATGAAATTAAAATTTCCCTGAGGGTGATTGTAATTCTCTTTCCCCGAGACACAGAAACCATATTGTAGGTAGTACTGCCATAAAGTCATACAGTCACAGAATCGTTAAGGTTGGAGAAGACCTCCAAGATCACCTACTCCTACCAACCACCTGCCCATAGTGCCCACTGCCCACGTCCCTCAGTGCCACATCTCCGCATTTCTTGAACACCTCCAGGGACGGTGACTCCCCCGTGTCCCTGGGCAGCTGTGCCACTGCACGGTCACTCTTTCGGAGAAGTTTTTCCTTATATCCAGCCTGCCAAGTTGCTACAACGCAGCGCATCAGAGCACCATGGATTTCAAACTCTCGTAGTTACATTCTTGCAAGTCAGCCATTAACTGCATGGCAAGAAATACAGTATTTTAGTAAATGAAGTTAATGAAATTGTATAATAAATGTACGTGAAGTAATTGGTATTGGTTCACAAATAGTTCTCAAGAAAGAAAAGTAGCAAAAGCTATGCTATAAACTGACTATTGCAAATTATTTATTCAGCCGGTGAATGATTAGCGTGGCTGGAATCTGTCCAAGCCACTGTGGATTTATTTGTTTATTAGAAGACTTGCAAGGGTGATTATAGTGTTAGCGCTGGATTATTTTTGTCCTCTTAAGCAACTGTTGCCTTGTCAAACTATTCTTAGGTACTTATAAGGGCCTAGCAGCAATGCAAAATCTCTACAAGTCAGCCATTGCATCCGGCAGGTTTCAAGTATAAAACCTCTTTCTTTGCCAAAAGTGCCAGTAAGCTGTTTTTGACCACTAATCCCAAACAAGCTGGCTATGATCGCACTTTCTCACTTCATACTACTTCAGTACTCATAGAATGTAGCTGATATTTAGGAAACTGTGAGTGAAATCTGGTGTCAGAAACAAGCAGTATACTCCAGCTGCAGGGGTCCAGCATCAGGACTGACAAAGCCCAGTCCTGCCTGGGCTGTGCCATTCAAACAAGCATTTCATTTTCCTACTGAAAAACAGGGCATATTACATGTTTGTTTTAGTTACCTAAGTTGAAATAGGTAAATTTAAGTCAGTGGGATCCCATCCTAGCAGGAGACACATTCCCAACCAGAAGCAGGGGATGAAAGGGTTGCCCTTTTGCTTCAGAAAAACTTCAATGAGAAAAAAATAATTGACTGTAAAAGCTGCTGGTGTGGTTTAAAATGATGCAATTTCAAATCTGTTGAGCAATTCCTTTCTGAAAGACTGAGTAGGTCAGAATTACAGATGTGGGAATATCTTCTCTCATTAAAGTTCTCTCTATTCTTCAAGACCCTACATATGCACAATTATATATTCAATTTGCAATCAAATTTAATTTACGTGCTTAATGATCCAGAAACACAAGAACACAGTTATAGGCGAACAAAGTTTGGCAACATTCATGAAATAAAGAATGGGTGATCAGTCAGATGCCTCAGATATAAGAAAAGGGAAAGAAAATAAAGGCAGTCAGTGAGCATCAATTCAGAACGAGAGTATGGGCCACTCAGAGCAGATCAGCCAAAATGCTAGGAGAGGATCCAGCTAATGGCAGAAAAGCAATGCCAGGTGCAACTTTGTTAGAGATTTTCAGTGCAGTGAGGACTCTTAATCCTGTTGTGCCTCAGTTGCCCGACTTGAAACAGAAGGAACTTTACTGTTTTTTGCTTATCATACTTGTTTTAAGGCTTGTTTCAAGAGATTATTCATTCAGTTCGTGACTTTGAAGCACAGTGTTTTGAAGAATGATTCAAATAACATCACACAAGGCCTAGCAGGAGTTTGTTGTTTACTGGCTGGTTTTATAATGCTGCAAAGCAGTAGAAGTTTAGCAGTGTGTCCCATAGAAACTTAACTACAGTACATGGTATAAGAAATGGTGCTGGAGGATCTGGACTATAAAGAAAGATGCTGAGTAGGTTGGTCTATTCAAGCAGTCAAGGAATCAGGAGTTACAGCTATGCCTTCAAAAATGGGTTTTGCAATAGGGACACATTCACAGAGCAGATCAGCATAAACGGTAACCCAAGCTGATTTTGATTTGCTTAAGGAATTTCCAGGAATAAACCCAAGCATGGAAGAAGAAATTTGGCTGAAGATCTGAGTTTTTCGCTAGCTGGTTATTGATGATGCATACGAATATAGTATTGCCAGCCATTGTAAGACCTATTTTTCTTCAATTTCACACTTGACTAGGGCAGAATTTCAGCTTTTGTTCATTTTGTAGCCTTCAAGAAAGGTTTATGAAGTGTGTTCTAAAAGCTAAAAAAAAAAAAAAAGTGCTAAGATTTAAATGAACCAAGTGTTTACTATTGTGACAGTTTCAGGACTTTTTTCAGCCCTGCTTGTAGTTGTGTGTTTTAGTGTTCTTACAGACTAAAGCAGATAATATTTGCACAAATCTCAGTCCAGCAATCTGTGGGCTGTTATTTGCTTAATGAGGGCCATCACCTCACCTACGAAATATTTAGAATCAGAATCTAAGGATAGGACGTTAAAACCCTTTAGGAGTGATCGCTGAAGGACAGTACTGAGATGCAGTAGGACAATAGGAGGGACTCACACTTGAAGGCAACTCTCATGTTAAATCTGACTTCATTCTCACTTAGGGGGTTCCCCAGCAGAATAAAAAACACCAAATTTAGAAAAGCAAGTCTTGATACACTCCAGACTAAGTGAGAAGAATAAAATAGGTTTCTTCCAGCTGCGGAACTGATACGCAGTAATTATAGGAATGATGTTAAGTGTTTGATTAGTGACATTGAGTTACTCTTTACTGCTTCATCAGGATTTCTTGTGTAGACGAACTGCCTTTGCTTAAGAAGAGAGGGGGAGATCCCATCATCAGCCAAGAAATCAGACTGAAAACATGCTTGGCAAGAAGTGATGGAGTCTACACAGAGACCAGCCTCGTAACAACTTACCTTAAGTAAGTTGTCTGACTTAAAAGTGACGGCCACATCTGCATCCTTTAAAATAAAGCTTTTGGGATAAGAGGTGCATTGTTGGTCATCCCATCTACAATAAGAAATCCAAACAAAGTGCAAGCTGCCTTTTTCCAAGCATCAAGTTATTTGCTTCTCCAGGTTGCCTTTAATGAGGTTAACTTCCCATATATTATGATGCTTTGTTCTCATCTTTTTTTTTTCTATACCCTCTCAGTGTAAGGGAGCAAGAAGGTAAAAAGAACCTAAGGGAGAGATTTCAACAAGATCACATCTGTTAGTGAGAGAAACATTACTGGAATATTGTCTTGTCATTTCCTAGATGGTGCTAATGCAAACATTATGCAATTTGCTGTGGTATAAGAGAGGCTCGTTGCGGATGCAAACAGATGTTTCAGTGCCGAAGTAGAAATACAGGGAATAATTTTAGATGTAATTAAAGTGCTGCACATTATAACAAGTTTGTACCTTTAAGAGCATCTTGAAGCATTAACCTTGAATTATATGATTGTTTTGTGATAGGTGGGGCATCATGGAAATTTACTCTAGGAAAGACACTGCACTTTGCTCATCTTCATAGGGTCTCCTGCAACTACGTAGTGCAATGCTCCCTTTTGGCCCTGGCCCCTCTACATGTTTGAAAACCAAGCTCCATCCCTGCCCTCTCAGCTCCTTTGGTCCACACCTTTCTGCAATAAAACACACCGAGGAGAGGCTTCTTCCTGCTTCCATCTGGTGAACAGCTCCTGTTGAAGTCTTGGGGTGGATCTGGTAGCCCTTACGATTTCCATCCTTCTCTAGCAGTAGCGACTGTTTTCTGGAATACCTCACATAGCATGGGAGAAAAATAATGCCATTTTGAGGTTTGTGCTGACGATGAAGACATTAAGAAATGAGTCCATCGCCACAAATCACTCTTCTTCCCCCAGAGAGCGATGGTCATCACACTGTGCTGGAGCCCCACGGTGTGAGGACAGCTCTTCTTCTATGCTGGGAGTGCACCAGCCTCGTTAATGTCAGTGAGAAATGCTTGCATTAATAGTCCCAAATGATATACTTGCTGTGCCAAAGTGAAAGGGATGTTCTTTGTGCTCAGAAACATCAGCCGTGTGAGTTACTGTCACGGAGAGTCTATCCTTGTCAGCCTTAATGTTAATTTATGCTCCTGGGTTGGGCATTTACAGGAAGTCAGCAGTGTTAGGAGGGGATGAATCAGCAGAAGCAGCATTTTGGAAAGTAACCTCTGAAGCAGATCTGGAAATCATCCTCCCTCGGGTTGTTATGGACTCAGAAGGATGTTCTGATACACTGTGATAGTGAGGGTGGGGTAAAACCATTCCTCTGGTTTGTGGGTCTGGGACTGAGAGGTTTCTGCTTGGCTCAGGTGATGGAGTGCCAGCAGCAATGAGCAATGTGCGTGAGGAGCCAGTCAGAGTGGCTGCATTTGCAGCATAGTGCATCCATGGGACTGTGAATGAAAATGAAAATAAATAAATAAATAGGATTATTGAATCTGGGTTCATTCAGTCCATAACGAAAACTTTTCCAGTCCTTATAGTACTTGGTTGGGTACTTTAGCAGTGCAACATCTGGGGGTGATTTGGCTCCTGCCTGCTGAGCACCCCAGGGCATCGCCCTGAGGCTGTGATGTCATGAGCACAGCAGCTCTCTGCTTAATATCATTGCTCACTTCTCTCCCACTGAAGCTCCTTTATTTCCTGGTGCTGATGGTCTGCTACAAAGCCTGAGCATCATCCCAGCAACTGAAAACCTCTCTGATTCTGTTGCGATGTGGAGCATCACAGCAAAGGGCTATGAGTAGACAGCCAGCAATGGGTCTGTGCAATGTGTACAGATTCACCTTATATTGGTATCAATTCTAATTTGGACTAGGATTGTAATTGTAGACTATCCTCTAATTTCTTTCTGAGGATGTACAGTTGGTGATGCTGACTGCCTTTTTTTCTCCTTCATGTCAGCTGAATACTATCGCCTCTTATGTCATTGCCAGGACTTGACAGATACTTATTTTACCCTTAAACCACACACAAAATTCCAATAGGAAGATAATTTATCAATTAATGGAGCAACTGTCAGTAGCCATACATTAGTGGGAAAGGATTATTTGCAAATTCTGTTCTTTTCTTTTTCTCTATCCATAGAGATCAAGTCATTGTCTTGTTAAAATGCTCTGTTGGCCCATGCATACCCTACTCCATTCACTCTACTCTGCCCCATTTCAATGCTAATGGGAAAATTTGCTTTCCAGTATTAATGGGACAAATCTTGATCTGTTTCACACTGGTGTAAACCCAGAGTAACTCCCTTGAAGAGCTTCTTTACAACAATACTGCTGTATTGTGGGGGGAAAATGTGCCAAAATTTCCTGTGTAATAAAAAGGGTAGAAGCAGCATTACAAGTCCTTGTATGGAGGAATGGTTCTGTAAGACAGAATATTTCTGTTCAACACTTGTAATTAGACATTAGGAGAAGATTTGGTAAACTGTGTGAGGGGGGAAATGGCATATATAATTTTCAACATAGAAATGTTAAAACCCCTTTAGCAAACCTGGCAGGTGATTCAGTTCAGAGGAAAAAAAAATCAGTGGGTTGGATTTACTGTCCAGAGTAGCAAGGGGAATTTTTACTGGTGTGTTCCAGGTGCACGTGGTTAAACAGCAGGCACTGATGGTGGCACATCAGCATCTATTTCAGGTGAGGCTGAGGGCTGAACTCAAGGTCAGAGCTGAACAGATAGAAGTATGATCTGGTGTTTAAACCACATGATTAGGAGAGGAGCTTGGATGCCACTTTTGCAGTAAAACATGGGCTAGTTGAGAGTTATGGGTGTAGCTGTCTGAGCTTTTTGAGAATAACCAAGGTTGTGGCATTGAATTTCAAGCTCTCATGGACTTCCCTCATTTTACACCTTTGGCGTTCCTATTCTTCTTTTTGAAGAAACTTAGAGCTACATAAAAGAAATAGGCAACTCCCCATTAACTTGTGAGCAGGGAGAATAAGCACAGATTGCTGATTTCATAGATAAGTGAGTGTCGAGAACCAAAGTAGATGCTACATTAGTTCATGTGCTTTCATCTCCATAGACCACTGCATACTAACCTCTCTCCTTTGAGCTGCATTAATTCTAAGTGACACAATCCAGAAAACTAGTTGCAAACGTACCATCCTTACTGTGCTCTCAGGCATTTTGAATGCAATCCAGCAGATCTGAGATTTCAGACTGTTCCAAATGGTTCATTTCTTTTGAAAACATTAACAGCAAGGCCAAGAGAAAGAAGAAAAGTAGCCTCCTGTCTCTTTTAGTGTTGGGTGTGGAGTGATTAGTGCACCTGGCTGTGCCTCCTCACCTGTTTCCAATCACATTTGCTCACATGGTGAATTGAAGTCGATCTTCTCAAGCCCTCTTACTAGCTCAAATGGAAAAAAAGAGATGACCTCAATAACATAAAAGCATAGCCTCTGCCCTGAAGCTATGCTTCGAGATTTCAAACATGCTGAACAAAAAGGTAACAAGAGACTGGGCTGGATGTGGGAAAGAAGGCTGAGGCTTAGCCCCAGGAAGCAGTATGCCCTCCTTGCACTAAGTGTGGTTGTGCTGTTCTGCTTGTTCTCTGGATTTTGAAGTTAGTTGACTTCTGGGGATGTGTTATTCAGAACTGTGTAATGTGTTATGACTCCTCTGACAGTTTGTCCTCTCCTATACAGCTTGGCTTTGTCCCCTCACCTGAGAGCTCAGCTGCTGAACCGGGTCATCTAAAGGTAAGAGAAGTGCTTCATGTTGAAGGGCAGTGTTGGTGTAAAGCTGTAAACGTGTTTAGGTTGAGAATTGTCAAGAGGTTTATGCATGGATGTTGCAGAGCCAGGATAGATGGGAAGCTAGGAGGCGTGGACTCTTTTCTCTGCTGCTGGGAGAACTATGAACTCCTTCCTCACTGTGGGAGAGGGGTGAGAGTGTGCTGTAGAAACAGACCTAGGTGTCAGGTCCTCTATGGCTGAATTGCTAGAGGGAAGTTCAGACTGTGTACTCTCGTGCCTGTGAATAATTGTCCTGAGCATTTATTCCATTGGTATTGGTGATTTCTTCTCAGTTATCTAATGTGTTAAAGAACTGTGGCTAAAAAGTGTTTTCTGTTGCTTTATGGTCTGCTGCTGAATTACCGGTCTTCACCTGAGACACCTACATCAGGAACTGTTGTACTCACTGCTGCTTGGTTTTTCTAATAGCATAAAGGTTTTTCAGCCGCTGTGAGAATATTATTGTAATTGGAATGGGTGTGGGAAAGGAGAGCCTTCCCTCTCCCTCTGCTCCCTTAAGAGCAAGAGAGAAATTAGAAATGTTAAGCTGGAGCCAATGTTTCCCCTGGACAGCACTTTTTTCCTAATTCTTTATCAGCCTCATTTACCATTTCCTAGACTGTGTCTCAGTGATTTGGATTAGGTAGAGACCCACAACAGTAAGTTAGAACAGCTCAATGCACACAGCACAAAGAATATTTTTATAACATAGGGATGCTGCATGCATTTTTTCCTCTGAAAGACCTGATTAGAATACAGAGATGTTATAGGAGGGCCAAGCTGGTTGCTGTTTCAGTGTTAAGGACAGAAGATAGTGTAATTGGTTGCAATGACCCTGAACTACCAGAACTCTGTTTTTTTGGGATGTGTGGTTGGCCGTGCTAGCATGCTCTTTCCTGAAAGGGGCGATCCAACTCAGTATTGCTAGCAGGGATTTTTATTCATGCAGAAACAAAAGAACTGTGGGAGGAATAAAGTCTAAAGCAGGGAAAAAGGAGATGCTAGCAAATTCCTGCAGGTTTGCTAGAGATACAGCTGGTTCAGTGCTTACGAAGCATGGTTTCACCATCCTGCCTTTTTGAGAAAACAAGGATCGAAACTGGCACACAACTTGTGTATCTCTGGGTTAGAACAGAAGCTGTGGAGTACACTGCAACAAGCTCCTGCTTCTGAGTATCTCAGGGATGTTTTAAGTACAGTGATGCATGTTGAATGAATCTCTTCTTTTACTTGAGTAAAAGGGTCCCTCAAACTTGTTCCCTCTTTTTATGCCTATTTTCAAAACCTGTGAGGGGCGTGCAGTGCATTGTGGAGCTAGTGGACAATAATCACAGCTGGAGCAGGGTTAATGGTTGTTATCTTTTCTGTTCCCATTTTATTTTCTCATGTACTTTCCACTGAGCTTAATTGTCACGGTACCATCTCAGTAAGTGCTGTTTCTGCTGCTGTTCCTAGGATGCCATTCAAACCAGAATGAGTTCGTTCCTCCTTACTAATTTTGACCTTTGGATTAGGTCCTTGAGTTTCTCGTGCCTGCAGTGCTCATGAAAAATGAGCAGGATCTTTATTTTAAATCTTTGTCTTAGAAGGCTTACCAAAGTATCTGTTCATTCTTTCCCACATCCAGCCCAGTCTCTTGTTACCTTTTTGTTCAGCATGTTTGAAATCTCGAAGCATAGCTTCAGGGCAGAGGCTATGCTTTTATGTTATTGAGGTCATCTCTTTTTTTCCATTTGAGCTAGTAAGAGGGCTTGAGAAGATCGACTTCAATTCACCATGTGAGCACTGAGAGGAGGTAGAGGAGGCTGATGCGTTTCAGGACAAAGCTGTTCCTAGAGCAATCTCTGCCTTTGTGCTATCTCCCCTGAAATTTCTGAGGTTTAGCTAGTAAGCCAATGAGACAGCAAAATAAAGAGGAAACATTCTGAAAGGAGTGGTTTGTTCTGTATGTGCTCATCCCATGTGTTCAGGAGCTCCCTCTTGGACCAAAGAGCAAGGTAAGATAGAGAGAGATGCTTGAACACAAATGGTTTTTCCTTATGTTATGAGAATAGGATCCTAATCAGCAAACCAAAAATCTGCACTATACTTTGAGTGTTCTTAAAATAGGAACTAAAGGGAAATAAAGGAAAAAAAGGTGGGCAGGCTGTTCCCTTGTTATAGCCAGCCCTGCTCCACAGCCTCCAAAGCCTTCAGTGCCTCGGACAGACAGCCCATCTTGTGGTGCTCCCTCACAGACTGAGCATTGCTCACCTTGCAGGAAGGAGTTCAGGGATCAGCCAAACTAATTCTTCCCTCATCTCTTCTTCTTGTTTAATAGAGAGGGAGCTAAATGGCAAAGTGATAAGCAGTGGGTCTGGCTGGATATAAACATAAGAAAGAGGAGGCTGAAATCAGCTTATTTTATCTCTTTACACTCCCACGACATCGAACAAACCACAGAAATAAAAGTGGAACCAAAGTAGACTTTTTTCCTTTTTTTTTCTTTTGTCTAATACTCTCAAGTTTAAAAATACACTTTGAAAAGTAAGGTGAACTGTCAAGATTTAAGATCCCTGCAGTAAACCTCAAGATGCCTGCAAAATGGCTCATTTCACTGGCGCAGGTAGCTCCTGCCTTCAGATGTTTGATTTTGCTGATTTTATTCTCATGCTGTAGCAAACACAACCTCCTAAGCCCTCTGTGGCTTAACCCCTGCCATTGGTCTGGACTGAAACCCCTAAAATGCACATCTCTGAACAGGAACGTGTGGAACGTTCTGCCAGTTGACAGAGAATGTAAACAGTGCTGGGGCTTGGTTTGGAAATCTGTGATTTAAAATGAATTTCATTAATTTGGTGGCATGACTCAGTGTTTCTTAACACGTTCTGGTTCAGCAGTGATATATTGTTCAAGTAATCTGCTAATAGCATCTTCAGGCTGTTGATAGCAAAAGGAGCTGCTTTGGAATCCTTCTCGCACCCTGTTATGATATTGCAGCGGGGCAGTTGCCATGTTGCAGGAGAGGGATTCAGAAAGCTGTATTTCATGCTGTAATTTGAGAATGTAAGTAGGAATTCTAAATAGCTGTTTTGAGGCTGTTTGGGTTTTCAAACAGTCTGATTTGGGGGCTAGAATTTTGCAGTTCTTCGCTGACAGCTTTTTTTTTTTTTTTTTTAAGATAGGATTGTCACCAGAAGGGAAGCACTGATGTTAGAACTAATTAACTTCTATCTTATTGGAAGTATGCATGTAGGTACTGATAATTATTACATTAATTGCCTCGCTCCTCTACTGAACTATGTAATACCGAGCATCTCTCAGAATCTGTTCATCCGCTTGCTGGGCCTCCTCCTGTGAGCAGGAAAACTTCAGGGCTCATTTCTAATGATAGCAAATGCCAAGCACACCAGGCTTCCCAGCAACGAACCGGAGCCCAAGGGGCTACGCTCACAACCAGCTGGCTGAATATCTTTGTCTTTCAGGCACGTTGTTTCTGTTAGACAAAGCTGTAGCATACCCAACGTGCTGTACTCTGAGAGCAAGCACTGCCCAGGGAGGCCGTAAGCATCCCAGCTCTCCAGCGCTGGAATCTGAGCTTCCTATCCTTCCTACTCTTTGTGCTTTGTACTGAAATAGTGTACTTTTAAATATCTTGGCATTATTATGTAGACTCGTCTTCCTTTCCTTGCACTTTTTTCTTTTTTTAAGCAAAGCATGTTCTTGCTTCTATTGCCTCTTTAAAGCTCTACCTGAACATTTTCATAGAAAATACTCACCCACCATATAATTTGTGTGCGCTTCCTTGGCTTGTTATTGAGGCATTTAAACTTACCAGCGCTGATGTTTGGAATCACTGAATTATTGCTGAATAATCCTAAATGATGTTGGATACTACTGGTCACTTCATAATACAGGGAGATTGCAAAGGGGACAGCACACTGCTGTGCACAGGAGGATGCAAGAAGTGCTCAAGAGCTCCAGTTGGCACCATCCGCTGTCAGAGACTATTAAATGAAAAATAAATAAAAATTACCTTACAACTGAGCACAAGTGGTTAGAAATAATGAACAGAGAAGTGCAGAGTAAATTTAGGAGAGGCAAGAATCTTGTTGCCCAGATCTGAGCTATGATGAACTACAAGCTGGCAAATTGGCATATCTCTGTATTTGATAGCAAGCTCCCAGCCCCAGCGGATGCATGAACAGCATACAAACTCTTCCATTGCCTTCAACACCAGTAAGAGCATGACTTGTTCTTCCTCCCTCTTTTCCCATCCTTAATCTCTTCATCCTCAGTGCTCACCATTTCCTTTTTTTTTTTTCATTGATGCTTTCCCAGCATGTTTCAGCAACCACACAAGATTTTGTTACTCCAGGTAAAGGGTGGATTTAAATGTTTTTTGGAGAAATATGGATATGTTGCTTGAACTTGGGGATGGGGGGAGTGGTCTTGTTGATCATGCCAGAACAAAGCCAGCTTGAAATAGCCACCTGTGCTGCCTATTGCTGAAAATAGATGGTTGCCTATTTTCTGTTAGGAATAGATTATATATCTGCTTTAAGGCTGCGTGGAGACTTGAGGTTGGCTGGTCCTATTAATAATGCATGGGATGGCTGGATTTAAGCAATAATTATGCACGGAGCATAGTGCAGTGGCACATAGGTGCAGAAAACTATTCCTTCAATAGGTTTGTTCCTTTTGGTAAGATCCTTTAGGTAGCTAGATTATTTGACAGCTTTATATCTTCCCCACTACCTCCCCAACTCTTTTAGTTTTTCACTGAAGCCCAAACATTTTTTTGCTGAGTGACTGCATGGTGTTAGTGCAATCTCTTCAGGGCTCTCAAGGAGAGCTGGGGCATGCTCCTGGGGACTGGCTTTTATTAGTTTTAAGTCTGTCCCATACATACTCTTAAAGGATAGTAGGTGTCCTCAAAGGCAGAAAGCAGGCCTCGCATCCTCCATGTGCGAGTCTGCTGCCTTCCCTGTGTGGTCTTCCTGAAGGCAGCTCTGGGAGGTGCTGGAGCCTGGGCTGCTGCCTTGTCCCCAGGTAGAAGGGACATCCCTGGGAGCTCCTGAGCAGAAAGCTTCCAAGAGCAGGAAGGAAGCTAAAATGGAACCAAGGGAAAAGGATGTGCCTCTTAGCTGTCTGAGTTGGAAGAGGGAATAGAAAGTAAAAAGAACTGAAGAGCTGTGCTTCTGCTGCCTCTTAGGGTCTCGTATTTGGATTTTTAGAGGCTATTACTGATACAGGAATTCTCCAGTCTTAAACAGGGTGTTTTTTCTTTATGTGCAGGTTTCATGAGCACTTTACTGCTTTATTTATTCATAACTGCTGCCTTCAGAAGACAACTAGGGATTGAAAGCGCGTGATTACTGAGTGCTGTCTGCTGTAATGCATTCAGCCATTTTCTTTGGATTAGCCACCCTGAAGTGGTGTACAGAAAGGATCTTGTAAAGACAGAACATTAAAGAAATTTCTATCTACTTCAGCAATGACACCAGTCTCAGCACTATGGGGTTAGAAAATGGTCAGGAATTCATTTCTGACTACGCAAAATTCTTCTATTTTCTTTCTTTTTATGCCATATGCTGTTTATTCAGGCCAGAGCTCTCTTCACTAAATGCAACAGAAGATGAAGAGCCCCGGCACACCTGACAGAGCCAACATAACACGAGCTCTCCTGGCACACCAGCCTTTGATTCTTTTTCCTTTGTACTACCTTCATCATCAGCAGAGCCTTTTTTTCCTGGAGGAGATGATCTAGGAATCCCATACCAGGTTGTGGCAATCTGGCAATCTTCATTTAATTAACTTACCACTAACTCTTAGCAGCTTGTAATTTTTTTTTTTCCTTTTCTAGACAACATTTTCATGCTAGGTCCCTCAAAAGCCCCACAGTGTGTTTAATTGAAGACATGATAATTGTAAGCTACTTCACAGCTGTTTAAAAAGGGAAAAATCCATTAAGGCTATCCGAATTATATCACAGGAAAAAGTCTGCTTTGTATTATATATGCTACCCTTAGGCTGAGCTAAATTGCTGTTTTCACAGCTCAGCTGATGGCAGTTGTTTGAGGTTTTTGTACTCCACTAATTTATTTTTTTTAACGCTTTAGAGATGACTCAGGAAAGAATATTAATGTTAAGAAAACCAAGAGAACAGCACTGTATGGGCAGAGGTGGGTCTGATATCTTCGTTCTGAACTTTAGATTGGTGGCATCTCGTGGTGACTCTTGGCTTGGGTGCCAAGCAGTTGATAAGCAATTAAGAGCCAGGAGCTGGCAGTAGTGTGTGGATCTGCAAGTTGTTGGATGCTGGGAGCCCAGCTTCTGCCCTTATGAAAGGGCTAGTGATCAGCTTGGTGGTACCCATAAGACATTAAGTCATCTGGGAATGTGGCAAAGGTGTTATCACCTGAGGACTCCAAGTGTCCCTGGATCCTATAGGCTCTGAGATTGCTCATCCCACAGGGAGGTTCCCAGGCTCTGTCTCGAGCTGTAGCCTCACTGAGATGTCCTGCAGAGAGAGACCGTGGCTTCTGCTAATGGGGGCTTATTGCAAAGTGCTATTTCTTTTGTTTGAACAGCAGGATGTGCCCTAGAGCTCTGCTATATCCCATTAATAAGGGCAAGCGCACTGCAGCCTCAGAGTGCAGCATTAGTAAGCGATAAAGCTGTGTTGTGTATTCGTGACTCCTTCAATGGGCGATTTGTTCTAATAGTGGATAGTGCAGATAATAAACAGTAATTTTAAGGGTTTTGTCCTATTGCCTGAAATGGAAATGAGCTCTCATTCCTTCACTTCTAAAGTTACTTCTTAATGAAATTCACATAGATAACACATAGATGTGGACTTAGTAACTCTAAAATAAAAATAAAAATCTTAACACGAGCTCTGAGCTTACTGGGTTTAAGTTTCATAGGATCCTGATACAAACATATGATACAGCTGTTTAGTCCCAAGTTTTTCTAATAATCTTGAATAACACTTAACTCAACTGCTTGTTTGGGGTAATCATCTCAACCAATCTCTTTGCTGGTGTTTTAGCCCCTTGCTGTGTGGAATTTCTCTCAGTGTTATCTAACATCTCAGGAGCTCAGGTTATTGACCCTTTGTCTTTCCCCTCTGCTTGCAAGGCAGTGCAGGAGCAGGTCTGTACAGCACCGTGGTGCTGAGCAGCTGATGTCTGCAGTGTGCATGTTGACATGTGTGCAGCAGTCACTGTGCTAGCTCAAACCTCGCCCTAGGGATGCACGGGAGCTGAAACGTGTTGGTGCCCTCCTGGAGAGCAACTTTCAGCCTGGTTCCTTTTGGAAGGAAAATGAGTATTGCATTCAGATTACAATTTGGTCTGTATCACAGTGCAAGGAGGCATAGGTGGGAGACTTGCTTCCAAAGCATATACCTGCTCTCAACTAAACTGCTAGTATAGAGGCATCAATTATGTCCTGAAATGTTTTAGACAGCCCTAAAATGATACTGACTTCCCTGTGTTTGTGACCAGCTGCTACATTTTACTTTAGACAGGAACTGTATTGCATCTGCTGAATTTGTTTGTACCTTGCCTATTCTTTGTGCTCAAGGACACGCTGCCCTTCCTTATTATGGCTGGATGCCTTGGATGGCCTGGGAGCTCTGAGGGACTGGAGGTGTAACAGTTTGCTGTGCTGTAGCAAGGAAGTCTATTTTCTGTCCAGAACAATCACTATTAGAAAGAGGTGTTAGAAGGAAATGTTCAAAACCTTCTTAATGACAATGAAGTGCAGTGAGGGAGAATGTTAAAGCATAAACCATCTGGAGCGAATTAACCCTCCTTTCTTATTCCTTCTCTCGGTGTAAGGATGAGGCATAGGTTCTCCTCTCATCCATTACCAGTTCCTGAAATGACAGCAGTACCTATGGGATTAAAAGTACACTGAATCAGAGATGGCTAAAACATTTTATTATGATCCCCAAGGAACAGCTCTTATGAATAGAGCTTGCTTTTGATCAGGAATATGAAACAACTCAGCCTTGGGGACTGTTTGCAGAGGCATTAGTAACATTTTTCTATCTATTTGCATTTGGATCTCACACTCATAGAATACAAACACCTTGTCTTGTGTTTTCCTTAAGTAGTCCTTCAAAAATAAAGAGTATTAGCTCTGGATTGTTACTCCAGGTTTGATATTGACCAAACCAGGACTCCCTTCATTGCTGTCACCACCCAGTTACATCACTCACCCCCAGCAACTTAGTAGTACAGCTGCATCAGCTGCTGTTCCTGGGTATGAATGTGGACAGATATACTATGGAAGGAAGATTTACGATGATATCCACCCAGAGCAGTGCTGCTGAGCCATCAGACTTCAAGAGAAAACTGCCTACAGGGGCTTTTTTTGGTCCACTTTTAAATAAGTGACTCTTCTCACTTGGCTCTGTTTTCTTCAGTGTGAAAATGCAAGTGTCTTTTTAATGTAGTGTGGTGTGGGGACAGGAAAGCATTTTCAAGATGAAATGAAAATGCCTGGAAAATGTGCTGAGGCTTCCCCAAGGGATATTATAATAGAGTGTTAATAACAAGCAAAAATTCCTTGAACTCACGACTTGTGATCCCGCACCTTCCTGAATAGTCACTTTTCAGAGACTCACTTGGTGCTTGCTTCTCACCATCAAGGATTGCCTGGACCAAGACTTGCAGATGCTTGTACTGCAGAGCACCTCCTAAGCGTGCCAATGTCCTTCAAAGTTTATTAGGAAGCATTTCTTCTCAGAAAAAGTGGTGGTGCAGTGGCACAGGGCTATCTAGGGTGGTGGGGGAGTCACTGTCCCTGGGGGATGTTCAAGAACCGTGGTGATGTGGCACTGAGGGATGTGGTCAGTAGGCATGGTGGTGAGGATGGGTTGGGGTTGGACTAGGTGATTTTAAGGGTCTTTTCTAATGTTAATGATTCGAAAGCTATTGTTATCCCTCAGCTTACTTTGAGAATCATCTGGGAGTCTTGGTGATTAGCTTAATACAGTATAGTCTAAGCCAATAGTGAAAGCTCATGTCTACAGGCTGATAGAATAAAAATGGAGTGCATGCAAAAATCCCTTTTTCCTGAGGATGAAACTGTGACCTTTGATTATGTGCTTTTTTTTTTTAAAGCAGCTTTCCAAAAAGGGAGCTGTGCTCTGAATGACTCCAACCATCTTCTTTCCTCAGTCCTGATATAGCCAAAACCCAAAATGTGCTCTGATGTTGGCAGCACAACAGTGATATTAGTAAGGATGAACTTTTCTTGAACCACTGTCTAATATATTGAGCCCAAATGACCTCTCAATCAAGGTTAGAGCATGGACATCTTTTGCTCTAGCTGTCTTGGAGGAATACATTAAAAGAGCAGTGTCAGGTATGATTCATCTCTCATTTCTTTGCTGTCCCTCTCTCAGAGCACGGGAACACAGCCTGTTTTGGTAGCAGATCAGGTACAGTGTCCCCATCATCAAAGCATGTCTCCAATCTCATCTGTTCCAGGGGCAGTGGATGCCTCCCAGCCTGGCTATGCCTCCATAGGGATCACAACCAGATGCAAAGCTGCACCGAGCTGCTGCAGCTGAACTCTTCTCCTTATGGAGAATCAGTTTCTTCTGAATGCTCCCAGAGCCCATCCTGCTCTGGCTTAGCAGCTGGTGCTACCTCTGCTGAGCTCTCAGCAAATTAACCTCTCTGTGATCCTGGGGGGATAATCACTGCTCTGCAGCAGTTGTCTCTTTCATTGACTCAACTGTTGTATTTTATCAAAACCCTCCTCTATTTATACAATCTGCTAGAAAAGCCATTAAAACTGACGTGTATAGTCCCAAATCTAAAATTCTGAGAACTACTCTACAAAGGATAAAAATCAGCTCCAATTTTATCCTCTTTAAGCAGTGGCTCTGGTGTGTTCTCGTTAGCTGTTTCTGATTTTAACTTGTTTTATGACAGAACAAATTAAAAGAGCCCCTCAGCTCATTCTGACAGCAGTGTGCTTGGCTACGATGTACTTGCGTTATACTGAATATTCAGGTCTCCTCACTGCTGTCAGTGCTGCTTTGCAGTGCATACTTGGATAAGCTGCAGCTCCACGGATGGGTCCCTGTAGGTTTAAAATCCCATGGCCTACGTGCAGCTGTAGGGCAGAGTCACAGGGTTGGTTGCCTCTGAGAACCTGAGAGAGCTTTGGGTTGGGGCATGTTTCTCCTTGTCTGTCAGTTATGTGTGTTGTGGTTTTTTTTTTTTTCGTTTTTTTTTAATCTTTGAATCACTTGTGAGTTTCAGAGAGTAACTATGGAAATTTGCCTTTTCTGTATGAAACTGAGAAGTATTAATCTTTTAACTTCGGGCTGGAAAAGCAAATTTCCTTTAAGCATATTTTAGACATGGTACTCTACCCCCTTTCCCACCCCCCCTCCCCTCAATGGTATGTTTTCAGGTTTGTCCAGACCTGAATAAAATAACCTCTTTTTCTTTCTATTTGGGCCTTTCAAAACATCAAGCTTTGATAACATGTCCTTATTTACTGCTGATTTCATCCATACAATGACTTTAAAATGTCCTCTGTGTTTCCAGGATAAAAATAAATCCACTGTTTGTTAGAAGAAAATATTCTGAACAGTTCTATTTCCTGCTATTTCTGGTGGGATTGTGTGTGTTTTTGTTCCCCCTCACCTGAAGCGACAAAGTTTATTATGTTTTTTGAAAGCTAGGGGGGATTCCGAGGACATAGCTTGAGCCCTGAGACAGAAACATCTGTAATTGGTGTGGGAGTGTCTGTGTGTTAGTGGGAGCTGTGGTCTGAGAGGAGGAGTTTTCATTTTGTGTAGGGTGAAGAAGGGATGCGTTTCTAGCACCACTCTGTAATTCACATGGCAAGTCTATTGCTGATGTTTTAACACTTCTTCACCTCGTGTTGGTCCCGGTGGGACTGAGGAACTGGGACTGTGAGGAGCAGGGCTGTAAGGCTGGGTTGTGCAGGTGCTGTTGTCTGGCTGTCGCTAAATCAGTCCTTCACAAACACAGCCCCTCTGAGGGCGAATAAGAATCGTAAAAACGTTTGAGTTGGAAGGGACACCTAAGGGCCATCTGGTCCAGCTCCCTGCAACGAACAGGGATACCCACAGGTCCATCAGATGCTCGGGGCCCTGTCCAGTCTGACCTCAAGCATCTCCAGGGACAGAACACCCATCACTTCTCTGGGAAACCTGTGCCAATGCCTCACCGTCCTTGTTGTAAAGAACTTCTTCCTTACGTCTAGTCTAAATCTTTACTGAATTGGTAGGAAAATGAAGTTGGAGTTCCTAAGATCCCAGCAAGAATTACAGTGATGGTGAAAACCTGAGTCCAGCCGTTCCTAACCCAGTTTCTGTCAGTGTGCTGGTTTCCCTGGAAGCAGCTGCAGTTCACTGCAAATGCTAGTTTGATTTTATTTTTCCTTTATTCCCCCCCTTCTAAGTCTGGGATATGGAAGGCTTTTCTTTCAATCATTTACAGAGGTAAATCACAGAAATCCTCTTCAATTGCATCTCCATGGCAGTCAGAGCCCCAGAGCACAGCAGTGGTGCCTTTCTTAGAAAGGTACAGTGGGAAATCCTCTTGCTGAGTCACCCTCTGCTTGGCACAATCCGTTACACCAATCCCAGCACGGCATCAGAGCCTTCTTCTAATGGCTTCGTAAATTGGAAAGCCTAATTCTTAGCTTGGGCTGGGGGACCTACCGCCTTCTCTGTGCCCCCTCCACCTGCCTGCTTTCCTCTAGATGGCATTGCAGGAGAAAAGGAATTCGGATGGAAAAGCAGACTTAACTGCTGGAGAACACGAACTTGGAGGAGCTGCTTTGCATTTTGATGGTGCTCGATTATTTTATCCACTAGACAAGCACATGCAATATTAATACCTCCCATGTCAATCTCAAGCAGGATGCAGATAAGTATTTGCTTTGAGCAGTTTTATTGATTGGTTCCTCATCTAAACAGTTTTCTCCATCTTTCTTTTTGGGTAATTTGCCAGTGATTTCCCAATGATTGCAGGGGGGAGAGAGGGGAAGAAGGAAGCAGAATATAAGTGCAGCTTTTGATACGAAAGGACAAGTGGAAACCCTTTTTTAGAGGCAAAAAGCCACCTTGTCCTTCTTTCCTATTTATCTTATGTTTTTTGGTTTGTTTGTTTTTTTTTTTTTTTTACAAGTAACTCTGAGATTGCAGAAACAATTTATTCTGCTCTATTTTTCCTAGTTTGTTTTCCCTCCTGCATTTGACAGTGCTATCTGCATAATCAATTTCACTCTTCCACTGTAGTAATTCCTCTTTTTATGGGATGCTCAGGCAAGCTGCAATGAGAGAGGTATTTTTTTTTTTTTTAAAAGACTTCTTCAGCTGCCTGCACTGGCTGTAATGCAGTCTGTTGTCTGGGGAGCTGCGGGACTATCTCGCCCTCTAAAAAAGTTTAGTGTGCTCTTCAAATATTTTCATTTTAAGAGAATTTGGGAACCAAAGACTTTGAGCAGCTCTTTTAGTTCTCATAAAAGTCTTTTCATTACTCACACTGTACTAAGAATCCTCTCTCTCTTGCAGAGTTTGCTACTTCTAAATTGTGCTTGAACTGCATGCAACCTATTGAGATTTATTTCTCGGTGCTTTGTCTGTGATATTAAGCCCTATCATGCTTCCAAAGGCTGGATCTCCTCTGAAGCACTCTGGGATCACAGTGACCTTCTTTGTGGCTTCATTAAAGGGATTCTGTTGCTGTAGGGTCCACATCTCTTCTTTCTCAAACACTTCCAAGTACAGCTTAAAAAATAATTTTTTATCCCCAAATAGTTTTTAAAATACCTGCTCTGTTAATTGAGTAGTCAGTGTCATCCAGATGTCATCCTGCATGGTATTCCAATGCTCTGCTGTTCTTTTAAAGCCGACAAAGTTGGGTGATGTCACCAATGCACAACTGTTGTCAGTGTTAGGAAGCAATTGTGACGTCAGGTTGGGGAGGAGTTGTTGGAAATGCCACCTAATGCCTCAGTAAATGTTACAGTGCCTGCATCTCCTTTGCCTCTCTAGACAATGAAGGAAGTTGGGTCAGCTAACTTCAAACTGCCTGCAGGTAACATGCTGGGAGTCCAGCCTCCCGGTACTCACAATAGAAAACGTTTTGAAGCAAAGTATAAAGACCTGATGGCTATTGAAGTCAGATTAACGGCTCTGTGACAAGGGTGCTCTTACACAGCTAAAAGACTGTGCCTGCAAACTTGGGAACTATCAAAGTTCTTTATAAGATCTGTGTCTTCTGCTGCTGCTTTCAGGAGGGATGGCTGTCCTATGACATTAGAATATTGAGGGTTTATTTTAATTATTTTTTCCCTATAGCTGTTTCAGATGTGGTTGTTTCTTTGTACCTCCTCCACTACCATCCTTCCTGTTACTCTGACTGTCACAGCGTGCTTATAATATGCAGTTGTCCTTGGTATCCAACTCTGCTAAACAGTTTCAATCAGTACAAGTAACAGGTTTTATTAGCAACATATTTTTGTCACTTTTAAATTATTACTTGTATCCTTAAAGAAACTTTAAAAAATAGGACTCATCCAAGGCAAAAATGTATTTCTTGGGGATATCCTTCTAATTTCTTCAGCTCTCAACCTGTGTATTCTGAGAGTAAATCAACATTTCAGCTGGAACTTGAAACCTTCTGGACTTCACAGTGTTCATATAAACTGAAATGGAATGGTATCACAAGACTGTGTCCATCCATCCTCTTGTGCTGGCCAGCCAGCACTCATTGAAGTACACCCAGTGGATCTTCTGCTGACACTTGGATGTCTGCGCAGACTGGGAAGCTGTTGGCTGGTCCTGCTGGGAGGCCAGCGTGTGCAGGGTGATCGTGGTGTCTGCTGGGTTTAGCTGTGCCTGGGGGCTGACAGTGACACCGCTGTGATGGATGGCTGAAATCCCCGTATTGATGCACAGGGATTATTGATATGCTCAGGAGAGGTGCAGTGCCTTGGGGCTTTGGGAGAGGAGAGCCTGGGGAGTCTGAAATCTTTGTGAAATTGAGTATTGATTGCACTTGCTTGGAGAGCTTTAGCTTAACTCAGGGTCCTAAGATTTTAAGGGTACTATAAATGATTCATGCGTGTTCCACTAAAGGGGATCTTTATATTGGTTCAATATCCCACTTTTAATGTACACTTCCAGCATCAGCTCAGCTGTGGTGCTAATGGGGTGAATTATTGGCTCTTTTCCTCCTTATTCATCTCTCACTTTCTTATTTTGCGGTGACTCCACTTAGGACTAGCCAAGCAGTGACTTTAAGCTAATATACTGAGTCTTTGCAGGGGGGAAAAAAACATTCCTGTGAAACTCTTGGGTTGGGCAAGGAGTTGGTTGGGCCAAAGGAGAGACATAGGTAACCTATATACCACCATATGGGCTTAACCTACCAAAATACCCCCCTCTGGATATGGAACTCAGTGGAGGGTGACAGAAACAGGCCAGGCATTGTTAGAGAGGTGAGAGCTGACTATTAAGATATAGGCAAGGAATTTTCTGGGTTTCTTTGTGGGCTTTTTTTGGTTGTTGTTTGCTTGTTTGTTTTTGTTCTGCTTCTGGCCCTGTCTTAATCAAAAATATTTAAACTGTTTCTTGATATTTTCTATTTAATTAGACCTATGTTTTCTGAGGAGAAAAATAAATTGAGTAACATTTGTGGTAAATATCACGAGTGGACTCTACAAAGATTTATTTCAAAAATATTCATTTGAAAAATCCAAGTGTTGGCGCTGGGCCTTGCTTTGACAGAGTGCTCATTTCCTCTATTATCTGTTACGTTGTCTTCCCCCTGTAAGGAATGCCACTTGTTTGTGTGCCTTCTACTTGCAGCATTCTGGTGGCACTCAGCTGATGGAGCTCCTGGTGCTTCCTGTCCCCTATGTGTTTTGTACTTGAATGTTGTTTTTTAGCTTCAGATACAGAATTCAAGACTGTGTCCCTTGCAGTTCAGTTATCCATGGAAGTTCTCCTGGTTTATGCTAATGAAGTAGGGCACTGCCTGGCTTTGTGTTGATCAACAGTTTGTTTTTGAGGTTGTGCTCTGAAATTGGGTTGTGATTTGTACAGACACAAAGTGTCTCTATAGTAATAAAACAGATGGAAACTGGGGCAACTTCAGCTTTTGTGCTTTGCACAGGCAACACTTGCTACCGATATCAAAATAAATTCAGGTTTTCTCTGTTTAATTGTTCATACTAGATTTAGGGCAGATTTAGCTCTATACAGTGGTGCTGTATCTTGATATAATTTGGCACTGAGAATGGGGGCACAATCTTCCAGCAGTCCTGTTGACGTTGTTGGGTGTTCTTGATGCTGACACCTAATGTTTTTCGTGGAGAGTACTACTTGCAGTTGTGCCTTTTTCTTTATATGAAAGTTTGCTCCCTTCTGAATGGGCAGCTGGATTCTCATTGGTTGCTGCTTGAATGAGTGGGCAGGAAAAAACAGAATCGGTATAAAAACTATTTTTAATACAATATTGCTTTTGCTAAGGAAACGATGGGCTCTCAGTTGGACATCAAACAAATCTGGGTTCCTCCAACAACCACCAGCCTCCCTCCCCATCAAAATCTGCTTTTTGTTTTGAAGGTATGCTGACGTGTTTATAGGTTTCCCTATCAAGTACTTTGAGTTAAGCTGGTAAGCTAGCATGCAGATTGATGTTCCCACACTCCATGGAAGGGGGGCATTTAGATTGGCTAGATGTGATGGTGGGATCTTGTCTTGGATTTTGGGGGTGTTTTTGAGCATCAGCTGCCTCTAAATCCCCTTACCCAGATCCTTCCCAGTGAGAGTACAGATTCTTAAATCAAAACAGCCATATATTCTCTGACCTTGTGCTCAGTTTGCAGAGGGAAAAGGAGGGTATCAAACTCACCAGTTAGCTTCCCCCAAAAACTTCTTGTTCTGCTTTGTTCTCTGTCAGGAAGCATTCTCTTGTTCCAAGTGTCAGCCACACAAATATTCGGAGCCAGGTAAAACTAAGGAATTCCCTGCTCAAATGAGCAAGCTGCAGCTCAGCAGTGTGCTAAGAAACAACAGCTAGAACAAAAAATGGGCTGACAAATTGAAGGAGCTCTAAGATGCATGTAGGTTGTTTTTTATGCAGCATTTTCTGTGACTGTCTGATGAAGCACTTAATAGAAAAAAGCCTTGTTGAAGTAAAATCAGAAGAAAGGAGAGACAAAAATTGCAGCTTGGATGTGGATAATGGTAGTTTTCTTCTGAGTTGGAAGAGGATTCTCGAGAGGCAGAAGTGGGGATGCCTCTGGTTTCTTGTCAGAGTGTTGTGCAGGTGAACAACCTCTTCCACGCCTGCATGGTCAGCAGTGTGTGTGAATTTGAGTTGAGTGGCTGATTTTGGTATTCAGCCTTCATTTTCTGTCTTAAAGGTGTCCCTTTAACCCTCTGGAAATCTACAAGAAGATAAAAGAAAATGCAAGATATGAAAGGATTAGTGCTGGTCAGAAAAAAAAAGTTCTTTCTGAAAGCTGAAGATGAATGAAACTCAGCCCTGAACTTCCTCTGCCAGATGTTGCTTTTTGCCTTGGCAACTGCTGTGATGTGAGTGTTGTTCAAACCAATGTTACCAAAGAGAAAAGACCTGGGTTGCTTTGTCTGCTCATTGGTATGCTAGAGAGGGCTGGAAACAGTTCTTCCTGGATTGTGCCGTTCCCATTTCCTTGCCCTCTCCTTTTATTTTAGACAGGGATAAATTGATAATAAAGTCAGAAACACATTCCAATTTGAACTCTGCATTTTCCTAAAAATGCCCCTTAAATGTAAATTCTTCTCCTTTCAGAAGGCCAACGCAGATTTGAAAAGCACTTGAATGAGGAGTGTTTTTTATCAAATCCCCTGTTTTTCGTTCAAAAACACTTGGAAATTGAAAACTCTTTACCACAATTAGTGTGCATTAATAATTCATCCTGTCAGCATCCGTTCTGAGCCACTGCTCCTCCAGATAAATACTATTATCCTTCTACTGAAGGTAAATTTCTGTTGCTAGCTGTGGGGATTATTATTGTTATTTTATTTATTTTATTTTATTTATTTATTGCAGAATCTTAATGTACTGTTTTCTTGCTTACTTTTGAAAATATGGAAGTGTCCCCCTCAAAATTACTAACATTCTTCAATCGACACATTCTGGTGAATCATCCTAGGGACGCATGGTTAATTTCTATGTTACTCAGGCAAGGTTCAAATTACAAGAGCTAAAAAACTGTGGTTCAGTGCTGAGTTCTAATGCTAACATGGCATTAAGGCTCAGTGGATTCATTTGATGAATGGCAATAATTAGTAAATATGAGTTCTCATCAAGGATATATGTTTAAGCTGGTTGCTTCGGGGAATTATATGCACTCATAATAACCTGGTATTGTCTCAGATGCTCAATCAGAACCCTTATTTCAAGCCCACGGGGAAGCTAGGAGTGCACGCCCTTCATCAGAGAGGTTTCTTTGCATGAAAGACCAGGTTATTGAATACAGAGAGCTCATTAGTGCAGGTCAAATACTGCAAAGCAGTGTTCGCAAACACTCACTTCTATTCAGCAAAGCTGTTTGGTCCAACTATGTTTATCCTTGCTGTTTGCTATTCTTGAATATTTGCACATATGTTCTGGGGAAGCCTGCTGTTCCTGCCGATATTCAACCTGCATGCAAACCAAGGGATGTGTCAAATGAGCGCATTGCATCCTGATTATTTGATATTCCTCAGGGTAAAAACTAAGCTAAACTTCTTTTTCTTTCGAGAGGAAAAAAAGAACTTTGTGACTTCCTTTACTATGCATTATAAATGGATTAAACTGTTGTCAAATAAAATTCCAGTTCCCTGGAAGGAAATAACTGTGATCAGTTCATAAATGCTGTACTTCCTCATCCTCCTGACCCTCTCCAGTCCTGCGGGTTGGTGGTGTTTATTTCTGAAAGGGTTGATTGCTGTGGGGGTGGATTTTTTTGTGTAACAAACCCCTGGTACAGTATGGAGGGCAGGGAAATAAGGGAAGGAGGAGACATTATTTAGCAATGCCCGTTGAGATAGGATAAGGGGAAATGGTTTCAAACTAAAAGAGGGGAGATTTAAACTGGACATATAGAAGTTTCTACAAAGAGGGTGATGAGGTACTGACCCAGGCTCTCTGGAGGGGTGGTGGGTGCCCTGTCCCTGGAGACAGCCAGGGTCAGGCTGGATGGGGCTCCGAGCACCTGATGGAGCTGTGGGTGTCTCTGTTAAGTGCAGGGAGTTGGACCAGGTGACCTTTAAGGGGTCCCTTCCAACTCATATGGTTCTATGATTCTATATGGGGTAAAGTGACAGGTATGCAGGGATTTGGCACCATGGGAAAAGTGTGGTTGCTTGAATATTGTGCCTGGAAGATGTCAAAGGAAAGGTCATGTTCTTGGGGAAAAAGGCAAGTAGGTTGTACTTGCATAGTGGGAGACTGCCTTGGAGACTGGTCATGCTGGAAGTCTCTTAGAGGTAAGATTAGGTTTGGTTTGGGCAGAGTTCTGCATGTGGGGCTTGAACAGAAAGGACAAGGGGCGATTAGCTTTGTGAAGAGAAGGGAGGATGAAAAAGATCTTTTTCAGAAAGAATGGAATAACTGAGGCCAGGTAATATCATATTTTGTTTACAAAGACTTAGAGAGATTTGAGATGGCTTTTAATCAGTCTTTGACAGGCATTTCACTTTTTATACTTTTAGTTTTCCCTATTTTCTGTGCTAAGCAAACTTTCACTGAGTTAAGTGCAGTGATTTATCTCCTGTATGTGGGAATTGTTTCCATAGTTGGAGCTCAAGAAACACAGTGAGTGTTCATTTATCTTATCAGCTCCTAGCTCTTGATCTGAGAGAGAAGCCTCAAAGAAAATATATAGGTGTATATATGTATTAAAAAGAAAAACAACATACCACCAAACAACATCAGGCTGTGACCACAAACACAGCCCGTGCTGCAGGTACAACAGGCAGTGATCTGGTAATGGAAATGTATCACCTGCATTTCTTCTGGGCAGTATTAATCTCTAGCAGGAAAGGTGTACGAGGTCTTTTTATTTTAACGCCTGACATAGGTCCTGACTGTGTTAGTAAATTGATTGCAATTATGGTTTTCAAATGAAATCTTTCTAGTGAGAAGTGGATGGGGGGCAAGGAGACAGTGAACACACATACTGAAAACTGCAGTGCTGACCCAGGACCCACCATCACCTTCAACTCCTACTGAAGTGAAACGGTTCCTGGATAGTTCATACCAATGTCTTAACCTGATTTTATTGAGAGAAAGCCATCCTCCATGTGATGAGAATTATGCGTAGCAGCTTTTAAATATGTTATTCCCTGGTATAAGCTGTGAGTAATTCAATTGACACTGCAAGAGGTGTCTTGAGGACAGTCAGGTTTGATATCTGAATAAAAATTCAGGAGGTTTTAAACCTGATGTTGCTTGAGCTGCTTCAGTTCTGAGGATGTTGGGTGTTACTGTTATCTTGGGGGCAACAGGTTTCACTTAAGCTCTGGATAATCACTTAATGAAGCATGGAAGTGTTTCCCTGTGGATTTTTTTTTCCCCAGTGACACTTGTAGCTTGAATTCAGGAGTCGGGGGAGAAAGCTGCCATGTCACCTAACTAGGGTTGTCCAGGACCCCAGAAAGTGCCAAGGGATGGGACTGGAGTCTCTGCAGTCCCAAACCAGTACTTGTAGAACAAATGTTCTCTGAAGATACATACATGTGTATATACATATGTATTTTTTTATTTTTATTTTTTTTTTTTCAGTTCTGGGCTGCAGAGTAATGGGAGATGCTTCACGGGAATTCCTCCCAGCTCCCTCATCCATTTCTCTGCTACAAAGGCACAACTGTGAATGCTCAAGTCCTCCCTTGCAAATACTTGTCTGCTTTTTGGATCCTCCAGATGAAGGATATAGTGCTGCCTTTCTTGTTTCTTGTCATCCCCAACAAGAGAGATAGATGTGCCACCAACATGGGTGACTTCCCCAAGGTTGTAGGGAGCCTGCGTTAACGCTGAGAGATGGAGCCTTAATCTTCAACTCTGAGGCCTGTCTCGTATATTATTCCTGCCTTTTCTTGGATGCCGTTTTATTTTACGACCGGTGGTGCTCCAAGTCAGCTGGCTGTCTATTACCCTTGCTTGGGTGTATGTTTTATTATCATAATATTATTGTTTTCCAGGGAGAGCTACCTAGATGTATTTACTATACTGGGTACAATATGCGATTTCTTTTGGAGAGGATGAGGGGAAAACTTTATTGTGAAGTACCTTTCTTCTTTTTTCTTTCTCTTTTTTTTTTTTTTTTTTTTTTTGTAGAGGAAATGAGCCGTAAAGAAGTACAGCGCCTTGTACAAAGGCTTATTTGTGTGTATGTAGAGGAGAAATGGTCATGAAAAATTACTATGACTGCTACAATCATTTTTCAGAACAGGAAAAAAAAATACTGTAGAACTAACTTTCTGAACTTGCAAGAGTTTTCTTGGCTAAGCCTCCAAACCTATGAGCTCATCAGTGAGAGGAAAGCCTATGTGAGATTTCTGGCCACGCAAATGGAGCCCCAGCATCTGTACTGCTGCTGCCCCCTATTGCTATCCCGGATGGGCATTATCCTTCTCCCTCTCTTACCCCTTGTGCTGCATTTTGTCAGGAAGCTGAGCTGGGCACAGTGTTTGGGAAGTGCCCATCATCCCAGTGCTTGGCCGTGGCAGCTGTGGAGTTAAATGACTGCGCCAGCTGCAGTGTGCTAAGCTCAGCTGATGGGAGAGCACTGATTTAATCTTTGGAATGATTCCTTTGAGCTGCGGTGATCTCATCCATAAATCTTGTTTGCTTTTCTTTCTGTCTTGCATAGGGAATAGGGAAAACAATCTGGGGAATATCCTATCTCTGGTTATTGTAAGGAATTGCAACTGGTGTCACATGGGAGAAGGCAGGGGGATGTCTGGGTTTGCATAGGATGGCACTGAGCAGATTAACATAACTCCTTCCTCCTTGTGCACAGTCAGCCACAACCCAATCTCTGTCTCATTGTTAGCTATGTTATTTTGTGGTGCAGGCAATAGCCAGCAGCGCAAGCAAGCATCTGTGCTGAGATGGTTGGGTGCTTTGCTGGAAATTAGTAGCTCCAGAGCAAGAAGAGAAAGTCTTCCAGGCATTATGTCATCCATAGTACTAATGTTTTTAAAGTCTTTTGGGAAAAACTCCCTTTGGTGCCTGCTTTCTGATGCAGGTGTCAGGAGGGAAATATCTGGTACCATCTACTGGTGGCCATGGGGAGCGTGGTGGGCCGAGAGATGGGGATGTAGAAACTTGGACTTCTCAGGAATGTCTTCACTCCATCTGGAAAAATGCTCTTTCTAGTTTCTGCCTTGTGCCTGTTTCCTCTGCCATTGATTTTTCATGTGAATATCTTCCAGAAAGTTGGAGAAAGCAAGTATAGAGCTACAGTTCTATTAGGAATACGAGTAATATTCAGAAGATGTGGCAGACTATTTCAAAGTGAACCATCCTATCTGCTGTAGGAGCCACGTTCTTTTCTAGCCTGTTCACAAGCTTATCTTTTATGCAAAGTGTGGTACTTCCTCCCTCCCGTACCCCACCTAAGCCCTTTCCCAGAGCTATTGTCACCAGTGTGGTCGTCTCTTGGATACTGAGATGAATCTGAAGCTTGTTTCTCTGCCAGTGACAGACCAGACTATGTTGCATTTAATGTCCCTCCAGATTACAAAGTGAGGAACAGGGGAAGAATAATGTCATGTGTTGGTAAAAGCACAAACCTAAACATCATCAGGTGCCTTACAGCGACATCAGCCGGAGCACAGCTCCTCTATTAGCACTGCTTTCATAGATCTGTGATCCATTGGTGTATTGTGATATACACAGTGCTAATGAGTTACAAAACCAGTTCTGGGTGTAAGTGCCAAGGAAGCTTTTTTCAGTGTCAGTTTGCTGGATTTGGGTTCCTCTGTTTTCAAGGAACTGGAGAAGCCCTCTCATTCAGACACTGATGGGGGTTCAGGTGATGAAGCCCACCTTCATGTGAAATCTGTGTTTTCAATTCTTGCTATCCTATAAACACGGGAGATTTAAAAAGGGTGAAAAAATAGACTCCTATCCAAGACTTTATTAGCTGGGTCCAAACCATGGATATAAATGAAGATTCAGATGTGATTAATGAACCTGTAGGGCTGTGTTCCACGATAATGAAACCAGTGTGGTGTAGTTCTCTTGTGCCAGCCCCCAGGATGACTCAATCAGTTGCCTCTTTCCTGGGTGGTTTTGAAGGATTTGCGTGTTTGGCTGGTGAGATGTTATGCTGTGAAGTGTGTGCAAGCAGATATTTAGGCTATATCTGTAAAGGCTGGCAAATGAAACTTCTGCTGTTGTTTGAACAGCGAGGAGAGTCTTTGCTCTGTAGATAACATAATCTTTGCCTTTGCAAATTTTTAGCCCAGTACTCAGCTGGTGTTCCTGGTGCTGGATGTGGGAGGAAGAATGTGGAGCAGTGCAGCTTCAGAGAGAGAAGTGAGTGTGGGGCAGAGTGATGGAGAGATCATGGTGTAAGCCAGGGGAGCGTTTCATCCTGCCATGGGAATGGCAGGAGATTGTGCTATTTATTACCTGTCATCACTTCTCGAATAATTATTTTGATTTATAAATGAGATTCAGAGGAATCCAGCTATGACTTTGGTGGCTTTATTTAAAAGCATGAAAATGACTCTTCAGAGAATGCCGTTTTATTTTGTGTTCGTACATTGCTGAGCATGGGGAAGGCTGCTGAACAGCCGGGCTCCTGGGTCCAATCTCAGCACTACTAACAGTAATTTGGAAATCAGAAATGAATTGCAGTTGCTTGCTCCAGGCATCCTCCTCTCTCCTCTGCAGTACGCCAGTCTAACACTGCCCCCCCAGTTCAGACAAGTTTCTGTTGTTTGTAAGCAAGCAGTTCTTCACCCTTTTCAGTCACTGTACACAAAACTGTGCCTCTAGTATAATCTGTAGATCAGCAGCTCTGATCTGTTTCATAAGCTGGTAATACTTTTTCTTTTTTGTGGTAAGTGAAGAACATCTTAGCTTTGTACCTTGAAGCTAAACTATATTAATTCTCATCCTATACCAGTTCCTCCCCATTGCCTCTTTTGCACTGTGACATGAATGTAGGCAATGCTACATTACTGACATGTGGTAATGCCAGAGCGTCCAGCTCTGAGGCTCCCCTAGGCTCTGTGTGATGCAGGAAGAGGGGTGACACCTCAGTTTTGTCTTGAATACCACCCTGTAGAGAGTACTGTGTTTCAGTGGGACTTGTCTTGGATTTGGTTTCTACAAAAATAATATGAAATGTTTTCAACGCTTTTGAGACCCTTTGGCTTTCACTGAGGATGAAATGAAGCTGTGGAGCTTTTCTAGGGTGATACGTGGTTTGTCCAAGGCTGAGTATAGAGTGCAAGTTGTGTGAGGGAGCGCATTTACTGCTCAAGCTGTTATGTTTGCTCTCAGATAATTTTGGAAATCTGTCTTCTACTTACACTTCAGAAATTTGAATCTTTCATTAGATTTTGCAGGCATGTTCTCTATAATGAATGACAAGCAAAATCACTGACATTCTTCTTTTCCTATCAATCTTTTTTTATTTTTTTGCTATAAAAACAGCAACATCTTGAGCCAGCTCTGCTCTCTCTGCTGTCAGTAGCAGATACATTTCAAGTGTGTGAGATAAGAGTGGTAAGGGAACTACAGGTCACAGCAATTGCTCTCCTCATGCCAGCTCTGTCCTGCAGGGGATTGGGAGCAGGAAGGCCAGCAGCGTGTTCATTTTCAGATTGCACCAGCCCTAACAATGCCCATCGAAAGCTGCCAAAGGGCCTTTGTGAGATCTTAACTGGACATTGCAGTAATGCCGGTGAGAGACTGATGATTCTTCTTGATGCTGGTGAAAGGAGTTAAACTTGTTTGAGCAAAGGGGACTGGTCCACGCAAGACCTGTGGTAGGGTGTTGTGGGAGGTGGTGGTTTTTGTACTAAGTAGCTGAAAACTCCCAGAGAAGGACCCTGGGAACCACTACAGTTTTACAAACACATTCAGACCTATGCAATATGTGGCTCAAATATTGAAGCCTGCTTGTTCTGTTTTAGACAGTTTTATTCTATAAACACAAATGTGTCATGTTTAAAAAAGTAAATCTCAGTAGTTCTGAGTGATTCAAAGTCAACAAGGAGTTGACTTAAGCCTGTGTTTGTACCAGTTCCTAAAAGATTGTCACCAACTGCATTGGAAAAGACAAGCTTTTCCAGAGATTAAGATGTTTTCAGAAACAGATACTCAAACCAGCTGGCAAGCTAATTTCAATTTTTGCCCAGTCATTATATTAGTTAATAAAATGGAATTGGCAAGGGGATCATGCCAAATCAGGGGAAATATTACAAATAGACTTCAAGCAGAAACAAACTCAAACCTGTTTCATTCCAAGGTGGGTCCTTCAGTTCTGGTGAGCTGTGCCTCCTTCTCAGATGCTCTTAGTGGCATTATTATTCCCAAAAGAAGCAGTCTTGCTTGGAAAAGCCATCTGTTTTAAAATCATACAGCCACCCTGTATATACATGCAGATGGGGAAGTTTTTTTCCTCTCAGTGCCAAAGATTTGCTGCTCTGCCATAGCAGCTACTGCTCGGTACCCATGATCTGTTGTTGAGGTTGGGAGATGCCTGGCTTTTCCAGACTAAGTGCTGAAAACTGTGGTTCTGGACTGGCTCACCACACCCCAAAGGCTGTGGTGTGGTTTTGAGTGAGGTTGGTTTGCTTTTAATAAAGAGCTCAAGGATGTTTATGAATCAGAGCTCAGGCTAATGTTCAAGGCTCAAATCAATGGATTTTTTCCTCTGTCTGTGGCTTTCTTAGTGGCTTGTTCTCTGCCCTGAATATATATTCTCTCCCATATTTCTCCATTCTTTAAGACTCTCCAAGCCTCAGGAGAACAGATGGGAATATCAATGTCTGACTTCCCAGCTGTCTGGCTTTGCATTCCCAGAACTGTTTGTCCACCTTCAGGAAAGCGTTTCTTTGACACATGTTCCCAGAGGTAAAACTTGCCTTTTGTCATCCTTGCAGAGCAGAGAGGGGAGGAGGGATGCAGGCGTTTGCTTACTGTCCTGCAGCCCTGCTGTGTCAGGGCTCTGTGCCGGCACTTCTCTGTGAATCAGAACTCAGACTGCCATAGAGATTTCTGCGTTTCATCCCTGTGTGGCTGCAGCTCGGTGCTCTCAGGCCCTTGGAGTCAGAGTGCCTTCTGCGTACAGCTCTGATGCTCACACTCTTGTACTTGAGTACTCTGGCATAGTTGATGCATTTGACCAGCTGTTGTTTTCTCTAAAATCTGTATGAAGTCAGTGTGTCCCTCAGAAATGCCATTACTCCTGACATGAAAACAAATGCTATTCTGCTGCTGTGGAAAGCCAAGATTTATCTTTTTAAGAGACCTGTCTGCTGATAGCATCTTAATGCTCTGAAGAGGTCACCAGGACTGGAATGACTGACGCTTTCACTTTCAAATGCACTATTTTTTTTTCCTAGTGTTAAGCAAAAACATTTCAAACGAGCCTTGTAAATTTTTTTGCCAGCCTGAGGCAATCAGTTCCTTTAAGTGGTATTTCTTATTTTAAAATATCATAAAATAGAAATAAGTGTATAGGGAGATATACAGTCCACCCACTACTGATGTATGCCTTTATGATGTAGGCATATGTTATATACCCTCCTGTGCGTCTGCCAACTGCTCGGCTTAAAATGTTCTTGGGCTTTTATTTCCGAATCAAATCTTGTGCAGAGAAGTTTATAAAAGCCCAGTGGGATATGCAAATAAAAGGATTTTGCCAATTAACGCAAAGCATCAAAACCCGAAACAAAAAGTTGCACTTCTGGGTCTTGCTTTTAACACTCAAAACTTTCCAACTAACAGAACTGAAATACATCTCTGAGCAGAAGGACCCCAGGAATGTGGATTGCTCTTTCACTTTGACAAGTCTCGCTAATTAAAATCCCCGTACCACAGTAACTTGTTTTCCATGGATACAGAATGCAAAGTAAAGAATGTACCCACACAAGGAGTGATGTATCCCTCACCAAGTAGAATATAGGCTTTGCTTTACTTTCCCAATGTCATAAGCTGAGATGAGCATCTGAAACAATTGGTCCAGTGGAGTCAGCAGGAGCTTAGGCAGAACCGAGCAGGAACAGTTCTGGCTGAAAGCAGAATCTGGGGATTACTGGCATTGGTGCAATGGGTGTTATGAACCCTCTCAACTGGTCCAGTTGGCCTCATCTCAGTCTGGGGTGGGATGCAGATTGGATAGTGGGGAAAAAAATATTTTCTGGAAGTGGTCAGGCACTGGAACAGGCTGCCCAGGGAGGTGGTGGAGTCACTGTTCCTGGGGCATTCAAGAACTGCGTAGATGTCAAACATAAGGACGTGTTTCAGTGGGCAACGTTGGTGGCAGGTCGACAGTTGGTCTAGATGATCTTAGAGGTTTTGTCTAACTTTCTTCATTCTGTGACCCTTCAGACCTGGTGGCAGACTGCTAGGGAGGAGCAAGAGGTAGCAGAGAGGAACAGAAGCTCTTTCCCAGGTCTATGACACTTAGAAACAAACATCAACAATGATAACGTTGGTTGTGAGCGCAAGGTCATTCCTGCAGTTTGGAAGTGATTCAAGTAGGGGATTCTGCTGAAAGCTAACGGCAAGTTACAGTCCAAAGCTGAGATTTAGTGCCCATATTTATTGCCTTTAATAAAATCAAATTGTCTGTGGAGGCTGAGAGCTCCAGATTTGGAGATCTGAGAAGAGTTCAGCGTTCCCTGTGGTTTTCATACTTTAACTCACAGATATATCTTTCATCCTAAGAATGTTGGTCTATTATTTGCATTCCAGTAATGCTGTAAGCCTGCATGAAGCTGAAGAGGCTATTAGATGCTGTATCCACTTCTAGTGAGTTTTATAGAGCTGCAGCAGTGATTTGGGCAGTTTAATGTGTTGGTAGAGGGCAGTCTGGATGCAAATGTATGCAATCATTTGTGTTATTGATGGAAAATGTGGATTCCTTGGAATGGGGGAGCCCTACTTCTGTTTTTTTTCCTTTGCAGTAGAGTTCGTTTAAAATCACCATCTCATAGAGTGTGAGCGTATGCAGCGTTTTTGTACTTGTCAACAGAAAAGTAATGGACACTTTGTCACTTATGAGCTTGATTTTTCGTAATTTGTAAACTTGGTGGTACGTGCAGTTGTATTTTTAATCTATTTATCTGTAGATATCACAGCTTAGCCCACTAAGATTGGGCTATTTGCAACCAATGCATCTTCTGCAGGACATTTTTCAATACCTGTCAACTTATCCTCATTCTACATGCCCAGAAGTCATGAAATAATTGATTCCATTTATTACTAGTCATATGCCTGAAAAATTTTTCATAACCTGCATTGCCTGTCCTCGTGGTAAAAGAAATGATAACTTAACCACTGAACCCTTGATGTGAGTTGTTGGCTCTTTCTATCAGTGGATTCAAATACCTTAGAACTCAATGATAAATAAATGCCTTTCCAAGTGAGACCTGGTCAGAGGTGGCTTTCTCTGCCAATCCAGCTGGCTTTTTTGCAAGCACGTGCTTACTAGAACAGTCATTTCCTTCTTTGGTCATTGCTTATCATAAATCTATTTTATTTAAAACTAACTATTTGCAATAGACTTCACAAGTTCAAGATGTGCTTGCCTGCTTTGTGTAGAAATCACCAGTACAGTATCTAAGCATCCCCACGAGGTGAAAGACTTTTATCTACACAATATTCCAGTGTATTAATTCTGTGATAGTGGAAAACTGAACCTCAGTTTCATAATTTCTTCACCTGGAAAGCCGGCAGATTTGGGTTCAGTTCTGATATTCTCTCAGGCTATAAACCGTATCCTATTTTTTATTTTTTAGGTGGACATTAAGCTAGGCCTTTCTGATAAGTTAGAAAAGCATTGTGGTTCCATGTTCTGAGTTCAACTTCAAGAGGGTACTCATTTATTGAGAGAGAGGATATGACAGCCCTTTTAGCTCCCTGGGAAACTCCTGTCTGAAACAGTCTAAGGAAAAGCCAGAAATTCCTGTGTCATGGGTAGTCAATGAATAAAAGCCTGGAGACCACTTAGAAAGAAAGAGACCCATGTTGATAGAGGCAAGCCTACCTGGCCTTAATGGCCTTTTCTGTTTGATTCCATCACTGGCACTTTGGCTCTTCTATGAGAGAATCTCAGTGAGTGGCAGTCTTCCCTTTTGTGTAGTGCTGATCAAGAGAGATGATTCCTACTGAGATAAGAATTATTCTGACAGTCTCATTACTGTCAAGTGAAAATTAGAGCAGCCCTGAAACTGCGAGCCTTAGCCTGGAGTGTCTATTAATTGATGCCCAGATGGAAAGGCATCCTCTGTAGACTGCAACAGACTCGTTCATTTTGGATAAAACAACTTAGCCAAAGTAATTACACAACTAGAAACTAGACATGACCCTCTGAGAATGAGACTATCTGTTCTGCTCAGGCACATTGTCTGCATGCAAAAAAACAAAGGACAAAGGCAGCAGGGGTAAGTTTGATATTAGATAGCTTTTAGGAAGACATATTCCCAATTTTTATTTTTAATATACAGCACATGTAGCTATAAAATGGTTTATGGAAATACAATACGTATGAGAAATCTATTTTAAAGAGGCCTTACAAGCAAATAACTTACGGGAGAAAAAGAGTAATTTGGACCATCTTTCACCTTTCATTTCCCTCCCCCCTTGCCACTTGTTTTCTTTGGAAAGGTAACGGTGTCATTCTGTCTTCTAGTGAAATTCTCTATGAGATAAATGGTTCTTTAAATAGTACTAATGCCGAGCGTGCAACAGACTGTTGAGTAACTAGTTTGCTTTGAAGGAGCACTCTACTGTATATAATATTTGGATCCTTATTTTTACCTTGGATAGGTTAACTCCCTTCAGCCTCAGTATGTGAGAGAGAAGAGCTCAGAAAGGTTGGAGAGAAGATTGTTGATTTTCATCCTTCAGCTGAAACTGAAGCTTCTTCTCTCTGGGTTATTCTTTTATGCCATTTATAGAAAAGCTTGTATTACCTGAAATAACTTCATTTTCTGACTTTTCCATACAAGTCCTTCCTTTTCCAATCATAGCACTGCGCAATCCAGGGGCTGTGGAACGATCTGGATTGCCATTACTATTCTCCACTTTCAGCGTAATTATGAAATCCATACAGTGCCTGTCTTTTGCATTTTAACATTGTATTTAAGAGCTTATCTCTGCTATCTGACTCTTACTGATTTTAATGACTTTGGGAATTGGTATTTCATTCAGCAGTGCTTATAGTCCCAGCCAGCATGTGCATGCTGTGGGCTCTGGCTGCTTGTGTACTATATCCTTTTGTTTCCTATTCTGATTTTTGCTGCTCCCAAAAGTGACAAATATGAGAAAATGTGGCAATATGACACTTCTGATTTATTGGTACCTATGCCCTCAGGCAGGACGCAATGTATCTTTTGGGGAAACTGGGGCTTTAGGAATCCAGAAGGAAGTGAAAGGGGTTTGAATTATAGATGAAAGACTATTTGACTTCTTCACAAATCCTAAATTTGAGACTGCAAACTATAAAATTAACAGCCTGTGCCTCGTGAGAGCTGCCCTCGCGCCTCCTGGTTCATGCTGGTACCTCATCCTACATTCATAGCCTTCTGTCAAGGCATCTTTTCCTGGACTAACTTGGCACGCTCATCCTCTGAGTTCTTTCTGTAATATCTTCCCAGATCCAACTTGCAGTTTACAGGCTTCTGTATTGCAGCGTTATTTGCATCAGTGTTCAGCATTGTTCCCACTCTTCAGAAGGGCAAAACTTGCAGCTTGAAAACTGTGTAACAGTTTAACAGAAGCAATAGGACCATAGAATTAAGTCAACAGTGATTGCTGGGGCCGCAGGATGCAGTTTGGAATGATATGATACAGGGTGGGATGTGTTGAAGCTCCAGGAAGCCTCTGTGATAGTGATCAAGACTGTGTGCCCTCTTAGTCTTCCCTGTATGTTTGTATCTGAGTCTGTCCCTATGAATCTGTAAATCCAACAAACAAAACAGGCTATTAGAACTTGGTGTACGTGCATTAAAACCAAATCACACCATCCCAGCTCAGGAAGGTAATTGACAATTTCAGAGTGCATGAAATCGCTGCAAAGCTGAGAGCAAAGGAAAAAGTGATGAAAATATCAGCCTGCAACCTGTGTGTTAGCAATGGATTCTAAGCCATAAATACCAATTACTAAGCCCCAGCTGCAAGTGAGCCTTATGGTTCAGGGCTGAAACATTATCTATCTCCTTCTTTAGTAATTTTTTTTTTATTGTTGTTATTTTAGTAAAAAGATAAAGAATAAAAGATCTTGGACCTTCAGTAACTTTTTCAATAACTTGAATTTTGCTTCTTTTGCACTAGTGAATTATAAAAGTAATTCTGGTAGAAGTTAGCTTTGTTGGAAACGCGCCATAAGCCTGCCTTATCCAGCCTTTTTAAGGGTACGTGTGAGTGGCACAGAGCTGCAACAGTGAAGATTTGGACTGGATATGAGGAAAAAATTACCATGAAGATGGCCAAATGCTGGAACAGGTTTCCTTCAGAGGTGGTTTCCCTCTGTCCATCAGTGTTCAAGAGGCATATGAATAATGCCTTCATTACTGTGCGGGTTTGAATTTGCAGCCTTTTGCCTTCCTTGTACTTGGGCCAATGAGAGATGCTCTGCTTGAGCAATGTTTTCCTAGAAAGGATGCTGTCACAGCAGCTGTGAAACAGTGAGTTACTTTTGCTGGTACAGATTTTTTGAGTGTGGTGTTCAGGCTCTTCATTTGGTGGAAAAGCACAGCAGTAGTGCTGACTATGTTGAAAACCAGTGCTTTGTCACTGAGAATTTACTCACACAAACAGTGCTATTGTGCTCTTGGTATATGTTGTAGTTTCCATATAAATAAATAGGAGGTGTTACTTTCTAAGCAACTTTATTATTTGTCCCCTATAAGTTTTTGCTACCACATCAGGGTCTGCTCTGAAAGGTTTTCCCTCTGCAAGACTCAGGTCTGCTGCCATGTCTGAGAGGAAGTAAAGGAAAGCTGAAAACTGATAAGCTTCTTCCATATTGCAACATCATGAGGGTGGTCTGGGAGATATCTGCTCTTGCTGCTTCTTGACCTCTGGGTCTCCTTGGACCCAGAGCATGACCAATTAAAAACGAATCTAAAGGAAAAAAATAAATAAATGTCTTGCTTCTGCGTTCTTCTCTATAAATAACTGCTTGGTTTTAGTGTTTGCATTTACACACCCAGAATTTGAATTCACACCATCAGTTGAGTTTCAAAATTGCTGCGAGCAGTTGTCTCCAGGATATACAGCTTGTAACGATAGAGTTAATTCAACGTGCTGCAGTATTAAACTCTAAGTGATATGCACTGTATATTCAATGTGTTTGAATTTGAATCCCATCAATAAATGGTCAGCAAGTAAGGTTTATTGCTAGGCTAATAACCTGTCCCCCTCAGCCGCTGATTAAAAAACCTTCATTACGTCAGGTTCTTCCCAGCCCTCTGTGGTTTTGTTTATCCTGATATCATGATGGTGTCTGCATTTTTATAGCACTGCTTTATTGCTTGTATAATTCCTATTGCCTTTCTCCAAAAGTCGTTAGTAACCTGTGAGTTTGCTCACCCTCTCTATTTTGTTTTGCCCAATTTGATGCTGATGCAATGCCAAAATTTGCATTGTCATGTTTGCATTCTTTGTCCTCGGACTGTTGACAACTTTCCATTAGGTCTTGTTTCTCTTATGCCTCTCATTAGTCAAGAGGGAATACTCACCCTGGGTTGGTTTCTCTCGGCTTTCTGGTTTATACCCAAGAACCCCCACAACTGAACTGAATCCAGGTGGGTCTTTGTGGCACTATACCAGATCCAAATTCTTAGCTACCTGGCAGGTTAAACTACAACAAAGAACTGCTACTTGACTACCTAAATGTTCTTGCTCTGGCCTCTTTTTTCAAGTCTCCTCTACTGATGTATAACTGGGGTTAAGAGCAATACAAGCTTTTCAGAATGGTCTGTTGAGCTGATGACTCCCAGACTGAGCTATATTACTCTTCAAGCTTAAAGCAAGAGTTTAAGGTAAAGGGACACTGAGCTACTTCCTGTCTTATGATAAATTAAGTGAAGTTGATAGTATTTTCAAACCCTCTAAGCTGAAGTTTTAATGCACACAGAACTCGTAGCTTGCGTTATGTATTAGTGAAAGTGACCAAGTTTGATTTTCTTTGCGGAAACTATTTTTGAATGTCCAGGTATCTCCTATTTATTTTGGCAAAAAGTGCAGTTAATCTGTGGGAGTTTTATACTGAGAATAACACTTACTGGAAATCAGTGTCAACTCCAAGAATCTCTCAACTTGTTCTGCCATCCCGGTTTTTACCGGCAGAAAAAAAAAGTCTCATGTCATGGTAGAGTGTGTTCCAAATTCTTGTATCTTTCTGGATATCTCGCTAGGAAAATCTTGTCTTGTAGTGAAATGTTGAGTGGGTAAATCTGTAGTAGTGAAAATCCAGAGATAGCTCTTTGCTGAAACAGGTCCAGTCATTAGATGTGAATTGCACAATATGACTAAGCTGGATGATCTCTGAAGAGGACCTGTTTCAGCTATGCTGACTATTTAGGACAGTAAGACCGCTAACTTGAGTATTATCCTAACAACTCTTGTTGTTTCTTTCCCAAAATGAAAGTAAAATCAGATGTTAATGCAAAGTGTTTCTGCAAGCCTTATTGCAAGGACAGGACTTTTAATATGGATGATTAAGCAAAATGTCTTATGGGGTGCGGTGTGCTTAAGCTGTTCTCAGGAGGAGATGTGGTCCATTGTGCTTTGTAAAAGCTGAAAACTCTGAACATTTTTTTTATTATTCTCTGCAATATGGAGCATTTAAACTACCTCATTTTCCCCTATAATCTTTGCTCTACTGACTTAATAAAATATTTGCAACAAACAAGAAGTGTGGACGAATTGAATGCTCAGGAATTGCCTTCCCTAGTGCTCATAAAAATAAATATGTATAAAACAGTCCATAATGCAAAACTGCATGTTTTCGTGTCAGCCATCATCTACATCTTTTCCTTCTGTATGCCCGTGGGCTTGAAGGGTACAGATTTTGATTCCTGATCAAAGCAGTAATGTATGGAGATGACAAGGCTCATCAGTCCAGTGCTGCTGATAGTCTCCTTGTCAGCAGCACTCTTTCCTCAGAGCTAGTTTCTGACTTACTGCCAGGAGGAAGGAGCTAATTGGCTCTCTTGGCTTTGGTCTTGGTCAGGGTGGTTGCTAGCTCTCCTCTGAGAAGCCTTACTGCTCATGTTGCGTGAAGCGAAAGCATTGGAGGATCCTAAAAAAGTTTGATACCTGCCCTATGTCACTTCATGCACCAGACAGATGAGATGAGCCGGATCAGTTAGTGTTTCTAGAAGCATAAGAGAAAAAGAGATTTGAGATTATTTCCTTTTGTTTTCGTGTGTTTAGATGTACTGTTCATTTGTAATCCAATTTCTTTTCTAAAGTGTCTAAGCCTCATTTCCCCATCATGGCAGCCTCAGCAATCCTACTTACTTACACTGTCGGGGTCTTATGAACATTAGCATTGATAACGCACCGTGTGATTCGTTGATGATCACAGATGTGTATTTTTGTGTCAAATACCATTAGCTTGGACCTTTTCTTAAATAATGTTTCTCAGTCTATGAGCAGTGGTGATGGGGCTTCACACAAACACAATTTCCATCTATAGATCATCTGCCAGATGCCACAGCGATTCTTAATGTAAAGCTAATGACTTTTTCAAATGAATTTAAACAGCCTAACAATGAGATGTAACGGAGAAAATTAAGGATGCCATCATGTTCAGAGGCTAAATGCATGTGGGATGTCTAATAGGATATATAAATGCATTGTTAATCTCAAATTGCACATTGAGATCCAAACTACAACCCCAAATTTTATTCAAATAGCTAACAACAGAGACGTGGAGGTGTGCTTCCATCCTTAACAGAAATAGAGTAAGTTCTTGTCTAGATCAGCTGAATATGTTTATTTTTGGGTATTGCTTGATCATAGTTTTGGTTAGATTACTTATATGAACTGAAAATGAAGTGATGTTTTCTAGTTGTGAGTGTGACAAAGGTCATTACCCAGAGCTGTTCCATTATTGGTGGCTTTCCATATTTTCTTGGGCTTATTTATTTAGAGAAGGCAATCTTCAACTTGCATAGGCTCGAGGGCTAGGCAGCAGTGTAATTGTTCCCTGTGGGAGATCTTCACATGAGAGTGGACAAGAGGGAATTTTAAAGCGTGCTATCAGGAAAAGTGACATTTTGGTAGGGCTACTCCATCAATATTGCTACAAGTAGCAAATGATCTCTGATGGAATGGTTGCAAACAAAAAGTGCTATTTTCGTGTCAGCGCTAGGAGTTAACTTTGGAACCTAATTTGCCAAAACTGATGACATTCCTCTCTCTAGAAGCTGTTTGTTCGTTCGTTCTGTGACCTAAACTTACAAGTGTATGTGAAATAGGTATTACAATATTTCATATTACCATAGATTTAAGAACTAATGCATCACTTTGACGTAATGTTTTTCCCATTACCTATAACAGTGCCAAGTCTTACTTTCTATCTTGCATCAGATAAGACGGCAGTGAAACTCTGGGACCTCAAAATAGGATTTTAGATAAGCTGGATGTGCCCCATGCAAATTGGCACAGAAAGCCATGTGTGTTTGTTCTGAAGGCATTCATTGATTGCAAGCAAAGACTTTGATTCAGAAGTACGTTGGAGTTATTTTTTTAAGGCTGTTCTTCTAGTTGTATTTTATTACTTTTTAAAAAATATTTTAGTGCTTATTATTTAATTGGATAGAAAGAGAGAGTGACTTCTTGATAGAATCTTTTTCTCCCCTCTGTTCTAGGTTGGCTTTGTTTATTTGTCTCTTTGTTTCAAATTGTTTGCCATAATTTAATATTAGGTTCAGTGCTGTTGTTCAACTTCTGTTCAGTTCATTGTGAGCATGTGTGCAACCTACATGAGACTTACTTTGACAGCGGTAGGAGTAAAGGAGATATTAAAGACTTTCAGCATTTTCCTAGCAGCTGCTATAACGGAGTATGGCTTCTGCTCTAAAATCCTCCTGCTTCAAGATGACCCTGGCCCTGCAAATGTTTTCATAGTTAGACATTCCTGTTAGGTAAAAACATTCTTACCTCTCCAGAGTAATGTTTCAGGTATCAGTTTGTGTAGTTTTCTAAGCTGGCTAAGCTTTTTTTTCTTTTTCCCCTAATGAGGAAGGAAACTTGGTTAAAGTGACTTGCCAGAATTTGTCCATAATCAAATTATTCCATGTAACTGAATCTAAATCTGGAGTGAGGGTGTCTCTGCTGCCAATGGTGAGGTGTTTGTTGGCAGAGGTGGGCTGTTTAAAAGCGATGGTTTGTTTGACCTTTGATACGCAGTATGTGATTTGTTGGTGTAAACTCTACGATGTAAAGCATCCCAGCCTTGTGGGAACCATTTAGGTTCTTGCTAAGATGGCAGGGAGTGAACTGGGGCGTTCAAGGTTTACTTGCAGAATTTGCAGAAGGTCCGAAGCTTTTGGCAGTGGGTGATGATGAAGGGCTGGAGGGGTCTCTGCAGAATCCTTTCACTGGATTAATATGTGGTGCAATCATTGAGATGTGGGGGTGTAGAAGTGCTAGGGCTTAATGCTAATTCCCATTAACTCCTTCCTAGGATAAATATTAGCCTACTAAACCTCCCAAATCTGCACCCTGAATGCAAGTGTACACGTGTATATACACTCACATTCAGCATTCCTTGGACTTAAGGGAAACTATTGGTGCAGGCAGATCCTGTCCTGCATCTCCTGTGTTGCAAAGAACAGAAATTAAGATATCCCAGAGGCATGCAGAGCTGTGGGTGTTCTTTGTTTCAGTGCTTGAGAAATTGCCAAGAACTGGGAGCTGAGCTCTTAAGAACTCCAGCCCTCAGAAACCAAGGCAAAGGCTGATCCCTTCCTTTCTCAAGTGTGCTGCTACTGTCCCAGAATGACCTTTGGGCTTCCTGACATGCCACAGCATTCCCTCTGCCCTGTCAAGGTGACAGCATCATTACTTCCAACAAATTCACTTCCCGTAAGGCATTCAAAAGATATACAGTTCATTCAAATGTACCAGATTTAAATGTATCTTAATTTATGACTGTGTTCTAATCACCAGAAGATGATGAATGTAATTAAAGATAATGAATGGCCCCATTAGTCTTTTTGCTTGCTGTGATAATTTCTTTAGACAGACACTTCCTTTGTCTCTGTGTGGTGTGAAAAGATGTTGAGGAGAAGGAAACTTCTGTTGCAGCTGCTTTTCACCCTGAAGTTTAAGAATTGTATTTAATAGGAAGAATGAGAGTGATTAAAGAAGTTGAACCAGTTTTTTATGCTGAAAGGTACACAAGTACTTGCTGAAGATGGAGGTGGGATGAATTGGCCATACCTATCAAAGCTTACTTGTCCTGCACTGAAATCTTGGTATACTTTCACCCTTCCCACACACTTACAAGCAAGATATATATACATGCTACTTGCCTCTTTCATGCTGATGAGGTGAAAGCAAAATAAAAAGCCTGGTGTTTTGTTGAGAAATGGTAAGCACAGGCGTGAAGCTGAAGCTTTTTGTTGGAGGGATTTGTTGAGCACTGAATTGGAAGTTGTCTCCCAGGGTGGTGTGGTCTGCAGGCTTTGTGATATTGCTATTTGTCAAGATTGATGTTTATTAGTGAGAACCTGGAGTTGCACCGCTCCAAGAAATGCAGTTAACTCATTCTCAGGGCCTAAAGGCACATTTGAGGATGGCAGAAAATCTCAATTCCCCTCACTGAATGTAGTTTCCAACACAGTCAGGCTTTGCATCCACCTAGTATCAGTTTTCCTAGCTCACCAAGCAGGCAATGGGGAGCTGTCATTTTTGCCTTGGAATACTTGTATGAGACCATTTTGAAGCCTTGAGGGAGGATTTCCATCTTCTGTACTTTCCCCACAGTGTTTTCATGGAATTGTAGAATCCTTAAGGTTGGAAAAGACCACTCACTGAGATCACTGAGTCCAGTCGTTCACTTGTACCCGCTATGACCACTAACCTTGTCCCTCAGTGCTTGAACACCTCCAGGGACAGTGACTCCACTACTTCCCTGGGCTGCCTGTGCCACTGCCTGCCCAGGCTGCTCCTCCTAGTTCTCATCAGGCTCCTAAAATCCATTTACTGGGCTGTAGCCCTCTTCCAAAACACAATCATGAGAGAGAGAAATTGTTGCCCTCAAAGTATGCCTGAGGCCAAAGTCATTCTGTACCAAATGAGGACCACTCCAGGCCAGAGTGCAGGGGATGCTGCTAATCTCCCCCTCTTTTGACGCTATCCCTTCTGGGCTGTGCTCAGCAGATATTTATGGCTTAAACCTGTCAGCTGTGGTGATCTGATCCTTCAAATCTCTTTCTAGGCCCAGTAGGAAAATTTAATATTGCTGGATGAAGGGATGTTCAAATTCGTCAAGCTCAGATATCAGATGTTCCGTGAAACCCAGAAATTCAGCAATGTGACTCCTGGCTTTTCATTTTATAATTTCTTATTGTTAATGCACGTGCAAAAGTCTGCATAACATCATAAAAATATGCAGGGAATATTTGTTCTTATGCTTCTGCTAAATTGTACACCAAAGTACTGTTAACAGCAAGGGAGCAGAATTTAATGCATCTGTGACAGAGTGTAAAATGTTAGTGTACCAACTCTGCATCAGTGGGAACTGCAGAATCGTTTGAGTTGGAAGGGACACTTAAAGGCCATCTGGTGCAACTCCCTGATGTGAACAGGGACACCCACAGCTCCATCAGTTGCTCAGAGCCCCATTCAGCCTGACTTAAAGCCTCCCCAGGGATGAGGTACCCACCACATCTCCAGGCAAAGGGGTGGAATGCTCCATCTGCGGCTCTGAAGACAGCTACAGGTGTGTGAGCCTGGGGAGAAGATGTAGATGGACAGTAGGAAGAGGTGTAGCAGTAATATAGCAGCTTAATGAATAGTGATCTGTGATGTCACCTCTGTGGCTGCTACCTGTGAAAGCTATCTTGAGCTTGTCTTCTACAGAGTTTGTTCTATAGGTTCTGATGCTTCTAAGGCGGAGGGATCTTAACTAATCCTTGAGTTTTAAAGGGTCAGAAGTCTCTGTGAAATTGTTCTTTGCTGAATAATTTCACTACAAAATGAAGGGAGCTTTTGTCACGCAGCAGAACATTTGCTTTCTATCAGTAAAAAGGAAAAAAGGCCATTTGTGAAGCAATGTGGTGGTGGTTTTGTTTAAAAAATTATCTGTACTTAGGGAAAAAAAATGAAAGCTTTAATTTCTTCTGAAAGGGCAAGAACCATGAGAGTGCTTTCACCAGGAGTGACAGCCTGGGGAATGGGCAGAGCTGTCGGCTGAAGTCAGACCCAGCACTGTCCTCCTGCAGGAGGTGTGGGGCCTGGCAGCCCGCTGCCCCTTCCGCAGCCTCACTGCTGACAGCTGATTAATGCCTCACTGCAGAGTGACAGTTCTGCTCTGCACCTTCATCCATCATCCCTGCGCTGTTTCCTAGGGGCCTTGGGACCCTGGCACATTGTCACATAAACTCGAGGGGACTTGCTGTTCCTCTGGTTGTCTGTCTGAATAAATGTGCTGTTTTTTGTTTTTTTTTTTTTTATTTCATTTTATTTTAGAAGTTGCAAGAAGAGAAGCAAGGGAAGGGCTGGAAAATGGCTGGGAAACAGTTCCTTCCTCGGGAAAGGGGAATTGGTACAATTCAGGAAGTTGGCAAATGTGCTTGTAGAAGCTTGTCCCTCTCACATTGCTAACATTTAGGTTAGATGTTAGGGAGGAGCCCTTTACCCAAGGGGTGGTGAGGCCCTGGCAGTGCTGCCTGGAGAGCTGTGGATGCCCCAATCCCTGGGGGCATTTTAGGCCAGGCTGGGTGGGGCCTGGGCAGCCTGAGTTGGTGGGGGACAGTGAACCTACAGCATGGGATGGGACTGAGAGGGCTTTGAGGTCTCTTCCAACACAACCGTTCTGTAATTATTCATGTGCTGCCCCAGTGCTGCCTCATCTGCCTGCCTGAGCTGGGGATGATCTGACGCTAAGGTCTGGCATCTGTTGGTTCCTGTTTTTAAAACCAAAAGGAGCTCCCCTGATACCCTTTGCTGCAATGTCACGTTGCAATTTCACATGGAATTGCTCTTCTTGCCTAATGAGATAGCGAGATGAAATCAAGTCGAGAGGCATTTATCTTTCTGCCTTTCGGGCAGAGACATGCAGCTGCTTCTTGGGTTGCTTTTGTTCTGAACCAGCAAGGGCTGCTTGAAGGAGAGAAGAAGCACATTTCCAGGAGTCCTATGCCTGCTCCAAGCAAGAGCTGCCCGGGTGACAGTTCCCCAGGGGCTGGGGGGAGGTAGAGGTGACTCATTCTCAGTGCCAGTTCTCCCTTGCTAACAGGATCAACCCGAGCACAGCATGAGTTTGTACTGTGTATTAGCACGGAGCCTGGGGAGCAGCCCCTTACCCCCTGTACCAGTAAGGAGCTGCTCCTGCTCACCTTGCAGCCTGCTGGCACCCTCAGCGTGTAGCTGAGGTGAAGGAACCAAAAGCCATAGGTCTCTGCAGCGGGAATACACCAATCCCTTTCCAATATCTCATAAATAATTAAATTTTCTCTGATCTTCAGACTGCAGCTCTCACACACACGGTTCAGTTTGTTAAGTGGGAAGCAGTGTGTATGCACAGGCAGGTGAAGACCATCCCTGTGTTATGCTCCAGTCACCAGTTTGGTTGCCTGGGAGGGTTTTCAGACCTGAGATTTGCCCAGGAGTGGTGCTGGAAGAACAGGAAACAGTCTCTAATGTTCTGAGGTTCAGCTGGTGGTGCATGTAGCTCTCCCCCTGTCGGAGTGGCTAGAGAGGGGCAGTTCAGTGAGTTTGGTAGGCTCACAGCAAGCATTTCCAGCCAAACTCCAGCTGCCACAACAGAGCTTTGACTTCTGCTGTGGCTGGCTCACTTGAATTCTGTGTTGTAAAGCCTGAAGTGAGCCAGTGCAGATCTGTCACATCTGTCACTTTGCATCCCGGGCAGGGACGCAGTGTTACCTGGAGCTTTCCTTCTTCCCTGGGGTGGCTGCTGACAGACTCCAGTGAGGAAGAGAGGTGTTTTGAGACTTCCCTGGTCTGTGACAGTTCTGGGAAACCCCAAGGAGATCTGCGTGTCTGCAATATACAGGGCGTAGAAATTAGAAGACGGAGCAGATTGCTGCTGCTTCACCATCAGCAAATGTTGAATGTAGAAGTGATACTTTTAGTGTACATAGAGCATCCCTTCCTGTTTCCAGCCAGCTTTCCTGCACTGCTGGTCTGCTCAGTTTCCTGTTGATCTGACAGGTGGTACCAGGGTGTGTATTAGGAAAGACTTAATCTCAGAAAGACAGTTAATGTATTGGAACAGGCTGTACAGGGGCGTGCTGGAGTCACCATCTCTGGGAATGTTCAAGAACCATGGAGATATGGCACTGAGGGACACAGTTAGTGGGCACAATATAGATCAGCTGATGGTTGGACTAGATGATCTTAGTGGTCTTTTCCAACGTTAATGATTCTATGATACTAGGTTGAGCTGTATCTTTTCCGCAGTGTGGATTTTTTGCTGTCTGACTGCTGCTGGCTGTGAGCTTCTAAGCTGGCTGTTCCATTTCCAGACTGAAGAACTGCACCAACCTATAGTTCTTAGCCAAGGGGAGCCCTGAGTGCAATCCCAGCACTGCTTCCAGTTGTCCTGAGTCATCCATTTCAATGTGGGAAGCACATCCAAAAACAAGCATTGGGTGGGAGAGTTTCCCTGCCAGGATAGCAGCTGGAAGAAATCCCATCTTCTCAGTGGGCAGGCTTGCTTTGGGGCACCTCCAGTATGTTCCTGGTGTTTCATTAGCTGAAGTGTCAACAAAGCTGCAGGCAGCAGCTGGAGGAGATAGAAATAATTCAATTCTTTCATTAAAAAAAAAAAAAAACTTTTGTCCTTTTCTCAGCCAGTGCCCTACATACTCTTTTTGCTTTAATAACAGGGGTGACATTTTGAGGCCTTTGGAACTCATCCAGTCTCTGCCTTCAGTTTTATACTTCAGTTATTTCCAGAAAATAAGAGGCCCAGGTCGCCATCTCTAGGCAATGACACCCGCATGCCAAGCAGAGCTGGGGTTTTCCATCTCAATTTAGAAACAAATCCAGGAGCATAGATGTTCATGGTGGGTTATCAGGACTCCTTGACTTGTTTTTAAGAAGATGCAGAAGCGTTCTCCTCTCTGATGCCTAATATTTCATGTGTGTGTTATTGTGGGGTTTCCTGGAGCTGTTGCACATGCCCTGCCTCTCTGTTCAAAGGAAGCAGGCAAACATTTCCTATGTGCAGGGGAGGAAAAGTGGTGCTGAGTGCTCTGAGAAATCCCTCTTCCTTTGTAAGGAAGCTCACTCTTATCCCGTGTCTCTTTGATCAGATAGGGAGCTGACATTGTTGCTGAGCTTGTTTCTGCTGTCATTTCTGTTTGTGTTTTGAATTTGGAGGGCAAATTGGATTTAAATCAACCATGGTCACAAGTAATCAAAACTAATGAGCAGGTTCCTATCTGTATTAAAGTAGGTAAATAATTTGATAATTTTCAAAACCCTTTGCCAATAAGTCACTTTCCATTTGTCCAGCCAGGGATGATATTGCAAATCTAAACAAAAAAATACCAGAATGTGTGTGTGTGAGAACACTGGGACTCGCATGTTGCCTGCTCATGGTCCTAGTGTCAGACTCTCCTGGTTTATTTTCAGGTCTGGATTTTTGGGTCTCTTGCTATCCCTAACTAGATTTTGTCTGAGTGTAACCTGTGCAGTTTTGGCATCCATGTGCTTGTTTGCTAGCACCGCTGCTGAAAGATAATGAGGTGGGAGCACTGTTACACAGAGCCTCAGTGGGAAAAATACCGTACTTAAATGAAAAGTTGAGAGTGTTATCACCATTTAGAAAATACTTGAGGGAGTGATAGCTTATGCTGTTCTGTCACTAAAACAAAAGCTGTATTTCAAAAGCTTTTCCCCCCCCCAAAGATATTTTGCAGATATTACTCGTGGAAGAGAGCTGAACAGAACAGCTGCCATGGAAAGGGGTGGGAGCAGGTGACAGGAATACAGATTTCAGTGGGATGTGCTCAGGGAGAGAGGTAGCAAAGTAATTTGTAGAGACATCCTGGAGAGAGTTAATAAGCATATAGAAGCCTCTTCTTGCTGCAGAAATAAATCCTCACAAGGCAACGTGAGGGGCACAGAAATTCTTTCTGGGCAGGGGATATTGGAGGATGCTTTGGCATGGCTTGGCTTTGCCAGGTTCATCCCTCCCTCCTGCGGGGTTTGGGTTTATTAGCTCACTGCAGCAGGTAGCTGTCTGCTTTCTACTCCTGGCCCTCTGCGGAGGGATAGTGTGGGACTTGGAGGAAGGATAAGCCTCAGGATGAGCTCAAGCTGCAGGACAAGAGCAGGGCTCAAACTTTGCAACTTTTATTCCATGGTTTCTATGTTGCAGAACACAGCATTTCTGAGAAAGAGCCTGAAAAAAACCTGCAGGTTTATCTCTCACAGGTCTGTGAGATGGACTTAATTCCAGGTCAGGCTCTACTTCTGCTTAGCTTCAGTTTGCCTCTGAATTACTTCTTGCCATCCTTACAGGAGAGATTTCCAAGCACTGTGTGTGCGTGCTGAGATGACTAATATGCAACACATCATGTCTGCCGTGGGCTGATTTGGGTGGATGGGAAAAACCTGCTCTGGTTTAAACTGAGCACCTCAGGATGGGATGCTAGGGGTGGAGAGAAGCTGCTCTGCAGCCCTGATGGCAGGGGCCAATGCACCTGGAGTGAAGGGGTAGAGAGTTGCTCCATGCTTTGGCAGAGTCAAGAATGCAAAACTGGAGCAAAGGAGGGCAAAGAGAGTGGGAATACCTGCTTCAGCAAAGCTTTAAAGAGAAATAGTCCCCAGCAGTGTAATAGCTGAATGTGAAGGAGATAGGTGTTTCTCCTTTGCAGGCTTGCTGCTGAATGCTGTGTTCCAGCTTCCTCTTTTTTCCAGATGTTTTGATAAGTAATGGTGTATGTGATTAATTAAAAATAACGAATCTAGAAGCCTGAGTTGCCACCCCTTTTTGTTATGCTCATTCTGGTGAGCAAACGAGGCCAACTGAATGGTTGAATTAGATGGAAAAGGTGGAAAGTGCTTTGTGATGTTTGAAGCCACACTTTTACAGCTGCAATGTAAAACATTCCCATTCCTTTTCTTCCCCCAAGGACATTCCTGCTGTGCAGTAAATGAGGGTAATGTTACAGATCTTCAAAATACTCCCAGCCTTATGCTAGGTAAAAGACAGTTTAAATGTCTGTTGAAGACAACTTAAAATATATGTCAGTTTTTATTTATCGCAGAAGATCTCTAATCCATCTCTATTTGTTATATCTGACATAAAGTGAAGGTAGGCCTTTGCTGTGCAAGTGAAAATTAACCCTTGACTTGACAGCCATGTCCATGCTGCCTTCTTCTCAAAGGTGGCAGGAGCTCAGGTACAAAGAAGCACACAAAAAAGCAAGACCAGCCATTTCGTTTTTCCCCAGGGAATCCCTTTTCCTGACATTTCTACCCCCCTTCAGCTGGCTGAAGCCTTCCCTAACTCTGGAGTTTTTCTCTCTGTGCTGGATACAGAGATCTGTCTCTTCCTTCAATCTTTTCTCCCAGTGCTGCTCCTCTGAACTTTAAAATGTGCTTCCCTCTTAAACTCTGTTGTTTTTAAATTTAATCATGAAGGGGAGGAGAAGGGGCAAGAGAGTGAAAAACGTGTTAAATGAAGAAGAAAATCAATTTTGCGTTTGCCACATCTCAGCAAACATTTACCCAGCCCTGCCCCTCCCCTGCCTGTCAGTGCTAGGCACCGTGCTGTAATCCTTTCTGCATCTCTTCAGGCTGCTCGCAGCAGGAACGTGTTGCTTCTTGGTTCTCCTGACCTCTAAGCACGGACTGATGTCCTTGAGGTATGAGCAATTTAAAAGCTCTTCTCTCTGCACTTTACAGAAGCCCAGCATGATTTGCTATCAGATGCCAGCACTTGGTGACTGATATCTATCCTCACTATTGTCATTGATTGACACTATCAGTGTTAACTGTGCTGCTGACCAACCTGATTGGTTTAGGTGAAGTGAGGTAGTGGGGAGCAGGAGTGTTGCTACCTGGCCAGTTCAGGAAGAAAAGTTCAAAAACAAACAAAAAGCCCAACCAGAACAGGCTTTTAGAAGATATTTCGTTTAAAAACTTTGTGTTTTTGAAGAAAATGAGGTTTTTTAGCAAACAGAACGAGTTCAATGAGAAGTGTTGACAATTAGAAAATGTCTCTGTTCCATTCTAATAATAGAAGAATATATATACACACACACACTGATTCTTCCTCCAAATCCAACATGAATGAAATATTCATCCTACATGCCTAGAGCAGCAAGAGATACAGCCTCAGATGCCATTGTTTCTGATATCAGCTTAATTTGACTTGTCTGCATTATCAAGAGCTATTCATGAGTGTATTACAAGGCTTGAAATTACTTTGCAAGCCCCAGTTTCCAACAAAGTGCCCAAAGCACAAAGGATACCCTTTTATATTTTGTCTTTCTCTGCCAAACCTTGCTTCCAAAGAACCAGGGTACTTGTACAGTTCCTGCTGGTGTTTCTGTTTGTAGCTGGGTAGTTTGGCTGATTCGCAGCTGTAAACAAGGCTATGAGAAAAACTTCATCAAGATGTCTTGGTTCAAAGCCATCTTCTCAATAGAGGCTGATTGTTGAATTTGGGCCCAGTGCCCAGAGGAGACAATCTTACATAAGTAAATATCATATCTGCTTTTCATCAGGGCAGAATGGACACTGGATGCAAAACTCAACTTTAAGGACTTCATTTGTTGATAGCATGAGTAAAACTTTGGTGGGACATAGGAATGGGCTGAGCTGTCCGAGGACTTTGTAACACAGTCCTACAGAAAGGTTTGAAATGGGTTCTGTCTAAACTTTTGAGATCCAGAGGGAGAAATCTTGGGCACCGTAAAGGTGTTGACCAAGATGAATTCTTTTGTTCTTCCTTCTCTCCTGGAGAGAAGGCCTCGTCTTCAGTGTTTTTAATGTTGGAAGGTTCTGAAATTCCTCACTTTGACTGCACTTTGATTGCCTTAGTTTAGAAAGACATTTCTCTTGTCTCCTCCTTGTAACTTAGAGAAAGCCTTACACTTGTGTGCTGTGTTAGGTAAGCAGAAAAAGCAAGATTTTTGTGTGTAATATTTTGTACATGGGGGAATGTCAAAGGATGTTTGACGTGGTGGCAAACCAAGGCCTTTGTGTCCTCTGGTGTCCTTGATCTGCAGTAGGGACAGTTCTGGTTGTGCTTGGAGGCAGTGGCAGATGGGGAAGGCTTGTTGGATGCTGATGGCTTTGCAACATTTGATACCACCGAGCTCAAAACTGGTTAGGCTACCTCACCCCGAGTACCATGGATATTTACCCCCAACTCTTAAGCATCCGTGTTTCATTTATCTGAATTTTTCTTTCTTCAGCAATTGGATATTATTTCTATGACTTTTGATTCTGGGGTTTCTCACTCCAGATCTAATTTATCGGTGTATTTAACGAAATGAAATGGACTATGGTCCTGTGTTCCCCTTGCTAATATACATGCTGTTAGGTGATTATTTCATGAGATGCTGCTTAGCAGATGACTGATGAACAGCTTCTTCTCCATAAAGCATTCACAGCTGAGACACTGATCTGAGGTTTTCTCAATATAAAATAGCCACCTATAGAAATATTCAGAAATGCCACAGAGGGAAGGGGAGGACTAACGCGTGGGCTTATTTTGCACTGGATTATTGTTGGCACTGCAGTTTTTAATGTCATCTGTCCTGCCTGTATCTAGTATTCCCTCAGGATGTTGTTGCTCCATCCCTGGAGGCTTTAAAGTAAAGGGTGGATGTTGTGCTGAGTTATGTGGCCTAGACTGGGTCACAGGCATGGGTTGATGACTGGACCAGATGATCTTAGTGGTCTTTCCAGCCTTTCTGATTCTAGGATTCCATTTCCTTCAGATTAGCATGGCTACTAATGAGCCATCTGGGATGGGGAAGGTATCCCTACCCTGCTCTGCTTTCCCAATGCTGCTTTCCGTATCAGCTAGTTATACAGCCCATCTGCCAACAAGTGCCTTTTTTGTTTCTGGTAATACTGCCAGGCAATTATTTGGACAACGTCTGCTGCAAGAAAAACTTTAAGAGGATATTTGCAAAATGGCCTTTTCAGGCTCTTGAGAATCCAAAATGAAGTCCTAGCTCTAAGGACTACTTCAATTTATTCAAGGATGAGAAATAACCGCTCCAACTGTTGTTTCCAATTCAAAGGTCAGACTTCAAATACCAAGTCCTTGCAACAGACATCTCACTAACAAGCTACGAGGCTGTCTTTATTCTTAGAATAAGTCAACAAACAGCTCAGCATTGCATGTCTGAGAGGATGACATTCCGTGCACAGACATTTTCTGAAGTGGAAAAATGTTTTGCCTTCAAAATTGTTTGATTTATTCAGTTCTTTCATGTGTGATAAATAATCACATAAATACAGTGGTTCTAAAGGATGAAATATTAAAATTTTTTTGAGTATCATCAGTGATCATGAGGAGAAATCCTCACTGTGGAGGAGCAAGTAATGTGCAGATCACCATCTGTCTGGTGATGTACGTATTAGAAGCTCACGTGTGGGCTGTGGTGGACCAGGATGTCTCAGGAGCAGATGCAAAAAGAGCACATCTTCCACAAACAACAGAAAATGAATTCATTAAAAGTGTGGTAACACAAATTCTTTCTTTGCTTGAGAATTTCCTCTACAAAGCTTTCCTACTTACTGGTTATATCTTACTGCTCTCCCATTTTGGAACTGCACAGTTTGTGGACGCAGCTCTCTGTTTTGATATGGCATCCCATCATATTTGTGGTATAGCCCCAGCTCACAGAGCATTGCTCTGATTGAACTACTTAACCCTGTAAGAAAGTTAGGTGAAACTACTGAACGTTTTTGCAAGTGACCTTTATTCTTTTTTTTTCTTTCTTTTTTTTTTTTTGAAAGATTTAACATTTATTTGCATATTTACAATACTGAAATCCCTATTTTTTATTAATGATTTGATTCTGTGGTTGATATATATTATATGTGTCTGATATCTTCTGTTATTCTTCCAAGTACTTCCATATAAGCTTCTTTAAGGTAATACATCTGAGTTGCATTACATGAGAATAATTTGGAGATTGTATCGATGAAAACAGACTTGTAAAAGGGTAATGATCTCTTGCTGCTACATGAATACAAAGTATTTATCAGAAATGGGTAACAAAGAGAACTGAAAGAGCCATATAACGCAGGGTCACTGAGAAAGAAGGATCAGCGTTCTCATAAAATTGCTTGTGTTTGTAAGGGGAACATGAGTGCAACCCGAGATGCTCTGCTGCACTGAGCATTTGTGAGACTGAAGGAGCTATCTGTCTATTGCTTATCCATCAAAATCTGACCATGCTTCAAGGTGAATGTTGACAGGCATTGGTGGTAGGAGAGATCATAATCAGAGAAAGGTTTAGGTTGGAAAGGACTTAAAGATCATTTAGTCCCAACCCCTGCTGTAGGCTGGCTGCCTCCGCACCAGCTCAGGTTGCCCAGGGGCCCATTCAACCCAGCCTTGAGTGCCTCCAGGAATGGGGCAACCACAGCTATCTGAGCAGCAGTGTCAGCACTGCACCACCTCTGAGTAAAGAATTTCTTCTTAACATCTAACCTAAGCCTGCCCTCTTTTTTTTTTTTTTTTTTTTTTTTTTTTTTTTTTTTTTTTTTTTAGCTTGAAATCATTCCTGCTTGTCCTGTCTCTATCAGACTGTAAAAACTCAGTCCTCCTGCTTGTTAGCTCCCCTCGAAGTACTGGAAGGCTGGAATTATGTCTCATTGGAGCCTTCTAATCTCCAAGCTAAACAAGGTTTTCTTCATAGGAGAGATGCTCAAGCCCTTTGATCCTCTTCATGACACTTCTCTGGACCTGTTCTAACAGCTCTGCATCCCTCTTGTCCTGGGGATAAGAGATAGTATTGGTCTCTGCTTTCATGGTAATCTGGGGCTGGAGTGGAATGTCATCACAGTGTTTGTGCTTTTAATTTATCTTGTGACAAGTAAAAAGTGGTGGAAATCCCACAAATGCATGCAGGCTTTAGTTAACAGGGTCCTTGTCAGAGTGAATTTCTTGTTCCCACTCGACTGTCTCTTACAGAGCTATACTCTCTCTGCCAAGCTTTCCTGCAAGGGTCCCAGGCAGGAGATGCTGTATGAGACAGGCAGGAGTAAGGGGAGGTCAGTGCTTTGGGGGAGCTCAGTGTAGCACTGACAGCTTTGGATGTGTCTGACAGTTTTTTGGTGCATGGTTTGGAACTAGATGATCTTTGGGGGCCCTTCCAACCCAGTGTATTCAGTGATTCCTCCAGTGATCTCCATCAGTGGCTGATCCTGCACTGCTGCAGCAGCATTAGCTCCCTTTTGTTGTTTTGGAAGCCGTGTCTCAGCTCTCTTGCCAAACATCTGTCATCTTTGGAACATTAATAACTGTAATAACAAGCAGGGATGAAACAGAGTTACTAGATTGGCAGACTTTTAAAGATAATTCAATGCTGTATAATGACTTTTAAAATTAATTTATAAATATTTAAAGCTATGAATATTTCAGTCTTTTCAATTCATTTTGTTAACTATTTAGCTTTAAAGTGCGTATCGCACTCTCTCTCTCCCCTGTTGAAATTACAGTTTTATTGCATTTTGAAAGCCACAAGCTGCAGCTACAACAGCAGCTTATGACCAAAGAGCATGTTTAACAGGTCTTTCTAAGAAAGAAGGGAGACTGTTAGCTGCATTCATTCTGCGTGCTGAGTTCCTTGCGCCCACGACCTGGATAATGATTCCAGTCACACAGGCACTTGCTGCTCTCGTGTGCTCTTGCAAACCAAGTCTTGGCATGTGCACATCGAATGGCTTAAAATAATGCACATTCAGGAAAAAGCACTGCTGCCTCCTTGCTGGAATCCTCACCTTGCTCATGGCCAGACGCAGTGACAGCACTTCTTTGCAAGCAGTCAGGGCATTGGGGATTTAATGAAATTTAATTAACATCTTGGTGATAAATTGACAGTATTGCACACTGGTCCTTCAGAATACCTTAATGACTCTTTTATTAGAAGGATAAGTAGGTCCTTTGTAATTATCAATCTCTTGGAGCAGACTGGCACTTTGCTGTAGTCTTGTGCAGCATCCAAAGGGAGAGTGTCCAAGTGCACCGTGACAATCTTGGGGACAGACAGTCTGTTTGGAGCACTGTTGACTTCATAAGGACGGCAAAGTAGTGCTGAGCAAGGGGAAGCTGAATCGCAGAAGCTATTGGAAATATTTTCAGTATTTCATTTAAGGATATGCATACTGCCCCTAAGAGGAAAACAGATGGAAACCTAGGGAAGCTACTGGACAGCCATGTGGACACAAGATGCTTTATTTCTCTCCAGTGAATGATGGAGGAAGACTAGAGCAAATAAAGCCCTAATACAGCTTCTGTTAGGTGCCTGAAACTGAGTAGGAAGAGAATAAATTGTGTTTTCCTTTTCTGTATTCCCAATGCTTCATGGTCCTGCCTTGAACAGAATTCTATGAGAGCTGTTCTGGAGGACAAAGATACTGTGCACCCTGAACACCCTTGAGGCTTACATGTCTCACGCTGGGCACCCAAACTAAGTGTGTAGTGGAGGGTAATATTTCTGATATCACAGGCTGCTGGAGAGATGAATTCATTAATTTTTATGAAGCGTCCAAACTGCATGGTAGGAGAGTTCTGCAGAAATGCTAATGAGAACATTTCTGATGGCTTTGTCTGGGGCCAGGCTGTGGGTGGCGAACAAAAACTGTCGGTCACATAACAATTGTCTCTTCAAGGAGAAGATAAAGATTATGTTAAACAATGATTTTCTTGCTAATGAGAGTTGCCCTTGTGTACCTGAAGCAAACACTGCAGTCAGTATTCTCCTTCTGCACCTTGCTTTGCTATGGGTTCTGTAGTAAGGATTACCTCCTGTGCCTTGCATTCCTGCCCTACAGAAAGGGGATCACCTTTACAGCTGGCTGGAACTGCCCTTCATTGTGCTTCCAACCAGAAAAAGCTGCTTTCTTGAAATCAGACATTCTCCAGGAATCCTGCAATTGCAGGGACCATTCATCAAAAGCAGCTGAGTTCTGGCACTCCTTGTACAGCAGATCCTCTGCGGGGTGGATGACCTGAGAAGCTAGATGCTTCATTTATAACGTGAAATAATCACATGGCATTGCAGCTTTAACTATACAATCTTCACCTGCTTCCACCCCCTGGTGTGTTCTTGGGTGTTTGCCTGGATGGGAAGGGTTGGTGCCCAAAGTACTGCGTTGCTTTGGGGAGAAGGAGAATAGAAAGAGGGGGTTGGGGGGTGGGGGAGGGTGCCTGCCCTCGTGCTCCTGTGCCCTGCTGAGCTCTCCTTTGTGCCCCTGCCAGCTCCATGCAGAGCTTAGTGGAGCTTTTCCAGGTTCAGCAGTCTCCTTGCTCCTGTGTACAGGTGACCTTGGGACTCAACCCAGACCCAGGCACTGCTGTTTGTGTCACTGCAGGGATTCCCTTCTCCCACAGTATGTGCTGGTTGCTGCAGGGCACTTTCTGCAGAGTGACAGGAATCTTGCTCGCTTCTGTTGTGCGGTATCAGGCAGACGCTTTATGCTGAACATCTGCAGATTTTTTCTTTTATCTTCCCTTTTGCTCTCAGTTCTTTCCAAATGCATTTTTCTTTGTCAGATGTGGCTTTACATCGCTATTATCTGTGCTCTGATGTGTCATACAATGGTGTTGCTCTTCGATGATGGGTGTTGTTTCTCATCTCCTGCCCAAGCTGCCCTGCCTGTCCTCCTGGGTTCACTTGTCACTGCTCTGGAAGCCCCATGGTGCAGTACCGACCTGGTTGGATTTGATGGGTATTCTTGATCTCCTTCTCTTTTTCCCAAACAAGCTTTGTTTGGCTTCTTTGGTTCCATCTCACTTCTTATTTGTACTGGTCTTCAAGCTCTCTGGGAGGCTTTTGACAGTACCACCTGTGGTGTCTTCTTGTGATGAGGGCCTGGAGCAAGAATAGGCACTTCCCAAATCTGGTCCCTGTTTCACCCTGCTGAGGATGAGCAAGTCAACCAGGCAGTTCTCCTCATGTCCGTAGGCTGTGACTCCCAGGAGCATAGCTGAGACTCCTCCAGCTGTGCCAGAGTTCAAGGAGGTAAAACAGCAAATGCATGAAGAATCATAGAGGTCTTTTCCAACCTTAATGACTCTAAGATCACTTAGTTCAACCCCAGCCCATTCATACATGCTTACTAACAATGTCCCTCAGTTCTTGAACTGGGAGATGCCGGGGACAGTAACTCCACCACCTCTCTGTGCTGCCTGTGCCAGTGCACAACCACTCTTTCTGAAGAGCTTGTAGGGAGGGAAGATGTGTTTATCTTTCAATCAGGAAAAATACTGTACTTCAAAGCTGATGTCGGGTTTCATCCCAAGTCTCTTAAAGCCCCTGCATGCTTCTGAGCTGTCTTCAGCAGTGACTCAGCCAGCCCAACTCTCCTTTTCTCTTCCCCTTTATTTTAGCAGTGCTGTGGCCTTTCCTATATCATCTGAGTGCGTGTCTCATTGCTGAAGCACTCCCTCGTGAAGAACTCTCCCTGATAAGCCAGGTACTCAGCAGGGAAAGCAATGATCATGAAATAAAATCAGAGTAAGCAAGCTTGCCACCTCCTTGTGCATATTTCTCCTGACTCAGCGCTGTACAGGGGTTCCTGGCAGGAGCATCTCCCTGGCACCAAGGTGACAGAGGCCTTGGAGGAGAGCAGAAGCATTGCCCTGCCCAGGAAGGTTGAGAATCCTCTGCATTTTACATGTGAAAGAAGATCCTTTTCAAGTTCTTTCCTTCGGGATTTAAATCCCCACCCCAGGGGCTGCGAGTTGCTCAGAAGGCAGACAGATGAGTGAAGTAAAGAGACTTCAAAGGCTTTGTGTCCTGCTTTGGGGAGCTCCAGGCTCCCTCTCCAGCTCCCAGCAATTGGAGCTGCCTGCCTGAACTTCACTCTCTAATCTCAAGTCCTGTGCGAAGTAGGGCAGAGCATAACGAGTAAATAAAAACAGCTTTCTGCCACGGGCAGAAGATCTTTGGTTGTTTGGAAACCGCCTTGTCACCATCACCACACAACTCCGAGGGCAGCGAGCTTGGCGCAGCTCAACTTTGTTCCCCCTGTGTTGTTCCACTATGTTCTGTTCACTAACCAGGCTGCTGGAAGCTGATAATAATAAAAACGCCTTCTGTTCCAGCAACTTGTTGTTTATCCATTCCCTGTGGTGCCGAACGTCTCACCCACACTTCTGAGCACCAGGCGGGTTTTGATACCTACTTACATATGTGTATTCAGCCGGCAGCGTTGCGAGGGAGCTTAATGCCAGACATATCCCCTAAATATGACAGGAAATCATGTCCATGTTTGCAATGAGCATTTATTTTTTCTTGGTAACATAACAGGATCGGGGTTTTAAATAAAAGAAAACTGATTATTTGTGGACAGAGACGATGTTCTTTGGAACTGTTTGTCCGCTGGGTGTTTGTTATCATAATTAAATTTATTGTTCTGGTTAAACAAAAGTAAGCTTTTCCCCAAAATTAATTAGTCTTCATAATTAGAAATTGTTTTTCAAGAATACATTCAATTTATATGCTAGAAATTACCTAGATTATGTTTTGCTGACAGCCATCAGCGTTGGCCATGCATGCCTAATGTTCCGAGATGTATTAATTACCTTGCTTAACTAGCTTGCTCAAATACATTAATAACTCCCTGCCTTGGAGAACTGCTGCCTGCTGAAAGTTCTTTATTGAGATAAGATTTCTCACAGTGTGAAGTTCCTGCTTAGGTGATGTTCGTGTTCAGACAGAAGTAACAGAAATCAATGTGAAGGAAAGCTAGTAAGGCTGGCAGCCCTTCCAGCTGAACCTGGGATGGGTGGGTAGCTGAAGACTAATGGAGTGAATCACCTTTCTCAGATTAAACTGAAGGGTGCTAAAAGCAAATGTTTCTCCTCAAAAATGCACAAGGTAATGCCATGTCCTATCGCTTTTCCCTGCAGCTCTTGCTTTTCCATTTGTCTGCTTTCAACCAAGATAAAGTGGATGCTCCATCCCTGGAGACACCGAAAGTCAGGCTGGCTGGGGCTCTGAGCCCTGATGGAGCTGTAGGTGTCCCTGTTCATTGCAGGGGTTTGGGTCAGGTGACCTTTAAGGGTCCTTTCCAACTCAAATGGTTTTATGATTCTATAAGTAACTGTGGCTTCTCTTATTCCCAGGTTTTCTACCCCACTTTGTCCCAGCACAGCCTGTACCCCTCAGTTCTTCTAAACTTCAAACTTGTGCCCCCTTACTTCCCTTACATAATCATTGAGCAGATGGGCAGCAGCAAGGCAGTGGAACAGACATAAGTCTCATGTCAAACAAAAACAACTGGGGGGAATGGGGCTGTAGTTGAGCTTTGGTCTCATTGGGTTTTACTTCTAGTCTATCAACTGCATGTTTCTTTGTTGTTTTTCTAGTTTGGAAAGGTGTGTTGCATCATAGTGCTGAAAGTATTATTCAGATCCTGAAGCAATCTTGCAAAGCTACTCTATTCCTACATAAACAAGAAAGGATTCCCATCTGCCTTCAAGACACTGCATCTAGTTTCCAGTTTCAAGGTTTTTCCTCTTGCTGCTCTATTTCTTCTGGGGTCACTTCTTCACATTAATAACCACTTTGTTGGCTTGTGTCTAATCAGAAAAAAATAAATAAATCTGTATGTAAGATATTCATTAACATCTCTCCTTCTTTCTATTTAGTTTGGGAAGAAAGCAGTAGCTTTGGTGAGCTTAACAATCTCCAGTTAAGCTTGTTCATCCCTATCTAGTAAAGTACTTTGGCTGCAATTTTCCACAAAAAGAGGTTAAGTTCCCCAAATCCTTCTGAAAGACATTCAGCCTTGTGAGTAGTCTAGCCTTAAGTACCTGATTTACTGGATTAAAATAAACTTCAGCATGTGCTTATATACCTGGAGAGCTGATACTACAATTACCCCTGGCTGTAAAAAAGAAACTGCTAAAGAGTCATTGATGGCAGGTTGGAAGTCACTGGTTGGTTGGTTGGTTGGGGTTTTTTTTTTGTTGTTTGTTTGTTTTTAAACAAGCATTTTACCTTAAAAGAAAAAAAAACATATTACCCAGACAGTCAACTGTGTGTAACTCTTGAGTAAAGGCACTATGAATATATGTGCTGCGTATTACTGAAGCCAAGGTAGGCACAGCAGGATGTTGGATTCCCTGATGAAGCAACTTGTTCTTAAGGTCCTCATTCCTCCCCATTTATTTTAATTGATCCCAGCCTGTGCTGAGTTATTTTAATGGTCTCATTATTCTGAAGTTCTAATAACCAACTTTTAAAAGGAACATATTTCACAAAGACAACTTCAGTAAGTAAGATCAAAGCTTTTTGGGACTGATGGGGTTGGTTTTGTCCTCTGCAAACAGAGACATATGCCTGACGCATTTTCCAAGACTGGGGATTAAGGGAAGTCAGTATTAATACTAGAAGTAGGGAAGAAGGCTTGGCCATCCAGTAGCTTGCTTTGCAGGTGTCACAAACACGGCACTGCTTAACGTGGGGGCTGAGGTCTGGGAAAAGCACAGGTAGAAATGCAATTCCTATCTTAAAGATCTCAAAGAGAAGAGTATGGTCTCCCCTCTGTCTGTGTTGAACACCTCGCCTTGACGAGCAATGCAGTAGTATAAAAATGTGAAACAGCGCTGCCCAGACGGTGATAATCTCAGCTCCCAGTTTTATTTCAGCAGTGCCCGTGAATGGCAAAGAACAGTGCAAGGGCAGAAGAGAACGGCCTCTGTGGTCAGGAGCGTGCTGTAGTGACAGCTGGAAGGACAAGGAGAAGGAGAAACAACATCCCTGTTTTTCTAAGCAATAGAAAGTGTATTGGTGTGTGGGAGCTCCTGGGAGCATGATACAGTTTGTGGTCAGGCATTGGAGAGGAACACTTACAAACAGCCCTGCAGTGCTGCCCATGCTTTTGGAGCCTGCATGGAAGAACTCGTTTTGTTTTTCTGCAAAGGAGGAGTCACAGGACAGCCAAGTGAATTTGTTCTTTGCCAGGATGTTTGTTTGTAATCTGTTCTCCAAATAGAATCATTACTTGCAAATGTGACTCTGACAGTGACATTTCTGCAGGAAGGGGTTGTTTCGCATGGGCTGGTGTAAAGTTCTAGGACTGGCACAAAAGTTATCTAAGAAAAGGGGAATTTAAAATAACATCCAGACATTGCGTTATTTGTACCTTTTCCCAATTGAGAAACTGTCTGTATTTCTGTGGCATCTGATACTGATAAGCAAAGAAATTAATGGGATATCAGAAATGGGACTTGGGATCTAATCCTGGGTGGAACCGCCACTGTTCCAAATTCTTTCTTTGTATCTATCCCAGAGACTTGGTGTTATGGAAAGGAGAAGAGAGAGGTATCTTTATACATTCTTCCTTGTTCACAATTTATTTTAATTTTTGACCAGTCTTCTCATTGTAGCCTAATGTTTATAGCTTTACAGCTCAGGCACTCCAAGGTGTTACTCTTGGAGTGTTCACCTGGATCTGTGGCCACTCAGTCCATGCTAGAAATTAAGTTCATGAGGTCTTTTGCCATCTGTAATATGAGGGTGATGTTAGTTATGCAGAGTACCCACCAAGGGAACTGGAGGAGGTCTGCTGGTTAATTTTTGTAAATAGCTCTGAGGCTATAAAACACCCTGTAAGCGATAAATACCTGTATTTTTAACATGGCATTTTGGATGGCCCAGGCAGTTCTCTACTGAGAGGTCCGGCAATGTCAGCCATCAATTTAACAGCATAAATCTATCAGGACAGTAATACATTAGCTTCTAGCGATGCGATGTCCTCCCATTGCAGTTACTTTGACAAATCACTCAGCTCAGAGGCACTGCATCAAACAGTATTTCTCTGATGGGGAAAATGGGATACTTCATAAATGCTGTGCGTGGAGCTGGAGCCCTTGGCTCGGGGAAGGACGGTGTGCTGTGGGGGAGGGGAGCTGGCACCCAGTGTGGGCAAGTGATGGTCTGTCTGAGATCACCCCCCTGGCTGCAGAGGAGTGTCTGCCAGAGGATGCATGACATAAAGGCTCAGTAAGACATGGCGCAGCTCTTATCCTACTGCTGGAATTTTGTATATGAAAGTCTTTCACCTTTGTTTAATTAATTAGTAGTTCTTGCAGGGAGCAAACCTCCCGAGAAATAGAACAAAGTTTGTTTTTGCAGTCATTGTCTATTAAAAATTTTGGTCAAAACTATTTAGATGCACAGAAGCTTTTTTTTTTTTTTTTTTTTTTTTTTTTTTTTTTTTTTTTTTTTGAGGGAAAAGCCATTCCCCAGTTTTCCTCAATCTCTCAGAGTAACAGGGAGATTAGAATTCAGAATGATAAAAAAAAAATAGAGTTAAAATTATAATAATTAACTCCGACATTACATGTAATATCAAGAGAAAACTTTCTTATTACGTGTGTTGTCTTTAATTATAATTTAAAGGTTTGAGAAGGAGAAATTAATTATAGTTTTTATCCTGAGCTTAACAAAACTCAAAACATAAAGCTGATAGAGGATGCTCTGGAGAACATCTTATCCACCATTCAATTTAAACGTCATTTAAGAGTCTGGCCTCCTGACGAGTTGCTTAGATTTCCAAATCATGATATTCCCTTGTCATTAAAAACACAGCTGGAGACCGGCTTCCAGACCTAATGCAAATGATAATATCTTTTAGTAACCCAAAATAAAAATGCTTGGGTCATGATGCCTGGCATTTTGTGGTAACCTTTCCCTGAGAGCCTTCAAACATCAGTATATCTCTCTTGGCTGTCGGTGTTACTGTGACATGGATGTCAAAATAGCACACTGGGACATGGTCTTAAGCTAATTTGTCATTACTGGGTTCAGGAGCAGCCTGTAGTCTTTGCGGAAGTATTATGTTACCCTTATCATGGTGCTGCTGACCCTTTGAACCACTCCAGCAAAAAAAAGTGAGTTTGCCTTTTTTTTTTTCTTATCTCTTACCATGGGAAGCTGAGCTCCTCTTGGGGTGTGGGGCACTGATGACTCCAGAGGTGGCTCTGGAGACGCTCCCTAGAAAAGCCATGGTAGGGATGGTGCCATCAGGAATAGTTCTTAGGACACACGGAGTGTCATTGTGGCATCATAGAATCATTCAGATTGGAAAAGACCTCTTAGATTATTGGATCCAACCATCAACTCATTCCCACCATGCCCACTAACCGTGTCCCTCAGTGCCGCATCCCCACAGTTCTTAAACATATCCCGGGATGGTGACTCCCCCACCTCACTGTGCAGCTGTGCCAGTGCACCATCACTCTTTCTGAGAAGAAATATTTCCTAATATCCAACCTCCCCTAGTGCAGCTTGAGGCCATTCCCTCCTGTTCTGTCACTCTTACTTGAAAGAAGAGGCCGATCCCCACCTTGCTACAACCTCTTTTCATTCAGTCTGTCATAGAGAGTTGTGTCTCTCTGAGCTGAGCAGCAGCCGGGTACAGCCATTGTAGCAGGAACAGCAGCTCCAGCCTAGTGTGCAGCTATAGCCTCCTGCAGTTCTCTTTGCCATGAGGAACTGCAGAAAACTCTCTCCACTGTGCAGATCCCAATGAGAAACTCGCAGATCTAACCCTGTGTTTATGGTGTATACGCTATTGCTCCTTTAGTAAATAGAAACTGCTTTCAATAATTACTCCTTATCAATAAGCTTAGATACGTTTTACAAGTCATAATATCCGTTGAACGCCTAATTAAATGAATTAGAGTTTTTGTGTTGTTGCTGCCAATTGCAAGTGATCGTCAGAACATTCGCGAAGTCATTAATTATAACTTATCTCTGTCTATTTGTGTAATGGCTAAGCGTTGTGGCACTGAAGAGCAAACTATTATAATCAAATAAAGATGGCATAATCACATTCCCTTTACCACTGTGGAATTAATAAGGGTTATACAAGTCCAGGTTTACAATTAAATGAAGCTGGAGAAGATTCCTTGAGCCCAAGAGAGTGTTGTTTTGGATTTGAGGAAGAAAACATTTGTCCTGTGGGTCTCCCTTTACAAAACATACATTGTTCTAGCAGAAAATAAATGTGCTGTGTTCTGCAGCAGTTTAAGATGAACGACAGGGATAGCACCCTTGGAGGAGTGATCTGTCGATCTTGGAAAGATGAATATTTATTTTCAGGTTGAGGGAGGCTTATAATGCCAGATCTTTTCAAGTGTTCTAATTTCAAGCAGGTAATTAGTTATTTTAAGTGAACTTCAGAGATGAATTTCAGGGGATAAGATTTCCTCTCAGTCCAAGCGTGTTTTCTCAGTGATGGAAGAGGCCATGACACAGAGTGCACATTCCCACTGGCAGCCCTCTGTGATGCTAAACCATTCATGGGGCCCTCCTGTGTGTGATGGATACTTCCATGATACACAAATCTTTACTGGGGTGCACACTTCTTGCTGTAATCAGACATCCCAACCTTCAGCAAGGAATTGAGGGAGTTTAGCAATGTATTTTTTTTTAATAAAAGAAGGTATGCAGCGTCTCCAGACATTAATAAAAACAGAGGCTCTGCAGAGCCATTTGGAAGCAGCACTGGTCTGAGCTCCAAATACCATGTCAAATTTCAGCTGCATTTTATGGCTTTTGGGGAGTCTTTCAGCAATGCTATTATGTGTGGTTTTATGAATTTCTTCCATCTAAATGACAGGCATTTTGATAGAGGAAATGCCTGCTGCCTTCTGCAATGTACTTTATCACCTGAACATGCATCATTTAAGTCCGGGCCTCCTTTACTTCGATTATTTTTCCAGTTATATCTCAAGTTCAGAAAGTTAGTAGAGGTATTGAGTGCTGCTGACACATCGTGTGCTGGGGCTCAGCTGCTCTTAGGCAGGACCAGTTTGTCCTGGTCACCGAAGGAAAACATCGTTGGCCTTTCAGTTATCTCTTTGGCAGAATCTGTGTCATTTCCAGATACTTCTACATGTATTACATTTAAATTATACCCTTCTCATGGGGCTCACCCTAAACTCCAGATAGAATAGGCTAAGATGAGTGCTGTCTGTTGGTGCTGAAGCATGGGTGTGTGTGATGCAGTTGTCCCAGTGTGGGAGGCACCTCTGTTCTCACACGGTGTACACACACCCTAAAGCACCTCATAGAGAAATTTTCCTCACATACAGATGAAAAAAGGCACCTCTGGTATTTAAGATTGCTATCGAGCACAGGATTCCAGCACTTCACTCCAACAGGGCGTTGCCATCTCAAGTTAATCTCCTTCAACACAGCCGACGCTCAATGCTTTGTAGCTGCCAGCAGCAGGAAAGGTGCAGCCGTCTCATGCTGCCAGCTTTCTGCTCATGAACTGCAATGCAATCTGTTTGAGGAGAAATACAGGTTTTGTGGTTTGATCTTTGGCATTATTACAGTGAAGGAAACAAGGAAATGATTCTGTGAACGTCACAAGCCCTGGAGAAGAGTGTTCAGGCTGTAATTAATTCAGGTAGTCCGTAAAGATATTATTTTTGATTAATGATAGAAAAGCTGATGTAAGCCAAGTTCTTCCTGTGCCACATCCAGTGTAGAGCTGTGCTACGTTGGTGTGCATTGCCACACCACTGTACCTGCTGCAGATCTTCTCTTGTTTTTTTTTGTAGTAGATAAAGTTTGTATCCATTGGAAAGTCCGTTTTCATTAACGTTTTTGATATGCAAACGCTTGGCACTGCCATGCAGCCCAAGGGCTTGATGTCTCAGAGTGATTTGCTTCTCTTTGATTCTGGAAATACTTAAGCCAGGTCCCTCACTGTGAATCTCCTGGGTACTCTCTTAATTTCCATTGTGCCTGGGGTCAGTTTGTGATCTGAGTCAGTCTGTCTGGTTTTCTGTCCAGACCTCAAAGAGTGGGACTTGCATCTGTCATGCATCACCTCTGTTCCCTGCAGCTCTCTCCGCTTGATTTTTACAGGTGTTTTTACAAAATGAGGAGGGTTACATCTACTTGCATTTGCAAGAGATGTTCTGCCATGCCCTGTGACATCAGAAAACAGGGCATCAGGATAGGAACTTGGAAAAGGAGATCTGTGTCTTGACTAGGGAAAGAACTAATTCAGCTGCCAGCCCAAATGGAGCTGAGTTTGACTGCTTCTGCAGAACAGAGCAAGGAAACATGAGGATATGTTAACCGAGACCCGGGTGAATACTTGAGGATGCTCTTTGTTTTTGTTTTTCTCTCTTCTTAAGACGCTGGGTGAGATTTATTGGTACAAGAGTCAGTGGCTTACTTAAATTAAGAATCAAATAATCACGGGGAAGTTTGTTATTTAGATGGTCATTTAATATTTATGAACAAAAATTGCCTGTAAATTAAGAGCTTAATCATCCAAGAAACACCAGCAGCAAATTTCTCCCAAATACATACACAAGGAGATTCCTGATATTACCCTAGAGCTGGCTTTAGCCCATCTTGTTGTAAAAAAAGAAAAAAGAAAAAAAAAAGAAAAAAGAAAAACAAAAGAATACTTGCAAATCTCCTATAAAGCAATAAATGACAATTCAATTATGAAATGCCCAAAGAGAACAGAGACACAAACCCGGAGGAAATGCCTGGACAGAGACTTGGCGTGGCTTCCCTCCAGAACGCTAACAGATCCCAGGACTGGGTTGTGCCACCATGGCAACCTGCTCTCAGAGAAACCTCAGCCATCCTCAGAGAAATCAGAATCTTCAGAGTTGCTGCCATGGAATAGATTGAGTAAAATATTCAGAGTACCAACCTTAATGTACTTCTGTGTAGACAGCAAGAGCTGGGAATTCTGCAACAGGCATTGTATGACTGTTATTTAAAGAGGAATGTATGTATGGACATTGACCTATTTTTCCTCTCATAATTTCACTGAGGATTACAGGTTTATGATTCTTTTGTCTCCTCTTAGGCCTTCTCACTTCACACTTGCAGCAGTGTGTGGAATCGGCTCCCTGATTTACAGCTGCTTGGCTGCCTGGAGCTGTTTGCACAGCATTCTTTGTGGGTCCTGGCTCTAGCCCCACTGTTCCCAGACATTCCAGTCCTTTAACCAGAGCCTGCCCGCAGGTCAGAAACTACGTCTGGAGGTTGCAATTATGTCAAAGGCTAGAGCCAAAACAAGCATGCTGGGATGCCACAGGTCCTCTAAACAAGTGCATTTTCCCATCTGCAGCCCCATCAGTGCATTACTTTATGGCTATCTTCCTAAACTGGGGATTAGGGAAGTCTTTTGTAGCCATAGGCAAGGTGGAGTTCACTCACCTTTTGTGCCCACTCTTCTTTGAGTGAAACTCCAAACCTGCATTTTGTGAAGGAAAGGATGAAAATGGCATGAAAGGTGAAAGAAGAAATTTTCAGGGTGAAAACTTCAATTTCAATGAAATTATAGCAGTAGCCCTAGAAAAATGTGAGGGTGGGTTGGCAGTAAGTTTGGAGGCAGTCCATTTGCTGATTAAATTTGATTTTATTCATATAGCCATGCTAAACCCCAATTATCGTTATTCAAGAAAAGCACCTGGATTAATCAGCCCTGCCACATCCATCTTTTTTCTAATACCTATTCCAAATTTATCTGACTGCCTGTGACTCCTACAGAGGAAAATTTCACCAATTGATTTAAAACACTGATTGCTTTTAAAGCCCTCATATTTCCATGCTGCAGGTAGGAAGGGAGAAAATCAGACATCCCCATTTTTTTCCTACCCAGTGAGTGAGTTTGTCTTGAGCTGTTGAAAAGAAAAGAAACTGAGAAGTAATGGCCTTAAGTTCTGCCAGGGGAGGTTCAGGTTGGATATTAGGAAATACTACTTCTCAGAAAGAGTGGTGGTGCAGTGGCACAGCTGCCCAGGGAGGTGGTAGAGTCGCTGTCCCTGGAGGTGTTCAAGAACTGTGGAGATGTGGCACTGAGGGACGTGGTCAGTTAGCATGGTGTGATGGGTTGATGGTTGGACCCAATAATCTTAGATGTTTTTTCCAATCTGAATGATTCTGTGATTCTCTGACTGCCAGCGTTAGCCAGATGGGCCCAGGGATGCAGGCAAAGAAACGCCCAGATGAGCACTCCAGTTCTTTCTGGCCACTGATTCAATCTAATAGCCCACAGATTCTCAGGCTATTTCCTGCTGGCGGTGGTGCCACTGAGAAGGACTGACTTTGGCACTGAAACCAAATAAATTTTTCTTTTATAGTTTCCTTCAGCAAGTGAGATTGCAGAGCTCTGTAGGTGGACTAACACGTTTTATACCTGTTAAAATTGGAGATGTAGAGATGTTCAAGCTAGAAATGCTGTTCTAAGAGGCCGATCTCAACTTTTTCCTATCTCAGAGGTCTGCGAGACTCCCCAAAGGAAGTTTCTTCTCCATTTTTGATCTTTGGCCTGACTGTAGCTAATAAGCTGTGATTAAAGGACACAAGACTGTCTGCTTGCTTTATTTAAACAATTCAAACTTTCTGCTTTTCATGTGCAGAACAGTTATAGTCCTCTAGCCCTCTATTGTCCCCCAAAACATTTTCATCCCTTGGCTCCAATGGATCACTTTCCAACTTTTAGACTCAACGTTCTGAAGTCTTCCCTGCATTTAAAAGTCATGCAGTAAGATTTCAAAATTTAATAACACATTTTTACAGAGAGGAAAAACATTTGAAGAAAAGCACAGGAAGTTATGCACAGATCAGAATTTCTGAAACATTATGCAAGTTCATAAAGCCTTTTCAATACAAAATGAGCTTCTGAGAGGGACAGCATGAACACTTCCTGAAGTCAGGAAAATCACTGTGCAAGTCAGCTGAGCACAGTGCAGTGCTTTCTGTTAATGCAAATGCTAGCAGCCCTCTTCTCAGAGGCCCTGCCTTTACCAGCACTAGTTGTATCTTTGCTGGATTTCCCCCACCTGCATCTGAAGACGTGTCTGTCTTCTGTTCCCTTCATGGTTTTGTGAGCATCAAAACTGGGATGGATTTTCCTTCTTTCTTACTTCACTGTTGCCGACTCTGTGGGGTTTCTGATCTCTTCCCAAGTGACCTTGCTTGTTTTGCAGCTTTTGTCCAAGCTAGATTCTCATTGAACCTCAGTATATTATAAAATCATAGAATACCTCAAGTTTGGAAGGGACCACTAATGATCATTAAGTCCAACTCCTGTTATTTCCTAGAGGGGAGGTAACCCATCAAGAAGAAAATTTTTAGGACTTACTCCTCCTTGCTCTTTCCTTTTTCAATCTGCTCCTGGCAGATGTTCAGAATAATTTGGCTTTCCCCATCTACCCTGGAAAGATTTTTCTTTTCTCTCTGTCACTCACATACAAAGTTCTAATATTTTGCCTGATGGCTGTGCAAAGGAATTGGAGGTGATATCGTCTATAGGACTGAAGACTTGTGATAGTGGGGAGTTAGATAAGGTTTGGTGCTATTTGTCATTATGCCTTGTTTATATCCAGATAGGACTTTATAGCAAAATAGTGCATTGGCTATGAGAAAAGGATGTGGTCAACCGATGAGGTAATCTTGACCTAAAGCACTGAGGAGCATGGTTAGTGGGCACAGCAGGGATGGGTTAATGGTTGGACTAGATGGTCTTGTTGATCTTTCCTAACCTTAATGATTCTATGATTGAGAACAAAAGTACAAGAAAACTCAGGAGCTAATGTGAATATCATCCAAAATATTTGGGAGGTGAATGTGTTTGAATCCTACTGGAGAACAGCCTGCAAATGCTAATGCTGCTAATTAGTTATGATGCCATTATAAATACAAGAGCCAACGGAATCTTTGTGGCAGAGAAACTACACAATGAACTTAGTACCTGTCTCTAAGAGCACACTAATATTTATAAAGATATTTGTAGTTGTTCATTAGTGATAATTAATTGGTTTAAAAACCAAGACAGCTTTATGGTAGCCATTAACATGGCCCAGAATGCACCCTTCAAGTAAGCTGACAGGGCAGACTGCCTGGGTAGCAGGCACATTTGCTATTAGTCTGTGCAACAGTGATTTTCTGGCTGAACTGAAGTTTGAACACTGACGTTTCTCCTCAATCCATGTATGTTTGTTTGTTTTGCTGTAAAATAGGCTCTTTTCTCATTGTCTGTGGGACAGTGGGGCATTATTTTGGACAGGTAAGAGATTGTGTGCATGGCTCAGCTTTCATTCAAAGCAGTGTGCTTACCCAGAAACGCAACCCATGATACATGGAATAAATTACTATGCTAGAACCTCCCCTCTGCCCCCCTTTTGATCTTTAACAGGTGGGGAGCTGCAGCAGCCGAACAGCTGGCTCCTCATCACCTGGGTCCAAAAGCTGCCCACGTGCTTGGCAGTGAATTAGCTGCTAATAATGGATAGTTGGGCTCTTCTGGAGTGAAACATTTACAAGAAGCAACACGCTGCCAAGTTTAAAGCCTGGGAACACAAGGCAATTTCAAACCTGTCATTTCCTCTCAGAAAGGGGATTATTGCTTTGTTATCAGCAAAGATACTGTGTTATGTAGCTTTCCTGCCCTTGAATTATCTAGGTTATATGGGATGGCTGCAGGTTACATTGGAAAATACATCTTCTGGCTCTGCGTGATTATGCAGTGTGTATGTATCTATGTAAACCTCTAATATGGAATTCACTGCTCAAGTGCATACACAATATGGTTGCACAGACCACATACGTGTAGGTGGTAGTGCTTAGAAACCTGCCAATTGCCTCAGACAGCTGCTGTAACAAAGATTTATGGCTGGCTCAGCTCCTACTGTTTTCAGCATTCGAGGTGCTTTTCTGTCATGGGTCTGTGCAATCAGTGCAGCACCTGAGGCACTGTTTGAAGGTAAAGTTGGCAAAGATCTTGCCTTGTTCTTGGAGCCATGTGTCTTTGGCTTGTATAGCTGACCTCCACTGCTTTATCCAGAAAGATGTTTGCATCAGGTGGCTCTTGATGCTCCAAGCATACATACTGGAGCCTGAAGTAGTGTAGTCATGAGGTGTACTGCAGAAAAGTAAGCAGTGCAGCTGGGATGGACCAAGCTCTTGCAAAGGCTTGTAGTCCTGAACCAGAAAGGGTGTCTTAGCCATGCTCTGGCTTTTCAGTAAGGCCATGCTCCCATCTCTGCTTAAAGAGCAGAAATCAGTGGACAAATTCATAGTAAGCCAAAGATTTGTAGAAGAAACCTTCTGCAGTCATGAGCCTTGTTTTGTTTCCAGCATGACACCAAAGCATATAGTGCTGATAACATACACCAATATTTCATTCCTATCTGGTATTTAACAATGCAAGAATTCTCAAGGTGTTCTCCAGTCTTGTCTTTTGCATACGTATTTTTTCTGCTCTACAGTCTTTCAGTTATTCTGGCCTGAAAAATCACATTATTCAGAATGTGCATATTTCTTAAGGAACATTTTTAACCTAAATATAAGTTGTTCCATTGCATCTCCTCAAGAACTGCAAATATGTACCCAAAGCCAGTATCCTGTATTTTTCACACACAAGTTGGCATCATGACCTATAGAGAAGCAGCATCGAGCCTTGCTTGAGATACAGAGAAATCCCATCATTTTGTGCACTGAAATAGATGTGTGATATATCTACACATGTATAGTATATGTCTATACATAAGGCACTTAGCTTATGTATGTCAGCTAAAATAATGTATTTGACTAATTAGATCATATGCAAAGTATTGGGAGATTATTAACTTAGATAGTTTCTCGTGGTTAACACTCAGGTGCATTTACTGCATTTACCTTTACAGGGCACTGCCTGCTCAATAACAAGGTGACGTACAGCAGAATTGCTTTTGATTTACAGCAGCAACAGTGTGCTGATTGACACAGAGGAACTGAGACAGCCGCTCTGGTTCTGCCATGGGATTTAATGCATTTCTTTTAACTGTTTCCTTCCAAGCACAAAGCATCTGCATCAGTCACCAAGAATCAGTGTGTTTTAAAAGGAATGGCTGTAAGTTATGGGAAATTTCAGTTCCTCGCTGCATGGAAACCAGAGGGTAGGATAGGATTCACTGTTAAAGATTTTCCTTTAGGAAGCATTTAATCACTAAATCTGTAAACTTCAGTGCTGCTTATTCTTAAGCCAGGAAGGAAAAAATACAGTTTCTCCTGTCAACACCTCGGATAAAAAATGATGAAACAAGCATCTGTGGCAGGTTAATTGTTCCTTGGATATTTGCTAGCCCTGTGCAGAGTGGGTGTGAATATTAACTGGGGCAGGTGGCATGCTGAGTGCTCCAGGAGGTTGTACTGGCCAGACACACATGGTCCCCAGAAGGCTCCTGCCCAGACAGAGAGCACTTAGCAAAGTCAGCCTGACCTTCCCCAAGTGGTGCCTGGATCAGTATACACAGCATCCAGGAGTGTGCACAGCAGGCAGCATAGCACACTGCAGCTGAGGGAGGAGAGAGAGCTGTTTGTGGTGAGGCTCATCACTATAAAATGGCACAAAAATATTTAGTAGTAGGTGGCTCCATCTCCCACTTCAATATCCAGCTCACCACCACGTACACACAGCTTCTCTTTCTCTCAAGGACTGATGTTTGTGTTAAAACGAATAGTTGGTGTACTGACATTAGGATTCACCTGTAGTTGGCTGCGGGAGGATGGATTTACATCCAGAAATCATTCGGATTACAGAGCATCAATGCAAAAATTGCATTTCTATGACTGCCACTAAGAATTGCGGGGCTTTGTTTCCTCTCCACACTTCATTCTGCTCAGATCTCCAGCCCGCAGAGTGTGCGTGCAGCTAGGATGTGGGCAAGGTACTCTGAATGAAGTGACAGAGGAATGAGGGTGACCAGAGGCTTTCCACCTGGCTCCTGAGAAACGTGCTCAGTGGCTGACTTGCCTGACCCCATGTTGGAGCTGTATAATTCTCCAGAGATTGTCAGCACGAGCAGCACTGGGTGAAGTCAGGGTGCTTGATCTGGTCCAGGAACCAGCACCCCTCTGTTGTTAGCAGCTGGGCTGGTGTCAGTGTGCTGCACAGTCTGGTGTGGGTCTGGGGAGCCCACCCCATGGTGCGTCTGATTAGCCATGACTTCTGTAGTGATGTGTTATCATTGCTTTGCACCCTGGATTGTTCCTTCTTATACATAGTTCCTACTTTCTTTGCTTCCAGTTTGCAGTCCCCAGGGATAAATGCAGCAAAGTGCACTTTGCTGCTGTGAATCCAGCTAATGTGGGGCAGATCTGGAAGGCCAGGTCCCAAACTGAAGTTTGAATCTTGGTCCTGGGGTAGCCCTGCCCTGGCTGTGCTCCATGTGGAACTGGCAGAGCTGAGTGTGATAGCACCTCCCGCAAAGCACTGGGTGTTCCTTTGCAGTTGTTTTCTTTTTCCTTCTCCTCCTATGCTATTTTTGCAGCAGTTTGAACCAGTGGTTAATTCACTTCTTTTCACTTTTTGCTTCTAATAACAGTTCTCTCTCATCTCACTGCTTTGGCTGATCATTTTTCCTCCTGTTTTGTTAGATGTCTGGCTTCTCATGTTCTCCTTTCTTCTTCCCATGCATTCAGCCTTGCAAACTCCTCCCCACAGATGCTTTCACGTATTCATGTCTTTGGGTGTCTGCAGAGGCAAGGGGAGATCCCCATCTGCACTGGGGCTTGAATTCAGGTCACCTGAGTGAACCATAGTTTCCTTTCTTTCAAGCTGTTAGAGGCAGTCCCTTATGTTGTCTTTGAGCTCCAGCCTTCCTTCTCACCTGTGGAACCTGCTCTTTTGCTGGGGTGCCTGAGTCCTATCATAACATCATAGAATCATTAGGGTTGGAAAGGCCAATAAGATAATCTAGTCCTACCACCAACCCGTGCCTATGACTGCTCTAGAACACATCCCTCAGTGCTACATCTATCCTTTTCTTGGAAATCTCCAGCAACAGTGACTCTGCCACCTCCCAGGACAGCCTGTGCCAGCCCACGAGTCCCTGAGTGACTCCTGGGTGTAATGACGTCCAATTTCCTACAGGCTGGTTTGCCATGGTTGGCTGACTCTTATCTCTGAGGGAAAAGAAAATGCTTTTTGTGTTGTTGGAGTTTCACATGGCTCTGTGTGTCTTGAAGCAGTGGGTGGCTGTGAGGCTCCAAACCAGAGGGTGGGCAGAGGGAAGAGGAAAAGGTACAAATGAGGATGTTGCTGGGTGACTCTGCCTACCTCTGGAATTTCAGCTCCCGTCCTCACCAGCTCACTCATGCATGCATGTATTTTGGGTTCTCTACAAGTGGGAGTAGTCTGGTCAAATTTTCCTTTTGCATTTTCAATTTGCTTCTCTCCACCCCCACCATGCAGGAGAGGAGAGCAGCATGCCTGGCAAAGATTTGCCAGATATGTCACCTCCTGCAGGTAAAATGTAACAAAGGCCTGTTTAGTTATTCCTGTGCTGTTCAACAGAGAGCCTCTTTCAGAGGCTGCTTAAATTCTGCAGCTTTTCTTGTTCATGGCGTTACTGGGTCAGCCTTCAGCGATGTACCTACATTAGGGCTATAAGAAAGAAGGGGACAGACCCTTTGGCAGGGTCTGTGTTGATAGGATGAGGGCAAATGGTTTCAAACTAAAAGAGAGGAGATTTAAACTGGGTGTAAGGAAGAAGCTGTTCACAATAAGGGTGGTGAGGCACTGCCTCAGATTGCCCAGAGAGCTGGTGGGTGCCCTGTCCTAATGGGGACACCCAAGGACAATCTGGATGGGGCTCTGAGCACCTGATGGAGCCATGGGTGTCCCTGTTTGTTGCAGGGAGTTGGACAAGGTGGCCTTTAAGGGTCTCTTCCAACTCAAACGGTTCTGTCATTGTGATTCTATGATTCTACACAGGACTGTGCAGGACAAGTCCCATGGCACTGTGGCCACTCTCCTCGGGATCCAGACCTTTTTATTGGAGGAGTCAGTGTGATCCCTCACTGGTAGGAGGCCAGGTGTGACCACGGAACTATAAGCTGGAAAAGATGTTTGTTTTGTAGATGTTTCTGTGAGAATGTTTTTTGTTTTTTTTTTTTTCTTTTCCTATTTCTATGGGAGTTTTACAGATCAGTAAATGATTTTCTCGCTCGGTGTTTTGGAACAGAAATTAAAGTCAGATTTGGAAAGGAAATGAGTTTGGACAACCTCAATATTTCATCTTTGATTTTTACTTTTTAGCATTTTGCTTACTTTTTAAAAAGCCACAAAATGAGTTAACGCACATAATAGAAGCGTTTCTCATGCACAGAAAGGAAGAAATGTCTTCCATCTTTCCTTTCCCACAAAAGGCTTAAATTTGCAGCAAATAAACATAGTTAAAAAAGGGAGAGGAAGAAACCTACTGACTGCTGAGAGCAATGACTGATGGCTGAAGGGGGTACTGGAAATGCACTGTTTGTGTATCTGTTCAATCATGAGCTAAAGCAAAGAGTCAGACTGAAAGACATCCAATTAGTTAACAACCTCTCAATTTAAGTGCATTTTTAAGAGTCAAATAATGACAGGAAGAAGCTGGGCTCGCAGCCTCTTCTGCCCCAAAATATCAGTGTTCATTCTCATACCTGGCCAAGGGCCAACTGCTTTTGGGCTTTTAGCCACAGAGTGCATTTAAAAACCATTCTGAGCTCCTGTTTTCTTGTCAGTCAGGGTGAAAGCATTGTAAATAACCACTTTTCAAGTGTGTCCATATCCAGAGGGCGGTGGTGGTTTTTCTGTGTCTGGCTGGAGCAGGGAGGGCAGAGGAGAAATGGCCCTAAGCAGAGCACTTGAGCCTCTCCAGGGTCTTCTCCTGTGAACATCTCATCTGCACAAGCCAGAGGTTGGTTTCCTGCTGGGACCAGGGGCTTCAGCAAACACAACAGGCTTCTTTGATGCCTGCCTGTATGCTGATTGAAATCTGGTCAGTGCTGCTCCCTGATGGTTCACCCCAATGAATGAAACCCCAAGGGGGAGGAAGAGCCATTGTACAGAGCTGTGGGAATAGCTGGGTGAAGCAGGAGGGAAGCACCCAAGGAAAGCCTCTGCCTGAGGATGTTTGGTTGTTATTTTTCCGTGGATGTAGGGTTGGCACTTGGGAGCACCCCAACTAACCTGATAGCTGTAGGACATATGACCTGTGAAGTCCTCTTTTCTTTCTAGAAGTACCTTTTTAAGAAAATGAGTTTTCTTTTTTTTTTTTTTGAATAACGCATTTCTTTCTGTTTCAGTCATACATAGAGAGTAGAAAGTGGATTTGTTTTGAAAACCTGTTACATTTTTTAAAAATCTGGATATTTTTCCTTGAAAACTAGTGAAGAAGGAAAGCAGTAGAAAGTCAACTCAGTTTAAATTCCAAGCATTTCAGCTTGCACCCATTTCTGTCGCCCCGTGTGCCTTCCCAGCTCTCTGAAAATCCCTCTGTGCTGTGCAGGGCCCTTTAGTTTCATTTGGTAAAGTGGGGATGTGGGGCAAGCTGGTGCTGGTGATTGCTATATCTCTGCAGCTACTGAAGCTGAAGCGCTGCTCCCTAGTTGCTGTTGTTCCCACCCTTGGCCTGGCACTCTGTGGTGAGCTGGCACTGCCAGATCTGTGGCTATGGCTGGGAGGAATACAGCTGTAGGGTCCCTTATCCTGCATAGCCTGAGGTGGGGGCTGGGGACTGCCCACAAAGGATGCGTGGTACAGAGAGATCCTGCCCTATTTCTTTCCCTTCAAGGAAAAGCAGAAGCATTTCCAGGCTGCTTTCTGTCATGTGTGAGCTGTGGGCTGGTTAGCTCATGTCTCAGCACCTATATGTGTATATATATGTGTGTATATGAGTATATTTATAGTGTGTCTCCATCTCTGAGCTTATATACCCGCACAAACTGTAGGTGGCACTTTGAGAATTAGCAAAGATGCTGTAAGGGCCTGTGCTGGGGCACGGCTCTGTGCACAGAGCCAGTGGGAAGGAGGAACAAGACTGGATCCATAACAGTGCGGATGGCAGAGAGTGTCCCTAGAAGAAACATCCCTCCTTTGTCACGTGCGGTGCACACGGACTGCAGCACTCAACTGCTGACAGCCCCTTTGGAGAGATGTGCCAGCAGCCTGTACTTTGCTTTATGGTACGTTTTACTTATCTGCCTCAGAGGAGGAGGTCTGCTGTACTTAACGCCCTGGGGGTTCAGCTGGAGGCGAATGTTAGTGGACCGGAGGAGACGCAGCGTGCTCCGAAGGTGTTATCGCCTCTCAGTACACAACAAGCAAGCGAGTGCCAGGCACAGATTATGCATTTGCAGAGCCACCAGCCCTTGTCAGGAGAGAAATTCAGACCGCATTGTGATCAATCTGCTGCCTGTCAGCATCTGGGAACCAGAGGGCAACCCCGGATCGATCCGCTCTTGGAGCCGTCCTTGTTTCAGAGCTCACCTCGTTTAATGTGCTGGGTGCACATCTCTGTGTGATGCTGTACAGACTGATGTCCAGATTTAGTCCCAAGCTCGTTGAGTGCACAGTACACAGAGAGGCTTTTCCTTTCATTTTGGGCAACGTGAGCCTAGATTTTGTGAGATTGTTCTGTGCTTGGGGTGAAGCTCTCAGTACCCCTTTAATGTGCATCCCAGGGTGTAGTATTAGGGGATGGTAATGGGGAAGAATTTGCTGTGGTCACAAGCTGTGAGAAACCAAAAGGTTTCTCAGCCCTCTGAAAAGGCATCTCATGAAATCTTTCTGTCCTTTTCAGTCTCTGGGGGAGGATTAGGGAATTTGGGAATGGTTGCTCTCCTCCTCCTCAGAGATGGCCCCAGGTTACCAGAATTTTAGTGTCTCACTGAGAACTGCTCTCAGCTGGGAGATGCTTGGCAGCACCTGGAGAAACATCCACAGAGGAGGGGAATGCCATTTCATGGGCATGTGATATATTCTTGGCTTCTTGCAATGAGAAACAGGACCACATACCTGTAACCTGCTGGCAGATGTTCCCCGAGGTAAGCCCAGCTGGAGGAGCAGGGGCAGGGCAGTGCAGAGGGCATCCTCAGCTGCTGCTCCTGCTGAGCCAGTGCTTGTTTTCCCTGCTTGAGCACTGGGTTAGGATCAGTGCCAGACTCCTCTCTGCCAGCTGTTGAGCATGTGGTTTCCTTTCTTCTCTCCTACTCTGTGGTTGGCCTGAGAGCACTGTTGTGCACTGACTTCTGCAAGCAAAGGGGGGACAGTGGACTTGTTGCCTAAGGCTGAAGCCAGCACTGCAGCCTTATTTATCATCCACCCTGAGGCTGGTGGTTTCTCTGCTTTGGGAAATAAGCTGTGAGTATCTGTAACATGGACTCTATTTTACAGTCTTCTCAAATTTTCTCTTTTCATTTGGTTTGAAATGAAGACCTTCAAGACACCATTGTATTCCTCGTGATGTTCAAAGTGGAAAGCTGTATCTTGCCTGTATCAGCATAAGGGAGTGAATTTGCAAGGCTATCCAGGGTTCCTTGTGAGCAAGGTGCCAGGTAGACCTGCATTTCTAATCTGAGGTGTCTTTAGGGATGTTTGCCTAAGAAAGCTGCATATCAAAAAGATACTGGGAGTTAAACACTCTCAGAATCACAGCTTCTTTCTATCCCATCCTATCAGTACTTCTCTGAAGTTTTCTAATGACAATAAAAAAAGTAGCCACGTCCAATCTACATTTCATTTCATTTCTCTTCCCCCCTCCCCCCTGCCTCCCCTTTCCCCCACCAAGCTCCCTTGAGTATGACATCAGCTTAAGCAGTGTTCATTTAGGATCTTCATCGTTCAGAGCCATATTACAATGGAGCCAGCAAAGCGTGCTTTGTTAGCTTTGATTATGTTCCATGTAGTGCAGCACAACAGCTGGAATAATTGAGATAATCTCTCAGCTCGTGTAGGAGGAAAAGTGATGCAGAACAGGGGGGAAGGAAGCAGGATCAGTACAGCAGCAAGAGCAGCAATTTGGAAGTGCTTGCAGGAACAGGATCTGGCCCAGTTGTTACTAGAGTATGGTGGAAAATGCAAGACCATATTTTTGTGTGAGGCTCATTATTTCCTGAAATATAAGATGGGGACAATGGTTTTGGCTCTCCGGCGTGGCTGTTTGTGATGTCCCATCTAGTGTATTGTGTGTGTGCTGTTTGGTTGGATGCTGGAGATTCCCCAGGAGCTTTGTCCCAGGGTTTTATCCTCAGCTGGCAGAAGTCACTGCTCTGAGAGGCACTGAGACCTGCACACAGGGACCTGCTGCCCCCAGCACCACTCTGCAGGAGATTTTCTTGCCTGCTTGAACTGCTTCATCTTAATCAAATGTATTAATCTGAGGTTGGAGGAAGCTGAAGCTTGCCCACATTCACTCTGCTTTAGTTGTAAAGGTCAAACCAGCCGAAACACAGCTTGCAGTGCATACAGTTCCTCTCCATCCTTCCAGGAAAAAATGTTTCTGACACTCTTCAGATTTGTGGAGCAGAAAGACGTTATAACCTCATAACTGTGGGGGCTGCACAGAGGATGTTAATGGTGGTGGGTATACTTCACGACTGCCTCAGCAAAACATAATCCCACCATCCACTTCCATGCATCCTGGCAATCAGATGTTCCTGAATGCTGACTTGCCCACCTGCAGTTACCCTGTTTCTAGCACTGGTCACCAGCCCCTTAAGCAGAGCTAAGGTTTCCCTTTCTGCCCTCCTCCACCACTCTGCCGTCCTTCCTTTCCCTACAGAGATCTCTCAATTTCTGCAGAATCTCAGGTAACTCCTTGGAGTCACCCACATATTTCTAAAGCAAAAAAATAACAGGCTGAAAGGAAAGCCAGGGAGCCTGCTTAGGTTGCTACATGTACATAACTGTGTATTACAAAAAGCGTAATATGCCGTGGTAAACTTTACTTAACAGACTACTTAATCTCTACAAATGTTAACCTCCAGGTTTTTATTTACGGAGCTGGTGTTTTATGATGCCATTGTCTAATTGAAATGTGTTCATTCCTTCTCCAAGTGCCGCTGCTAAGCATTTTACTGATATATAGCATGAGGGCTGGATGGGATTTTTTTTTCTTTCAGAGTAAACTTGGGAGACAGATGGTGTTCAGGCAGTACAGATGTGACAGCTTCCATTGCCTTTTTAATGGAGCTTTTCTTGCCAGCAAAGCACTTTTGTTTTCAAATGGAAAAATTGTAATTTTCGCTGGCACTGTAGAAAAACAAGCAGGAGGAAGGAGATTTAGAGTTGTACGTCCTCAACTGTGACGGGGTTTGCTTGATAAACCAGAGCTGGTGGTTGACTGAGCCCAGCTCTCCTCCTTTTGGTCTCAGGCTTTGCCTGTGGAGCAGCTTGGGCAGCACTTGGGCAGCCCTCAGCCTTCCATCTCTCTTCTGGAGCTTTCCACAGAGCCCATGGCTTGTTCTGTAGCTACAGATGGGGAGGTTGGTGCAGAGGGAAGGCAGCAGGAGGTCTGGGAATGGCCCCATCTTGCTTGGTGTGGGGCCAGCACAGTGGGCACAGACCAGTCCCCAACCTCGAGTGGACCTGGGAGCAGACTCTGAGCCAGCTGGCAGTTGCTGTAGCATCCAAATCCATGCAGGTTGGGAAAGTTCAGGACAACAGATTTTTTTTTGGCAATGTGGGTTTTTTTGTTTGGTTGGTTTGTGTTGGTTTTTTTTGTGGATTTTTTTTCCCTTGTCTAGCTCAGGAGCTTGAAGCAACAAAAGAAGTGCTCTTTCATTCAGCGCCAGGAAAATGCTGTTATTTATCAGGGATAGAAATGGCAATGCTATTTTGCATGGCAGATAACTGATCCTTTGAAACTTGCTATCTTGGGTTAGCACAAAGGTGAAGGGCTCAGCAGAAGAGGTGCAGTTCAACTCTGCTGAGCATCTGAGGGCAGTCTCACTGCAGTGTTGTTACTGCACACTTTAGGAGGGTCTGTCCCAGGGGCTGCTGTCTCCAGCAGTCCTTGAGTTCCTGCTTTTGCTGTGGGTGCCCTGTGCTACTAGCTAAGAGGCCTGGAAAGCAGTGATAAGTGAGGCCAGGGCTGGCTCTGTCCCATCTCTCAGAAGCAGTTCACCTTTTATGAGCCGGTCCTTTCAGAGGTGTGAGCTAGTGAATGGGATCAGAGCTGCCCTGAAACCCACGGGGTTTGTGCCAACCGGACTGGAGTTTCAGTCTGGAACAAAGACTAGAGCTCTCTGAAATGCTGCAAAATTGGAAATTTCAGCCTCAAGCTGCTTTCACTTTTGAATTTTTTATTTTATTTTTTTTACAATTATTTTTTCTGGTTTTGGACATAACCCCATGGGTAGCTATTGTGATGTTACGGCAGGAGTTCTCTGACTTTCAGAGATGATCCATCTGCAGTAAATCAGGCAGATTTTGCTTATGGCCCTTCCTGACAGCACAGTCTCTCTTGCAAATCGTTCTGCTGTTAGGTGACCGTGGTTTCAATTCATCCAGCTTGTGACATATTTTGCTGCTTATCGGTTTAATTGCAAAGGGCCCATTGCTATGCTATCTGACTACAGAGTGCCAATTTAAGTGTCTCTAACCCTGAAAGTGCAGTGCCTGTATTCCCAGGCCCAAATCCCTCTGCCTCGTTCAGGCATGCTGTGTCAAACCAGATAAGTGGGTAAATGCTAAAAATTTAGCAATTTAGCACATGTGCAATGCTGCCAACTGGCAAGAATCCTCAGAGTGGTAAGATGAAACATTCTGAGTTACAGAACAAAATGTCTGTGCTCGAGTACTGAGCTACGTGTGTTTAATGTGCTGTTACTGAGGGTTAGTGGAAAACCAGAATGAAAGCTGTTGAAACAAATCCTTGCTCCGTGTGATATTCCTGTAGTCCAAGTCATTGCTCACCGTATCATGAAAGATAACATTATCCAGCTTTTGTTCAGAGGCAATTCTTTTTCTGCTTCAAATAATAATGGAGGAAAAAAAAATCTGCTTAGACATTAGGGAAAATAAAGTTAACAGACATCAGAACTTTGTCTTGGGAAATTTGGTGCAAGGCAGACACACGTATATCCAAAGTAAAAGAAGTGAATGTTGATAATGTATCTACAGGGATAGTAACTGATGGTGATGTCTAAATCCTATTTTATGTGCATCCACGTGGACAGGATTTTTTGAAGGGTCTTGCCAGCACTGAGACCCTGAGTTTTGAGGGTGGGAGAAGCACGAGGTCTTTTTCTATTGTAGGGCACACGTAGCAGTCCCCATTGAGGACATCATCCAGAAAGTCTATGTCAGACTGGGTCCCATGGGAATATTGATCCGGTGTCTGGGCTGCATCGTGCAGGGCTGGTTGTGAAAGTCACTTTGCAACTGCCTGTGCCCTCCTTCTTATCAGACAGACATCTGAAAAATGTTTAGTTCATTAAAGGACTGTTTGAAAATAGCTCAGGCAGAGAAGATGAGGCAACGTGCCGCAGATCCGACGGTCGATCTGTCTTGTTCAGTTTGGTTTGAAAGGAAGGGAGGTGGGAGTCCTTGAGGCTGTGGGGGCACAGTGTGCAGGAAGGAGCCCTCTGACTGGACATGGACTGATACTTCAGTCTGAGGAGAGGTGGCAGCAAAATGTGACATCTCAGCACTTGGTGGGGCTGCACAGGAGCGAGAGGGAGAGAGGGCAAAGCAATGTCCTTTCCCAGATGTTGCACATGGCCAATGCATTTAGGGCTGGCTCTGGACCCACCATTGCATGGCTCACGGTGGAGCTCCTGACACTCAATAAATCCCATTCTAACTGAGAGTCGCAGTGCATCCCAAAGCAACAATGTATAGGAGCATTTCACAAACTCAAATTCAGCTCCTTTCTTGAACCAAAATAGATTGTTTCCGTGCCTGTCCAGATTCTAAATTAACAGAACAAACAGTCATTTAAAATGAATGATTTCAAGTCGGAGGAATACAAATCAGAGACTGTATTTCTTGTCATTGGAAGAATACTGTTGCACCAAAAAATATTACTTAGATTTTCCGTCTTCTATAGACCAGACAAATGATCTTCATTATCAGGCAATCAACAGACAATAAAACCATCTCTGGCTCTGCATCTGACACGGCCCAACCTTGACAGATCATTCCCTTTGGTGCCTTTATGTTTCAAAGGTTGCCAGCTCACATCTTCATTTGGCTTGTGTGGAGCTGGACCCAAAATGGCTTTACCTCACAATTCAGTGATTCTCTTGAGCAGCAGCTCCATCCTTTCTGCCATCCTCACCAGCAGTGCTTTCCTTCACCTGGGCCAAGAAACCATTTCTGCATGGAGGGAGGTTAGTGAGCAAACCTGGGTCATAGTTCTTTTGAAAGGTCAGTCCAAGCAGGACGGCCATTTGGAGCATATTATAAAGGGTTGCCCTCAGGCAAGTTTTAGATATGTGACGGAGTATTCAAAAGTGATCTCATAATTTAGTACAGTCTGCTGGAAGCACCGGTGCTGAATTCCAATGCAAATTAAAGCACAGCCTGAACTCCTAATGCTTCTGGTCTGTTTCAGGCTGCTGCAAAGTCAACAAGACTTGCTGCCTCCAGTGGGTCTGTGATACGACCCTTATTGAATAAACAATCTAGAAGTAAACATGTATAGAATCTGATTTCCTTGTCTCCAGCCACTTGATGAACTCTCTGCTGCATCATATAAATACAACTTCGGCATGCGAAATTCCAGCAGGGTAGAGCAGCCTGAGCTGCTCTATCCAAGCTCCTCCATGACTTCTGGTCAGACATCACTTGTCTGGTACACAGGCGGTAAGAAGATGATTTACAGCTGTTCTTTCTGCCCTTAATTGTCAGTGGTGAGATTTCTTTCTTTTTGCCCGAACTTTAAACAGCTGCAAGTGCCTGCAGCAGCTGGCAGCCCTGCCCCACTGCCACTCATCCTTTCCATGCCCCACTGTGGCTACAAGACTGCCAAGATGCTGCCCAGGAATGATCCCAAAGAACTGTCTTATTTTAATAGCACAGCTCTTTGTTATTCTGTCCAGGAACAGTAAAGCTATCAATCGTCCAGAAGGAGAACGTTTTAAAGCACACTAAACAGCAAATAATCCTCTGCTCAGGATATTAAATATCACAAACCACAAATTTTCCAGTGTTATTACCTTGTAGCTGGCTGCTGTCTGTTTTAGCACCTGGGGATCATGAACTGCAGAGCAGCTCAGTACTGTTGTCTATAGACTGAGGTTGTACTCATACTGAGCCTGGGGTGAAAGGGGATGAACTGCAAAGCCTCATGCAGCCTGCTTCCAGGCAGAGATTTTGGGCAGTCCTCTGCATAGCCAGGAGTAGGACTTGATGATCCTTATAGGTCCCTTCCAACTTGGGATATTCTATGATTGGATGCTGTTTGGTCTTTTCTGGCAGAGCCTTTCTCTCCCATGCAGTGACTTATAATGGCTGTTGTGTTTGTTTGGCTCCACCACCCAACCACTCTTTTGGAAAAGAATTTTTTCCTGATGTCCAGCCTGGTATCAAGTCATGCCTGGCCAGTGTGTCTGGCGCAGACTACTTTGTGAAAGAGAGGAACCTGCACCAATCCTTGCCTCAATTCTGTGCCAATCTTCTTTTTGGGACCTGGGAATTACTGCTCTAAGGAGTATTAAAGGGGAGATAAAGAAGAGAACAAAGCTGCATTCATAGGTAGATTGAAGCGGTCTCCCTCCACGAAGTATTGCTTCTGGTCTGCTTGTCCCTCCCAGATACCGTTAGATAAAGACTGTAGGATAAAATCTTGCAGATGTGGAAAAGAGCAGCTTTTCCAAAGCTAAGATCAAGGATGATGGGTGTCATCTGGCATTGAGAGAAAGATTTTTGGAAACAAAGGCAAAGTCCTGCACTGCCCTGCAGAATGAAATTGTATATGGCTTTGAGTGACAGTAAGTGGAGCATGTAGCAAATAGAAGGTCTGGATTTTAACACCAAGAGTCTTTATTTCCTGTGATCCTCTGACACTGTGCAATCATTTTCTTGCCCTGAAAATGATGGTAAAGGTTTGACAAAAGGTATAACTCATCAGTATGTGTGGAAGCATCTGCAAAATCCAGATGGGAAAATGACCTTGGCTCCTGCAGTTAAAGAGAAAATGAGGCTTGGGCCAGATTAATTCCCAGGGTTACACACTGATTTCATTGGAGATGCCCTAGAGGTGAGTTTCATTCTGAATTCCTTCAAGTATCCAAAACAAAGCCAAATCCAGGTGGGTGGCAGTCAGGAAGTGAAGGGGGGTTTTGTTGTGCATTTCTCTTTTTTCCCTTCAGTTGTTTTAGATCCTGCTGATCTATAGGAGCAGACAAGTGTTTGACAAAGAAAAGGTGAAGTCTTCACCTTAAGCAAGCTCATGCTGCATTGGGAAAGGTTTCATTTTGTTGATGAACTTGTCTTTCTATTCAAAGTATCTCCAGCTTTGACTCTCGGGAGTGCATCCATTCTCTCCCTCTCTGAACTCTCTGCCTGCTGATGTGTTTGCAGGAGCTTCTCCTGAGGAATGCATTTCTGAACAAAAAAATGGTTTTACTGAATCAATAATAGATGGGCTCAAGCTGCAACAGTTGAAGCTTGATTTCTACATAGATGTGGACTTAAGCTTGGGGCATGTCTAAAGCTAGCTTATCGTGCCCCCTGACAATCAGATATATCTCACTCCTAATCTTTGTGATGTCTGAAATGTTATCACTTCATAAGAAGCCTATTCAATCCTACAGAGGCAATAGAACTCTGGAATAATGCAGCACATGTATTTGGTGATTTGAGAAAAGAGGGGATCGTGAAATTTGAAAGTTGTATTTAGAGGGAGAAGTATGGAAGGGAAATCCAAAGATTTTGAACCAGACCTTCTCCCCATGGCAACTTTAGGTCTCTGTTCCACGTAAGGAGCTCTGGTTCCACGCAATCTGAATTCAGATGACACAGAGGTAGGTCCTGCGCCATAGCCCATTAACCCTGCTAGGATGTGCTGGGGACTGGCAAGCCCTGCAGTGCCCTGAATGTGACCTTGTGAATGTTAATTGCACACCTATGGGAACAACCACGCATCTGAAGCTCAAAAAAACTTCTGTAGATTTCTGACTAATGTGGGAATTACTAGAGTATCAGTTAATCTCTGAGGCAGTGCTTCCTGTTTCTACTCCACAAACCAATGTTTTCCCGGTGTGCTGCTCTCTATTACTGGTTCTTTCTGTTTTCTCTGATGTGCAGCAAGCACAGAAAATAGAGGAAATTAAATACGAAGGTAATACAAAGTTTAACACGCCTCTTTTTGATCTTCAAATCAAGTTAATGTCAAGCAAAGTGCATTTCTGAACTTGTGCTCTATGCACTGCTTTGCCTCTTTGTTTAGCAGTGAACTGTGTGGAGTTATATCACTTGCCAGCTTGAGCGGTAGATTGGAAAACAGAATTAATAGGAAACGCTGTCAGAGTCAGCAGGGGAGCGACCCCTTTGGGGCACTATCTAATTGGAAGCTCTTTGCCTTTCCAGGGTCTCGTTATTGCAGTATCAGACCACTTCCTATGCCAGAACGTTGTGATCCTTATGACATCCCTGCAGCAGGATGTGGAGACCTCAGGCAACAGGAGCAGAGTGAGTGCCCCATCCCTGGAGGTGCTGAAGGCCAGGCTGGGTGGGGCCCTGGGCAGCCTGAGCTGGTGAAGGCATCCAGCCCATGGCAGGGGTTGGAACTGGATGATCTTTAAGGTCCTGTCCAACCTTAGCCATTCTGTGGTCTCCGTGTTGTAGATTTTGGGGTACTTGTAATGGGGTCTGCACAAACCATTCTGCTCGGAAGCAGAAAGGCTCAGGACAGTGTTTTCTTGTCTTTCCTTGCATGGAGGAGGCATGGAGCTGTGGGAGCTCCGCTGGGTCAAGCGATGAGAAAGATGGGTAGTAAGCAGCTCCCAAAAATGCAGATTAACACAAGGTTAGCACAGCAGAAACATGCTGCTTTCTTCTACCAACTCTGCTCAGTATTTAAACTGAGATATTTAGTTCTCTTGGGGAATATTGTACTAGAATAGAAAAAGGCACAGCATGTAGCTATTACTGGGGCAGTGATTGTAATGAGCATGGAAAATGGAACAATATATAACCCATTCTTAATAGACTCTTGGGAGGGTGATCCTCTGCTTCTTCTCAGATTCCATATCCAGACACTTCTTATTTTTTTAATTGGTAATACTTCTTTTTTTCTTTCTTCCCCTCTGGAGAGCCCACATCCATTCGTATTGCACCATAAACATTAATGGCATTTCCCAAAGATGAAATATCTCCATGCCTGCACCACAGCGCATTGTAAATGAAGCATCCTATCTCCTGCTTTCTAAAGCAGCTGTTTGACCAGAGCTCCTGCCCTTTCCAGACCATTATGAAAGATCAGATCCCCCAACTTCTTCAGGTAGGGATGCTCTGGAGCTTGTGTGAGCTCCTTGTACCATCATCATGATTAGCACTGGTGACCTGAGCCCTGGAGACATGGTGACCTACATCTATTTTGTGAAAGACAAGGTGCCCAGGGTCCATGAGGGCAGCCTGCTGGGAAGGCATCCAGCTTTTCACTGCATGCAATTAGTTATTTAAGTATTGGAATGCTCTGTCCTGAAATGGTGATTGCTTTTACTTTGTGGCCACGAAGGTTCAAGCAGGTTTGAGATGCTTAAACAAGATGTTAAAAATGTTTTCAGCTGGCCTGTGGGATTTCATTGCCTTTAATCAAGGTGTCTAAGAAGAACATGGCAAAACCTGCTGATGCCATGATAATTCTACAGTGTTAATCCACACTGTTGAGGAGGATGTAAACTTTGCTGCCTTGTATTCCATGGAAACAGCCTTCCATCAACTTGAAGGCTGAAATGTTGGCTGTGGGAGATGGAAGATGTGAATGCCATGGAAACCACTCTCTTTCACAGAGGAAATGCCATGGTGTTTTGTTTTGATTTTGCTCATAGGTGCTTGCAGTGGGTCATCCCACAGCAGCAGCCAAACATCTTGTTCCAGTGTTGAGAGAGGAGTCTGGCCCTGCAGACATCCACTTGTGAATTTTCTTGTCTTTATTTTTCTTGGTGTAAACTGGCACGCAGACTGAGCCCTACCATCGATGTTACAACGGCTGGAGGCCCAAGGCTGGCTATGTTTTGGTACCAAGTCCTTCCATCGTTGTCAACTTATTAAGGGTAATGTATTGTAGTGTGCTCATAAGAAAAGTTTGCTACAACCAATGATAACTGTGCACCTTCGTTTTTAGGAACTGCAGCCCTCAAGGAGATGTTTTTTTAATGTCTGCCACACATCCATGTCTCAGCTTTGCCGGTGTGAAACCAGGAAAGACAGCACATTTCCTTTCCTGTTACCTCCATCAGTGCAGGGAGCTCACACTGCTGCTCACTTCAGCTTTGCTGAGATGTGGATGTTTTGGCTTTTTGGGGAGTCCCCGCTTAGTGTGTGATCTGTGCAGTTTAAGGCATAAAGGTGCAAAGCGAGGCCCGTGACGGCTTGAACGACTGCGTGGGCTCCAGCAGCCAGACCCTCTCTGAGCACAAATTAAAAAAAACATAGCGTTGACAGACAACTTTTGTAAGTTGCTTTGTCGAGTGTCAGCTTCGCTTCACAGCACGTTGGCACATGGCAGTGCTGACACTTGTGGCGTGCCCTGCTGGCACAGTGTGGCACGTCTTGTGCTCCTGTCTTTTTCTGCATTTCTCTCCCTCTAAATTCCTGGTTTGCAACCTGCAGTCATCAGGCTTTGCTCTTGTTGTATAGGTGAGAGAAGCCTTGTTGCATAGCGTGTATTAGCAGAGAAGTACAGCCAGCACAATTAAAAAACAGTCAAGGATGGGAGGATATGAGCCCTCTAAATGTAATGATGTTTCTGTGCTATGAAGTGCTTTCTGATGCTGGTCTTCTAATATCCAAGTTCTTCAGTTCATTCAGAAATTGTGGCATTATCTGTTGGTCTGAGGGCAAAGAGTGAGCAGAGCTAACAGCTGCTGGAGGCCAGGTGAGATGAACACACCTTTAACAATTCACATTTGTTGGCCATTTTCTGAGCTAGATTTTCTCCCAGTGGCTTGCTACCATAGCTGAGAAGGGAAATTGCCCTCCTACTATCACACATGTGCTAGTTGCTACAACCCTTGCCTGAGTCTCAGAGCACTGTTTGTGGTTGTGACATATGTGGACAGAGAAATCAAAAAATAAATGTCACTCATCAGGACTTTGACACTGTGAAATAATAGTGAGAAACAGTGAAGAGTGTGCAAGAGCCTCAAAGCAGGAAAGATCTCTATGACTTCTTCCTTGATGGGTAACCAACATAACCCACAGCACTTCATTGAGAGGGGCAGGGAATTTAAATCAAACACACATGGAGACTTTTGTGCCAGTAAGCTGCAGGTCTTCCTGGGCTTTCCCAGGCACGTGATGAGTTTTGGGGTACCTGGAGCTAAGCAGCTTCCAGGTGTGGAGCTGGCTATGTAGCCTCAGTGTTTTTGCGGCTGTCCTGGTGTCCCACCATAAGCTGATTTTACCATCTTCCATGCAGGTCAGGAGGTGTACAGTGTTCCCTAAGGTGTGTAAGAGGTTTGCACTGTGCCTCATGCCACCGTATGTGGCTGGTGGTTTGCCAAGGCCAAGCAGGCAGCAAGGAAAGCCAGTACTTAGAGAATATGGCAGAAGAACTGCTCTCCGTTCCCTCCGCACCATCCCTGGGTATGAGCAGCACTGATTAGTTTTCATTATGGGTCAGCACAGTGAGTGTCACATGGAGGTGATTAGCTCAAACATAATGAACTGAAGCAGCAATTCCTTTGATGTTTTGACCCTGTGACCCTCCAGGGCTTGGGCAGGAAGGGCCAAACTATGACCTGGGCATTGGTGGCTCGATTAGGTCATGGAACTGCTAGCTCTGCATGCTGGTTTTTAGGCTCCGTGTCTTTGGACGTCCATCACACCTGTGAGTAAGAAGCCAGTCTGTCTCCCCCAATAACCCACCACTGCCTTATTTTGAGAGATCCCTGTAGTTTGGAGGAAGCTGAAATGTAGGCCATGAGTTGTATCAGATAAGACTGGGCTTTGGCCCACTAAGCATCTGTTCGTGACTTTGCCCTAGTGTTGTAGGACTGGTTGCTCCCCAACTCATCTCAGAAGGCCTTATTGCTCTAGTGTGTGATTTTAAAGTTAATGTTGGACTGGTGTTGCTGAAGCTTTGCTGTTGGCCCGCAGGCACCTATAGAAAGGTGAGCTGCTGGTACATGAGCACAGTATTAGACAGCAGTGCCGTGGCATAAGCTTTTTGAGACACTGCATTCTTTCATGCTGATCCTGAGTCTTCCATACCCTCAGCATTAGGCTGTCTCCTTGTTTTGCCCTCTTAGTGCCTGTACAGCTGCTCACCCAGCCAGCAGCTGGGCAGCTCATCATCTCCCATGGCAGCTTTGTAGTATGCAATGGCTGTGACAACAAAGCAGACCCAAGAATTACAGTGCTATTTTATGCTTTTTTTTATGTGCGCCCGTAATTTTATGAAGGAAACAAACACTCCTGCCTGGCTTATAATAGCAATGCTTTGGGCTGTTTTCACTTGTGTAATGGGCCATTCCGACCTACTACCTCTCTTCAAGCCCTTGGGTGTTTCCTTATTGGTTTTGCTTTTCCCTTCCACAGATTTAACTGTAGTCTGAGCACCAAAACCTTCCCAGCACCCAGCTGGCGCAGTGTTATGCCATCTAGGGAAGGCAAGGGCATTTATTCTTGGCACCTGAGCTGGACTCAACAAGGGAAAATGGCAGTTCATGCTTTTCTCTGTATTTTGAAGAGTGAGAGCATACCCATGCCCAGGCTGCTGTAGCATCTCAGGACTTCCCTTCCTATAAGAGGCTCTGCTGGGGTAAGGTCTCAGATTAATGGGTGTAAATTGGGATGCATGTAGTCCTACCACCCCAGAGCAACAGCAGCATCTCCTGGCCCCAGCCTGAGGCAGCCACAAAGTCACACTGCTCTGCTCTGCAGCACCACTGCCACCCCTCTGTCAGTGCCTTGTTACTGCTGACAGCAGGGACTTCAGCAGCATTCCTGCCTTCATTTTAGTTTTTAAAGCAAGCAGCCATCCTTCCTTCTCTTTATCTTCTCGCTCTCCCCTAATAACTATCATAATTTCACCCTGCGAGACCTGAAAACCCATTTCTGAAACTCCTCTGGCAACTAATACAGTAAAAGAAGCCTATAAATATAAATAATTATGATAAAAAGGCATAAAATGCCAGACTTGGGTCAAACATATCCGCACAGTGACACTGGCAACAAATAACCACACAGCGTCGGAATGTAGATGGGAAAAGCTGAATACAGAGCAGCTTGTTTGTTGCCCATAACTGTCAGACTCCTAATTCGGACAGGACATATTTTATTGATAGCAGAACAAACACAGTCATAATCCGTCCCTACCTTTCCTGCTGTGTGAAAAATCCCATCCATCCCCAGGGAAGCAGGGATGGCAAAACCAGTGTTGTGAACGTGAGGCGGAAGCATAAGGCAGAAAGCACAGTCCCGGTCTCTTTTCTCACACATCATATCGCTAAGTTCGATTTTCCAAAAGCTTTGTTTTATTTTTTTAAAGGTAACATCTTTATTTATTATTATTGTACTTATTAGTTGTTATTATTATTATTATGCAGAGATGAGATCTGTTTGGTGTTTTTTTTTTTCCCCTTTGATCACAGAGCAAACAGTTTGCCTTGAAAATGTTAATGGAAGTCCTGATTTAAAACATTTTTTCTTCACTTTTTTTTTTTTTTTTTTGCGTGTGTGTGTGTGTGTTGTTTTTTTGTTTGTTTGTTTGTTTTAAAACGTTGCAACAGGCAAGATCTGGGGTTCGGTTTCCTCGTCCTACATAAAGGAAGCGCCTGGAGTTCGGGCTCCTAGCCACTACCGTAGGTCCTGCCTTGCTCAGCTGTCGTCCTCTCAGTGTGGGTTCGCCAGGTGGGGTGGGAAGGTGGGTGGGAGGGGAGGAGCTGGAGGGAGGGAGGGTGTTTGTCAGCTATGTCGAGTCTTGGTTAACGACTTTGCCTCCGTTCATAGTTGGTGTCCCTGAACTTTTTCTAGAGCGTCCTTGTTTCTCTCCAATTTCATGCAGCGATGGCTCTCTGTACATGCACACTGCAAACAGAAAAGACACCCGTTAGCAGCCCTGAAGTCGCAGCGCCAGTGACCGCAATGAGTTATTTGTAGGTGAGGCTGAAGTCCTCACCCCAATACGACCCAGATACAGACACACAAAAGCCTCAATGATTGGGGGAAGATCCTCTTATCGAGATCTGCTATCTGCCTTTGCTGCCAGCCAGATCCTTCCAGAGGCACAGACAGAAACAAGGGATTTCTGCTCCCCCATGGGTAAGTCAGTCTGGGCTTTCTATGTTTTACTGTTTTTTAATATATTATATACATAAAATAAGCAATCCAGTTCACAGCACCAGGCATTGCCTTGAGATCCAATAGCAGGTTTCAGGATTACCTGTTCCCCAGTCCTTAATCTCTTAATATGAAGATCTTGAGTCTTGAATCAGAGCTACACTTGCCTTTGAGCCACCCAAACCTTCTGGGTGTGAAGCCCTGGGTCCTAAAGCAGTGACTGAAGTCCATTTGGTGCCTTCAGCCAAAGCCTGAGGTCTATTTTCAGCACTGCTTCTTCTCTCTCAGACTGCTCTCAGATTTGCCAGGGCAAATCTGTGAGCAGACCCATGTCCGAGCAGCTGTCCTTGTGCCCCTGAGGTGTGCTGGCACACTTTGGTGGCACGAGGACAGCCCAGTGGCTCACACTGGAAGGGGCAGCTCAAGGGGAGCTCATCATGAATGTGGGGGGGGGGCTGTGGAAGGGATGGAAATACTGGGGCACTCCAAGAGTATCAGCTTTGCAGTTGAGAGCCTGAGACAAGTCCAGTCTTCAGCTCTCCTACCTGGATCTTTGCAAAAATTAGGGTAGAAAGAACTGATTGTGCACTGCTTCATGTTGTAAAACCATAAGATGGGGACAGAGCCATTAGGTTTCAGTTCTGGGTACACAGCAAGAGCAAAATTTCAAAAATTATCTGAACAAATGAAACAAATACCCCATATATTAAGTATATATATATTTTATATGTTTGTTATATTTACAACCTCCCTGATTCGCAAATAAATCCTGGCAATTAGAGGCAGGCTGCAAATAACGTTATTGCTCTGTATTCTACTCCTAGCTAGATAAACAGTTACAGCAGCATGCAACAATACAGGACAGAGATAAAGTGCAGTCAACTGTGTATTAATGGGAGGGATATCTCATTGAATATATGAGCAGTGAAAAAATACTACTTTTCTCATAGAGCATTGTTCACACAGAGCATTCAGAACAGTTCAGACACACACACACACACACGCACAGGGTGTCCAATGCATTTGGGCAGCAGGGGCTGCACTGCAAGCTGTCACTGCAGCACTGTTATTTGGTGAACATGAAAGAAAAAAGAGAAAATGCGTAACTTATCCACTGCATTTGGGCCAGAGTGAGCAATGCCAGGGCTGCCCAGAACCCTGCTGTCTGGATGCTGCAAGGACAGTGTGCAGCACTGGTCCCATAGCTGTGGGATGGCCCTCAGGATGCACATCACTCCTGAGGCTGACCTCATTCTCTGATTCTCTCCCATCAGGGCTGTGGTTCTGTGCTGGTGGTGCCCCTTTGCTGTGCCATACACAAAGTGCTGCCCCGGTCCCAATGCCTTCACCATGACCTCAGGTCCAGGCTGGAGCCAGAGGTATTTGCATGACCCTTCCCCAAGCAGCTGTGCCCATTAAACCCACCCCCTAGCTCCCAGCCTCACTACTCCTGCTGGGCACTGGAAGATGAGTTCAAAGCCCAGAAGGACAGACAAAGAAATTCAGGGCACAGTCTAGGTTTTTTGCATCAGCAGTGGCCACAGAGTCACGAATACAAATCAGGCTGCAGAAGTAAACACCACGCAACTGAAAATTAAGGAAACCCTGTACCTAGCAAGCAAATAAGGCAGGAATTAGAGGTTAATCCTCCGCTCCAGCAGATGCTGTGAGCACTGAAAAGAGGCTGCTCACTGTGCTTTTCAGACAGCACTGTCAAAGCCTCAGTACGAGACAGGTTGTGCCAGCAAACCGTGCCAGAAAACCAACAGCAGCATGGGTCCTGCATATTTTCAGTATTTAGATAGACCCGTATCATCAGGGTATGCAGAATTTGTATGCCACCACACACTAATACCTGGCTATTTGTACACAAGTGTGTACGCATGGGGTTGTAAGGACACAGTGATGCTGGGGATGACTGTGTGAGCAGAGCAGCAGGCAGCTGGGGAAGGATGAGCAATTTGGTGAGAACAGGCTCCCCTCCTGCTTCTCCCACCCACCCACACCCACACAGCAAGCCAAATACAGCCCTTCATGTCTGCAAACCCGGCAAATGCTTCGGAGCTTCAATCAGATAATCAGCTCCTATGTCCCAGATTCTAATCAACACATCCATATTCATGCTTTAATTGGGAAGTGCCTTGAGCCTGATCTGCTGTGTGGAATGGGGAGAGTGGGAGCAGAGCTGTCCCCTGCCTGGTGCCCGCAGCTCTCAGTGCAGGCTGCTTTGCATGCACAAGGAATTTTGCAAGCAGGTAGGCAGGGAGGGGTCTGGGGGGACCCAAGCAAGGTGGGGAGCATCCTGTCCAAAGGATGAAAGCACGGTGGGGCCGCTGTCACATAATGTGCCCCACTGCATGTCCCACTTGGCATCGCTGCAAGGGGAAGAGGTTTGGGGGTGCCTACACACTCCTCACTGCCTTTCTCCAGAATATGGGGAAAAACCTTACTTATTAAAGGTGCTGAGGTACATCCTCGAGGCCGGCTTTCCCTGCCCCAGGGGTTTGGAGGAGCTGAGGTTTTTCCAAGCAGGAGGGCAGGGCTGGGCACAGCTCCAGGTGCCGCTGCAGCAGCGGCCACATTAGCTGATGCTCCAGTGGAGAGAATTAATTATCTGAGCAACAGCTAGGGGCAGGAGCGAGCGAGCGATTATGCACTCTCGTTTTCTGCCTCTAATTACTGTGTTCCAACCCCAGGCCCAGCCGATGCATTTCAGAGCTGTCTGAGCTGGAGGCTGCCCGGCGGCTCGACGTGCAGGATGCTGCCAGATGGAGTCAGCGTGTTCAGGTGAGAAAGGCAATGCAGGATGACAAATGGCCAAGCAAAAGCATGGTTAAAATACAGCACATTTGCCATCTAATAAAATGATTAGCAGTTTGATAGCTGAACAAATGAGTTAGTAGAGGGCAGAGAACGTACCAGAGCCCGTCTTCCTGAAAGACAGGTACAAAAAAGGAGCTGTGTATAACACGGACTGATAGCGTGGTAGGCCAGTCATCAACATGTCATGCTTCTAAATGATACATTGCCAAGAAAGTCCCAAGGGCCGAAGCACCAGGAGTCAGGGGCAGCTCTGCTGACTCAGAGGGAAGAAGAGTGGCCAGACATGTCACACCACATACGCTGGGATTTGGGCCAGTGGGAAATGGTGTAGGGCTCTATTGGATGAAGTCTGGAAGTGATGGCTTACTTACTTAAAGGAGAAGGCACTAAAACCAGCAGAAGTCATTCACAAAAAGATCTAATTTTTACTTAAGGGACTGGAAGAGTCTCCCATTAGCTGAGATGGGTTTAGACAGGGAAAGAACAAGAGGCACCATACGTGGACGTGTTTGTCCAGTACTAATCAATGCACGCACTTAGGGAGACTGAAATCACTTTAAAAGATTGCTTGGTGTCCAAGTGACAATTATACCCAAGCTAACTTCTTGCACAGTCTGGTTCAGTCTATATGTCTGCGCTTTAAAGGGCTCATTTAGCCCAAATGATCAGCAATCAGAAATAAAAATAATATCAAAAGAAATGTGTTGCGTATGTGTGTTTTTTAACCAAGAGTGGCCCCACACAGTACGTAACTGCTGCCGGGCAGGCTGTTTGCCTTGGCTTTGCCTGCACACAGATGGGAGAGGAACTGAACGTTTCCCATCATTACTCACTGCAGTTCTTTGTGTGCTTTTATATCGATGAAGCTTGGTACGATTTTCAAAAACAAACAAGCACATCCTACCTCCACTCGACCAAACCTAACCCCTCGTTTGAGCCAAACATAAAAACCTTTCCAGTGGCTTCGCACGGAACAGCCCCAGCATCCTGACAACCTATGGGAGACAAAGCACTCTGTGGGATTAGCACACAACAGAACCATACCTGTGAGAGAGGTAACACGCATACATACACAGACACAACTGCATATACACCTACACGTGCATATGTTTGGTCCTTAGAAGTTTCCTGGCAGGACACTTCATACTTATTATCTCACTGCCCATTTTCAATTCTGAGGAAAGCACGTCTGAATTCAGCAGTACGAAGCGACAGGAGTCTCAATGCTCCAGGAGCAATCTGGGCTGCTCTGTGATTCCTCTTCCTGCGAACGTTCCCTTCTCTGAGCTGCTGCATGATTTTTCTGCGTGCAGCAATCAGCTGGGAAGTTTCAGCTCAGAGATAATTGCCACTGAAACGGTGGGTGAAGTGATTCCTGGCACTGCATGTGACACTGCTTCTTTCCATGGGACCCGCAGCCTCTGTGCATACATCACTGTGTCAGCACCGTGTCACAGCGTTAATGCTGCTGGTGGGACCCGAGCAAAAGCAAGCCCACGTCCGTACTGCAGATTGAAGCAGCGGAGCACCGTCTGAATAAGCAGCAAAGCACACACGCTGGGGCACGCTGCGGTGCTCAGCAGAAGGGACATGCAAATACAGCAGGAGAGTGCTTTCAATCATTCCCTTCTAGTCAAGTCAAAGAGAAAGATGCTGTTAAACCAGGGCAAGAGTTGCCCCTTTCCTCTAACATCTCTGCTTGCAAGCTCTGCTCGCAGAGACTTTGATGGATGCAGCACAGACAAGTCACGTGGAGCTGAGCACGTTTTACTCCAGCCCTCTGCTACCGACAATGAATCTTGGGCTCGGGAACAGAGCCCTCCGTCTGGAGCCACAGTCCCAGACAGCTGAACGCTTTGGGAAGCTGACACGTGCCCAGGCTTGGGCGGCTGCCAGCTCTTTGATGCAGCAGAGGCCGCCTGCAAAGCGCACGGAGGAGGGAAGGGGTGGAGGAGCCCTTCATTTGGCTGCCAACTTCCAAAGCGCTCGCTCGCTCAGGAGGTTATGTGACAGCTGTGATTGAAGCGAGCGTGGGAGGAGGCAACTGCAGGAAAGGGAAGCTCTCGGGCTGGGTTTCTCAAAATGAAAGCTGGAGGGGCACTTGCTGCAATGAGAATGCCACGGCAGCCAGGCACCTCTGATACGGTGAATCCTTCTGCCAGGGGAGCCGTGGCAATGGCTTACTTTAATGCATGCAGAAGACAACTACAGAGCCATTCAACAGACACCACGCGTGCTGCACTGGGGAAGAAATACGGATTTCAGGGCACTACTCAGTGCCAGCAGCTAGCCAGGTAGCAAAGAGCTAGCAGAAGGAGCTGGAAACCCAGCTGGGACAGCTCGCACTTGTAAAAGCCTCTTCCCAGCTGAGGCAGGAGAGGAATGGTACCTGAGCTCCCACTGAAGAAGGCCCTGGTCTTTAGCACAACCCAAAGTGGCTGAGGAAGCCAGCCCTGTTGCTGCTGCCTCCTGGCACCAGAAAAGTCACTGAGAACAAGCACAGGAGGAGCACACCTGTGACATTCTCTGTTCTTCCAACACCTCCATCCTCTGTGCAAAAGCTGCAGATACCTGTGAACACAGAGCTGAATTTCCCTTGAATTTACGAGTAAGAGAAAAGGGACAGTTGCTTGTTTCCAAAATCAAATTAGTACACCTGGTAGGGACTAAGCTCATTGCACTACATCTCTCTGTCAGACGCCAGCCCATAAAAAAATGCCATGGCAGGAGCCTGGCACACTTCAGCAGTGTTCTGTCAGCAAAAAGGGGCAAAAATTCAACACCACTACTTCCACTGAAGCCTGTGACAGGCTATGACAATGCACAGAGTTCTTTATGTGAGATGGGAAGCGGATGGAACACCAGCAGTGCAGCCCAGGACTCCAAAAGTGCTCCCCAACACCCCAGTCCATGCAGCCCCAAATCTGCACCTGCCAACTCACCCACCCTCCACACCACACGGATGGAGGGAGAGATTCCATACCTTCAATGGGTTTGGGTACAAAATGTGATGAGGGTTTGGTTTTTTTCACCCGGTTTCCCTTCATAATTTGACCTTCTTTATTGAGTCCCAGGAACCACGCTCGTCCGGATTCTTGCTGCCGGTACAGCGTGGAAGAATAAATAACGTAGTAGTTTTCAAAGACAGATTCCTTAAATTTGCACTCTGGTGTGAAAACATCCTGCAGTGAGAGAGAGAAAAAGAGAGAGAAGATAAAGCAGTGGAAAGAATTAATCACCGATTTCCTAAATTAGGCATCATTGAGCGACACACGACGGTCACGCATTATAGTCAGTTTAACAATAGAAAACAACAGGCATCAGCAACAAAGCTCATCCAGAAAACTCCCCAGTGAAAAAGGTGGCTTTGTTTCCCTGACAGGGCAGAGCTGTGGTTTACAAAGTGACCCCCACAGTGAACGGGCTTGAAAAATGTGCAAAAGTCAAGCATTCACGTCCCAGAGAGCTTGCAAACCCAGGCAGCACAATGCCCTTGTTTGTGTGACGTACTGTGAGGTGTGTATGTTCTCCCAAGTCTCATCTACAAGGACTTGAGCTGAAATATTATACAAAAAAACAGAGCTGGGAAGCAAAGAAACAGCCTTACTACTCACTGCTGCTCCCAGGGCATCCCCCTGGCTTTGCTCTTACCTTCTGCACGATGGGCAAGAAATGCACAATGGGCATTGCCTGTAACACTGAGACTTTTACAAATACTTATGGGCAGAAGGCAGCTTGCCAGGATCATGTAAGTGGATAGGGAGAAATGGGAGTACAAAAACCCAAGTAACAAACTTCTTTTCAAAAGGAGCGGGAGGAAATGCTGGCACAAAGCCTGAAAATCTTTCGATAACGATGCAAATTCAGACACAGAGAACTGGTCTTGGACCTTGCCGCGTCCTGCAAACTTCTCAAGATTTTTACAGCAGGGAAATAACATTAAGCATCTTTGAAAAGAGCTGGCTGCCCAGGGGACTCTGCCAGCAGGCTCCCAACTCTTCGTTAAGACAGACATTGTTATTGGTCTGAGGTGGTGTTTTCTGAATGAAAATTCATCCTAGTGAAGCAAATGCTCCCATTGGGTTTCTCAAAATGATGATATTCTTGCAAAAAAAAACCCATAACCAATCAAACAAACAAAAAGAAAAAGCCAAAATAACACAAAATCCCCCTCAAAGTATGATGAATTAGCTTTTCTAAAGAAAAAACAAAAGAAGTTGAAAAAACAGATATCTCATCTTGCAGAACCCAGACGAGGCATCTTAGAGCTCCACAATGAAGGCAGTGCTCCCTCTCAAACCACTGCCACTCAGAGCTCTTAGGGAGCACCTCCATCCTCCCTAACGGAAAACCCATGACCAACATCCAAGCAAAGCATCTGGAGTAATGCCACACATTTACTGCAGACCTCATTTTAAGAGTGAACATTTTGAACATTCAGCAACACTCAGGCATGTATTCCCCAGCGCTCCGGGGGTTATATAAAGTGTTGTTGGCCTGACAATAAATCCCGTGTGCAGCAGACCTGCGGAGCCAGGCAGGCTTGAAACCACCAAAGATGAAGCACAGTAGAATGCACAGAGCTGTGCTGCACATGCAAAGTTTGCATCAATCAGCACCACACGCATAAAAGTACTTTCAGACCAACCAGTTGTTTTGCCCCCTGTCTCAGTTATATAATAATACTTTCTGACATATGGCAGTGGTTCACAAAGCCACACGTTGTGCCACATATCCACTTAGAATCACAGAATCATGAAGGTTGGAAAAGACCTCCAAGGTCATCCAGTCCAACCATCTACCCGCCACCAATACTGCCCACTGCCCACGTCCCTCAGTGCCACATTTCCACAGTTCTTGAACACCTCCAGGGACAGTGACTCCCCCTCCTCCCTGAGCAGCAGTGCCACTGCATCGCCACTCTTTCCAAGAAGAAATATTTCCTGATATCCAACCTGAACCTTTCCTGACACAACTTGAGGCCATTGCTTCTTGACCTATTGCCATTAACTTGTACCACTAAAGAAGCAAAATTATGTTACTTTTAAAGTGGACATTTTTAATAAAGACATAAAAAATAAAGCAAATTAAGCAGAAGTAGTGATTTCCATTATGTGTTTAAGCTCCCCCAAACTGACACAAGCAAATAAACCTTTCTGATCACTTCTGAGTTGGCTTGTTGCATCCTCACCCCCCATAAATTAGATGAAATATGGCAATACCACCAAAACACATTTCAGTTCTCTCTATTAGGTCGGTTTAAGAAAACGCAGAAGAGTTCTAGTTAAGTGATACCACTTATAATAACTATTTTTATTGGTCTTATTACAGACAACACCACATTAACAACAGCTGGTGTTCCACTGTGCTATTCAGGGACAACACACTGCAGTGCAATTCCTTGTACTGGCATACTGACAACGCCTATAGTCCTCACAGAAAAGGGATGGGGCAGACAAGCAGGATTCAGGGCACACAGCCAAGGGAATACTGCGTGCATCCTTATGTTTTTCTTAATTGATACCTTCTTGGTGGCCAGTATCAAGCCTCCACAGTCTACAAGGCATGGCTATGTCACGGCACTTGGTTTCTGTCCATATCTCTTGCTTTGTACCTCCTCATAACAAAAGGATCTTGGGATACTCATGGCAGAACCTACATACAAGCTTTGCTGTCAAAATTAACTGTGGCATTTACATCAAATCAGGTGGGAGCTGCTGGTTCTGATGTCTTGAACTAAGAAGAGCCGGGAAGAAAGCAGAGTGCGGGTGAACAGGACAGACTTCACACTAACAGTTCTGAGCAGGAACTGCTGCATGGGGTGAAATCAGAGATAACTGAAGGTGGTTTGGGAAAACCACTGAATTATTGTCCAGATCTTTTTTCTTTTTTTTTTTTTTTTTTAAGATTATTTCAGTATTAATTACATGTGCTGGATGGGGAGACCCATCTATCAAAGGTAAAAACAGCAAAGGAACCTTTAGGCTGTCCCCTATGCCTTCCTCCAGAAGTAATGGCATTGGTATGGCATTCTTGACTAAATTGTTTTTTAGGTAGAAAGTAAATAAATACATTTGTTTTTTCACCGTTTGGAGACTTTGAGACTAAGACATTTTGTTAAATGTCAACAGATATTACTGGAAGTGATTTGAAAAAGCAGATCTTTTTTTTAATTGCTAAACTAAAAACCTGCATGAAATATTTGCACAAGAAACGCTAGCAATTTACATGCAAAATGAACAGCATTTGCCTGCAACTTGCTTTCTGTATCACAACCCAAACGCTTGAACAAGAGGCAGTTCCACTAAGACAGAGTAATTAGACTTGCTTTGAAAAACAAACACAGATCTCATTTGTGCTAACTCTAGCTTGATTGGAAATTTCACAGTTTAGGAAAAAAGTAGAATGGCATCTATCACACGCACAACTAGAGAGAACACAGCCAGCTGCCCTTTGGAATCAGAGCAAGTTGCTGAATGGATGCACCCAGCATTTTGGTTTTTGTTCTTAGTGCGACAGACCTGCTCAGGGAGGGTGGAAGGTACCACTGTTTGCCCCAAAAGCTATTTCTGTTTTAGAAGAATATGACATTTAATTTATCCTTGATCCCAGTAGTGCCTCCTGCCATCTGTAGATGGAAATGTGGACGTCCAGGCACAAACCCTGCAGGAGGCAAAGAGTATTCTGGGAATGCACAGCCACCCCTAGAAACCTCAGCTCCCTCAAAAAAATGCCAACCCAATGGTGTCACAGTCCTGGTACTACTCCAAGGAAGAAGCAGATCTTTTTTGTTTGTTTGGTTGGTTGTTTTCCCTGAACATCTCCTTTCATTATAACCCAACGGATAACAGCAAGTATACACATCCACACGCAAACCTAATGACTTAATAAATTTAGTTAGCAAAACAAGCAGCAATAAAAGAAAAAAGCCCATTCTGCAAGTAGTTTGTGCTACAGTTGAGGAAAAGAATGTTAATTATGAGTGCTGAAGTACCTAACCAACACACTCCCAGAGTAACAGTTTCCCTTTTTTACAGCACTCACGGGTTTCTTTTTTATATTCTGCACAATTACTGAGCCAGATCTTCAGATGGGATAAAAACCCTGAACTGCACCAAAGCTTACCACATGGTAAAGATTCCCTCCCGGAGAATATGGCTCAGGATGTTTACTGATGCTAGCATTTTGATTTGTGAATTCATCAAAGTCCATCAAAGTTGGTTAAAATATATTTTGCTCTCTACAACTCCCTGGAAGGAAGTTGCAGGGAGCTGAGGGCTGGCTTCTTCTCCGAGAAGAGGTGATGGCCTTAAGTTGCACCAGGGGAGGCTCAGGTTAGATATTGAGAAAAAATTATCTGGAAGAGTGGTGAGGCACTGGGACAGGATGCCCAGGGAGGTGATGGAGTCACTGTCCATGGGGGTGTTCAAGAAATGTGGAGATACAGAACTTAGGGACTTGGTTTAGTGGGTGATACTGCTGGTGGGTGGGCAGTTGGACTAGATGATCTTGGAGATTTTTTCCAGCCTTAATGACTCTAGAATTCTATGATTCTGTGTTTATGGAATCACAAACATTGCTATCATCAATGGCATTGCATTGTGGTTGTGGAGGCAGCCCATGGAACCCTTTGATTATGCTCACTAAAGCCTGCACAAGTGCTCCTCTCTCCTAAGGAAGAGGATAACACTGCAGCAGGACATCTGCTTTCTGGGGCTCCTTAAAACCCACTCCATGTTCCCCACTGACCTCAACCAGAGCAAGGTTTAATTAACACCCCTTTGATGCCACGAGCACCAAGAAGCTCAGCATTGGTATCAAGTACATCAATCTGAGTGTATAAACAAAGACACTGGACTCCCACAGACACGTGGGAATCCCCAGATGAAATGTCAATTACCATCTCCCATTTAAATCTCTGATGATTCTTTGAACACCTGGGAATTTGTGACCACAAATCTCACACCATGACACTTGTCTTGGCTTCCCAGGAGAGGTCTGTAATCACAAAGGTCCTGTCCACAGGATAAGCCCCTCCGAGACTACAGCAGCGTCCTGCTCCATGTAGCTTACTCCATGGCCTAGGGCTGCCTCTGTCTGGAAATGCTTTAAAATAATTGTAGCTGAGCTCTCTCTTGGCATGAGATCAAGAACCGCAAAACTGCATCCAAACTTTACATCTCATCCCATCTTTGCCCAGATGGCAGGTGATATTCACTGTTCACACTCCACTTTTCCTCCCCCTTCTAGCTCCATAAGAGATTGGTGACAAGTCTTCCTGGTGGCCTTTTAGAAGTAGGAGAGAGCAAATATGTTTTAAAATAACGAGCTGCTACATGGGAGTGCACAGCCCTGCTACAGAGTAGATATACTTGAGGAGACAATATGGTTATCTATAAGCATTCTGACTCTTCCTGAACCATCTGTGGGTTGGAAGGAGCACATTTTCACATAAATCCCCATCTATTCCAGTCTGGTTCCCAGCTCTGATAGCTGGGAAGCAACATTAAGTAGCAGCCCAACTTACTGCCTCTGAAAACCATAACAAGAAGACCATTTACTCCTACTTCTGTGGGAACTCTCTGTACCCAGAGTATGTGTTGTCTTCACTTGAAACCCTCCAGACCCACAGCAGATTCTGCAAGACATGCCAAGCTACATCCTGCTCCAGCTGGATGGCCACCCAGATCAAAAACGGTTTGTACAGATCCACAAGAGCCATGGTCTCACATCTGGGAACTCTGAGTTTCTGAGAGCTGTGCATCCCACTATACTATACTATATTGCGCTCTTCTCCTTTCGGTTCTTGGCCTGCTTACTGCACAGATACGTTTTTACTAAATGCTTACTAAAGTTAAATATGCTCAGATCCCCTGCGCTGGCCTTTGGTGGATGCTCATGCAATCCTGATAGGAACATGGCTTTCAATTTAATGAGTGCTGACAAGAACATAACTCGGGATGATTCTTCAAGCTGGGCTGCTCCCTTCCATGCCTCCCTGGAGAGCCTGGGTGAGAGAAGAGGCTCCAGGAGAAAGATCTGAGTACTGAGAACTGTGCAGCTCTGTGTATGGTGTTATCTGGGAAAGGCTGCACACTGAGCAATGCGCAGATGGGGCACACATGAAAAATGACATGTTTTGTCTGATGCTACGCTTTTTGGTATGGATGGATACCAAATTCAAATTAATGGTTGCATGAAATAACTTTTCATCATTTCTTTTCAAAATATTAAGTAGATTTGATTTTAGTTGATTGGTTTGTTCTCTGATCTTGGACTTGGACACTACAAGTGGGGCTTTTGGACAGCATTGGTGCCACATTCCGGCACCAGGAGACCTGGTGAAACCCCAGGATTATGTATCATCATGGAATCCCGTCTCATCTATTGTCTTCTCCTCATTTGTTTTCCTGACAAAATGTCTGGAATTGGTAATATCGCCATCAACTCTGCTTTACTCCAAAGCAGTATCCAGAAATACATTTATGCATTCAAAGATAATGATCATGAGACAAGATGGAGCAAGATGAAGATATGTTACTTGTGTACAAGAAAAACAGACTTCCTAAATTAGCATCACGCTGCCTCATCTGCTAGTGCCCAAAATAACCATGAAGAAAAATAATAATGTAAGAACCCTAGAAACACGGCCAGATGGGATGCTTTGAATCTGTCATCTCTCTATGGGGTCAGAGAGTTTCCTGGCATCACTTTCAGCCTGGGCAGAGGACACGATAAGTTCACTTCGGGCCTTTGGTCACTTTTGCAACATTGCTATTTTTACTAACGTAGATGATAATAGCGATGATGTATAAACTAAAATAATGATTATGCATTTTCCAACATGACACTATTTTGTCCTGACATGAAGAAGCCTCTCAGTGGAAAACTAGCAGTATTAAATTTATCATATTGTTATTCATATTAAAACTATCCTCAAAGGCACAAACCACAGTAATAATGCTATGGACATTCAATAAAAACTCCCTCGACAAGGCAGAAGGAAGGAAAGACTTTTTGTTTTCTACATTTTTTTTGTGTGCAGAGATCCAGAACTCTGCCAGACCAAGTGGCATGCTGAGCTGTCCGTAAAAAACGAGGTGTCAGAGCTAGCTGAGAAACTTATTTCCCCTGGGTTCCACTTCTTTTTCTTAGGCAAAGGCCCTCTCTTTCTGACATAAATGAAGTAATACAGCTATAACAACGTGAGGGAGAAGGGGATGGTGGCACTCCCAAGCCCTTGTCAGGCAGACTCTCTGTGGACTCTGACAGAAGCTGTGCTTGCCCTCACCCCAGTGCCATGGCTGGACACTGAGCACAGGTCTGAAGAAAGGAGAAGGCTTTAGCACAATTTTCTGTCTACTTCGTTTTTTGAAGTAACACGTCATGTGGGCGGGAGATAAGAGAACTTGCCAAGGAGCTCACCAGGCCTATTACAACCGTAAGCTGGTGATGCACTGAGATAGCCTCTTTGCTTCGACTCTTAAATTCAAACCGCAGCACTCGGTGGAAGCACACCATCACTGACACACTCCCTATCTTCTCTAATGCCAAGGAGATCTCCCCTGCATTAAACCAATTTCAGAGCTGTCATGACCGGAGCTGGAAATTCAGTTTCTTTGCTGCTAAAACTTCCATCCTGAAAACGAGTGGTGCTAGATGATTAATATTTTGACAGCGTGCTGACAGGTTGGCTACAACTGGCCAATTAACCACAGGCCCTGTGGTCTAAAGGCATCAGCTGAGGCTGGGGTGAGCTGCTGTTGGACAGGCTGTATCTCCCAACCAAAAAGAAACGTTATGAAGTGTGAATATTCATGTGGCGTTTGCCTCCCCCTCGTTACAGCTGCTGCAGTGCCTACGCAGAGAAAAGGAAAGGCTTGTGGCATATTCTTGGTTTGGGGCCAGTTCTGCTGCCCACCAGGAGGACTGTCGGGAACCCACCAAGATCTCCAAGCCTGAGTCTCAGCATGGTTTCTGATGACCAAGCCAGCCAAACAAAAGGCCAAACTGCTTCCCTAAAACCTGCCAGGTCTGCCCTCTCTGCCCTACCTCTGCTGCGGGCTGCTCTATCTGCAGCCAAACAAAGCACGTGCCTAATGCTTCACAAGCCTCTGCTCATCATCCAGCACTGCCCATCTGGGATACATCTACAAAGGCACAGGGGTTTGTGGCATGGTTCCCTTGGGCCTCAGTATCGTTTACTGCAAGTGGAAACAATTTGTTGGTGAATACCTCCTGTGTCAGCGAGGCATTGATTTTAAGTTCTGACAGCAGGTTCTTCTGCTGGTTCCGAGTCCTCCAGACTCTGTGTCCTTGAGCCAGACACTCTGAGCTACTGTCTCATCTAAAATTCTTTAAAATGCTCATTGTGTATGAAGAGCCGGTCTTTGGCTGTGTGTAACAAAAGAGATATTCAGCCTGAGGAATGAATGAGACTCAGCTCCCAAGAACATTTTTGGGTGAGAGAGGAGAAAGAAAGTGTTTGGCACAAAATGCAGACAGCCCTTTGTTCATTTATTTCCTGGGAATTCAGAAAATCAGCCAACTCTGCTGCGATAGAAATCCCATCCATATATTGACCACAGTATCTCTGCTTAGCCTGAAAGAGCTGACAAATCTCACAGCCTCTAACAGCTTTACAGAGAAGGCTGGGCTTACTTATACCTTGAATAGATTTCCACGATACCTATGTGCTGACAACCTGACTTACTCTTTTTTGCTGTTACTTTAATTTTGATGTGAAATAACCCATGGACAATGCACACGCATTTTGAATGGACCCAAACTACGCCAGAGCTTAGATCAAACTGTTCTACTGCAGGCAGCCAAGTGACCCATCACAGCTGACTCTTTGCTTCCCAGGAATCAGACAGATGGATGTATATCATCAGGGATTTTGCAGCAGTGGCTATAGTGAAATTTTTCACTCTGTTGAACACTTTGCTAGAGAACTCAGATTGGCTTTGGCATCTGATTCTGTTCAGAAGCCAACTAATGACTGCAACTTCCAATCTAAGATAATATAGTCACCCTAGAGAGAGTAATACAATACAGCAACTCTGTTTGGCACAATGCACAGTAAAGCAGGAGATAATTTTACCCTGTTACTAATATATAGGAGAGTATGAAGCTGTCTTTAAATTATATGATCCAAAACACATCAACAAAGCAACCCAGAATTAAAAATTGGTGTATCTCATTCATAGCTGTGCAGCTCAGTGAGTCCAGGGTTCCTCTTTATCACTGTGTACATTTCACTTTAGTTGTCATACTCTGTGTCTACAATACAGAACCGAATGGGTAGAGTGAAACTGCTGGTGGTGAGGAGTGTTTGACAATTGCACTGTCCATGTTTCAGGATGTGTTCAGCAGCCTGTCTGCCACCTGCCCACACAGACCAAATATCTGGCACATTAGAGGTACTCCTGGGGGGTACCCTTCAGTTTGGTATCATCCAAAAGGAATGCACTCTGTGACGTGAATCAAAGAGCAGCATGTAAGTGTAATGGGAAAATTTGCTCCACAAGTGCACTCCTGATCTAACCAAACACTAAGCCTTTTAAAAAGCACTTCCTACCAACATCCATTACAAGAAAGAGTCACTTTGGCAGTAGTAAGAAAAAAAGGTCATTCACTGAGTCTGCCTCTTTGAATCTCAGCACATTGCTTGCAGAAAGCCAGGTGCTGACCACACGCCACACTTGGATCTTTCAGAGATCTGACAATGCTTCTCTTAGCGTGACGAGTTTTAAAGAAATCTATCTGATCGATGTGTTCTAACAAACACATTAGGAGAGGAAGGAAAGCTCAGGGCTTTCCTGACTGTATCACTGGAGAAAGAACAGATCACCATCTGCTTTCTTCTTTGCTAGTCCAGAGCAGGGGAAAAAACAAGACAGAAGAGAAACCATTTGCACATTGACATAACAGTACTTCCCCAATATCCACAATATTTCATAGTTTTCCTATGTTTTCACTGATGCTAAGTCCTGAATCATTAACGCAGCAACAAGAGTAGAATTGGATCCTCTACAAAGCACTAAAGCTGGACTACACATTCTGCTCAAGGAATAAACACTGATTCATGAATGTTTCAATTAAGATGGATACGATCACTTTCATAACAAGGGAAATGAAGGAGAAGATTAGAAGTCCTGTGGGAACATAATAGCTTCTGCCTGGAGCAAAAGACACAAAGATAACCTGAAGTCCCAAGGTGTCTGACTTAACCGACAGCTGGGACCTCATGCAAGCAAAATGAATAAGCAAAACTCTATTATCTAATGATGTACTCATACTGATGGACCTGAACAGTCACCGATGCCTCTACAGACTATAGTGCTGGGCTCAGCAACAGGCACGTGGTGTCCCACGCCATTCAAAACTGTCACCCAGGGCAACAAGCCATTGTCAGCATATTTCATGAACATGAAACAACCCGAAACCGCTTGGAAGGTGAAAACCTGTGATGCAGAAATTCAATCAGTAAGTGGAAGAACACTTATAGAATCACTGGACTTTATTCACTAGTCTTACACTACCACATCTCTACTGACCCAAGTGAAGCATATTAGCTCATTGCTAATACACCCAGAAATACATGCAAGGAGCCTGTGTGCTCCAAATGCACAGAAAGTGTCAGCACCATTGGGATCATTTTACTTAGAAGAGGGCAGTAAAAAAAATACGAGTCACGGGAGGCACAGAAGAAAAATAATGAGAGCTGTGAAATTTTACTTTTTAAGTCAGTCATAAAAAATAAGCTCCCAACTGACAAGGATGCTTTCAGAAGTCTGCTTTCTAAATTTAACTTTTCAATATCAAAGTCTCGGCTTTTGTTCTTCTTGTTCTTTTTTCTTCGTTAGTGTAAACTTGATAAAAAAAAACGAGGTGTGATAATGGTGGTGCTACACATTTTCAAAAGCCTTTTTTTTTTAGCTTTAGCCTCTTCAGAGGGTGCAGATAACATTCATATAGATACAAAACCATTGCAGAAAGACTGTTCCTTAAGAGCAGAGCTGGCTGCAGGGTTTAATATGATGGGAACTGAGATTCATAATCAACAGCATTCTCATTAATAGCCATTAAGTTATTTATTCCTGTCAGGCTCTGGAAGCCTGTAGGAAGACTAGGTTGCTCTGAAAGGCTCAACTCCCAAAAACTTTATTGCATGCCTTAGGGTTTTATAACCCTCTGATTCCCTGCATTCATGGTGCAAGGCTTTTCCAGAAGCCCACTGCCACACGCTGTCTCTGACTGTTGGACTAGATGATCTTGTCCATCTTTTCCAACCCAAATAATTCTATGATCCTCCATAAAAACACAAAGCAGGCCTCATATCTTCCCTGTGAGGAACAATGAGCATGGCCCCAACGAAACAATCTGAGCTGCAAAAGGTGCCAACAAAGCAGTATTCTGCCCTAAAAAGACTCCAGTCTTTTTTTCCCACTACCTGTGTCCTGAGCCCTACTGCTGACCTTGAGCTGTTTAATTACCTCCATAACCAAATTACACTGTAACAGAATGTAATTATGCAATCACATAACAAATTATGGTTTTGCTCTTAGTCTTGTATGCAAAGCCACCTTTGAAGAGGGCAATAATAAGGGCAATTACTACGAAAGGCCAAACCAGCACCACATACCAATTGCTGGGCATGATGCAGGGACAACATCCGCTGGCAGCCCCAATCCATCTGTGATCATTGCATGGGTCTTGCTAGACACATGCGGGCAGTTCAGTGGGACAGGAGCATGATAACTCCTTAATATCAGAAATAAGGGTCGAGGTACCACATGATGCCTTATAGCAGAGCACCTGAGTACATCTAGGAACAGAGGAAGCCCCACTTCAGTGTGCATGGGAAGGACATGGAGAAAAGAGGTCAGATCCATGAATCCTTGGATCTGTCACAGTCAGAACATGCATTTTCTGAATGACACCCCAATGCTTTCAGCATAAGAAGTTCAGGGCAGCCAGGGAAGGCACTGTCATACCAGCACCGAGTCGCTAGATTGCTATGGCCTGTTCCTTCTGTCTGACTCCAGCAGAAGCATCGTCAATGAAAGGGAATCATGAAGTTGTCAAGCAGCAATGCTGAACACCAACATGTCATAAAGCCCTGAAAGGTCCATGGAAATGAATTCCCTATCATCAGCAGCAGACTCTCTCTTTGCAAAGATAAATAGCTTTTTATGTATGCAGTATATGTTTTAGCATGTACTCTACAGCTGGCAATGTTCAGCCTCCAGTGTAACTTGTCAAAACCTGATGATACGCCTTCCCTTAATCAATGTGGCAAGCTCCTGAACACCATGTGCTTCAAGCAGTGGGCTGTTGTCCCTGCAGGCAAGAGAGCAAAGTGAGCTGTCATTCTTGCTGCTGTACTTCCGCTCATGCATCTTCCAGCCATCAGCAGCCAAAACAGAGCTGGATGCGGCTCACAGCTTCACCAACACCACCCCTCTGAGCTGTGGCTCCTCAGAAGGCCCTAGGACAGGGCTCCTTCCCATCCCTTGGCTCAGTGTGAAGAAGACAGATGAGAGAAAAGGATGATGGGCAATGTGGGATGGCCACAGTGCTTCAAGAGCCTTTCCTTGTCCCAGTTCTAATAGGGATGTTTCACTGAAATAGGATGAAGGTCTTTGCTGCTACATCCCAGTCCAAATCACTAATAAAGCAAATTCCCCCTGTACTTGCCATTCCACACCCCTATGCAGAGCTGAAGCAAAATATGAATCCATGCAGACAGTAACCAGCACATCGTAGGGTTACAAAAACTTGTGCTCATATATCCAGGGGAATTGCTGAAACAAGACGACAACTGAAAATCTGACCACCACCACAGAGCAGCTGGGAACACCTGAGGTGTGGCTGAGATCCCTCAGCTCCAGGAGCCGTTGGAGAGCTATGAAGGCGTGCACTCAGGACAGGGCACCGGGGAGATGTGTCTGCATTCACAGCTCAAGCATGACAACTGCACTGACTGCACTTTTGAGAGAAATATGCTAGGGACAGCAGGGAAGCATGGTGATTTCATCTTCATCATATCCAACAATACCCCTCCCTTTCACGGATGACCTTGCAGGGTGTTGCTGTTTAGGGCTGTTCGGACTGGGAAAAGGGATGTGCCCACTCCCACGCTTTTCAAGACACCACTTTGCTTTAAAACCTGTCCCTAAGCCACTTGTCTCTTAGAAGTCTCACAATATGGGCAGTGCCACATCATAGCAACTCTCTCTTCTTCCTTCCACTCATAACTTACATTATCTTTTTCCCCCTTCCTTGGACAAAGACTGATTGGACTTGATGATCTCTTGAGGTCCCTTCCAACCCCTATGATTCTATGATTCTATGAATTGCATAATGAGTGACAACACAACAAAATGAGAGACAGGAGAAGGGCTTTTCACCACAACGAGAAAGGGACATACTGTTCTTCCAGGGTAAACTTTGTGGGCATGATGGAGCAGGAAAGTAACAGAATCAAGGTCATTGCCAACCACTTTTTCCAATACAGAGAGCCTCAGCAGCAGATATAGGTTGCTCTGAAAGTAACGCCTCCTATTTATTTCCATGAGAACTGTAACAGATACGAAGAGCACAATAACACTACTTGATAAAGCAAATTATCTGCCACAAAACACTGTTTTTCAGCTTAGTCTCTGCCCCTAGCAATGAACAGCTCTTCATTTTATGCTTTGACAACTGTACACGGCCATCCAGAACACAGCTTGCCTTTCACACTGCTGTTGCCATTGCTGGAACACACCATCCACCCTTCACTGTGCTCACATCCATTGTTCAGTCCCCATAAACACTCACAAGCATTGGTGAATGCCAGTGGGTGCCATTTTTTCCACATGGAGGAGTTCAGTGTTGCACATCTGCATCACATACACTTCCACATCAGACATCATTTTTGTCAGACACCCCTCTGCTGCCATCTCTCACATGGCAACAAAACTGAATGGAACAGTGGTGGAAAGGTTCAACCTCAGCTGCCATACCACCAACATTCGCCTCTGATGTTGTGGGCCAACATAATAAAACAAGAGGCATTATTTTTGGAGTAGCCCTCGTATATCTGATGTGTCTTACTGCTTCAGTGCTGTACAGACAGCACACTGCAACACATGCTGCATTCTATATACATCACATTCTAACATACACAATGACATCTGCACATATGCAGTCCTGGATATGCTCCCCGCAATGGCCCAACCTCTCTGCTTTTGCCTTGGGGCATCTTCTGGTGTGGAAAAGGAGCGTCCTGGCCCACTGCCACACTTCTGCAGCCAGGAATCTCCTGGTCTACCCTCCACCTCCTCCACACCCTCACAACAGCCGGTAAGTGGTGAAGATACGTGGCTCCTGCCCAAACACAGTTTATTGCTGTTGCTGTCAACTCACTCTGTTGAAAATAATCCAAATGGCAACAGTGAGAATCCTCAGCCAAACAGGTTAATTTCCATGAAAAAAGCTGTTCTCAAGGAAGAAAAGAGTTAGAGGCAGTGTGCAGTGACTGACAGCCAAGAGCAACCACAATCAGAAATTCAGACCCTGTGTGTATTTGCCAGGACAAATACAGGACAGAGGCACATTTTAAATAGAGGGTTTTTTTTTGCTCTGACAGTAAGTTTGGTGCCAGCAGGTTATATGGTTTGTGGTTATTGTGGTTTGTGATTTTTAGGTTTTATTTTCTCCAAATTCATATACTCCTGATGAGAACAAATGCATTGCTGCCATTTGGTCCATCCGTGAAAATTTCATAGCAATGTTTGTCCCCCTCCTGTGGGGGCACAGAAACCAGGGACCAGATTCCCCAGGGAATGAACAGCTCAAGAGCGGTCCCTCCTGTAAGGAAGTGAGTATTTAGGGCAATAGATTTTAGTAGCTAGAGTCACAGTGTAGAGATTGAAAAAAAAAAACAACACTGATGCACATTAAACTAATCAGGGACACCCTGACTGCTTCTATGTTAGAAGGAAATATCAAAGACCTCATCAAATTCTGAACGCCCACCATGACCTGATGGTGCTGAAGTGGAGCTGCAACCATCTTGGTGTTACATGAAGACTGCAGAGGCTGTTCTTGGTAGGTCTCTGCTTCTGCCAGGGACAGGGTAAGTTGAGACTGTCAGCAGGATTTCCCCACTGTTCTAGCAACACAACCATAGGAATTCAATGGCAAGTTTCTATACCTTCAAAGAAGATAAATACACTATCCACAGACAGGTAAAACTTTTCTGATCTCCCCTGACCTTGAAGATCCCTTGACAAAACTTTCCTCTGTATTTTAAATGCTGTTTCTATATTATTGATGAACCCTACAGTCACGCCTAGTGAAAATCCTTCAGACATTTGGAATATCGGAGATTGGCTATTTGGACAGGTGACAAGCCCATTTCTGCTAAGCCAATATTTTTCATATCAAGAGTCACCAAGCAATGGCAATAAGAGTGAAACAAGATGAGAGCTGGAGATATCATCCAAGCTCCCAGCTGGTTTCCTGAGTGTCCTGCCAGCCAGCGTGTGCTTCTGTGCTTGATTAATTTATATTGTGAGTTTCTGAAAACAAAAAGTGTAATGCTCAGCTTCTAATCAGAGCATAAAAGTCCTGCAACTGATCAGCAGGCAGTGAACGCTCAACTGCACTGTGAGATACTCATTCTTCTGAGATCTTCTGCCAATAATGATTTTTTCACTGTGCAGCTCCTTAAACCGAGACAAATAACCTCAGCAATAGGGCAGATAGCCTCCTACGGCTGTGACTCCCATGTAATTACTCTGGGGACCTCTGTGCTGGTCTTTCCAGCAAACAGAATCACTAAGGTTGGAAAAGTCCTCTAAGATCATTTAGTCCAACTGTCAACCCATCACCATCATGCCCACTAAACCATGTCCCTCGGTGCCACACATACTGCAGTTTTCCATATGATTTTGGGTGGCTGGACCTTCCATCATCCTGCATCTTGCAGGCTCTCCAGGAACCAGGAAAACATAAAACAACAGCTAACGGAAATAACTACTACTAAAAGGTTTCTCGCTACATGACTCTTTACACAGACTCTCACTTTACACTGAAAGGGCCACATTTTTCTAATGTGTGCATGCACACTCAGTAAGCTGTGGAAGTACAACTTTATTACCATGGATTTACCTCAAAGGGTAAAACTGAGCCAAAAATCAATTCGGGTTTGCTGACAAAAAGCAAAATGCTAATACCGGTGTTAGGAATCAAAATGTCACTCCTTAGCACCTGCATGAATATTAATCATCTCATTTTTTACATAATATTTTCCATCCTCTGCTCCGCAGCTACTTTGCAGAGCAGCTCACACTTTTCTAAGCTTGGCCTGGAACCAATTCATGCCATTTTCTCTGTCAGGTGTGGTTTCAGGTTTGGAGGTGAGAGCCCCTTGGCATTAAAATTAATTGATTTTGAATGGTTCCGTGAATTTTGTCATCAGCTCAGTAATAAGCCCCAGGTTTAATGGTTTCAGATCTGCATATGTAATAACACAGTGGATGGTCACAAGAGGAAATCTGACCCTGGATTTCTGGACCTGAAAGCATCAGTCTTTCCTACTTTAATTAAAATCACAGACAGACTATCCCTGAGTACAGTACATCCTTGGATGTCCATCTCCCAAGACAGATATTTAGCAGTTTTGACATGTAGTTCGTGTACTTACTAAGGCTATGAAACAGTTTTGACAGCTTAGCTCCCGCAGAGTGTCAAAGGGAATTAGGCACCTAAGTCATTTTAAGCATGTTTGTAAATCCTACACAGCTTCTGTAAGCATCTTTACACATCCAAATACAACTGAAATCCTGTGTTGAAAAGCAGATAAAGTACAAGAATGATTACAAACAATAAATAATCTAACTATTGGTGCTGCTGAAGACTTAGAAGTGACTAAGGTGTATTAAATATATATAGGAATCATTAATAACAACGGCATACGGGACAAGGTGTAAATTATATAGCAAGTAAAACCTTGAGTGCAGAAGTGATCAGGATTACTATCCTGGTCCAGAACTATACAAAAGTCTTCAGCTGGATCTCAGCAGACTACAGAACAGCCATCTCGCATCTGCAGCTCCTTTTTGTTTGACTCTGACTGCCTGGTAGCACAGCAGCTCTGCAGCAGTGCATTAAACCTGGCTGAACTTGCTCTCACTGCCTGAACTCATTCAAGGGGAAATGCACTTCTGTGATTAACTAGGGTTATTATCAGTGCTCAATGGCTTGTAATGTCATTGATAATCAAACAGGTCTCAAAAAATGGAAGAAGTGGAATTGAGTTAAAATATGAAGACTACCCACAGCTCTCCATGCCAGATCAGTGATGTGCCTACACCTACAGCTTGCTAAGCATATGCAGAAATTAATTCAGTGTCTGCAGGTGTACAGATGAGGACAGAATATGATTCTAAAAGTCATTCCTCCAAAGACATTCTCGAGCAGCCAAGTCCCATTTTAATGTGAAAATGTTGGTGTCATACAAATCATGGACTTTAGGGACAGGAAGCATTGCTAGAACCTCAAAATAACTGCTCTGAGGCAGGAAGAAATATACTAAAACCAATCCTGACAGATATTAGCCTAGCACAGTCTTAAAAGACCATGATACACCTAACTACTTGGTCCAGAGCTTTCCTAGCTAGAGAAGTTCCCATGGTGGACATATAGAACAACTGGTTGAAACCATCCTACAAACAATTTCTGTGTCTGTTAATCCTGTTTCATCTGCCATTCATCATGCCCCTGTTCTGTACCGTATGTCATCTTCTCTCTTCTAAGGAGGAAAAAAAAAACCCAAGGAAACACTCATCATCCTTCCAATTTTCTTCTGGACCTCTTTTTTCCTCCTTACTTTTTTTTCTTGTTGTCTTGTGGTTCTCCTAAAGCACAGTGCCCAGAACGGGCTCCAGTCCTTCACCCAAGGAGCATAGTAACAATGCCTTTCCTATGGCATCCATTCAGAGCCAGAACTAAGGGTGCTTTTTTTTTTATAAGCTTCCCATTCATTCTTGACTCATGTTCAATTTGTGGTCTGCTGTTCCTTCCCTGCAGTGTTGCTGCCTTTGATATTTTTCATTCTCTATCTGTGCACTTAAGTTTTCTTTGTAGAGCGTTAACTCATGAGAAACTCATCTTTACTGGATTCCACTCTATTGATTTTCAGTACTTCTACAATGTATCAAGGTAATACTTGAATTATGACCTTATCTTCCAAAGAGAATCCCAATCCCAAATTGATACAATCCACATGTTTTTCTACCAGTATGGTCTCCTAGCACTTGCACTGTTAATGAAAACATTGTCTTGAATCAGTCTCAGGACAGACTGTCCAAGACTCCCCAGAGCACATTCCACATTCAGCTGCAATGCACTTTTAGTTTAAATCAGTTGTTTGCTCTACCAAAAAGGCATTGGTCTGAAATGATCTGCTGCAGCATTTCACGTGCCTTATACTAACACAAGATCTGAGTCCTGGAAGACACAAGCAAAGCTCATCACCCTGAATCCTGACTGAAGTAAATGAGCAGACATAATGGGACTGAACGTAGAATAAAGCCTGGATTTTTCAACCTTTCATGCTTTTTAGATACATAAATCTTTCCAAAAACATGGGTTCAGGCACTTGATAATGGTACTAGAGTGTGAAAAAATCAAGATAAGCCTATAAGAAGTGGATGGACTTTCATGCAGTGAACTATACAGAGCTTTGCTGTATTCTTCACCTTAGTAATTATTTCCCCTTGGAACAGCCCCTCTGTGTCCTTGCTTTCTGTCTTTTTTAATTTTTTTTTAACCCATCTTTAGTTAAATCTTTCCAACCCAGCTCTTGTGGCTATTTGAAAGCTGCCTACCTAAGTGATTTGCTAATGTGCTCTGTTGACAGAGGTGGGCTAGGAAGGCAGGGAGGAAGGGCAAGCCCTGAGGGGAAGAAACAAGCAGGTCTCTGGAACCAGTTCAAATTTTGTTAATGAGCCTGACAGGTGAATGGAAGAAACCAAGTGTCTATCTGGCTTATCAGCAAGGACCCCTTCTAACCTCTAGTTAATTGGCTTATATTGATTTTTAGGATAAGAGAAATTTCTGTTAGATTCTAAGTAATTTTAGCAGAGATGCTGGACCATTAATAAGTTTGGATTCTCTCCATCCAGCAATGAAGACTCCTGTATTTGCATTTTTCACAAGTTTCAGCTTCTCCTAATGCTGAAGACATGCAGGGCAAGGACAAGGACTGGCTACAAGAGAGAAATGCTTCACTTCTGGGTTGTACTGATGTTCCTGGGGCTCTGCAACACCATCATGACTTGCTGTGCGTTTCTTCAGTTCAATGTCCTCGAAATAATGAGAGTCATGGTGAAGTCCAGTGGTGATGTTATCAAAGCATGGGATGTAGTGCTGCTTGCTATATAGCATTATGGGGATATTAGAGGATATAAGACCTGCTACATCTAGTTTTGGTGGACTACAGAAGGACTGGAAGAAACCAAACCTCACCTGCTCTCTCCTCCATGCTGTTTTATGGCCAATGGTGGCTACCCCCACAGCCAGAGGGAACCTGAGCCAAGAAGCACAATGCAGATAAATCATTTGATGGTGCAAAAAAGTTCTACAATGAATCTTTCTTCTAAATAAGGCAGCACCTGTCAAAGAGGAGCCTGCATCTAGCTGCCATAGCTGTGGCCACCAGTTTGCTCTTGCTGTAGTTCCTGTGAGGACAGTGCATGCCACCCCCTGCCACACTGGGGTGATGTTAGTGCTCCTGCTGCTGGGAGCTGACCCCACAACTGCATCCCATTTCTCACTAGTTGTTTTTTTTTTTTTCTTTCACCCAGTCCAGTACCTAGAACCTCACGCGAGGATTTTCCTTAAGAAGCAGGAGCACGTTTCTAGGTTGTAGCAGAAAGGGAAAGAAATTAAAATCCAGAGTCTCTCCAGATATGGAAGCCAAGCATTCACCAAGTAATCCCTAGTTTTTGATTATTTTAAACACAAAAATGTTAGAGGTAAGCATGAACTGGAAGCTCTCAATGCAGCTATTAAGCATGAATAAACCAGGCCAGAATGCGGTGTCCAGTCCTGGTACTAGCATTGAAAAACACATGAAAGACAGAAGTCCTTTACTCCTGCTGCAAGAGCAAGGTGAGATGCAGATGAGAAGTCAAGATTCTGCAAGACACCAAGTAATTACAGAGATATCAAGAGATTATGTCAGAAATGTCTGAACACATTTTATGATTTTGGGGTTTAAATCAGACTTTCTATCTTAAAGACCATTATCCAACCCAGCAGGAAGGATGGCATAGAGCTGACAGACTTTTTTCCTCCTCGGAATGGGTAATGTACAGGATTAGGTGGTACTACAGGACTGACCTATTCTGGCAGTCACTGTGCTTTGTTTTACGGTTATCACAAGGAAAACCAGCTCTTGCTGTGTCTGCCATACTAATGATGCACGAGGATCCACAAATGACTGAATTTTGTAAACTCCAAAGTCAGGATTGACATGTAACAACAAAAAACAGAAAGGCAAAGGAAGGAGCTGACAAGGCATGCTCTGTTCATTTACTTGACACGAGTAGTTTGGTTTTTAATTATGCATGCCACTGCTTCACAGGGTGCTGGGGACTGTTCCACTGTAGCTTATTGTGAAAAGTAATTTAATTCTCAGTAAGAGGAATCCTCACTGCTACTCTGCCACGGCTGCTAAATCCTTGCTTGAGATCAAAACATAAACCACCACTGCTGAGTGTGTGGACAGGCTCTGTGTAAGCCAGGGAAACACATACGGAAGCACTGCAGTGCAGAGTGGCAGATAACTACTGGTCATGGGAGCTGTACATCCAAGAAACTGACTAAATCAACTTCAGTCACTAAAATTTAACCTGTAGCTGCACAACAACACGTAGTTTTATAGGCAAATGTATGCAACAATTCCTCTGTTCAGTCTAAGTCTTACAGATTTAATTGAAAGACAGATTATCCCTCTATAAAAAAGAGCACAGATTGCAGGCTGAGAGCCCTGCAGTCTGGGAGGAGCCCACAGACCCTGCTGCTTGCCCCCAGCAGACTCAGTCTTTGGGTGGGACAGACAATTCCAGCTGCCACATCAGAGGAGACGAGGAGCTGCCCGATAAAGCATCCCATCTAAGCAGGGCTGTCTGCTTCACAGAGCATGCAAGTGCTCCCACCATGGCAGTAATGGCATAACTTGCTTCAAGGAAAATTCCCTCCGTACCCTCAAAACGCAGAGGTTGGTTTAAATGAAAAGTCATTACATCAATTCCTCAGCTCCCGGGGAAGCCAAATCCACAGCCGCAGCATTTTTGAACCTCCACATAATACCACAACGCAGTTCATTGCAGAAAAGGAGACTGAACCGATGCATAAAAAGGTAATAGATTTTTAAGTAATAGAAGGGAAGATAATGTGGCCTATAGAGGGCTATCATAAAAAATGTCACACGCTGACCAAGGACGGAAAATGACACAGGTCTGCCTGGACACATCGCAACTGCAAGGATAAAAAACACCAAAGAATAAGCAAAGAAATGCCAGCACTCCATCATCCCCCAACACTTATGTCCGTGGGACCGTGACAGCCACAGTTCCACGTGGACATTCCCACCTGAGCCTCTCCCATCCCTGCAAGCAGCAGCGGGACGGCTGGATTAACCTCCCGCAGCACGTTTGATGTGTGCAGAAACCTTGCCAAGGCAGCCTGTCACTTATTAAGAACATTTGTCAAGGTTGTTAAACAACCTTGACAACAAACCCACAGGCAGCAACAGCAGCAGAAGGGAGCCCGCGATGCTGCCTGCATTTGCTTTATTAAACGTAGCTTCATTTGATTCAAACATCAAATGAACTGGTTGTGTCCCGCCGGTCTGAGGGCTGATGCAAAAGAACCACAGCCCGCACAGGTGGCTGCTTCTCACCTATGGAAAACCTTCCAAAACCTTATCTGGGAGCACCCACACCTGCTGACAGAGCACTACACTCCTGCCTGAACCCTCAGCCCTCTTCCCAGAGCTGCTCTGGGGCTTTGCAGGAAAGATGCTCCGTGCCTTCCCTGTCTTTCTACCCACAGGTGAGCTCCCTAGATGAGCTCTCCAGCTTCACACAGCATGGCTAGAAAGGAGAGGCTGCACGTGACCTGATTTTAGTGCCTAAGGACTGTCCCCACGCACCGCAGCTCCTCTTCAACACAGACTTCTGGATAAGAAAACATTCTTAGCTATTTTTCCTCTTTATTTTTTTCCACCTACCAAACAGCTGCTGGAAATAACAGCTAGCAGTTTTCCCAGTACACAATATGCCCGTCTCACTTACACTTTTATGGTGTATTCATTAACTAGTCAGCAACAGGCGATGACTGCTGCCCTGTGCACTAACCGTGCAGAGCACTGGGACTGAGAACACAGGTTATATAGAATGAAGTGATGTTTGACTCTAGCTATACAGGGTGAGCTGAGTGTTTATTATTTTGTGATTCATAAGGTTGTCTGCAGTGTTGGGATACATCCAGCAATGCTCAAATTAGGGGTTAAGTAGTATTATAACAACAGGAGATTGGCAATGGCTTAATTAACTAAACTATTAGCTATAAGGCACCATTTTGGTCCATATATGCATAGTTCAGCTGTATTGCTAGAAAATTCTGGGCATTAACCTGGTTCATGGCTCACTCCAGGAGCTCAGATCTGCTCCCCTGCACTTGCATATCCTTGCTCCTCCTCTCACATTCAGCTTGAATGGAACCATTTTCACCAAGTAGAGCCACAGAAATCAATGCAATAGAATATGTGAATGATGACTGAGAAATTATGTATTTTGTGAACACAAGAAGAGAGCAAGTGAATTCTCTGATGGATATATTCTTCTAGATAAAGGATCTTTCTGGGTTTGGAACATAACATCTGGGAGAGAACAAGAGCCACTGAATAATATTCTGTCAAAATGTTCTGAGCTTTAGTTTACATTTATATAAAATTGTGGTTTCTTTTAAAGTTTGAACACAGTGTCTGATTTCTGTCCTCTGTAGCTGTGAAATTAATGTTGTTACTGTGCCCTTTGGCATTCTCTATTATGTCCTTTAAATTTTATCTCTTTGGAGAAACATTTTGTGGGACTTAGGGTGGATATTTTGTGAATTTCTACCTAATAAAAGTCAATGACATAATTATCTGCAATCATAGAAGAGAAATGAGAACCAGGTTATATACTTTTCCCCACCATTTGATCCTAGGAGGTTCTGATGCCTAATCAGTGATGATATTGAAATGCCTTACATATGTATTACAGCCTGAGGTAAGCTACATTCCTGTTCCTAGATGTTTGAGATGTATGATTTGTTTCTTTCTGGCTGAATCACACGGTATATCATGGATACTTTCACAAGCACCATCACAAGAGCTGTAGGCCAGGTTGAGAGATCACTACAGAAGTCAACTGATTCTTCCCCGTCTGATGGTTTCCATTCCTGAAGAGTTTACATAAGCCAATTTTCAAGCTGAAATCTGGAACACAAATACCCATGTTCGGACATGTGTGATTTCGTAACTGAGAAGGAAGACCTCTAGAAGAATGGGACAGAAATCATAACCTTTAACCAAGTTTTACAGGCAGCTTGACAAAGAGTCTGCAGGACCCTACTCTCAATGCAGATAAGCCAGAGTTAAAGAGAGATTATGGACTTCCAAGGCTTTTCCATTCTCAGTCATTCTGAAGATCAAAGGCTGAGCCATCTCCTCCATTGGCAAGGAGGGGAATAATGTTAGTGTCAGCAATGAATCAGCCTTAGCACACATGAAAAAAGATACTGTTCTCTTTTTCTGAGCTTTATTATCTAAGCATCAGGAGAAATCTTAGTCAGGATGAAAAACCGTACTTCTTGATGTTCACTAAATATCTATCTTCAAGTTTAAGACATTATTTTTCTTTCCTTTATGTCTTTAAGCTTGGATAATTTAAAACCAAACCAGAGTGTATTAGGACTGGAAAATATTGCTAAAATGCAAGATGAATCTAAATCAACACTGCCAGTCTCAAATTGACAGAATTTCATCCTTAGCTGCAACAAGGACCAGCAAAAACAGGCACTGCACAGTAGAGACAGTACTGTGGAAATCAGGGGACAGCACTTCATTCTGCCACTTGTTTTTCCCATAGATGGGGACAGAGCCCCATGATGATGGGAGAAAAGCCTATCACAACAGCTTTTGCAATAAACACAGAAAGGTAACTTAAAATAATGTGTAACTTTTATAAGTCACTAATGCTTTGTTTAGAAACCTAAGCCATGCGCTGCTCATGCAGTGATGAAAATGGTGCCACAGTTTTACTGTGACTACTCTCCAGCCCTCAGGACACATCCATCTGCCTCTCTAGGTGCTGGCAGGGGCCACATCCAGTGAAGACAACCCTGTTCCTCCAGGAAAGACAACACATTTTTCAGTGTGTCTTTCTCAGGACTGTCTTAAGGCTTCCAGCACACAGCTGCTATCTTCCTGCCCCCACCTGACAAAAAGATCAGCAAATAAAACTGGCAGCTTCTTCTACAAGTACAGAGAAAACATCATAGAAAGTTCCCTCTGCATTTGAACTCATAATGGAAAAAAGAAGTCTTGAACAAGGATGAGATGTTAGGGAAGAAGGAGGAAAGCAATCTCAACTCACATTACCTTGACATGAAAATCAAGCAAAAACATCCATCTAATTCTCCTTTCTGACAGGCTAATCTTGATTTTAGACTAATTTTCTATATGTAAATGAAGTCATTAAAATTCCCCATTCTTTGAAATTAGTCTTTTTTTTTTTTTTAACAAGCCAAGTATTTGTGATGGGCAAGAACAAGAGGAGATGCCTAAAAAAGATAAAGGGGTTTGATGCATCTCCCCCATGCTTCACAGCCCATCTCCAAACAAAGTGTGACACAACAAGATCTAACCATAAATCTTCTACCACATCCCAAAGGAATCTGATTCAGATTTGTTTAATAGCTCTTCTTCTACCTCGAAATTCTTTTCTCACTTTTCTTGTATAGCACCACAGAGATGGGAAAAGACCACTAAGATCATCTAGACCAGCCCTCAAGCCAACACCAACCATCATGCCCACCAACCATGTCCCTCAGTGTCACACCTACACTTTTCATTTTACCCTTTAACCTTAAGAAATGTCAAGCACTGCACAAGATTTGGTCTCAATAACACTTGGTTCCAAGAATGTGGTGCAGCCAAATTTTGCCACTGCTCTGTTCTCTGAAGGAAAGATCTCGGTGAGATGTGTAGCCAACACTATACAGCTCAGGACAGGGCTGCAAGGCATCACGTCACAGCCTGAGAAAACTATGTGACAGTGGAAGTGAACAACTAACTTTGTTAGGAAAAGTTTATTCTTCTGGAATGTTCTTGTTAAAACCAGGACAATATATTGATGTGTTGAATATTAAGAAAAATAAAAATCAGGAAGGGCAGAATCAAGTCACAGCAGAAAGGACATTTTCAATCAAATCATAATGCTATGACGTATCAATGCCAAAATTAATTTTTTTTCAATCCATCTAATGGAAAAATTGTAATATTTTGTCAATGGCATCGCTCTCCTTCTGAAAAAGTACTTTTCTGAAGCTCAGATTTGACAACTAGAAAATGCATTAGATGAAGGACTGGAAGAAGCTGCCTCTATCACCTACTCTGACCCATGGATTATACCAAGCACAGTTTTGTGCAGCATCAGTGCCTGTAACCTTTAGATTGGTTCCAGTTTTCACAAGCATGCAAAGCTGGAAGTATCAAACTGGCTTTGCACTTTTGCAGCATGTTTTGTCCCAACATGTCTCACTAATTATACACCTTTTAATGAAACACATCCCTGCTGGATGAACAGTATCACACACCATCATCGACAGTCTTGTCCCTCATACCTCCCCTTTGCTTACATTTGAAGGCAGTGTCAGCTAATCAGAAATGTGTTGAGCAAATACATAAGCTGGGGCAGGACCCTCTGTTTTAATCATATCCAGGATAACATCACTGCATTCTGTGAATACGCTATATTCAATTTTTATCCTTTGCTGAACTCAAGGCTGCCTGAAAAATGAATGGAGTCTTTGTTAATGCCGTATGACACAGTACATTAACAACAGAGAACAATTTCAGTGTATCCTATACGGACTGATTTGGAGATGAAGTTCTCAAAAGGCAGTCTGGCAAATACAACATCCTTTTAGTGTGTATTGTGAAAGGGCAATAAATTAAGAACATCAATACAGATAGCAGAAATCAGAGCCTGTGGGGCAATCTTGCACTGAATTAAAACACATACCGCCTTGACTACAGCTGAGGGAAATGGCAGTGGCATTATATTTCATTTTAATAGACTGCAGAGAAGTTTGCCTGGGGAGAAATGGAAGTGACTTGATTATCCCATTGTGTTAACTAACATCCTTTCACATTCGGGCTCTGTCCCTAAACCAATTTAAAACCCTACTATAAGAGGCTTTCAAAAGAGGGAACTGGGTTAAAAAGTATTCAGAACAACCGCTCTGCTCTGACTATTTATCTTGTGTTGTTACAAGGAAACATTCAGGTGGTTTTAGAAATTGCAGCAGAAAGAGGACAGAGGAAAAGCACCTGATGGCGGCAGCCTGCATTCAAACAGAATTACTATTGTTTTGAATCTTGCAAGGGGCTGTGGTTGAGTCCAACCAATGTTCTCTCCAAAATACAGCATCCCCCTTGTCCAAAGCTCTCCACCACCTCTTCTGCTTTCTGTCTGCCTGCTTCCCTCACCCTCCAGGTGCAATTGCAAACCCAGAGGAGAAGATGCACTCATGGCTACCTTTGGCTGCTTTCCTACCATCTCACTTGCACACAAAACACTCTGTCTGCTCCAGAACTTTTCCAGAGCTTGGGACTGGGGCTCACAGCCCGCATTGGTTTATGCACAGTTCACGAAGTGGTGCGGCTGTGCAGGGTGGGCTTGTTTCTGCAGGGGCTTGATGGACCTATGGGGCCAAGGAGCTGCTCTGCTCCTAACCTGCACTCAGCTGCCACCGAATCACAGAATCACTAGGGTTGGAAAAGATCACTAAGTTCATCTAGTCCAATTGTCCACCTACCACAAATATCGCCCGCTGACCACGTCCCTCTGTGCCACATCTCTATGGTTCTTGAACACCTCCAGGGACACTGACCCCACCACCTCCCCGGACAGCCTGTGCTGGTGCACCACCACTCTTTCAGAGAAATAGATTTTCCTAAAATTCAGCCTGAACCCTGAAGCAGCTATCGGGAAAGAAGGTGCTCTCAGACATTATTATTTTTCATTCCATTCAATCTGAAGTGCAAGAAATGTAATTTTTTTCCTAACCAATTTACACTTTCATCTGTCTATTTTCCCCTCAAATTTTTCACTGCAATTCCTTTATCAGACAGCTCAGCTCCTCTCACTGCCTGCAGCCTTCAGGGCCAACCACAAGACCAAGTCCCTATCTGTGATGGCAGAAGGAGCTGGGACGCAGGTGGTTCTTTGGTGCTGTGTCCTGCCAGCTCAGTACACACACAGGACAGGATCCATGCCAACTGCTCCCATCGCCTTTCTATACATCTATTTTGGCTCATACACAGCAGCCATAACCATGACAACTGCCTGCCCAACTCTCAGCCATATGCAGGAGCCAGCAGGTTGTCTAGGCAGCGATGTTTCTGCAGAGAAGACTTGCTGAAGGGGAGCCCTAGCTGAACGCCCAGAATGGCACTGCATATTTCATCCCATTTAATGAGAAGAGTGAAAAAAGCAGAAACAGCCCTGCATTTTCAGCTAGCGCTACTCAATAGCAACCCTGATTCCCTGCGGCAAGAAGATTGTAAGGTAATGTCACAGCAAAGCACTGGCACCACCCACATGCAGGCTCTGCTGTGTTGCCATGACCAGGCTAAAAAATGGAGTCTGCTCCTTGCAGACCTTTTGGGAAATGGGGGAGCTGCCCAGGTCCAAGGGTTCTAACAGGAGATGGACAGGCACGCACCTTATTTTGACCTTATCTTGATCTCTACCAGAGAATCCCTCAACCAAACTTGCATTAAGTCAACAACATTTGGAACAGGACAGGCCAATAGCAACAAAATAAGCTGTCATGAAACCAAACAAGAGAGTGAAAGAACGACGAGGAGACAGACACACCACTTGTTCCACACTTTCCAGTTTACTGAACAAAGATAGGTGAAGCTGACACATGGGCTCCAGGATTAATCTGTTCATTACATTTGGGCAGAGAGGAGAGGAGCACAGGAGGAATCCTGCCAGGGATGGATATCTTCTACTGCTGGTACTGACACTGGGGAAGGCACAAATTCTACCTTGCAAACCTCAAACTCAGCTGATAAACGGTGTAGAGCTGCTCTCCTGGACTTTCTCAGCTAGATTTGTTGGCGCAGTCTGAGCTGTCACGGAGAGCACTTTAGAAAATGGGATTGCAATCCATCAGTTTGGCACTGCCACAAATCTCTCTCAAACCTGAGCTGTAACGTGGAACCCAAGAACAGGATGCGATGCCAAGGTGTGACACCGTGCGTGGGCTTTCCTATGTGAGCACTTTAGGAACAAGCAGCTGTGTTCCACTTTGCCGTTATGCTCATAAACTCTACAGACCTAAAAGTAAAACCGTCAACTTAAGTGGTGGGGTGCTGGTGTTGTGCACTTCCAGGTCCCATTTATTTAATGGTGTTCATCCATGCAGTGCTGATGCCTCAGAATTACACTGCATTACCTAATTTTGCTGTTGCAGGTAAAGCCGTTATTAAGGCTGTCTGACAACTCCCATGATAACGCCCTGCTTTCAGATAGCCATAACTTTGTCAAGTTTTAAGTCTGATAACTTCAACTATTTCAAGATGAATTCAACTGGAAACTCTCAGCTGTGACCAGACATACATTTCCAGTTAAAAAAAAAAATAAAAGGAAATATGTTAATTTGTATAAAGTTTTCTTGCAGAAACATCCCTTATCCTCACCATTCAGAATAAAGAATATTCACCCAGACTTTAGCTAAGCTGATGATCTGTGAAAATGAGCAGTTCACACATAAGTACGGGATAGATGTGCTGTAGTTCAAGAGCTGTTATTTCCTACCGATTCTGTCCAAACTGAATGCATTCCAGTGAACAAATTCCTGGCAATTTCAACTCTGGATGGTTACGGGCTGTGCCAGGACTGCTCTGAACTGACAACAGAGAGATTTCTTTTCATCTATCTTGTCTGCTAGTTCCGGACAAAAATGGAGGAGTTGGCCAATTTGAATATGGATGAAAGTTGGACCAGGAACCAGAGAGAGAGAGGGAGAGGGAGGGAGGGAGGGAGGGAGAGAGAGAGAGAGAGAGAGAGAGAGAGAGAGAGAGAGAGAGAGAGAGAAAAAGGGAAATATGGGAAAATGAGAAAGGCAAGAGGTGAACTGGGACTGACTGGGTAGAGAGCAATAATGGGAGATACACTGGGATTATCTAGTTCAGAGTGTAAAATGAGTTGCTAAAGAGACTGCTAGGAAGAAAGAAAGCAGGGATGAGCTGGAAGGGAAAAGTATGGGGCCAAGCTGGGTGGAGTAGGCAGAGGAGCTCCATGCTGGAGACAATGGTTCTTACAGGTCTCTGGGGTGATGTTCATGATCCCAAATAATCACTTTTTTTTTTTTTTATTTTACAGATCAACACCCAAAGAATTAAAACTGTATGCAGAGACCTAGGAATTACAATTAGTGTTTACGGGTCAAGTGTTCCAAAAGATAAAACTCAGAATTTAATCAAATCAGAGTGAAGGTCTCTCGCTGCTCACACCCTGCCTTGTATAGGGAGCAAAACCCTCACTGATAACAGTGTCCAGTCCCAGGTCCCACACATTGCAAAGACCCCATAAGCCAGGTTAGAAGACCACCACCTCTCAGTCCAACCACTTTCAAAGAACTGGATTTTTTACTCCAGGAGAATGGACAGCAGATGCTGAAGAGGGAACTGAAAGAATATTACCAGAAATAGAGATCCGAATCAGCAAACAATCGGAACTGGCCACCCAGTTTCTCACTCTTGCACGGTCCCTTCTCTAATGAACACAGACCTGAATGGCAGAATACTCTTAGCTGAGCTTGATATCATGTTTTCTGCATTTTCCATCTCCACTGGCTGTTTTCCTACACAATTAATTCACCAGGTGGATATTAGCAAGAGGAAGAAAAACAAACCTGACTGACTTAAGTACCTTAAGTAGAGCAGGAAATCGCGGGCTGCTGTAAGCTCAGCAACTTGCAGAATATTAATCACTGAGCCACAAGTGAGCTGAAAACAACACAAACACTGCTATCTCTCAGCAAAGAGTAAAATCCTTTGGTAGCACCACGACCAATGTTTTAGAATCTCCTTCCTTTTATGCATTCAAATCCACATTCAGCATCCTGCAAAGGTGCATTTACAAGCATTTTTGCATTCTTCCAAGGCAAGGCTTACACCATTTATAATTTCCTCGATGCCATTTACAAATTATTTTGGTTTAAAAAAAAAAAAAAACAATCTCAGCATAACTGGACTTTCATTATAGCTGCTATTAAAAAACAGAAGGCTGTTACAAGAACGAGAAGAAATACTAGTTGGAAGGTACCCTACTGGTTCACAAAATCCAGTTCTTCATCATACTCATCATCTCCTAAGTCCATCAAGTTTCATTTCTAAGTGAGCTATTGGGTTGTACCCACTGCCAGGCAGTGACCATTTGCTCTTGTGCCAGCTCTGGCCTTCAGCATAAACACTGCTGGTATTTACCCCCCAGTAATAATTACCCCCAGTATAATTACTTATACAGTAATTATAACGCACTTTCATCTTCCGTTTTGCTCGGGAGTAAATAAATCAGCTGAATGCAGATGATATGAGAAGACCTTCCCTGAACTTGCTCCGCTCAAACTTTTAAAATGCAATTAATCAAAAATGCATGCATAAATTAGGCTGGGTCTCAGTGACTTCTTTAACATCTCAGCACGCCCTTAGCCGCTCCAGGTCATCCATGTCCCTGACATCCTGCCCTGCCATTTGGCATTTTCAGTGCTGCATCTCACTAAGGGTTCACAGTTGTCAGAAAATGGAATAGCTAAGGTTTAAGCTGTTGTTTCCAGTTAAGTTAGTAGCTCAGGGAGGAAACTGTTCTTATTAGGCCAAATTATCTAATGTCTGCTTAACAGGATAACTTTTTGTGTAACTGATGTTTCTGCAAAGCTGCCCAGTTCTTCCCATGCACTATTCCAGCTGCTGACTGCATTACCAGCATCTCCCACATCCAGCACTACTCCTGTTCACCAGCGTGGTCATCTCTATACATCACCTTCAAGCTTTGCTGAAACAGCTCATGGTATCCCAGCTGAAGATCTCTTTCTGTGTCTAATAAACTCAAGGTCCTACAAATCTGCATCACTTTTTTCTAAGTTCAGAACCTATTTGGAAAAACAGTCCATGAACTATCACATCCTGGTCTATGTGTAAGGAGTGCTACGAGCAGCATTTGTTCTCCAACACCCACTTGGTGAATGGAAATCTCTCAAAACGACTTCAGTTCTGTTAGTTTTTATCTCACAAATAATGTGAATAAGCTTTCTGAGTCTCAGGTACACCTTAATACAGCAAAACATATTCTTTTTTATGATCTACTTTAAGTGAAAATAATTTCAATGTAAAATTACAGTCAAATCTCATTAAAGCATGCTGACTACAAACTGCTGCACCTATGCCTTCAGCGGAGCTCATTCAAAAACATTCTGATACTGCATCCACCTTATCCCTACTATAAGAGGAAATTACCTTCCCCATTAATTTCAATTAAAATAATTACATTGTGCAAGCCACTGTGCCCTCTGTGGTTCCACTGTTGATGGAAATCCTCCCCGAAGGCCAGGATGATGTGCCCACAGCACAGCCACCCTATGCTGCAAGCCGAACAGTTTGGGCACCTCTTTCTCCTGATGTTATTATGAGTCCACTTTAATTACACTGAAATCCAGACTCACTCATGAAGTGTTGCTGGGGGGGATGAGGGTCATCTCACTGAAAGGCAGCAGCACAGGTGGCAGACAGCAGCTGGGAAGGGAGAAGTTGAAAAAATCCTAATGCAAAGCCATAAGCTGAGGCAACACAGCCAGCATTCTGACAGAGCAGGCAACCTCCAGGCATAAAATGGAGCAAAAGGAAAACAGACACTCCTCCCTGACATGCCAGACCCAATAGTCAGAAGTTGGGACAGCGGCACGTACTGTTCCCCTAATGTGCTGGAAAAACATACCAGCATCAGCTCAGTGCCAGCAGTCTACATGTTCCTTTAACTGAGATAGTTTTAAAAACACACACACATGTACTAGATACACATGCACAAGAAGTCCAAAAACCATCAGACCTAGAACACAGAATCATTAAGGTTGAAAAAGACCACTAAGATCATCTAGTTCAATGCATAACTGAGCGTGTGCTTTCAGGAAAAGCCAACCAGTACAAGAGTTAAAAGGAAGCTGCCTTCACCAAAATGAAAAGCTGACAAGGGATCTAACAAAGCTAGGATGGAAATGGTGCCAGCATCCCTCTCGCAGGGCTGCTGCCGGCTCTCCGTTCAGTAGCTGGGCTTCACCTCAGATCCCAACATCTTTTCCAGAAATGATGGTTAAGAAGAAAAGTGACAGCTTCAGGGCATTTTACTTAAGAACCTTCCACTAATAGCTCATTGGTGAGACAGACAGTTAATTAACACACAATCATTTGAAAAGAAAAACTTTCTTCAGCTCCCAAGTCACTTGCTATGTTTTGCAAATTAGGGATTTTTCTTCTGTTAAAAGAAAAACGTTTAAGTACCAAAAGGACGCATTCCTAACTTTGCAAAGACAGAGATTTAAGTCACATACTTTCACACATATCTCAGAAACCTCCATTTTGTTGAGCTAAAATCAACGACCGTGCACTCACAGAGCTAGGATGGAACTTCCTACCCCACTCTTGTGATACTTTCTGTTCATTCCTCGTTCTCTGAAAATTTCCCCAATTTAGCAGATTAACAACTCCATTTTCTCATCAAATGCTGCTATTTCCTCTCTCAGCACTTCCTCTCTAACTCTGCCCTCAGTCCCATAAGTACTCTGTTGCCCTTCTCTGAATTCCTTCCAATCTCTGACTCAGAAAGGAGGATTTATGGGACTAAAGATCCACTTTTAATAATGCCTTCTGCTGTACAATTTCACTGCTGAAGTTAACTCAGGCACCTTCTGTCCCGCTGGATTGTGGCTTGGCACACTCTGTGACAGCATGTCTGGAAGAATTTTGGTGCACAAACTCCCAATCAGAGAAATGTCAGATATGCAACAGCAAAAAATATCCTTACAGAGAGAGAACTTGGATGTCTGAGGGAAAATGCCACTGAAGGAATGCGGTGAGACAGTATTACTGACCTTAATAACTTCTGCTGTGCATGTGCCCACAGCAATCAATACACAAATCTAGAAGCAATTACAAACCATCAGCATGTAACCCTTGCTCTCTCTCCTCTTTAGGAATCAGTAGGAACAAACTGCAAATTGTAATAAAAACACACAGATGGCTTCTGAAGACCTGTTAATTAACACTGCATTTCCCAAACCCAGCTAGATAATCTCCCTGGATTCTCTCTAAGTAATAGCAACAAATGAGCTCCCTTTAAAGGCAGATCATTGGGAACGTTATCTCCTTGTTCTGAAATTAGAGTGGAAATTAAGTGGCAGCACTTTTATTACTGGTGACTGCGGGATCATCTCAGAGCTTCTGGAGTGTCTGGGAGTAGGGGAAATGGAAGCAACACATCTATCAGTACACTGTTCATTAAGACTGGATAAGACAGAACAGTTCGGCAGTGGTCAGCTGTACCATTCCCAGAGCACACATCCAGGGCAGCATACATTCTGTCTAGCTGTAACACTGTAACGCGATGGAAAGTGCAGCCATAACTGTCTCCTTTCAGGGAGCTAGAGAAAGCAAAAAGGTGTTCCCCAAGCCTCCTCTTCACCAGACTGAACAATGCCAGTTCCCTCAGCCACCCCCCAGAAGACTTGTGCTCCAGACCCTTCACAGCTCTACTGCCCCTCCCTGAACATGCTCCAAGGCCTCCATGTGTTTCTTGTAGTGAGGAACCCAAAACTGAACACAGTACTTGAGGTGTGGCCTCACCAGTGCTGAGCACAAATGGTAATTGTCACTAGTGATTAACGATATGACCTGGATGCAGACACTAGCTAAGAGACAGAGATTTATTAAGATGGTGTTGTATTGGACGGAGAGGAATTTGGACATGGAAGGTGTTAACATCACACAGCAAATCTTCTCTGCCACTCAGTTTCCCTCACCCAAAGTCATTTCCACCACTCCTTGTCAAGGCATCCTTCCTGACACTGCTTTTTGTTACCTTTTGGAAACAAACAGCATTTTGGGGTGGGAAATTTTGGTATCGTTGCTTTTTTAATGGTAACCAGATTGCTTCTTCAAAACAACCAGGACTGTCAGCTAATTAATAGCTTGAGTCTGTATCTGAACTATTAACACTGTTGTGCCTTTATCACCTAAAGGCTGATTCTGCATTACAGAAGACATTCAAGTAGCATAACGCAGAGAAAGACCCGTATGCTTCTGGGACACTGAAGACTGATTATTACCTCTCCCTTTGATTTATGGCTTCCCTGGGAAGCTTTAGTTGCCTTTGCAGATGGCTCTGAGCCTTTCTACTGGGATATTTATGCATTAACTTACTGAAGCAGTTTGCGCTGCTGCTGCATGTTTCAGTGGGTCTAATCTTGGCAACATATTTGCATTTGCACTTTAAAGTCATCTAAATACACTCCACAGTTTTATTCTATTCTGTGACTCCATGGTCTGATTTACTGATGGGAAAACACTGAAAAACCTAGCCACAGACATCAGAGGAAAAGAGAGGGAACTCTGGTAACTTTCAGGTATAGAAAACTTCAGCAGAATACAATCACTCATTCTTATCTGAAGAAAACTGATAAGAGAAAATAAAGCGGTATATGTAAATAGCAGTACAATGTGTTTCATTGTTAAGTTGAATATTTTTTCACTGCGCTTTTTGAAGAAAAGGAGAAATGGGCATTTTGATGAGCAGCATGGAACGAGGAGCTCTGCTGCCTGCAGTTCTCGATGCTGCCAGACCAAAATTGGCCTACTTGAGAAAAAGAGGCCATCGCTCTTCCTTTATTTTTGACAAAATTGCTAATATGGGAACTGAAATAAAACAGCAACTTCAAGGACGCAGATGCCCAAACTGAAACCAAAAATCCATTTTGTGTAGTTGATAAAGCAAACAGAATTTCTTTCTTCATCTACGTTCTGCATGAGTATGCTACAGAATCCAGCTATTAGTATTCAATAATGTCCAGTTCTACTGTCTTCCCTGTTCTTTTAAGTGTGTATGAACACTCATGATGAGGTCTCAACAGTGCAGCGTAAAGCAGAATAAGCACTTCCCTCAACTATTTAGCAATGCCGTGCATGATGCACCCCATGGTTGGCTTTCCTGGCTGCCTGGGCACATTTCTGTCTCATGTTCAACTTGCTGTTGACGCAGATCTCTTTCAGTAAGGCTGCTCTCCAGCATCTCATCCCCCGGTCTGCATGCACAGCCAAGGTTACCCCTTATCAGGTGCAGAATCTAACACTTTCTCTTGTTAAAGTTCATGCAGTTGATGACTGCCTAGCTCTCTAATTTGTCTAGATCTCTCTGCAAGGCCTCTCCACTCTCAACAGAGTCAACAGCACCTCCCAGCCAGTCACCATAGTACTAAAGTACCTACAGGGGAATTATAAGAAATAAGAGGACAGACACCTCAACAGGGTCTCTTATGATAGAAAGAGGGGAGATTTAGATTGGGTATAAGGAAAAGTTTTTTTACGCTAAGGATGGGGAGGTACTGGCACAGGTTTCCCAGAAAGGTGGTGGATATCCCAACTCTGGAGACACTCAAAGTCAGGCTGAACTCCTCTTCCCTTTTCTGATCACAAACTTGTATGACCCTTCTACTGACTATAGGACCTGCTTTGCCTCATTGTATTTAATATATCTAATTAGTTCCCCATTTGCCCTGCTCTGTCACATTACAAGAAGCTTTCCAGGCACCTTCAAACCTTCTGTGAGAGCACAGGCAGTCACTCCACACAATACCACCCTCCTCAAAGGAGATATAAGAACTCTCCTGTCCTGGCTCAGTTGCTTCACTAAAATACTGCTCCAAGTGAAAGTTATTTAACCAAACTTGACAGAAGAACTCACAGCTTGCTCACTACAGAAAGCCCAACTAACTAGTTCGATCACTTTTCATTGATTTTTTGTTTGTTTCTTTGTTTTTACCTTGCAACCCTTCTCATGGCCTTCCTCAAATCTAAACAAGTATTCCAGCCCTAAAAGTAATGGATGCCTTACACAGAAAAGGGACAGACTAACAAAATTACCATTTTTGTATACAATGAAAATCTTCTTTTGAAAAATATAACACCTAAACATGAAAATGCAATGGCAGAACTTGCTCAAAAGTTTGCACTTCTGTTGGGGCTGAAAATGACACAGCAAATTATTTGAGGGGTGAAAACATCCAGGAACACATTTCTCCTTCTTATTTATTCAACATAATCTAAAGACCAGGTTAAATCAGCTATCTCTTGCAGTCTGGACAGTTATTTTCTGCTTATTACACAGCATTAAAGAACTACTCAAGCTCGTATTACCTAGAAATCAAGAAAAGTTTTTTTTTTTTAAAAAAGAGGATGGGGAATTTTAAAAGGGCATTTCACCAGGAAAAAGTACGATTTCAAATACTTTCAAGACAGAAAGTACTGTAACAAGGTAATAGGAACTGCAGAATTTTATTGGATTTGCGGATAATCCCTCTATTTACTGAAATAATTGTTTCCCAGTCTTTATTTTTCTCTGAATATGTATATTTGAGGAGTCAGACTATTGTCTCCAACATGTATCAAGCTAATACATTAGCTGATTTATCGAAATGAACAAGCAGCATATATAAGCCTACTTTTTCAAATATGTAAATCGGGTTTGTCTCCTCAATATCATTGTTACAATAGCCTTAGAGTGTTATAATTTACCCACCTAGCATGCACACTGTGTTCTTCACTAAGAAATTACCCATTCTGAGTATGTAAAGCCCTTTTTGTCCTAGCAAATGTGGAATTAGCTTTGTGTATCTGACAGCACAGTCCACTGAGGCATCCCCATCTTTCTTCCACAAATTTTTCAAAGTAAATGTGGTCAATATTTGCATTATAATCAAGAGATTAGGAGCAACTGGGATATTCATTTTAAAAATTACAATGCAGGTTTGAATGGGGAAAGCAAGCAAGCAAGCAAGAGACTGTAAGAAGGCTGCACCATGGAGTACTTGTCATTGCACCTTTGGTTTCATACTTAGAGGACTCTACTTGGATAGTCAAACTCTCCAGCAGAGCCATCCATTAGTGCTTGTGAAGATTAGACAGACAGATGGCTCCTACAGAGAGATGAGTTAGAAAGATGCAGAGAGCGATATTTTCACCAGATGGATGCTGCCAAATTCTGCAGGGCACAAGAGGTGCCCTGAGGTCTAGATCAAAAGCTATTCCCCTAAGGCCTTCAGGAGGAAAACAATCCCTCACTTTGGCCAAGTACTTGAGCAGAGGATTAACCGGAGGCACAAGAGTTGTCCTACTGAATTGAGGATATGCTTGTGTCCTTGATGACTTAGATATTGTATAAGGCCACTGAACCAGACAGAGAAATACTCAGCAAGAGTCAGGTGGATATGAAGGGCTCTCAACTCCAACTGCTAGCAATGTATGGGAGGAATTACAGCAATGGCCCCTATGGCCTTCTCTCAAGAGTGCTCTCAGTAAAAAACAAATAGATAAAGTGAACGGAGAATCCATGCAACGTCAGTGACCTATAAATGCACTTGGAAGACTTCCTGTCTCTTGCTCATGTTCTGGCAGCTTCAATGACTAGAGATTCAAGAGTTGCAGGAGGGGAAACGTTTGTTGACGATAATATCAATGCATTGTTCACAGAAATGGAGGAACTGTTACTTGTAAGGAATTTTACAAGTTAAAATGATGCTACTGAGACAGATCATACCTAAGTATTTGAACATATGATTGATGACTACTGGCAGAGACAAAGGGAACATTGTGGAGAAGAAGGTGAGTAAAAGGACACAGCCAGCTAAAGAGAGCAGTCTCTCCCTGGGTCTTTACAAAACTGTACGTGGTTACTCGGTTTCTTCTCAGACAGTCACGACTAAAGCTTGCAGTACTGACTGCAGAGGTCTTTCCATTCTCCTCTTCCTATCCCAAATGTGCTCATCTCTCCCATTGCACGTGGGAGTCCTTTGCTGCAAGAGAACAATGCTTTCATTTCTCAGGGGTGACTTGAAGAAGGCGATGTCCTAACACCCTGCCCTATGTTACAATAGGGTCTGTAGTTGTCACTACCCGAAGTGCCTAAGCCACTTAGGCCTTTTGCACCCTAAAGACTTTGACTATGCAGTTTCCTTAGAGGAAACTTTGAAAAGATCCTTGACTGCATAAAATTTCTCTCGGACAGTCTCCAAATGGATGTTAGGAAGCAGAGTCCTGCATGATGAGCAAGAAGCTCAGCCTTTGAAGTCTGTAAATAAAAGGGGGAAGAACTGCAGGGTTGGTGATTACTCTGAAATCCTGCTGAAACCACAGGGAGCAGCAAGTCTTCATAGCACCACTGTCAATGAGGTAACTAGGTGCCAGAACAGTGACTTAGCTGAAAAATAAGATAGCTAGGTTCCCAGCTTACTCTCTCTCAGGTGGAGACGGGTTAATTCATTCAATTTTGAAGTCAAACTGTGATTTCCCTACTTTGTTACGTCACTCCAGCTTGGCAGACATGAAAACCATGAGCCTCTTTCTGCCTTTTCATTTTTAATGCATAGTAGCAGTGTCCCAGATGAAAACTGGCTCCAAATGCTGCTGAGACATACGCACACTTCTGTGGCTGAGTAACTTGGGGCAAACAGGTCAACTGGGGCCAGGATGGCTGAACTCAGATGGAAATGCAGCCAGATCTGTAGGAATGTCAACCCAGGAAGGCTTCAGGTGTGAGAAGCTCACATGAGCTCACTGCTGTTTCACAGCACTAACATCTTGACAGAGAAAGGACATGTGAAGGAGAAAATCCTTAGAGGTAAAAAACAAAGCAAAATGTAAAAAAAAAAAAAAAAAAAAAAAAATAAGAAATCCATCACGCTGTCATGTAGTCACGCTCTTATCTGTTCAGGCTCTTACACAGTGCCCTCAACAGAACATCCGAATGCCTGTCAATCTCCAACGCACTTCTATCTCCACACTGTCACTGTAGGAGTAGGGAAGAAATCTTATCTCCACTATATAGGTGAGCTACTGAGGCAGAGAAATTAAGGGCTTGATTTAGTTACCTAAATGTACAGCTCTGGTATCATTTGAGATGTCCTGTGGTGCGTAAGACATGCACAGGGCTGGTAGGTAGTACACAGAACCTATGGAAGAGCCATGGTTTTCTGGAGGCCAGACAGGATACTCTGGTACATCACAGATAGATGTCTAGGTTTAGGCACCTGAATTGGATCTGAAGTGACTAGGTCTGAGACCAAGGCACAGTATTTGTCACAGAGTAGGGAGCTTAACCGTAGAAACTGACCAACAAGCACCCTAAGTACAAGAACTGCCTCCATCTGCAAAGCAAGAATACTCCTGCTTTTTTCCCCACATCTGGACTTGATTACTAAAGATTCATGTGCCTTGAACCTCCAAAAGAACCTGTCAGCAGCCTGTGCACTGTCCTGTTTCTGTCTGAATATGAATACATATCCATCTTCCAGCCACCTTCAAGAAGACCCCACCTATGCAGTACAGACCTATTTTCTGTCCAGCTCACTAGAAATGCTCAGATTGCCATACAAGGAGCCAGAACCAGTGTCACAGCAACCTTCTCCCAGTGTGCCTAGACCTCACACTGAGGGTGAGCCCAGCTCCTTGGGGCAGCATTTACAGAAAGACACTTCTGTAGTAGATCATGCCAAAACCCCACTGACAATTTAGGAGCCTGTAATGAGCTAACTGAGGAAGAACAGGAGGATGGTCAAGGTCAGAACCCCCTCATGAGCGCTATCAGTCTTGACACGTATAGCAAAGAAAGTTCACAAACAGCTGCCAAATCAGAAATAAGCTGTATGCAGAGAAGCTGTGCTGGCCTTGCTGCAAGCTGTTATTTTGGTGCATTAGGCTGAGGACAGATTTGCAAAACCACTCGAGCAATTCGGACATTTGGTTCCCCTTCGAAACAGCTCAGTGAAAGAGCTGGTGGTGAAGCACCAGGCTGGCAGCTCTGTCTGCCTTTCAGAGAAGCTTCCTATGGTACAACCTGCAGCAATGCAGGCATCTATTCTCCATTTGCCATGCTGTTTTGGGCAGCGTCCACATTCATGACTTGCAGGTGGCAGCTCAGCAACATAGGGCTGGACAAATTACCCCCAGGATGAGGCAGGTTTCAGTCCTCCCTTCTGGCCTCTCTCCTGAGAAAAACACATACGTTTTTTTCCCCAGTCACACCAGGTACCCAAGAGCAGGATCTGATAAATGTCTTAATTTACTTAAGTCTACTGAAAAGTTGAAAGAGGAGAATTATTTTTTATGTTATTTTTTTCTTCATATTTGAAATCTGATTAGAATAATCCTGGCAAAGCAGAGAGTGATAAGCAAATAGAGTAGGTGAAAAAAGGTAGTTCTGAAAGAGGAAATTGATTTCCTCCCACTATTCCAAATTTGAATAATAAACTTTCACAAAGGACTTATTTGAAAAGAAATCTTGGAAGTTTTTTAAAAAAATTAAAAAGTAATTAAATTAAGTTTAAGAAATCATCTCTCAGAGTTCTTTCCATAAACAGAGTAAAAAGTTTGAGACATGCACTTGGAAATCAACGACCCACACTTTTGCAGGGCTGCAGAACTTAAAGAAAACACTTGGAATTTGCAATGCATAATCCAGGGGCTGTGGGGTACTTTGTCCACTTTTGCTCCTAATTACTTAAAAAACAAACAGAAGGGATCTTACCCTATTCTGCACCTCTGTTTTCTAAAAAATTGGACAACTCTCTTTTTGTGGAATTCAGTTTTGAGATTTCTGGTGGAAAAGTAGGTCTTGCTCTGACTTCAAAAAAAGCCATAACAATTTTCAATTTTCCAAACTAATTATTTCTATGAGATTACCATTTTATTTCCACTGAAATCCTAATACATTATTAAAAAAAAAAATTGGAAAATCCCTTTCTGACGTTTAAAACAATAATTTGCTTCTTCTTCATGTAGCAGTTTAAGGTTATATTTGCACAGGAGCATGTACCCGTTCACTGGACTTTACCCAAAAACAGAGCAGGCCATAGTCTCAGGTACACCAAGGGTAAATGTACTCATTGCAGTTTTCTGACAACTGAACACCATTGGATTTACTCTAGGTCTACCAAGTGCCACAGACACCGGAATCTGAAACATCTCTCAATACCACAGAAACTGTAGCGTTCCTTCTACTGTTGCCTTGCTGAAATGGAGGCTTAAGGTTAAGTTTCCACCATGAAACAACCCACAGAAGAGAACTTACTGTTGAGTTTGCAATTTTCTTTCTCCAAATGATTTTCTTGGAACACCTGGCCTTTTCAATCCTGGGGCATGACAAGTGCATCTTTCCCAAGCTGCAGTCCTGAGCTCCTCAGGATCTATTCCCAATCACCCACCCGACATCTTGTGAAGCTGAAATTGTAAACAGCCCCAGCTCCTTGGGTGGCTGAAAGAGATATCTGTGGAGCCCTGAGCAACTGCACTTGACATATGGTATTAAGATGTACAGGGGAAGATGGCTGGCAGAGTAAGACTCTCTTGAGGTTCTTTTGCCCGCTCCCATTATCCTCAGTGAAGATTGCTAGGGACGTAAATGCTGAGAAGCCAGAAAAGACATGAAATGTGAAGATGGAGAGGGAGAGACAAGCCCTGCCTACACAGCACGCAGCTTTCCAAGCAGACTGATTTGCTCAGAATCAAGATACTACATGAGTTGCACTGCTGCTGATGCACCAGCTCCCTGAATAACCACAACAATACAAAAGAAAGCTCCTAATTAAGGCAAAGAATTAGGATCAGGAAGAAGAGGAGAACTAATCCATCTCCACACATGACCTTCAGCATGTCATATTGCTCCTCTGTGCTCAGTTTCCTTTGCTATGTGATACAGCCTTCCAGGGTGAGAGAGAATTATCTGAGAGCGTGGGAGAGCCCAGGAGCAACTCACAGGTAAATGATAACATTCATTTTTGGAGCCCACACCATTGGCCTCTGCAACTCCAGCTGACTTAATACCTCCCACTGCCCATGATCCAGATGACCCAGACGCCCTCAGACCAGCACGTCCCTCAAGGCCAATCAGAGGATGCAGCTTTAGGCAAAAGAACCACATTTTAATGACTCTCTACCTAATATGTGACAGCCACAGGCTGGGTTTTGGTTTACAGAGACAGTATATGAGTGGTGCTCCCATCAGAGACTGAAGCAGCACAGTACTTCTCTGACCTGGCTGCCTATCAGCCGCTGGTGCTCATCTCAACCCTCCAGGAACAGGAATCAGTCATTTCAAAGATGCACAATGCCTGGCATGAGTGCACAGGGCTGGAACACTGCAGAGAACTGTCCTCCACTCTTGCTTAGAAATTCCTGCTGGGGAAAGTAATCCCGCACCACGAGGACTGTGTTTGTGGGAGCATCAGAATTACCCCAAGCCTAGCTGCTTGTCTCACTTTGCACGTGCCTAGAAAGCAGGACATTCTCAGTGCTTCCTCACCTAACAGCCATGCTCATTATCCCACTGGCTCTATTTTCCTCCCTCTCCTATTGCATGTTCATTAAATAGTGGAAGAGAAAAGGCTGTACAAGAGATTCAAGTTGATTTCTGTCTCCAAGGTTTTACAGAGAAGCAGACAACCTTTGCCCAGCTGCAGTAATTCCTCTGCAGTGCTCCAGACGGCATCTGGGAGTCTGTAACGTGTGCATGTGTGCATGCAAATCCCACACGCTGCTATCAATAATGCATCTGATGCGCAGCCTTCAGAGCGGCCAACCAAGGAAGCTTCCTACAAAGACAAGTCAACCCTTCAGTCTTCTCAGGAGGAAAATCGTGGGGAGATATGAAGACTTACCATCTTCGTGCCATATCTTATTTACATCAAAAGGGTATTCATATTTTGGAAAGCTTTTAGGATAGGGTTGGTGCCTAGGTATGTATTTGGGGGATTGAAGAGTGCATTGCTCTGAAAAGCAAAACAATTTCAACTTACTAGGATTCAGATAACTTACAGAAAAGAGCCTGAAAGCCTACCATTGCTTCCCAAGCTGTTTCTCCTCTGGACCTCAGATGCCATCAGCGAGAGGTAGCAGGACGCTCACAGAGTCTCCTGACTGCCTTCTCATTGGCTGAGATGTCAAAATATCAAATTAACCCATGATTTGTACATAAGTGTCGTGTCTATGCTATTTAAAAGTTTAAGGACTTGTCAATCTTTTCCACAGCAAGTAGCTCTCTTTGTTCAACAAATAATGGCATCAGCAGTGCAAAAGGTCCCCTTTTTAATCAACCAAAAACATTAGTGCCAACCCAATGAGATGAATCCTTCCTCTTGAGTACACAGTCCAAAACATACTGATACAAAATTAATGAGGAGTGGCTAAGAGAAAGGAAAAATGAAAAAAAGCAACAAGGTGAGCAGCCAAAGCCTTTGGATGGTATAACTAAAGCACAGCAAAAGCACAAGTAAGTCAAATTAGGCACAAGAATAAAAGATCAAACATGTAGCCTAACTGAAGGCAGAAGGGGGAAGGATGCTCCATAATGAGACTAATTGACACAACTCCAACCACAATTACTTCGACTTCTAGTCCTGTGAGAATTCTACAGAAGATTGCTGGTGCAGCAGAGAAATTTCATTTAAGCTAATAAGAACCATATCATAATTCCAAACTCTGCTCTGAACCATCCCATCCAGTCAGCACTTTCTCTTCCTATTTACGAGGCAAAACAAGCTACAATTTGCCTTTTACTACTGGAATTTTCAAAATTTCTCATTTTCTCATAATCCTACACCTCAAATCCTTTATGCCCCATCTTTGAGTCTCACGTGCCATTCCAGATTTAAAAATACTAATAAGAAAAAAAAGTTTTACAGCAGAGTATTCGAAAAATGCTATTTTAAGTTCAGATTCTACCTCATCTATTCATCTGTTCAAAATGTCTGAGTTGCATAACACAATTCAATACCCCAGGAATGTGCAACTGACACAACTGAAAGAAGTCAGTAATATCCACTTGGGGCTCACATTTTCAGCCTTCTATAAGATGGTGTGTCAGTGGTCCCAGTGGGTAGGAAGGAGATGGGGCCCTGCCTCTGATGCTCTCTGCTGTTCTCCCGGCCCCTAAGCAACAAAGCTTCCACTCCTTGCTGAGCCCATGGCAGCTACAAGACCAGGTCCCAAATTACTGCTGGGTACATCTACTCCAGCTTCAGGAGGCTGTTGTTCATACAGCGCTGTGCCATGCAGCTAAAGGAACCAGAAGCCAGCCCCTTGTCTTGGAACTCATGGTAATGAAAAGTTATGGGATCTGAACTCAGCTCCCACAATACAGAGACTTCACAAAAATTATTTCTGCTTTGCTAGTGCTTAGTCAGGATGCTATCTTCACAGCAAACCTAAGCCCAGGCTCCCATCCAGGCCTTTCTGCTATGGTATGCTACATTCCCCAAATTCATCCAGTCTGGCCTGAAATAGCAAAAGTATTTTTCTCTTCCTTTCCCCTCAAAAAAATCACATTACAATTCAACAATGTTTCCCACTTAAGAAGTTTTCTATCACTTGGCTCCCTGTTATAATTACATGCACAATCAGTAAGGTTTCTTCTTGGGTTTTTCAGCCTGCCTATGACTGTCGTATCTCCTGCCTTCGCCTCCAGAGCCATTAGTCACTGTTTGGCAAAGGTATGCCATTCACTAGTTTTATCCATTCTATATTTGACTTGGATGTTATCAGAAAGGAGATCGGAATCAGTTCATTAACACACACCTGACCTCGGACAAACACATCCTCTCTCAAAACCTGCTTCGTTCCCTTCATATCAAACACAGTCTGGACTTAGAAGGATAACATTTGTCCTCTCTCCAGCACAAAACAAAATGTTAATTATCTCACTGCTACCCTGGAGTTTTATCTAGACTTCACATGCAGAAAACAGATATCATCCCTATTTATGGACAAGGCAGACATGGGATAAATGGCATTAAAAAAGCAAAGCAGGCTGGAGAGTTTGGGGCAAAGTAAATTATTAGCCCAGGGAGATGAGCTCAGCTCTCAGCCATTCCTGCATCCTCGAGCCAGCAGGATGCAAAGGGTAGCCTATAAAAAGGAGTTGTGCTGTCACCACCTCTCCAGATCACTTATGGACACTGGAGGAGAGCATCAATGCCAATAGAACCCAGAGCTGCTCCTGCCATTGAAGAGGCTGTGGACCAGAGCAGTTACTTGCCCCACTGAGTCCTCACATGGAAAGAGCCAAGCACACACAGCCCCAGGGCTGCTCACAGGGAGATGGTGAACATGGCAATTTTCCCCCTGACCTGTCAACTCCATTTGCCAGGCTTCATGTCACTACAACTTGACGTATCATAGTGAAGACAGCTGTTGTCTCTGTGGACCACACTCCTGACAGAGAGTCTGGGTGTAACAAGTCTGTTAGTTCTCAGCTTAATTCATTTTCAACAAATGCCTGTGTCATAGGAACTGGAAGCATCTCTTATGAGTGAACACTGACAAATACAATGCAGGAAACAAATCTAGCACGGCACTGAATGACCCTTGGCAATGCTCTGCCACATCAACTCCACTGAGGTGGAACACCAGCTTCAGAATGATTTTTAATAGAATCATTGGATGGCTTAGGTTGGGAGGGACACTAAAAATCAACTGGTTCCAACACTACTCAAAAAACACTGTAACCAGCTTCCTCCTAGTGCCCAGTTACAAGATACCCACAATGATAGCACAGGCATTCCTGTAACCAAGGAACATCTGCAGTAGTATTAGATTCCAAGCACTGCCAGTTTGCTCCACTCTCATCACCTCTGCCAACCATAGGGTTCCTTACATATCTCCCTGTTCTCAGTCTGGAAGGAAACTCCAGAAAATGTCCAAAATCCAACTGGAACTCTTCTGCTTCAGCCCCATTGTTTCCCCTACAGTGGTTAACTGATCACTACTGCTGTTTAGTGCTTGCCCCAAAGACTTTGCCTACCTCTTTATCAAAAATTGGAGCTACACACTCAGACTCAGAGAAATCAGCAAAAGGAAGGCTGTGCAGAAGATGGTAGCTATCACAGTGATTCATCTTTGAGATTTCTAATCTTGCCTTCCTTACAGTTTAGAGCAACCCTGCCCTCCTCAGTGCTTTAACCTCCACCCCCTTTCACACTTGAAGGAAACCATGTGGGATTATAATGCTCCGCCAAAATCTAAACAGTTTGTTCTGATTTTATTAGAAATGGCAAAGCAATATAAGACATTCTGAAGTTCTTTCAAAATGGAGATCTGTAACATTTCTTTGGGGAAGTGTCAAAATGAGATGAGTCAGCACTACTGGCATACTTTTCCCCTATTTTCTTCCAAAATGAAACTTCAGCAAAAGGCCATAATGCATCCCTATAGTGACAGGTCACTGCTTACAAGTGGAACATCCCATTCCTGCTTCTTTGGATGGCATTATATGGACTATAACATACTACTAAACATCCTGTGCAACCAAGATTAAGAGAAGAAAAGTCTTATTTAAAAGCATCTTCATTCTTTATAAATTGCACTATTATTATATAAGCTAGCTAAGAAAACAAGATTGTCATAAAAATCACAGAATCGTTTGAGTTGAAGGGGGCCCTTAAAGGCCATCTAGTCCAACTCTTCTGTAATAAACAGGGACAAATTATGTCCCATTGCAACTGATGTTGTCAGCACAGATGATAGCCAAGCCCGAGCCTAAGGAGGGCAGCACCCTCAACTGGGAGCCCTGCCATAGTTTTCTGCTGGAAAAATCCTAGGAGCAAGGTTCTTTAGTGATCTGCCAGATGGGAAATCTGTCCAAGAAGTCACAGTGCTATAGCACCCAGCCTCCCTGTCTGACGAGCAGCCCAGCAAGTGCATCCAAGTGAGGTCAGACTGGCTTCTAGCACATCAGTCGTACCACATCTTGAACAACCCTGAGCCCAGCTACCACTGTGTCATGAGCTTTCAGTACCAGGGCACACAAGAAGCTGGAGCACCACGTTACTTCTGAGAGATGAGAACAGCCAAGCAATGCAGGTGGAGTACCTCAATGGTAGAAAAGCCACCACTTGGCTATTGATAGATGTGCTTACAAGTTCCCATGCTACCAGGGCAGACATTAGCTGTATTTTAGGAACATTCAATGAAAGTCAGAAATCTGCTCCCATGGGCTGGCTTTCCTGGTACAACTGCCCACCCCCACCATCCATTTTACTCCCTCCATATTAATGAATAAACCTAGAGATATGAAGGATTTTACATCCCCCAGCTAAGACTCTTTTCAGCAAACCCCCTTAAACCATCAGCAATGAAGAATTGAATGCCCTGGAGGGAAAATTAAAAGCACATTAAATCGGGCTCCTGTTGTGCTTTCCCTTCAGAGACATTTCTGTCTCTGCTGATCTGGCTCCCTAACGAGCCATGTAAACCAGGGAATCCCCCCAGCAGCGTGCTCATCTACAAAGTCTGCAAAAGCAAGATGTCCAGGACACCTGCCTGAGGGATTGGCACTTCCAACAGTCAGCTAGCAGGGCTTGTGGTCAAACAGGCATTAAAGAAACACCACTGGTTAAAGTTTAACACCCCAAGCCTACTGGGGTGGGTAGGTGAAGAATGCAGAATTATTGATTCCAGCCCACGACCTTGAAACGATGTAAATAAGAGTGCGACAACCCTGGAGGAGTTGTAGTGAAATAGTTACAGCATCGCAAGCAGATTAAAATATACAGTTAATATACATACTTCCCCAGATGCTTGTTTATTATTATGCAAGACATGTTTATTATGCAAAATGATAGAGCAGAATTACAAAAAAAAAAAAAAAAAAAAAAAAAAAAAGCAGGGAAAATGAAAAGACACTGAGCTCTTAACATGACTCAATTTTTTTTCAGTGCTGTTTGGAATTATTATTTTTTTTTATTGTGCATAATCATTCCCTTATTAGCAGGAATCTTTGAAGTGATTCAAGCTCTTATTTCAGCATTTCAGCTTGCAGGTTGATACTGTAAAACCATACTGAGTCCTGGTAAGCGACCCATTTTTTTTTCCTCTCTGTGTTCCCTAGCTCTGATAGGGTTTTCTCAGTCTTTCCAATAAATTATGTATCATGATTTGCCATTTCAAAAATAATTAGAACTCAGAGTTAAACAACAAGGAATATGTGAGAGCCATACATTTTAGGAGAGAAGCATTATGCACTTGGGGCAAAACCAATACCCTGCATGGACAGCTGCAACATTGGCATACTTGGCACAACTGGATGGGCCTGGGGATGCTCTGCCCGTGACAAGCATCTGCTCCAGGATCTTGCCTCTCAGCCAAACTATTTTAGGGGTGATCCCATCCCCATTCTCCTCTGAGATGTAAGAGGAGTGATGGAGAGAAATCTGGGAGTTGACACCAAGGGGACAGCTTTGACTTCACTTAGCAAGGTTATACGGAAGTAGGAATTAATTTGGTAGTGAAGCTATTAACTGCAGATCGACAGACAGGAGAGCATGTTCTGTGTCTTCTCCCGTTACGATTAAGCTGTAAACTCACTGAAGCAGGACGTACCTCTTTATTCTATGTTTTCCTGTCCTCCGCAACAACCAGCCCTTGGTCTCAGCTTCCCAAGAGCTAAGACAGTACAAGTAGGAACATTGCCCTTCATTCACTTTGTACATTGCTGCTTTGGTACCAAAAGCCAACAGGAGATCCCCAAAAGGATTGTACATCTCCCCAAAACAGGTGCTAATAAAAATTCCTGGGCACCACCAGGGAATTGACAGCTGCTCTGTATTACAACAAACCTCGGCAGGAACTCACCAATGACTCTGCAAGCTTGCTGTGAGGACAGTGCTTTTGCATCCTGCTGTCTGCAAAGGCAAGCGCCTCGGATCAAGACCTGATTTTCTTGCCTACTCAGCACCTAATTCCACAGCAGACCTCAGAGACCTCAATAAGCTAGTCTGGAAAAAAACAACAAAGCAGGTCTCAAGTGCAAATAAACAATCCATAAAAGTCATAAACAGCTGATTCCCAAGCCAACAAGCTTTGGCATCTAACATACTTAGCCAGCTGTAAAGCTAGCTAGGGATCTATGGTTGGCTGCAAGCAGCAAATAAACCAACCCCACACTGCCCCTGCTCATCTCTAACTGCATGGGAGAAATGAAGAAATTCACTGCTAGTGGGATGGATGTGGCCACGCACATTGGTCTTGGAGGACTGCATATTTCTGCAAAGAGCTTTCTCACCAAGTCCAGATTCAGAGAATCAGTGCTGATTGGCACTAGGGGAACTTTTTTCAAGGGCTGCTTATTCTAAACTCATTCATTCAAGAGCCCACTGGCCCACACTGAGAAGGAGCTGGCACAAAACATCTCCAAGACTAGGCTGATAATAGCCTCTGGTTTGATCCAGTGCAGAGGAAGTCAGCCAAGGTCCCTGCTGGCACACACAGATTAAACACTACCAAGAAAAAAAAAAACAAAAAACAAAACCACAACAAAACAACCAAACCCTGCAGTGACAACACGGTCAGCTACAGTTGTAGAAAACCTGGGTTCAAGGGAAGGAAAAAAAGCAAGCAGCAGCACATCCCTGGACAGTTGTGTTTTATCTGAAAGCAATTCCAGATTTGAGGGCATTACAAGAAGTCCTAGCAGGGCCAGTCTAGGACAGACAGCAGGCAGGGCAGCCAAGCAGCAGGAAAAGTTAATTTATCAATGGATCTGCATGAGTGAACAGTATCTATGGGGAATATTGACCCATTTTTCAGAAATCCCTCAGAAAAAGCCAGGGAAAAAGCAGGTGCAAGCACAACAAAGGAAGCTAGTCCAAGACACTGCAAAGCTGTAGTTTAGGGTCTGCTGAGCAAGGGAACAGACAACATGCCTTTCAGTGTGGACAGCAGTCAGGTCCAGGCAGTATGTCCACGGCCAGCTCGCCCCAGAGGGGAGCAGACTATCAGTGCTGCCAAAGCAATTCCCCGGCACAATCTGAGTCAGACACAGCCATGCCAAACATTGGCTTGGAGAGAAATCCAGCCCCACAAGAATGGCCGTAGCATCCAAAAGGTTGCTTGGACAGGCTGAGCTCTTCTCAGCCACATCCAGCTCTTCTATGGGACCCTGGTCTAATCCCTCATCTTCAGTGCTATGAGGAACTAGACCCATGCCCTCCTTTTAACAAGCTTTATTATCCCCAGATTTCCTTCTTTGTCTTGGGGTCTACTCCAAAGCACAGTGAATTCAGTGATGTATTATTATAAGACAGAGATACAAGTCAGTACAAGAAAAAAATCCACCCCAGGAAGTCCCACCTCCCTGCAGCAGAGATGGGACAGTAGCATACATTTGCTGTGAACAGAAACCTTAAGTCACAATCATGAAAAAGAGCTTCATTCTTATATTAATTCAGACAGAGCTGAATGCTGTCAAGCCATGGCATGGAATGAGGTGCACTTCATTAACCACTGGCCATCAAGGCACATCCTTGGTCTTCCCTGTTTAGCCCTCCTATTTAAGATATGCACAGTCACTAAGAATACACAGGCCCCATTATGCCACCCTTGTTTAAATAATGTATGATCTGAAGCATTTAAGACACTTCACAGAATACCAGATATCTTTCCATGGTTATTCTGCTTCCTGGCATCTCTTGTTAGGACCCTCCCACCCCTTTCCATTACCTCACTACTGCTCACAAGAGATCTTCCTTTGGATCATCTCTGATCTCTCAGCTGTCAAACACCACGCATTCAAGTCCTCATTTCTTTTGCCTGAGCTCCACAGCTTTCTCCCATTTGAAACATCTTAGAAAATGTTTGCTCCTCATTTAAATAGATCCAGCCAGGCTAGGTGTGGCCACAGTGACACACACACACACACACACACACACTGCCTTCCTGTAGTCCTCATGTAAGGGGCAACAGTGGCATGAGAAACCTCAGCTCTGGGCCAGGACCCCTTTATTCCTAGCACAACACAAGCACAGGGCAGAACTTCAGTCCTAACCCTGTGACTCAGTGCCTAGGAGGAAGCACACCCAATACAGCTGCACCACACTTCGTATTACCACCATCTATCTACCTTTAGGACTCCAATCACTTTACAAATAGAGAAGATGCCCACTGTTAGTAAACTGACGTAACTTATTTAGAGGCAGTCATTTACGTTTACTGGACTATGAAAGAACAGGCAGCGTCTGGCATCCACACAGATCCAGATTGATCTCCCTGTCTCTTCTTGACAAGCAGCCAGTTTTGAGACCTATCTCGCCAGGCATACTAACACAACGACTTGCCGTTTTCTACCCTGAACTGCTGGAGGAAGAGAGCTTTATTAGCTCCCAAAGGAACAGGGGAAATCCCAGCCATGTGTATGGTTTAAAACTGACCAGGAACACGGCATCATCTTTGTCTGCATATATGGTACAGCACTGCATGGTCCACAGAGGTTTATGGGAAGGCACACAGGAGACAGGCTGGAGAAATGAACATTTATGCCCCACATCACAAAGGCTGTTGTCCTTTCACCACTTCCCCATCTCCAATCTCACATACACTTTTAAAGCAAACTAAATGCTGAGACAAGAGCAGAATCACTGTGCTGTGAATTTACACAAATGGAAATGAGATTAGAATCTTGCCTATACGCTTTAAAGATATCATAAGAGAAGAAATGAGAAGTGTGTTATTAACTATCACTACTTACTATGTAGAACTAGAGCAAAGTTATTTGAAGCATAAAAAATTCTGGCAAAGGGCTGCCATATTTAATAAATCACTGAATCAATTATTCAATGTGCAAATCAATTACTTACTTCAAATGAGAATCTTATGTATAACCTTGTGCCCTTTCATGCCATCTAAGAAAGTTATAGGGGAATTAGTCAGTAAAAAATGCTTCACTTATCTTTTATGTGCATTAAAAAGACCACACAAATACAGGGTAATTCTGCTGTGCTGAAGCACTGCCAACAGAACAATCCAGAACCATTTTAATGAAGTCAGTGTATTACAGTGGATTTACACAGCAGTCAAAAGCAGAGTATGACCCACTGGGGCACCACCTATGATCAGTTTTCCAGGTGCAATTCAGAAGCAATTCCATTTGGTCCATCCCATTTCACAAATATGAAACCAGAAAATAACCAGCAAACCACAAAACCTCCTCTATGACATGACCTACATTAAGAAACTACTCAAAGAAACTCAACATAGGTCTTCACAGGTCAGGAAATATTACCACAAAACTCCATGGAGACACTTTGAAGTGAATATTGCATGGCTTTGCAGCAGCTCCCACCATTCCTGCTTTTACAGGCTTTCCAATACGTGACTTTCAGTAGAAGCTGCCTCCACGTCCTCCCTCCCGCCTACAAAACCCAGCCACCAGGGTGCAAGTACTTACTGAGCTGTAGAGATAGCCCTCAGCGTTCATGGCAACGTACAGGCCTGCCTTCACCCCTTGGATTGCCACCACACGAAGACCCACAGGAATTAGGTTGAAAAGGGCTGCAGAAATAAAAGCAAAAGTTACTCAGACATCAGCCTGCACAGCCGCTGCTGCATCTTGTCCCAGGGCCAGCCCATCCCATTCCTGAGTTGGAAACAAGTTCTGCTTCCAGCTATGTGAAGGATCTGCAGCCACTGCATTGATGTTGAAAGCAGTTTGCAAAAGACAAAACTGATGCAGAACTGACCTGAGCTCTGCTCCTCATTCAGAATCACTGTTAGATAGGACAGAAGATACGGCCTTTCAGAACTCAGTTTTACTGCCATCCTAATGACTAAAGCACTGCAGCCACTTCCTGCCAATTATTTCTTATTGCTCGATTCCAAACAGCCCCTGGATCTCAGTGAAAGGCCTTTCCCATGAGCACATCCATTAAGGCACGGTCAGGCTTTTGCTGCATTTCTAACACAACGGGTTCAAAAGAAAGAGGGCTGTCAGCATTGACAGACTGAACACTCAAGCACTGGCATGGCTTTGTTCCCATGAGAACTGTAGGACAAGAGCACCCAGGTGCTGCAGGACCTTCAGCTTGTGCAGAGCTAACTGGACTCTGTCCAGGGGGTCTCAGGGTATGGAAAAAATGAGCACAGGGTCAAGTAGAAATGTGGGAATGCTTCATTCAAAGACTCTTCCTACACATCTGCCCTGGAATGGGAGGCTTTTTTCTCAATTCCTAGTCACTAATTCAGACTGCCCCTTCCAGTTCATTAAGAATTTATTGTGTCTTTTTAATACATTTATTTTTTTGTTCAAGTCTGCTTGTAAAACTGATTGGGATGTTTGAATTAGCCCAGAGGAGACCCAGCAGTAGGCAGAGCATAGAGGGACTGAGTGACAGAGTACAGCGAAGCATTCCTATTATCCAGGCGACTGTAAAAACACAATCCTCAAACTAACTCATTTTATACATTATTTACAAACTTCTATGCCTGACACTATGGCAAGCATAGCTAGCACAAAGGTGTCTTCACACAATGGCCACAGGAGAAGCAGACCTCTCTGCATCTTCTCCCAGCCTCTCCTTCCCTAGGAAATGCACCACCACTGTTTTAACATCAACACTGAAGGTTAAAGCATCTTTTGCTGAAAAGTCCCAGTCAAACTGCTGCAGCTCCTCAGATCAGGATGTTGTGAATCCCGACTCAATGCTAACATCACTCTCCAAAGAGACTTGTTAGACATACATATGCCAGGTAATGTATGGGTTTAACACCAGCGTGAAATGGTTCTCAAGAACCTCCTTCACGCATAGGCTGTGAATTACTACAGAGGGGAGAAGACAAATGATCCCCTCTCAAAGAGAAAAACATTCACAGCAAATACAGTGAGAAAAGAAGTAAAAAAATAATAAACTGTTCCTTTCTTACAAACAGTGATGGAGATCACAAGAAATTTGTCAATCTCCCAGGAACTGCACTGCTTGCAATTATAAGCACCATCTTCAGTCAAACATCAAAACATGTGCTTAAGTCTTACCAAAACCAGTGCCACTGTCTATGCAATTTTACAGGAAGCAAGTGGAGGGCTTCAACAGATGTATATGACAAAGTTCAGTATAGGTCCTGGTCTCTGAGCAACAGGAGTGAAGAATGGCACTACTCATAGTGTATCAGGAGGAGACAAATATAACCCAGCATAGACAATGAGCACTGAAGACCTGCATTTCTATCTAGCTGTATCTTTGAGAAGCTCAGTAACCAAGGCAAGCCTGTATTTCTATCACTTTCTCACTCCTAGGAAGGCCTAAAACCCTCTGTAATTAACAAGTCTATTTACAAGCAATTTCCTTCCCCTAATTTTTTCCCCACTGCAAAATGGAGCATGTTACTGCAAATAATGAAACAAAATGGGCATCATCATTCTTTCTGCACAGACAATTTGTCTTTGTAGAAAACCTGTGACAGATCATTCAAAGCATTCATTAGGCAGTGGGGTGATAATGCCCAGAATTAGCGGTGAGAAGTTCCACCTGGAAGCACCTCCACATCCAAAACTCTTTTCTCCACAAGTGCATGCTAAGACAGCACACCAATAATCCCAGCATGCTGCATGACAGTAGGAAGAGCACTGCCACTTTCCAAGATCTCTTGGTCCCACAGCTCACAATCGTGGCTTGCAAGCACAGCAGACCATATCTACAACACACTGCAGAGCAGGGAAGCAAGCAGGCAGGAAAGCAGAAGGGCACACATCTGCCAGCAGTGACTGACATACAAAGTTTCACAAAGCAAACATTTTCCTCTACTGAAAGTGTCTGGGAGGCTCAATCAAAACTCTGTAAATTTTCAGAACTGTTTCAGCACTCAAATCGTTTAAAACAAACAAAACCCTGAATAAATCAAAGCCTTTTGTTGTTATGCTTTTAAATGAATACTTCATCTTGTTTGTTTTGGAACAGATTTCAAAGTTCATAAGCTTTCTTACAAGAATGTAAAATGTAAAAATATGGGGAAAAAAAGCCTCAATCAACCTTGAAAGTCAATGTCTTATTCTCTGTCAGGAATAAAAATCCTGCTTAACTTGAAATACTAGATTTTTTGGGCAGGGAAGAAGACTAACTGCAGTAGGGTACAGCTACTAGGACTACTCCACTAGGCTCAGGGGAGGCCTTATCACTTTCTACAACTTCCTGAAAGGAGGTAGGAACAAGGTGGACATCAGCCTTTTCTCCCAGGTAACAATGATAGTAACAATGATAGGACAAGAAGGAATGGCCTTAAGTTGCCCCAGGGGAGGTTTAGGTCGGGTATAAGGAAAAACTTCTTCTCTGAAGTTGTGGTGCAGTGGCACAGCTGCCCAGGGAGGTTGGGGAGTCACTGTCCCTGGAGGTGTTCAAGAACCATGGAGAGAAGGCACAGAGGGATGCGGTCAGTGGGCATGGTGGGATGCATTGATGGTTGGACTAGATGATCACAGTGGTCTTTTCCAACATTAACAGTTTATGGTCTGATGTTATAAAAAAATTAAAAAGCTGCGCTTCTGTTGCAGAAGTTAAATTTTCTACACCATATGCAGCCACATGGGATGGACATACTCTTAGTTTTTCTATCTTCTATGTGTGAAACCAAAGACACTGCATAATTCCATCAATCTGCTGTCATTACATTTTACCATCTTCACCCACCACTAGTTATACATGATAATGTATATTGATAACAGAACTTCCATCACACTCCACTTCTAAACCCTACAAACACAAACATATTGATCATGGCAGTTTAACAGATACATCACACTTTTTTAAACTCTGAACACTTACTTTGCTACAGGTCTAAGCTAATTTACTTGCAGAAAAATCTTCATATATCCCAACAAAAGTAGGAAGAGAATCTGCCCTCTTGCTCATATTAAGACAGTGTGCCTCTCGCTGCATGGTATAGGGAACAGATGTCCCAAGCACTGTTTTGCGGGAAGCTGGCTGGATGCCCATTCAAATGCCATTACAACTTGGCTTCTTTTATTTTTTCTTTTCTTTAAGAGAGGAGGTGGAAAATAAATACCATCAGCTTCTCAAGAACACAGAAAATGGGAACTAGATAATTCATTTTCAGATTGCTTAAATATTAGCAGTTCCTCTTATATAAATAATTGGATTTTCATTAGAACTTTTAATTGCATCAGATGTATCTAAGGGACATGTCGCATCTCATTTGAAATGTTTATTTTGCCAGAGTAAACCAACCTAACGCATTCTGCAAAAATTAAGCTTCCTTTCATAACGATAATTCAAATAATTACTGTGTGGCTAGAGCACACACTGCCAATGTATGGAACATGGCATTCACTGGGCATTTAATTGTGTGCAGATGACTTCTGAACAGAGAATACGTGGCCATGCACGGTGGCAAGAACCTACTGTGAGCATCAAGAGCATCATTCTCTGACAGGGGATGTGAGATAACCAACACCTCTACAGGAACAGGAAAAATATCATTTATCTATTTTTGATGAGTTTTGCACAGAAATACAGTGCAGGTTTCTGAATAGCTGGCCAGGAATGTTCTGGATAAATATTTTAGAACAGAAAATACCAGTGAAGCAAGTCTGCAGCTGTTCACTTAATTGAATACACTCTTGCATGCTTGTTGTTTTTTTTTTTTCTTCTGGTCAAAATTCAAGAGATCTAAAGAAATAAGAAAAGGAAAATGCATGCTTTATTTTTTGTTATTTCCAAAGTGAAAAATGTGATTTTGTTTTGAAGCTATAACAGAAAGCTTCAAATCGTATAAATCACTGACTTAAACTGTGGGTTTATAAAGGAGAGTGAGCAGTCAAAAGTTAAATAGAACTGAATAAAGCATACTCTTATTCTCATTTTCAGGAACCAACTACTATCAGATTGTATTTTTCTCTTGTGATATCCCCTCAGGTCAGGAAACGTGGGATTGCTTGACCTCTGCATTCTCCCAAAGACCTCTAATGCCCCTTGATGCACCAAATCTTCCACTGCAGCCCACAACTTCGAGCGATGGGCTTAGCACACTCCAGCCATGGGTCTCCCGTGCCACCAGGCTGCCAAGGTAGAGCTGTCATCTCACCAGAAAGACTGATGCTCTAGAAGCACCCTTCAGCCCACCTATTTCCAATTAAGAAGACAGAGTGGAAGTGGCTCACAAGTATTTCCACCTTGCCAATCTTATCTGACAAGATAACAACAGTTTGGGCGATATGGGGCTAATCTCAGTCACAGACATGGGAGGTTGCTTTTGTGCCCACTGAGTAAGGGTCAGAAGCTGCTTCCCTTGTCTCCTCCTCCAGCCTGAAATATTGCAGAACTGTCCTTACATTTTCTTTTTCTCTGCTGTTTACCCAAATTCATCTCCACTTCCATTTAAACCCATTACTTTGTTGTTATGTTCTCACTGATAGATGAGGGTAATGAATCCTTGCCATTTCTAGCAGCTCTTTGCACACCAGATGACAAATAGGCCTCCAAAGGGATTTTCTGCAGATTGAAAACATCCCATGCCTTCCTCCTTTGAAAAAAAAGCAGCTAATACCACCCAGCACTGGCTCATTACTCACTCACTGAAGTCCACTGAACTCACTGTGCTGAGAAAATCCAAGGCCAGGGCTCTCGTAGAAAGACTCGGGCCTCCACAGAATAAAAGGTGTGCAGGAGTAGGGGGGGGCTGACCACAGGTGGCTCTTCTCCCAAATAAGAGTTGTCATCATTAATTTGTGGTGTTTCATTTATTAAACACAAGAACATGATGTAGAACTAAAACCTGATGCTCACAGGATGCTCCAGGCCACGTTTCTGGTTTCTCCTGAGTCATTTCACAAAGGCGCTGTCAGCCTCTTGTGATTTCACTTGAAGTCATAACAGAGCCCCTCTCTTGCACACCGCTCTGTCCCCAAGCCAGATGCAGCAGACAGGAGAGCCCTACACTGCAGCTTCCTGGGGCTGGAGCAAGCACCACAGGCATGGGGCTGCACCTGTCTTGCACTCCTGCTTCATACCCCCTCATGGGACAACCCCAACATCCTATACATGTGATGCAACACTGCTAACAACTCCTACCTGCAGCCCAGACCCCATGATCTGGAAAGAGTTATGCCTTCAATCCAGCTAGGAGCTTCTGTAAGTTAGAACAACATGACTGGTCCCCAGAGTACATTCCTCTGTCTACAGAGTACATGAAGATTTCTTCCATCAGTTCCTCTACACACACACCAACATTTTTTCACCTCTAGGAATGACTGGGAAAGACGTGATGTACAGTGGCATATGGAACTTCAATCCAACAGGGACTGAAACAAATAATGATTGAAGTCCTACTCTGTTGATAGAATTTGTGGCAACAAGAATCTGAGCTTATTACTACCCTCTCAGAACTGCCCATCTTACACCTATGAAACAAAGAGGTATCATAGAAAACACCTTGTTTCTTTTTTAATCTAAGAAGCTTCGGTATTGAGAACAATACCTCTTCTGAGGAAGGGATATGGCCCACTGGTTGGTTTAAATCACTGCGGCTCCTGCACGTGAGCATCATTTTTAAACCCACGTTGCTCTGCTGCACTTAACCTTTGGCGGATAGTATGAATCTAACCCCTCTGAACAGGGTTTTGGAAGGGGACCTCATTTGGAAAGGACATCCAATAACCTCAGCCTTGAGACTAGCCTCAAAGCAGGAGACTTTGAACAGCTGGATTTCTCCAGCTTGGAAATTCCTGATGCTTGCTGAATTTTTCAGGATAAAATAGCAAAAGCAATTATCTCCTCTTCTCCTTGGAAAGAGAATTCCCTGTATCCTTCACCCATGTGGCATGTGTATAAATATAATCTCCTTTCTCTTCTGGCAGTAGATCAAATCATGGGTTTTATTCTCCACCCCACCCAGATGGCAGTTACAGAATTGGGGCGGGAGGGAACAAGACTGGAGAGGAAACATGAAATTACACAGGCAAGATTTAAAGGGGAAGTATAGATAGGAAAAAAAAAAAAAGTGCAGAAAACAGCTGGCTTCTTCCTAATCTGATCTTTTTGAAAGTGAAGATTCGCAAGCAAGACCCACTAGGTGATACATTTGATTGTAAATGGTTGCAAAGCAGGCTAATTTTTCTTACTGTAGTCGCTGTTTTCGTCCTTGGTCCCATCAATTGTACCATCTGGGTGCATCTGCAGGAAGTATTCCTGCTGGCTGAATAACCTTGTCACAATTCCCTTCAGCTGGGGTTCTGTGAGAGAAAAAAAATATATATATAATTTAAAAAAATACTATTAGATATACCAAACACATAACAAGAGACCCAATTTGCACAGCTCCCATTAAGCCCTGAGTAAATAAAGTGTTTGGAAGTAAGACAGCCTCTTGTGAATCCTTTCAAGAGAGGTTGTAAAATATTCATATATACACAGACATACAGGCAAATAAAATGGAGATCAGATGAGCAGGTAAAATGCAAGGCATAGTTGGTACAGCATAAAGTAACAGATTTATGCAACACCGCTTCGGTGAAAGTTACCTACCAAATGAAAGTCTTTAGACAGCTTATGTATTCTGAATATGCTTCTCGTTTAGAAGCAAATTTGCTGGCAGTGTAGCAAGGAATGTGCTTATTGTTTCTTATTCTGCCTGTGAAGGCAGCTAGCTCGGTTTCTGTGTTTGAGTTGCTATCACATCGCTCCAGTTTTACGCCACTGAAAATCTGTTTAAATTGATGTTATTACAGCAGTGTAAAACCAAAGTAACTGAGTGAATCAGGCTGCACAAGTCCAACTGTGTGGGATTCAGGGAGCAAGATTCCTAAAAGAAACAGATGCAAGACACCTCCAAAAGTGACTTCCAGAGCATTTCTGGGCACCCTAAACACCTTCTGTTTTCAAATCTCCTATGACCCTCCCTCCCAAAAACATGTGCCACGTACTCAGGCAGATGAGAATTATTCTTTATCATGAGAAGTGTTCACTATTTGAACGAAATTAACATAGTCAGAACTCCAGGATAAATTCCTTTTGATAACAAGTGTGTTACTGGAGTTGCTTCTCAAAGCCAACCGGCCAGCTACAGGCAGCCCCACCAGCTGGGTTACAGAGATTTCCTCACGCAACAAGAGTTCATAGCTCTGTCTGACCACCCTCCAAAAGTTCTGAGCAAGCAACAATGAGCTCCTTCTAAGAAGGGAAAAGAAAAAACCCAGTGCAGCATACCAAAACACAGTCAGCCTCCCATCCTTTGAGCCTCTGGGGAGGCTGTTTAATAATCCATAATCACTACATACCCCTGGTCACATTGTGCATTAAGTGTCCCCATCAGGATTCCCCACCCCTAACATTCCTGCACTGACTTCCAGGTGAGGACAAGGCCCCCCAGACCAAATCTCCTCCAGCCAAACCACACAGCCAGCAAGGAGAGCATTGTGGATGGCTGTGTAGGGTTGCAGCTTTGGAGATCCCTTCAGCAGCCCCTAGAGAACCAGGGGCTATTTTGTATCTACAGAAGCATGTGCTTGCCATGAATAAATCAGTGCCAGCTGGTTTCCATGCTGCCTTAGAAAGTGATTTCATAGCAATCCAAATGGCGTTGACTGCAGGCAGGCAATTTCCCAGCAAGATTCACAGCTCTGGGACAATAAGTACACTCAAACTGGCCATCTACTAAGAGCTCATGTCAACTGAGGCAAAATATGCCCATTTGAAAGTAAGTGTTTTGTTTTGTTCTTTCCAAAATGCAAGATTTGTTTTGGTGGATGCAGGAACTTGATTCAAGGAGGGAAGCACAAAGCTGTAATCTCAGGCACAGCTGAACACTCTACCCTCCTCCGATGTGCTCCCTGCCTCCCTTTTATCTAATACCACAATAATAATGGCACTAATAGGTATTCTCCGATAGGAGACCTATGCTTAAGTCCCTGAATGATTCTCAGCCTCATTTTTACTCTCTCGTTAAAATTTTATGTTTAAGTACTTTGCACAAAATGGAAGAGCTCCCAGCAGGACACACTTAGAGATGCTCCTGCAGCCTGAAGCTCTCAGTGTGCTGGGGAAGGACCTTGTCTGAAATCCACTGAAGGATAGGAGAAGTGGATATAGTGTCAGGGCTTTTTTTTTTTTTTTTAATCTCTTTCTTTTGGAAGATGATTTAGCTACAGGACAAAAGACCTTTGTCTTTTGTGGTCAAAGCTGTACTTCGATCATGCAAATCATCCTGGAAGGATCTGCCAACCTCTTCCATTTACACTAAACAGCCTATTGATATTAGCACAGAGCAAAGCCTTTCAACATTAGTTGCTTATCAACACTTTAAGAGTTTAATCAAAACAGCACCTGGACCTCCCCACATCCATGCTATAGATGGAAACAGGGCTGTACCAGAAGGCTGTCACCACAGGAAACACCAGGCAGAGCCCCAGCCTCCCTTCATCGCTGATATGACTAACACACAGTCAGGTCTGGCTCCAGCTCCAACAACTGCCTGCTTCATAGACCAGGGCTTTTCTGAATCAGTGCCTGCCAAGGGACAGGTTGGAGGATAAGTCTCTTCCATGATCTTCTTTCTGACCCGATCTAGTTTGGCTGAAGTTTGATGCTCAACCCTAAGTTCACAGTGCTACTCAAGGGGGATCAAAACTAATGTGTTCCTCCTGTCCCTAATGCAGTCTGACAGCAGTGGTGCTCCTGTCTCTGCCCTGCACAGAGCCCTTTCTGCAGGACTCGTTTAGGAAACCCTGCAGCTTCAGCAAACTAAGCCTTTTCCAGATCCCCAAGGTGAAGCCTGCTTCTAACAAGGACCAAGGATGCATTCATCCCTCTTCCCGAAGCTCAGCCCAGAGTTATTGCTTGAAGAGCAATGTCCAATCACAGAGTAGCAGTTTTCCTGTCTACCTAGAGGAACGACTCCACACTTGGCTATTGCTGGACTTCACTTTAGTCATACCATATATCTTAGCATCACCTCTTTCCAATAGCAGAGAACAGCAATTTTATCACAGTCTTCCAGCATTGCCACCCCTTGAGTGGCAGCAATCATGCTGAAAAATCTCAGTGCTTTTTTGTTTGCTAGGTTTTAGAAACTAACACAACCAGCAACTCTCTTGGTCACTTATGGATGGAAGAACATCCTGACAGGCCATAACAGAAGGCAGAAAGACAACAAAATGGAATGAAAGTTTTCCACAGTTTAGCAGTTAGCTACAGAAGAGTGCAATTCTTCCTTGCAGACAACACTCCCAGTGCTTCAATAAACACTGGGAAGAAAAGAAAGCCCATAACCCGAGGCTTTTGTCTAAGTTCCTCAGTAATACTGCCTCAAACTATAATCAATAGGAGACAGAACAAGCCATAAAGAGTTGAGGAAAAAAAAATAAATACAGCACAGCCAAGTACAATCCCCTCCATTATCGTTTTCTTTCTATAACTCACAGAATTCACCAGGAATCACTCAAGTCTACTCTTTAACCTCATAATTGTACAGTTAAGGGGAACTCAAATCTTCATGCCTTTAAAGGAGCAACACTGCACAGTGCTCTCAGGTTAAACCCACTCTTCTTCAATTCAGGCTCCTCCACACTGTTCTGCTTTGCTGCAGAAAAACTGCACTGTTCAGCTTTCCACTCAGAAATGGAACTAAACTAACACAGACAAGACTTCATCTGTAACTTAGCGGCTCCCTAAAGACAAAGACAAGTGTTTCAGAATGGATTTAAGGAAGAAGTTATGACTGCCTTGATCTCAGAGTACAGTCTGAACACATGAGACTTCTATGCAGCATCTATTCCCAACACAGTCCCCAAGCTATTAAGATTCCCATGTGATATATCAAGGGATATTTTTGTCCTTATTTTATAAGCCATTGTGCTTTAGGATGCTCATATCAGGGATCCTGCTCTGGCTGCTAACACATAGCCACTCAAAGTGGAGAAGCCAGAGGAAATTCAGCAGAGCCACTGCTCACACCAAGGCAGCGAGCTCTAATCCTTTAAATGCTCTACTCCCTGAAGGTACAGGGGGAAGATCACCCCCATGGCTTCACCTACCCCCACATCATCTTTCAGACTGCTTTTTTCTGCAGCCTTCAGCTGCTGACCCTTCTTAAAGCAGTCACCCAATAACCAATTCATCACACCTCCCCAGCAGGCATCCTGTTTGCTCTCCTTTCCATGCAAGGAGCTCAGCAGCCCCATAAGCCTTTCTTTTAGCTTTCTGACCCCTTCAGCACAGCTGAGGCTAACCAGTAACAATCTGACTACTGATCTCCCTCAGTGCCACATCTCTGCAGCTCTCAAAACGCCTCCAGGGACGGTGACTGCCACCTCTCTGGGCAGCCTGTTCCATCCTCTGGAACTACCCAAAGGACATGATAGGTAAAGAGTATTCACACACAAATCAGCGCTCCAACAGAATTACACTCCCACAAACACAGGCACTACTGAAGGCATTCACTAAGTTCCATGGGGAAGAGTAACTCTAGTAGGGACTGTAGGAGAAAAGCTTTTTATTAGAAATATCACTGGCTCTTTAATTATCTCTTATTTAACTTCCGCCCCATAAGTTCACACAGCAAAGAAAGCAATGACATTGCCTTCCAGTAAGCTACAAAGCAATAGCAGGTAAAAAAAGAAAAAAAATTCTCTCACCTCTTTCAGTAATAGCTTAAGGGAAGCATCATGTCTACCCAGTGAGATACTACTCCCTCAGCTGCTAACCCTTAAATGAGAGGTGAGGAGGGGTGGATTCTGGCTCCACCCCTTCTGGTCACTCAGGTGCATTGCTTGCTCCACACTTTCTCACCTGATGCTCAACCATTTGGTTCAGGCTGTGACTGGGCAATTCCACTGCTAAGTTGAACATGGAACTCACTCCATAACTGTAAAATGGAAAGTGCACAAGAAAGACAATTCCTCTTAATGTGGAGAGAAGCTGTGGGGTTATTGCACCCAATGCTGCATTCAGCAAAGCCCTGCTGAGAGCATGCTGTTGCTTACTGTTATCAGCAAAGTGCAGTACAAGCATGACCCGGGCATGTGCTACAGCATGAACCCCAAGAACCTTAAACCTTACAACATTCATCATGCACTGCAGGGTGGTTCAAACCAATCTGGTCCCTGAGCCATGGAGAACCACAGAATAGGGCATGACTCCGATTTCCAGCTGAGCCACCTTTTGGAGGGCAGTTTGTATGGCCCCACTTCTTTCAATTCACAGAGCACCTCAGCTTGCTGAGACGTGTCTATCTGAGGCTCTGGACTGGGAGACCTGAAGGAACTCAAGCAGACACTATTCACAGGAGTAACCTTAACCCCAGCTCACTGAGCTGACAGGAGGATCTCAGCAGGGTTGGTTCTCAGCAACCTCTTGAAAAGATGAAGGGCTAAGCAGCCTTTCAAGAAGTGCAGCCATTGTCTCCAGAGGCTCCTGTAATCCATAGCAATGCTCTGGCTGACAGGCAAGCCTCAACTGGAGGGTGCTGGTGCAGAACTGTTTCTGTATTCACTCTGCATTGGGTGTCAGAGGTCCTCTGTGCTGGTAATGGGTTCAAATGAAGCTCTGGGGCTACTATTCTCCACATAATAGGCTGCCATGCAGCAGAAGACTCCTCTTGCTTGGACAGCTAGCAGCCATTTTACATCCAGCAACCTGCACCCAGGTAGCAGGAAGGTACTGCTGAATAATTTCGGCAGGAGACACGCCTGTTTGTTTGCCGTTGCAAACACACTCTGACTCAATGCCTCCACCTGCTCTCAGCACAGTAAGTTTGTCTGGGACTCTGAACCAGCCCAGCCAGTACCCACTGTGATGCAAAGAACATCAGGCTGGTGAAGGAGAAAGCATCTCCGGTGCTGGGCTGAACGCAGCTGGGTGGCTGCTGCCGGCTCTCTGCATGTGCAACACTTCTGTTGAGGCTGTGACTGCAAGCAGGGCACCTGTAACACAGCTTGGGAACACATTTCACCTAAATGTTTTTTGAGCATTTGTATTTTTTGCAATTAAGCATTTGATCCTGGAACTTAACACATCCCGTTATTCTCATTTTTCCCCCAATTGGGCTGTGGCTGTCACACTGGGAAGCTGATTTATGACTCACCCAACCACATTTAAATCCACAGCAAACCCAGCACTCAAGTCAGTGGATAAACCGCTCTGAATTTACTGAGATCAATTCCACAGGTACAGTGCCACCACGGAAACTGCAGTTCTCTCCTGAAAAGGACAGGTTCCAGAACACCCAATATGCAAACTATTGCAGACACATGCTGACAGAGATGAGCACCAAAATCTCCCTTTGGAAGCAGAGTTAATGAAGGCTTGCACTAACACAGCACGCAAATGTACCAGCAAGCTCCATGCAGATTACTATGGTGACAGGCGTCAGCACAGAGCTTGGGGAGGAAAAGATGAAAAGCTGCAGGAGAAAACTGTGCTTTATTTTGCTCCCACCCAGAGGCTGCTAAGTTCTCTTGGGTGTTTGGAGTTAAAATGAAGTAAGTGATTGTCTCCAATTAAACACATCACTGTTGGCGTAAGTTCTGCATCTCAGCTCATGACGATGATTCACTGAAGCCACCCAAACGGGGAAGCAAGGAGGACATTTCCCAGCCCCACTAAGTGCTTTCCCATAGCAAAAAAAATGGCAGCAAGACGGTTGTGAACAGAAGGATGTGTTGCATCGCAAGCAGCTGGCCTGGGGGATTGGGCAATGAATGGGGAGTATAAACAAAATGACCCAGCAATGCTAAGGAATCTTTCCTGATGGGCAAAATGTCCCCAGGTATCACCAGGCAGTTGAACCCGGCTGCTCTCCCAGGGATTCAGAACAAAGTCCGTGCCTAGCTCCAGTCCACCATGATTACAAGGTTCGAGGCACCCTCCAATTATAGGGAATTTATTTTGAGAAGAAAATGACTCCTGGACAATAGGGCTGAGTGACATGCTCGTGTATTTACTCATTTCAAGTGCAAATCTCCACCCAGGGCTAATAACTACCGAGAGACAACTGGTGTTTTCAGGGTGCATTACATGAAATTACAGGCTATGCTGACAGGGATGGCCTCTGCATTTGAAGGACAAGCTTCTGAAAATGACATTTCCCTAACTCAGAGGGATGAAGGGTTTGAGCAGCTGACAGCACCCATCAAAGCAATCACCTCCTGTCACTGCCAGTGAGTCACCAGAGCAGAATGGCACCTTGTAGGCAAAAAGAGCATCCAGAGAAGTGATTTCCTCTCTTGTGCTCATGTCTGCAAGCAGTAACCGCAATCAGCCCTCCAGCACTGCTGCCTTCTGCCCACACCCCTGTAGAAACCTCTGCACAGCACCTGCTTTGCTGCACAAAGCTGGGACCCTCCAGGGAAGCCTACTGCTCATTTGTAGAGTAGGTGGAAAGGATGTGTTTGTATTCACTGCTGTTCACGCAAAAGCTCCCATATCTGGGGAATCAGCTTTGCAATGATATTAATACAAGCATGAGGTAAGGGGCAAAGAAAGGAGCCACCCACATAAAGCACTGGAAAAGAGGAGTGCAGCCACGAGGCCACTGCTGCATGCCTCTCCCAGACTACCCTCTTCCTGGGGGACCCAGGAAGCTGTCACACTACAGCCCACCCAGCCCCAAAGGTCTCGACCCCATGCAACAGCCACCTCAAATCCAGGACTCAAAGAAGTCCAAAATCCTGCACCACCTTTCCTAGATGGCAAATGCCAAACCAGCATGCAGGAAACATGAGCCACCCACTGCAGGCAGCCCCCAGACACAATTTAGGGAGGAATGGTACAACCATTCCCAGTGCTGTAAAGCCAGAAGTGGTCTCCAATGAGACCACAGCTGAAAGAAGAGGGATCAAAAGAGGAAAAAGGCTGATGGCCCAACTACCATCAGCTATTGGCATGGAGCTGCTCATTACCTCCAGGTAATCTGAGTATTTTACTTGCCCAGAAATTCAGAGGGAGAACAGCTGAAGCTATCCACAAACTCCATCTTATTATTGGGGAAAAAAAAGAGATCAGAAATGGGTGGACTTTTTCATTTATTTCCTTTGAGATGTTTTCTTTGGAAATGTAACGGAACAAGAAAAAAAGGATTTTAAAAGAGTTGGAGATGAAAGCTGAGGTTTCATTTTAAGTAGAATGAAATATTGCACTGGATTGGAATCCTCTCCTGCCCACAAACTTCTTCTATTTGACTTGAGAGGTAAAAACCAATTCTTCTTACAGTTACACTGCTGGGATTGTTTTCCGCTCCCCGAGGACATGGCTGTTGTTCTGCTGATCAGTGTGTTTCAGCAGCAGTCAGGCTCTCACAGCATCTCCCCTTAAAATACAATCTTCTGCACCTGTAGTGACTCCAGCTCTGATGAGAAAACCAAAGCCTGACAGGAACTGAAAGCATCAAGGAGAGAAGTAGGGCTGTTCCCCATTTCATATGAACTGAGCATTTTCAAGTGAAGGAGAGCAGGAAAAAAAAAAAAAAAAGAGAGAATTTTAATGGAAAAGAAGTTGTAGCTAAAGCTCCTAAGCTGTCACTTCCCAGCACAGTCAGTGCATTGGCTACTGAAGGTTAAGGCATGCTCATAAGTATGGGCAGCAGAGCACACAAGATATATTATTTACTTTGAGGAACACCCTGCAATTATTCCTGACGTATTGTGTAATTAGCCAAAATTACAGCAATATTCACCCAGAGTGAAACAGAAGATAGCATAAATATTATGTGTGAGCCCACAATCACTGAGTGCATTTCATTTGGGTGTAAACGTGACTCCACGAAGACATCAAATGTGCAGCTTCTTCCTGGGCTGCTGCTGCAAAGCTGAAACACTGGGAGCAAAACTCATGCACAAGTACTTCGCAAATGGGTGTCCCCCAGGCTGCAGAGCTCTGGGACTAAGATGGGGACAGAGCAGAACAGAGCCAACCCTGCTGCTCATGCATGCCACTACAGCATCCACCACGTACCACCTCAGCATTTCTCCAAAGGGATGAGAGGTGTTAAGACTTTTTTACTTAATGGGTAATGAGCCCGTGACATGGAAAAAATCAAAGCTAGAATCAGACGTACCACGTTCTGAGATTTGTCCTGCACACCGCACTAACGCAGCTTAAGCCTTCCCATAGCAGTTTCCGAGCACTTCTGCACCCAAAATTAGCACATTACTAAATTTCAACAAATATTACACAACACCTAAATGTGCATACAGAAAATGTGATGCTTGTGACGCTCTGGTCTGAAACAAGATTACACTTCAAAGAGCAAGATCATGCTAAAAACAGTCAAAGCCTGACATGCAGTTCCAATTCTTCTTTCTTTCCTTCTGCCTTGTGAAAATACAATTTATCTGCCTGCAGATAAATTTAAATAACAATTTAAATTTTGCACTGGAGCTGAAGGATTCCTTCAACCTAATGAAAACACTCACAGAGTGAGAAAGCCTTGACCTACCTTCCTCCTTCTAAGGCTCCCCATGGTGGATGACCCTGAGGTCTCCAATGGGAAGAGCAGGTTCACCCCACCTGCCCTGCTGTCACCTTGTGAATGAGGTTTACCAGAGAATCATCTGAGCTGTAAGGGACTTTTAAAGGCAATCTGGTCCAAAGTGCAATGAGCAGGGACACCCACAGCTCCATCAGGTGCTTAGAGCCCTGTCCAGCCTGACCTTGGGTGTCTCCAAGGACAGTACACACCACCAGAGAGGGGCAACCTGTGCCAGTGCCTCACCACCCTTATTGTTAAAAACTCTTTCCTTACATCCAATATAAATCTCCTCCCCTTTCGTTTGAAACCATTTCCCCTTGTCCTGTCACGACAGACCCTGCTAAAGAGTATGTCCCCTTCCTCATTACAGTCCCCTCTGGGTGCTGAGAGGCCACTCTCAGGTCTCCCCACAGCTTTCTCTTCTCTAGAACAAATAGCCTCAGCCCTCTCAGCCTGTCTGGCATGCAGACACTGCCCTAAAGAGCATACAGTCACACACTGGAAAAGCACTGGTGGCTGTATCACAAGCTCTGCCAGCCCTTTTAGCCACTGTCACAGGCGATCCCTACTAGAGCATGATGTCAGCCCCTGAGGGATGCATGCATGAATGGCTGAAGATCAATAACTGAGATGTGAGGTGAACGCAGACAGCAATTAGACCCAGATCAGGTTACAGGACCCGTGCCAGGGAAAGGACTGGCCCAGGATAAGGTGGATGATCCTATGTGTGCATCACTCATATCTCCAGTGGGCTCTGGAGTCCCTGGGAGCCAGCACTGCTGTGCTTTCCTGCTCATTTCTCCATTTTTCAATTTTCTGGAAGATGCGGATTGGCTCTTTGCAGCCTGGCTTCGCTAGCAGCAATCCCATACAACTTGACCTTTTGCAAACAGTTTTGCTTTGGGGAATGAAGGGAACGCATTTATTTGGCAGTTCTGGCCATGGGGGTGGCAACTGCTAAGCAAAGAAACCATGTGTGCAGCCAGAAGGGGAGGGGTAGCAAACGATGTTGTTCTAGATAAATACCAATTAAGTGAGCTTGTTCTATTAACCCCAAGACCTGGCTCTGTTATTCCTTCATTCCACTCTGAAATGCTTAAAGATTTCAAGTTTTCCTTTCTTAAAAAAAAAAAAAAAAAAAAGGAACACTGACCTCAACTTCTGTCAAAGCACGAATCCTCCTTTAAAAACAACGTATTCCAGGAATCCCTGCCAGCATTGTTCACTGAATGAGAACAAAGTGCATCTGCAACTTGCAACCCAGATGCAAAGCACAAGCAGCCTCCAGAAGGGCCACAATATTTCAGGGCTCTGCTACGCAACAATAGATGTAGCAGTTTGGGTTATGCTCAGGAAGGATACTGTGTTAACACAAAGAGTTCTGGTAGCTGAGCAATAGAGACAAACCATGCACTACATTGCGGAGTGTAACATTACAGTTTCCAGACTGGCTGCAGTACGTGCAGCCCAGGTAAGGAGCTGAGGTACAACAACACGCTACCCCAGAGCTGGAGGAGTGCAAGCAGCCACCCAGCTGGCAGGACACTGAGATGTAAGGGCTGGCTCTTTGGGGCTGCTTACTCAAACTGTTCACTTCTACCCCCTTGGCCACTTTCTCCTGCCAAGCTGAGCTGTTTGCAAATATGAAAAGGATGTCAACCTCTGACATGTTTTGCTTGTTAAAATCATTGCTTTCATTTTAAAAGCAACAAATCGCTGCTTGGCTTCAGCTGTGCAGGAGTAAAAAGATCCCAGAAATAACACGCACACCATCATCAGAGGAACACATGAAATGGACCAAATGCCAGAAGGATGGAACAAATGCAGTTCCTGGTGCAGTTCCTGGTCTGCACAATTCGGGAGGGGAAAGAAGGAAAACAGATACACCCAAGTGAGTTAGCATTTGCTCCTCAAGAAAGTGAGAACCATCACCTCATTTGTGTCTTGCAATTCTCCCTGCCCGTCTGGCTCCCATGGCAGCTCTGTACACTTCTCTGCCCAACCCGGGCTGTTGAGTTTTTGTGGCTTTTTTTTTTTTTTTTTTTTTTGTAATAGACCACTTATCTGATAAAATATGCAGTATCTGCTCTGCTGAAATTATTCTAACTTCATGCTGAATTCAGCAAAGCAAGGAAGGAAGGACGGCAGGAAACAAAGAAGGAAGGAAGGAAGAAAAGAAGATCTTGCTTTCATTTTGGTATTTTTGGAATACAAGCTTCCATTTTTTTATTGTTTCATAACAGCAATTTTTTTTAGAACTATATTGTAAAGTTAAAAAAATAAATACATGTGAAACTGAACTATTTTCCTCCAAAACAAACAAACAAACAAACAAACAAACAAAAAACAGGAAACACCAAAACAATTAACAGATAAGTCAATGGTCATCTGATTCGTATGGATCTTTTGTACTACAGGGAGCAAAAATAATCCCTGATGGACCTCTTTTCTCCTGACTTCCATTTGGCTGTTGATGGAAGAATCACTCATTTGCACTGTTCTAATGATGAACCACCTCTGCTAGCGAGCAATGTTCACTGCTCCCACAATCACAGCTCCCACTGAGGCCATGGGGAGAAAAGACAGCATCCCTCTGGCAGTCTGGATAATTTCTATGGATTTTCTTGGCACAGAATACACCCAGCCCAGCAGCAGCATGGACTGCATGCTGACTGATGTGCTCGCCTGCAGCCCGTGCTGCAAAGCAGGCTGCAGCTGAGTTTTCCATGCTCCGGAGGAACCCAGCAGCCAGTGCTTTTTCCGTGAGCTTCAATCATTACTTTCAATCCACATGAAATCAGAAAGGATTCAACTTGGAAGGGAGTCTATAAACAGGAGGAAAAACAACTTTTTACAGGGGTTGACAGTGGTAAGACAAGGGGGAATGGTTATAAGCTAAAGGAGGGAAGATTTAAGATAGATGTTTGTGACATTTTTCACTGAGAGGAGATGAGGTGGTGGCATGGGGAGCCCAGAGAGATTGTAGATGCCCTATCCATGGAGGTGCTCAAGGCCAGGCTGGGTGGGGTGCTGGGCATCCTGGGCTGGTGCTTGATCTAGAGCCTGGCAACCCTGCCTGCAGCAGGGGGAACTTCGAGATCCCTCAGGTCCCTTCCTATCCAAGGCATTCTATTATTCTGTGACCCTATGAACTCAGCGAATTTAACAGCTTACAGAATACACAGACTTCTCAAATGTTTAAATGAATCTTTGAATGAACAAGGTTCTTTCTGTGTCCTTCAATTGAAGTTGCTCTTACACTGCAAAGATATCTACATTTATATATATATTATATATATATATATATATATATATATATAATTCTAAATCTTCATCTATTATTCAAGATGAGAAGTCCTGCAAAGGGAAAAGACATTTAAGTGACTGGGTTGCTTTTTTCTACACATGAGCCATTTCCTTCACTTTGGAAGAAGCCTTTAGATCTCCTTAAGGAAAAGCATCCTTTCCCTGGGGAAACTTATAACTGGAATATTTATCAGACAGAGGAGGAAAAAAAAAGGAAAAAAAAACACTTGTTTTTTGTTCTTCTTGGGGGAAGAAAAAATACTGTTTGAGACTCTGAGTTCTGCATTCTGAGCTGGAAACTCTTTTACAGAAACAAAGCCCAAGGAGATGGAGATGATGCTCTGCAATGGCTGGTGCTGCAGTACCCAACTCCAGGCTGAGCTCTGCCTTCAAAGATAAGCAATGAAGCAACAGCGTGCACAACAACCTGCACCCACCAGCCTAGCACCAGCACTACAAAACAGCTAAGCACGCCTGGGGGCTTCAGTTCAGTCACAAAGGGGATGAATCCACTTGGTTCCACCATTTGTTGGCAGAGAAGCCATGGGAGAGCTGCTGTGCCTGGCCTCCTGCATTCAGCTCTTGGTCTAATGTTCTCTGATAGAGGCGACATGTCCTGAAGCAGCACCAAAAGGCAATGCCACACACTAATTTCTTTGCAATCCTTTACCAAGTTTCAATGGTCAGAACCAAGCACATAATATAATCTTTTCTTGCCATACTTTATATGTATAACCATGCAGGTGTTCTTCAGCACACACATATTTTGCTTGGCGCCTGCACAACTGCTGCCGGCAGCCTGTATTAATTCATGAGAATGGGATTCAGCCCGTGTGTCCAAATTTGCAGCTCTGTCCATCACATCGGCGTCCTCAGTTGGCCTGCCTCAAACTGACAAGCCGTACCTTAGAGCCAAGCGTGTAGAAAAGATAACAGAAAAGAACACAGGAAAAAGAGACGGAGACCACGCTGGGCGAGCCGCCCTTGGCCATCACGAGGCGGATGAAACGAGTGCCGGCTTTACAGCATGGTGCTTACTGCCACTGACCACCAGGCACCCAGAGCTCTGATTATATAAGACGTTCCTGCATGGACCTGCTTCCAAAAAGCTGCCCACACCCACAACCGAGCCAGCCCCAACTTCTCCCAGCTCGGAGCTGTCCCTTCCCTAAGACAACAGGGGAACTGAGAAGCGGAGCACGCGGTGTCAACCAGTGCCAAGCACAGCTCTGCTCACGTGCACCATTCCTGGATATTTTAGTTGCAGCACTGTGTTGCTTATTATATACACTTAATTGACGTAAGCTCACACCATTACTCTACAGAGGTGAAGAACACGGGGAGTGTGCTGGGGTGGACGGGAGGAACCGGGGCTGTGTGTTGGGCAGTGCTGTCTGTACAACGGGGTGAACTCTCTCCATTTGGTAGAGCTCACTGGGTACTGTAGATACATATTGGTCTGTCAGAGTGAAGTATTTAAACAGCTACTCCCTACAGCTGTAAAACAAGGTCATGTTTAGGAAGGTAACAACAGTTCCCCTAGCAGCACACCACTTCCAAATGGGATTTACCCCTTTTGAACACAGGTGTTTCTCACGTTCCTTTCACCGAGTCAGGAACTGCTAAGCTGCATATCAATAAGCACACATAATCACTGGGGTTGTGGGTCACTGCACAAGGTATGCACGTTCCTTTAAACTAGTTTCAATTCATTTGCATGTCATTTTCTATGCACAAGAGTGACTCTGCAATGAATAAGTAATGTGGGCACAGCACATCCCCTGCACTAACAATGCGAGCAGCAGCAAATCCAGCATCCTGCGGTCCTCCGAGGAGCACACAGGAGCCCAGGAGCGGGATGGACCACCAAGACAAACCTCCATTTAAAGACTGACAAGAGGGAACTGGGCTGTTGACATTTCTTAAAGCAAATTAATTTCTCTACTTGCTTAATTTTATAAATGGAATACAGTGCTGGTTACAAGTGATTGACTGTCAGCTCTGAAGACTGAGCAGGTTTATTTTTACAGCACTGACTAACATTGATCCTTCCTCTTAGTCAATAAAAAGTCTTCCTTAAATCACTCTGGTGTGTAACTTATTGAACACCTTCCTTAGCAAGAAAGTCCATGTGAGTGGAGGGAATTCTTAGAATTCAGCGATTCTTCATAGGCATTTAGCAAATCCAAAGGAAGCAGAATTGCACCTGTGCAGCTGGGAGCACTGGGATGGGACCAGGAACAAGACTGACCACCCACATCCCACCATAAAAGTCAATCAAGCTTTTACACAACGAAGCATCTTGCCAACTAGAAAACAGGTCTAAACTTGGGTTGATGGGCTGATGGCTGGACATGATGATCTCAGTGGTCTTTTCCAACCTTAATGGTTCTGTGTTTCTATGGTTTCCATCTTTTGAGTCCTTGGCTTGAGGAACATCACTCAATAAAAGAGGGAGGAAAGAGGAATCAGAAAAGGTTCCATCCGTAAGAGTCCTGGGTCCCACTCTTGACAAAATGACAACACTTTCTGGGAAAGAGAAAGTCCAGAGTCACAAGGCAATTAAGATATAGGATGGCCTACAAGCTACCACTCACCATAAGATGAGCAAATCAAGAAAAAAAAGCAAGTTTTTTCCCCTTTGAATATGTCAAGTCACGCAGTATTTCAGATATTTTGCATCCTCTCTTGGCCATTGCTTTAGAACAGATCATTAATGAGTCTGGTACGCAGCCTAACTTCATACACTGTGAGTCTTGAAGCATTTTGCTTGCTGAATACAACCCCTGCCCCACAGACTGTGCATGGTGGATGCTGACAACAATCCACCAACCCAGACTTCTTTCCCCTCCATTCACAACCATGTGAATGGCCTTTTACCTGAGAGGTCTTCCCAGGTTTTGTTCCTCCCTTGGTCACACACCAGCCTGCAGCCCTGGGAGCAGCCACCAGCTGGCTGACACCTCGATGCAGGGTGCACATATATGGGAAATATGGGAGGACTATGCAGGTTGACAGCACATCCCTAAGCGATGAGTATATATGTATCACACTCTTAACCATGCCACTAACAAACACCTGAGGAAAGGAGCTGCTCACAGCAGCTTCTCCAAGCAACCTGTGTTGTACTTTATTTTTTTTTTTTCCTGGCTTAGTGGTGGTTTATAGCACTGTATATATAGAGAATAATTCTACTGAGAATTCAGGAAGGGCCTTCTCCTGTCAGGTACCGAGTTCTCACACTGACCAAGGACACCTGAGAGCCCAACGCACTGCTCAGAACTGAACCTGTGGGTGGTGGGACTTCATGCGAATGTGAGCAACACGTACATCAAGGCGGGAGTTTTCCGCAAGGAACAGAGACTAAGCCCACGTACACATGTACAAAAGACTAAAGAAAGGAAGAGAAGGCTGCCCCCAAACCCATTTCTAAGCTCTTGTAAGCTCGATATTAGGTGCAACAGCCATGCAGCTGCCACCTGGAAGGCTTTCAGAGCTAAGGAAATTCCCCATGCAACTCAGCTCAAGAAGCAAGCACTTGAGGGATCGAGTTATCAAACAGCCACGATTCCAACCGATCCTCAGCTTATCGATTCCCTCGTCACGATGCAGAAAATAAGAGCACGTTATTTAAAAAGCGGGAGGTTGGAAAATACGACCCTGGGTTAAGCCGCCGTGCCCCTCCTTCGGGCTGCGGCGAAGGGCTGCGCCCAGGGACCCCGCAGCTCGGGGAGAGACCGCAGCGCCCGGGCGAAGTTGAGCGCGGGGCGAGCCCTTCCCCCGACGGCTGGAGGCACCCGGGAATGGGGCCGCCCCACGGCGCGGAGCCGCTCCCCAGAGCCCCGGCCCGCGGTACTCACCCGGTCTCCTCCTCACCGGCCTTTTCCTGCCGCTGCAGAAGCGCACTTTGCTGAAGACCCCCAGGACGTGCCTCTCGCAGAGGGAGCGCCCGTCCTTGCTGGGGCTGGAGCGGCGCTTGGAGGCGGACACCCGGTCGCTGTTGGACTCCCTCGCCTGCCGCTTCTGCCGGATCAACGAGCTGGCGATAGCCGCTGCCATCGCCGCTCATGGGCCCCCCCCGCGCCTCGCCTCGCCGCTCCGGTCCGGGGGAGCGCGCTGGGGCCGAGCCGCCGCCGCGCCCCGCGGGGGGGGGGGACGGGGACGCCCCGCTTAGCGCGCTGCGGCCCCGAGTCCCGGCAGCGGGGAGGGCTCAGCCGGCCAGGCGGAGCGGGGCGCCCCGGCTAACAACCATGGCTGGCCGCCGGACCCCGCCGCCCATGGGTCCGTCCCCGGCGAGCGCAAATCCCGGCCGGGCCGGCGGTGCCTCCCGAGCCTTGTAAATCCGGGAGCCGGCCGCCCCGCTCGCGAAGGTCCGCCGGCGGCTGCTGTGTCCAGAGGGGGTGCGCGGAGGATCCGCGGGTCCCTGCGGCGCGGCTCCGCTCCGCTCCGCTGGGGCGAGGGGCCGTGGGATGAGTCAGAGCCCCTCCGGCCCGCGGCCGGCCCCGGCCCCAGCGCGGTGGTTCCCAGGCGCGGCGCGGCACTGCGCGCACATGGACGCGTCCCGCGGCTCCGCTCCGCTCCCGCGGCCGGGCTCAGGGCGAGCCGCGCTGCATTTCTGTTTGCACTCCTCCTCTTCCTCTTTTCCCCCCCTCCCCACTCCTCTCGCGGAGAAGGGCGGGAGGGGAAGGTAAAGCGGCCACGAGAAAAAGCACCAGGCCGGCGAACAAAGCGAAAAGAGGCAACGCAATAAAATTAAATTTAAAAAAAAAAAAAAAAAAAAGAAGCGCTCCGGCCGCGGGTGCGGGCTCACATCGCCGCAGCTCGGCGCCCCGGGCTCACAACGCCATGGCTGGCGCAGCTCCTCCAGCCCCGCTCGCCTCCTCTGCCCCGGCCGCGGCTCTCCCCGACGGCAGCAGCCCGCATCGTCCGGCCCGGCCCGGCGGGAGCCGCGGGCGTTCAGCACCGGGGCGGCCCCGGGCCCGGTTGCCGCGGCGGGGACGGCGGCAGGAGGAGCGATGCGAGGCGGGGAAGAGGAGGAGGAGGAGGAGGGCGGTGTGGGGGGTGCGGCTGCCGCCGCCGCTGCTCCGTGCGGGGCTCAGGACGCTTCGCGGTGCCGCCCGACGGCGGCGGGGCGAGGAGGAGCCGCGCCGCACCCGCCGCCAGCCCGCATCCTCCGGCTCAGCCCGGCTGTAACGGAGGGGGGGGGAGAGGGGAGGGAGCGGCCGGGGAAGCCTCCCCCCCCCGGACTCCCACGCAGCGCGGGGCCGCTGCCAAAGCGGCGGGGAGCTCCGCAGCCCCGCGGCGGTCGGTGCCGGCCGGGAGCTGGGCTACGGGCTCGGGGAGGATTGCAGCTGCTCCCCGCTCGCCCTTCTCTACGCAATCCTACGTGATCGAGGTTCGGATGAGAAAAAATCGCGCAGGCAGAGCGAGGCAACTGCAGCTCCGCGGCGGCACTGCCCCTTCGCCCGGGCAGCCCTCGGGAGCCTCCCCGGGCCGCCCCCACCGGGAAACGGGCATCCCTGTGCCCGCAGCCCCGGCCCGCCCCGACTAAGGAGACGCCGGAGATGCGCGCAGCCGTCTCGGCTACCTCCGCGGCCACCGGAGCTGCTCGCCGAGCGTTCTTACTGCTTTCCCCCCCTTCTCTAGACAGAGACGGGGCTGCGCTGCTGGGGGGCTGCTGCCTCGCCCGGAGCGGGCATGAAGGGTGGCTGCAGTGGTGGGTATTGCCGGGCTTCCCCCCAGTACCGGCGGTTCCAGGGCACAACACGGGCTTATCAGCACATGCTCTGCTCGGGGCAACATGCTTGAGCGGGGTTGACTCCGTCATATCTCCACACACAAAAAGTTCACTGAACTAAATTGAAGAAATATCCCTCTGATGGTACAGACTGTTGCTGCTGCCGTAAGAATGGTGGCTCGACAGCTTTCAGGTTCAAGTAAAAGCTACTGTGTCTGTGTGCAGAACGCGGTGAGGTGTAGGTTACCTGGGGGAGCATAGGGTCAGGAAATCTCAGCTGCCCCAAGTATCCTGGGACAAGTACCAGTGATGGGGTGAGACTGAATCCAGTCCCAAAGGCGTCGGGATGAAGAGATCACTTTAAACCAACCGGGGAACCCCCTGGGAATCACCAGCTTCAGCAAAACAATCTGTGTCACCACTTCGCAGCAAGAACTTCAGCTCTGAACTATTGTAATTCATCAGGGAAAAGAAGGTAGCTGAAATATCCACCCACTGCGAGCACAAGGATGAGGTAAACTCCAGCATTACTTCCTGATTTTCACTCATAATCCTGGGATGCCAACGAGGCGCAATCAGGTTCTCCAGGAGAGAACAGGGGAGGAAGATATTCACAGCCATTCAGGAGATAGAAATGTCAGGCTGTGAATTTCTTTTTAACTGCTGCCAATTATTTTGAGCAGATTTCGCTGTCCCGATCAATAAAGATTTTTCTTTCCTTTCCTGTAACTAAAATGCTTCATATTTTAATTTTCTCTGCTGGATTATTTGACTTGACATCAAAGAATGTTGCAGTACAAGGTACAGGCATGGCCTAAAGAAAGCTGTTTGCAATCAGAAAATCACTGTCTGAACTCCCAGTGAATTATCCAAAGCTCCATCTTCAAAGGATGTGAGCAAATCTGATATCTCCCCAAGAAAGAGGTTTTCCATCTCTACATAAAGCTACTTTCTGACTGTAGTCTGGTAAAAGAATTCTGTTTTATTCCCCCCTACTTTAAATGAGCTCACATATTTTGTCACGTGGCTCACTTATTTTCTTGTGTAGCCGCAAACCCAAAGCAGCAGCTCTGCACTTAAAAATGATCCTAATTGGTGATAAAGCTGCTCACAGGGCATCTTGGTGATTTGCTCTCTGAGAAGAAAGCTGCAGCAACTCCAAGAAGAAATGCTTCTCCCTGGTCTCTCAGCCTCTGCAGTAATGGAATTAAATTAAAGCAGAGCTTCTGAAGTTGGATATAACATTGCATTTACTAGCTCACGGGTCTTTATTTATAGATGGCCAAGTAGTCCATGGTTTGGTTCTCAATGCAGGCACTGTGCCATGAACTCCTGGTGACATTACTGGCATGTGCACCTGCTCTGCACCACTCTGGATCACACCCCAGCTCGCAGCAGTTCTGAGCAACCCATGCTTTTAACAACACCTAGCGAGTCCAGAGTGGGCTGGAGCCAGGGAACTGAAGGCCAATCTCATTGTGCTCCTGCACTGTCATTCTTGCGGGGGAAATGTGTCAGCTTAGGTGGGATGCCAAGAGAAGCACAAAGGCCTACACGTGCTCTACACTGTGTCAGCAGAAGTTCTCCCCTCCAACTTCCATTTGGGGAAGCAGAGTTGAAGCTGTCTCCCTGTCCATCTATCTCAGCTGCCCCTCTGAGGGCAGTGCAGTGCACAGCCATGCACAGAGCATTCCTGCTGCAGGCAGGCTCTGCACCCCTTACTGCCACCAAAGCAAGCTTTATTGTTTGACCAGACTGGCCTGATGTGGCATTTTTCCTTAAGGCACACATTTCTTTACATCTCTATCTATCCACATCTTTTTAAAACTCTCTATAATAGTATTAATACAATATTAATATCCCTATAACCTATAATGGCAGTTTTTCTCCCTCCTTCTTCTCCCTGGAGCTCCTTCCTCACCTCCAGCCTGGAGAGCTGCACACTCTGCACTGTGAAGAGGGAAGGAGTAAGCTGCACTGATTCACAAAACAAACAAGCAAACCGTGCTGTGACCACAGTGGAGAGATCCTGGTGCTGCTCCTGCAGACTTTGGGAAGGCCCATCCTGCACATATGAGCAAGCAGCAGGTTCTCCATTCCTGATCATAAGTCCTGTTAAATGCCCTTTGGTCCTCACTCTGAGCAGAAAGAAGCCTACACACGTGCTGTGGAAGGAGGCCAACATAAACATTTCAACGTGCTGTCGCCTCTGAGGCTTTGTTCACCCGATGAATAAATTCTTCTGTCCTCAGTGCTGGGATTTAAAAACAAAGGCCTGGATGAATTTCAGAGCTTCGCTGGCTTGAATAGAGAAGAGATCTAGAATTGCATTCCCTTACCTTCCTAAACAGAATGATCTATCTAGGTCAAAACGGAGGTTATTGGCATCCTTCCTTAGCGAAGTGCAATAATTCCCGCAGGGCTGCTAACAGAATATCCTGTTTATTTTTCATAGAGCCTTCAAAAGCCATGGGCTATATTCTGTAGATTCAGTCATTAGGCGTATTTCTCTTCTACTAATTCTGTGCGCAGACAGCTACCCACAGATTGAAATGTATGCTTTTTTTATTTTTTTATTTTATTTGCTCTTTTATGTGCATAGCTACTAAAAATGCATGCACAAAGTTTAGGGAGATTTAAATTCAACAGCACTTTAAAATGTATAAGTGTATTGCTGTAGCTGAATGGGAAAAGAAAGACACCCGTCTCTCGCCGATAATTATGAATGGCCTAATTCACCATCTCATAGCAGCATAGCAACAAATCTCTTCCAATAGGAAGGCACCGTTGAGTTTGGAAGTCTGCTTGTAGCCCCCTTGTAAGAACTGTACTGAATTCCCATCCTGTGTAAATTACATCTAAACTACGTGCATTGCCAGGTCTGGTTATTAAGTGGAATTAAGGCCATATCCATGTTTTATTAACTCTATTCTTTACAAGGTAGCCCCTTGCTGCATGTCTAACATAATTAAAATGCAAGCAGCTCTGGCATTCCTCAGTATCACTGCGTGGGTGGACTTTTGAAAAAATATGCCTGGGTAACCTGATAAGGAAAAGAAAAGACCTTACAGTATTTTGCTTGTTTTATATGCAGGGTAATTCTGTTTACAATGCATGGTTTTATATCTATGTTTGGATGCCTAATAAGAATCCACATGGCCCCTTAAAAATCTGCTGTTCTGGGAGAGAGATCTGGCCCTAAAACAGCAGCAGAGCAGGAAAACTGGCTGGCTTTCTGGGCTTTTCTCGCACAGCTGAGCTCTGAGCTGACGAGGCCTTTTAATAAACACAGAAGAGCGAGCATAATCTGACTGCTATATGAAAATAATTTATTTAATGGGCCCCTCACCCCCTTTTTGGCTTCAAAGATTCAATTAAAACAAAATTTGCAACTCATCACTAGAGTATTCATTAGGCTGTGCAGTGCCTTTAGAAACAACTCTAGCTGGGGAGAGGTCAGGTTTGCTGCCTGCAGCTTAAAGCCAGCGTCAGGTCGGCAGCCATGCAGGTTGCAGAGTGAAACCAGTGCTGAAAAACAGCAGTGGCACAGCAAGCCCAACCAGAGCCTAGGGAAGGAAACTGTTCCGTTCAGGTTTTATATGTTTATGCTTTTTGCTTTCTAGGAGAAGAACTTTGCTTAACAAAGGTTTTATTTCTCTTTGGTGACCTGTTGCCTGCACCGGGTGGAGGAAGGGGAGCACAGGAAAGCCTGACTCCATCGCAGGCATCCATGGCTGCTTAGGAACAAACATACTTGATGCAATTTCCCTCAAGAAGCCAAATATTTTGGTCTGGTGGGTCCTAGAAGAACCTGCTCAAAGCGGTATCTCAAAGGGAATGAGATCATCCAGAGGACCTCCTGCTGCATACACCTTGCTGCTAAGGTGGGTTCCACAAAACAAGAAATGAAAGAGATTTGTAGCAATGGAAGCTGTTCCTGGGTACAAAGAGAAAGCTCTCCACAGACAGCTTGGTGTTGTCCCACACCAGTGGGCCTTGCTCAGCTTGGGCTCATTCCAAGGTCTCTGTTACCACCCAACAGGCCCATCCATCAAGCATTCTGCCCCTGACTTCCCCAAGGCAGATCAAAGCATGAAAGTCTGCTGCCCTTGCAGTCCTGTGCTTCAGTCACGGCTTTGTTAATGTTGGAAGTCCAGGGAGAGGGCCAGCAAACAGCTGCCCTGTGACTGCTCCCAGGTAGTCTTACTGAAGGGCCTACAATCAGTGGAAGGAGAGAGACTACACTGTAAGATAACCTTGTGCAGGGCAGAGCTAAGAGACCCCTCGGCCAATGCAAGGGAGCACACAACTGAGCACATAGGAAGGAAACACGTATCTTCTTGCCTGTCCCACAGCTCCTGAATTTGAAAGACAGGACAGGCAGCTGCCTTCCATCCTTCCTCCCCTGCCTCCTCTTTCTCTGTGAGTTCCCTTGACCATCCAGAAACTCCCTCCATCTGCTGAAACAGGTAAAGCAGGCACCAGAGAGCAACACCCACCTCACCCTCAGGGTGGTGGTGTTTCTAGGAACAAGAAAACTGACAACTTTCCCTCTGTGGGACAGTTGGCTTTCTGAATCCTACATGATGACAGCCTGCAGCCCACTTCACCCAACACATTCAGTAATGTGAGAAGTGCCCTTCTCCAAAAGGTGACGTGGTCTGTGTGGAGTGTGGCTGTGGCCCTGCAGTGCATTTTCAGCCCCAGACCGACCAACCCCAGGGCTCAGGAGGTCTGAGTGCTGCTTGTGTTTTTCCTCCTTCTCAGAAGGAAAACTGTTCACACATGAAACCTCCTCACGTTGTCAACATGCAATCAAACACTGATTCCAACCAAAGGCATTTTCAAGCGTGTTGGGAAAAGCCTTTCAATTTAAAGTTTCAAGCTGACTTTGCTGAAAGTCAAACAGATCCTCCCTGATTAGATCCTGGCTGAGGCAAAACAGACCAATAATGTGATGGTGTATGATAAGAATGGAGGGAAAATGAACCCCCCCTGCAGCAGGGCTGTGGGATCATCTGTGTACCAGCAACTCAAGGCTTGGTGACACCATCCTTTTTAATGCATGTACATGACACTGGCATAGGCCAAGAGGGGGAGGCAGGGAACAGAGCTGTCAAGGAGAAATAACAAACTCCCCCTAGGCCCATAAATCTGTCTGCACAGAATGACTCCTGCCAAATATAAAGCCTTGGAGAGTTCCGTGACCCCCAGATTGGCTTGGCTCTTCATGCAGCCTTCAAACCCCTGGCAGGTCAACAGTGAGCCTCAGGTTGTACTTCAGAATCTGTGGGGCCAGAAGAGCAAGGCTCCTATGGGTTCTCAGCTGAGAATGTGCAGCTCAGAGAGCTCACAGCAACGCAGCGACTCTGACAAAACCTGGTCCTCCCACTGCTATGGAGCTCTGCAGAGCAGGAGTGACGGGACATTAATCCTGCCCTCAGGATGTTTCTGAAGTTACATGCATCCAGATTGCATCTTATTTAACCAAACCTGCTTATTTCTCCCACACACTGCAAGGGCATACTCAGCACTAAATGTAAATAAGAGATTACAGCTATCACACACCTAGGACGGGATTTGAAGACTCTCTCACTCCCTGCTGTCCTAATGTGCAGTGTAAAAAGGACCGATGTGAATTCATCACTTCCCCCACATACCCCTGCCTCAAAACACACGTTGTGCTATTTGTGTTGTCTTTTATTTTCCTCCCCAGCAATAAATCAATGCTTCCATCTCCTCAGTAAAATGAAACACCATATCTTTTCTCCCCTGAGTCTCACAAACAGTTATTGCAATCCAGACACCAATAAAGATATCACTGGCCTGGAAGCAAATCTAAGTTTGCCAAGGATACAAAGACTAATGCAGCAGTAATTAATGATCACAGCGGGTTTGGAGAAGGGACGGAACGGAACTGACTGAGGAATGGAGTGCATGCAAACAAGTTTCATTTTAATGTAGCCAGAACAAACCGCCAGGAACAAAGAGTGCAGGATGCATTACCTCAAAACTGGGCACGCTTTTCCAGAAAGCAGTGACTCTGGGAACTGGGAGCCATGGGAGAAAGATGGCTGAATGGGATTGCAACTGGGAGAGCCCAAGCCACCTGGGGTGCATCAGCAGAATAACAGGGAGCAGGAGCAGAAATGCTGCTACAGTTGTACCTCAGTGATGCAAAGGCTAGTGGTCAGCTCATTCTTGTTGATCAGTTGTATTGAGCCTGGCCATACTGTGGCTACTGATAGTTTGATGTTGCTGAAAGACTGGACACAGAAGAAAAAAATTTGAGATGCTCTGCACCAAGAGAACGACAAAGATGACTTGGCTCTGACTGATAAATCTCTCACCTCTCAGTAAGAACATTTTCAAAAGGAGGGACTCTTCAATCCAGCAAAGTCAGGATGAGATCCGGAGGCTATAAGTCAAGGCAAGGCTCACATTTATTGTTAATAGCAAAGGCAATTCATCAAGAGAATGATATGGCAAGAGTTGTGATGGATTCTCTATTGTTTTATCCTGAGAGTCAACCTTTTTCAAAAATAGATGAGCTGATATCATAGCACAAAGGGTACAAAGAGCCTCAGAGAGGTCACCTCTGCACTGTGCCAACAGTTCCTTCATCATCCCCCACAAGGTTGGTCTGGTCCCTGCTTAGGGACCTGCAGCAGTGGAAATCCCACAGCCCCCATGGGAACATGGCTCTGCAGCACTCTCAGCTGTGAACAGCCCTTTGTAACACCTTATCCAAATCTCACTTATCTAGAAGTTTCTTGCCCAATTGATATTCCTGTCACGGAGGACTTACTGTGCTGTGCTGACCTGAGGAGAGGAGACCTGACTGTGCAATCACAGCCAGTCCTCTCCACCTGGCTGCTGAGCCTCACTTACTGTAAGGCAGCACCAGAGCTGAAGAGAAGAGAAAGACGCTCTGCTGAAAACCATGAGGTTTCAAAGTTATGTCTGCTCCCCACAAGAAATGAAAATGAGACCTTTTGGAGATCACTAGGAAATGCCAGAAGAGTGAGATTGCACACTGCTGTGGGAGTGTTGGTGCTTGTACCACTTTCAAGTCTGAGATTCAAGTCTCTGCTTTTGCACAAGGCAGAGCAGTGGCATGAAACCAGGGCTTTAAATACCCATGCAATGGGCTTTTCTGAAATGACTGTTCCCTTTCTCCTCCCACAATTTTGATAAAAATACATTTTTGAATAGAAAAAAGAACCGTTATCAGTTGTTTGGTGGCTCCTTCTACAGCCTCCTGTCACAGACTCCCGACCTACGTCACTCGTATCTATCTCCACACATGAATTACACCTTTGTCCTTCTCTGCTGAACTCCAGGAGTACTATAAGCAGGAGCTGAAGTAGCTGCTTCAACCACTTTATAGCCGCTTTGTAACTACTTCTGGAGCTTTACAAGAACAGCTTTTGGACAGGGGCAAATCTATGCCCTTGTTTCCTTCATTCACATTGTCCCTAAAGCTCCTTTCGAACAGAGTTTCCATACTATGTGATTTTTCCCCTCTTCTCAGTTCAGCTATGGATTCTTGCTGGCCTTTCACATATATGTTTCTTTTCCCACTTCAGGGAAAGACCTAGTGTCTCTTTAGTTTTATTCACTGGGTAACATGAAACACATTATTCAGTTAAAGTCCTGTTGGAGTCCTGCTACAGACAAGCCACTGAATGAGTCTGGTGTCTAGAGACTGCCCCCTGTAAAACAGAAGAAATATCTGCAGAGCAATGACCTTCTACTAAGCACAGAGTGATAGGCAACGGACCTTTCTTAGCCATCAAAGTTCTGCCCTGAAGCCTCCCCTTGAGAACAAAGTTGGCTCCTTAAGGATGAGAGGACATCTGATTTTCCCTTTCTATTACTCCAGAGAAGGCTGCACAGCTGGGAACATGACTCCTATAGCACCGAGCACAGTGGCCATGGTCCAACCTTGTCACTGGCCCCAGAGCATTTAGAGGAGCCCATGAGCACCATAGGACAGCAGGGGTACAGGGCAACCTTTGGAAATGAGACTAGCTGGCTAGACAGCCTGCAGCACTCCAACTGAAGGTGCTGTAGCATTGCCAAGTGTTGTCAAATGCAGGGAAACTCACAATGAGAGCTTTCACCTTTCAGTATGATTGAATGCTTCTACCCTGGCCTGTCGGACATGCCATCTTTTGGGATGCTATAGGCTCACAGAAGCTCATACAAAGCAGTACAAACTGGGGGACAATTCATTTGCATTTCTTTTGGCAGAAGCTTTTTCACAAGACTGGATGTGCTTGCAATTGGAAATTGCATGAGTGTGGAGGATGGGGAATCTAAATTAAAAGCCTCTTAAGTGGGTGCTTGAGTAATTATTGGAAGGCTTCTGAAGAGATATTTTTGTCAGTAACTAAGGAGAACATGGCTTTGTGCTGGGTACAGGTGGCAATTTGGCAACACAGACTACTGGCACTCCACACAGCGCTGACCAGCTATCCACTAGCTGTACAGATGTACTGGGATTTTCTGCCCAAAGAGCATCCTTCAGAGTTGAAAGAAGGCCAGGGCAGCAGAGAAGTGGAAATCCAGATACTCTCAGTCTCTGTTTCTCTGCACCTGACATGCACAGAGTTATTTTTCTGCAGTTCCCTGGAGCAGGGATGGATCTTGCTGGTGTCTTCTGTCTGCTATGGCAGATGCTTCTAGAAAGTGGTGTTTCTAATACCTTATCCAGACCACCTTAAACACTATCAAATGTGGAGTTCAAGAAGGTGCCCTCGTCTGAAAAGTCTGACCTGGCAACAAAGAGAATGAGAAACAGAGACACCTCTAACTCCACAGCAACTTCCTCAGGCACTTAGGAAATTAAGTCTGCAGATCCGCAGCCACCAGGACAGTGTCTGCCTCCTCATTAAAGATGCAGGTAAAGAAGCTTGAAGACAGTAGCAGTAAAAGGAACATATGCAACACAAACATGTCCTTGTGAAGGAGCATATTTCATAGACACTTCATTACCTTCAACAACTTTCAGGTCCTTGCTTATTCAGTAGTGAGTCTAAACTGTCATGAGCCAAAAAATATGAGCTAGGATACAAATGGGTGTGAATAAAGGAGGATTCCAGACCTGACTGAAGCTCCCTCCAAACTGCAGCCCCAGCCCCTTGGACTGCCAGTATTCCCAGTTGAACTTGGGGCATGCAGGGCATCCCTGTGCAGCACCCACAGCTTTCACCCCAATTCAACAGGCCAAAGGGACTGCTGCTGAGCTCCCCTTCAGATACAACCAGCAGAAGGCAGGCACCAGGTAATCATTCTAGAAAAAGCTACATGCCACTTACAGCCTTAATATTTGCACTTAGGTGGCTCCAGCAACTGATGCAATCCTCTCACTTTAATTTCTCCACCCATGGCACAATGTAGGGTATGAAAAGTCTTCTTTCTCTTGTTATTTATTTAAACCATTATGCATGGACTCTGTCAGCTCGAGTTTGGCCCAGCTTCTCAATTTTGTGAAAAAAATAGAGTACTCATAAACCTTCAATCAAACAGAAAATATGTCCATAATATTACACAGCCTGAATGAAAGCTTTTCTTTTTAAAACAAAGGATGTTCCCTTGTGTTGCTTGAAACCCTGGCACTGGAGCAATTAAGAAAGTGAAACTAGCTACAAACTAAAGCAGAATGGACATGTTTCATAGATCTTCATTGCCCAGGCAGAAAGAAATGTAAACAGGGCATAAATTACAGCGGCCAGAGGACAGATAAGCTGAAGGACAATGCTGGCACAAGAGCAAACGAGCAGAAACTGGCCAAGAATAAATTTAGACTAGAAATTAGACATGGTTTCTAGTGATCAGAGGCATTAGATGCTTCCAAGAGGACTAGTGGGCACATCTCTGCTGTCATTCTGCCCCTATGATTTTGCACACATTTGTGAAAAAATGACAAGACACAGGCTAAAATAACATAGAATCATAGCATGGTTTGAGTTGGAAGGGACCTGAAATCCCATTCAATCCTAACAGCTGCCGTGGGCTGGCTGCCCCATACCAGCTCAGGCTGCCCAGGGCCCACCCAGCCTGGCCTTGAGCACCTCCAGGGATGGGGCATCCTCAGCTCTCTGGGCATCACCTGGGAGACCCTTTCTCTCATCTGTAGCACCAATACTTCTCATCTTTATAACATTACTTGTCAAGGCTCTGAGAACTGGGAGAGGTTTGGTGTACATTCAATGGATTTTTAAATGAGCAATGTCCCTTTAACCTTTGCTAATTGTTCTGTCTCAAAATATATCTATCCTAATGGCCTTACCCATTTAAGTGATGAATTAAAATAAGCACCAGCAATTATTGAGTGTTTTTATTTAGTGGTGTCGTTAAAGAAATCGAAAGAAAATAAGATCCCATCAAATACAAATGGCCTTATGTAAATGCTGTTAGGGATGCAATGACAGGAGGGTACTCAGTCAAATGTTTACATTGCTGCTATCATTCAAACATCAGCTCAGAAGCTTCTCTAATTTGAAAGCCACTCCCACCTCTGCAATTGATCAGCTGCAGGGACACCACTTGCCACAAGCTCACTCCAGAATGGGGAAGATGCCAGGTGTGGCACTGCTGTGTGTGGGTGCTGGCTGTGTCTGTCTGTTTGTTGAGCATTCTGGGGATACCCAGCATGCTCAGAGCAGGATCCCACCAGGAATGCTATCTCCTCTCCTAGCTGCAACTCAGCCTAAGTAAAACTTAATGCTTATGCCTGTAATTTCTGCACTGAACTGCTGTATTGCCAGTTAATGTTGTTTAGAAATGAATTGCTGCTGCATAATGTACGGCAGAACAACAAGTACACATTAGCCACATATCACAAATCAGATAATTACAACCAAGATATTCTTAAGCATGTTCAACCTCTTATACAATGTAATAGGACACTATCAAAATAGAGCTCACACTACAATGACAGTTTTGGCTTCTAGCACTTTGGCTTTCATTCTAATAAATTCTAATTTTCTGATTTTTATCTGCTCCTCCTTCCCCTTCTTCCTCCCTCCCCCTACTTCTGGTGGCGTAGGCTGAAATTAAAGCAGTCTTTCTGCCTAATTCACAAGCACAGAAATGGAGTATTTGGGACACAAGTGCTGCAGACCACCCTCAGTGCCAATGCACAGCTCCAAGTCAGCAGGTTGAGTTCTACCCCCAGGTCTGCCAGCAGCTCACAGTGACCAAGGTGGTACCTCCTACCCACACACTGAATTCCTCCTAGCCATAAGAGAAGGCGATAATAGTGCTTTTGGGAGCCTTCATGATAGGAAAGCTTGCAAAGTAATTTTCCTGGAGGTTCAGAGCTCTTGTAGGTGCCCAATGGAGGTGGGACTTGTCAAGCAATTCAGAGGAAGGGGGGCTGATGGAGGAACCCCCACTTCTCTAATGCTCACAGAGATACAGCTGTCAGGAATCTCTAACTTTTCTGAAGGGCCCAACACACTTTTCTGCTGACACATTGCTGCATCCCTGCTTGGCTCTGACCATGTCGTATTTTATGTCCCCCTGCATGGCTGTACAGGCAGCCCCTGTACAATCAGAGCAGCCTCGTGCCCCTTGCTGGCTATTTCAGCATATTTACAGCACACAGCATTCCAGTGCCTCTGCTCTAGGTGACAAGGTTGCCACCTTGCTTTGCCAGGATGTCTGATCTTAGCACCATCATCCCTCCCCAAGCAGCACAAAGATACATAAGCAAGGCAGCACAGAAGAAGAGAGGAGGTCTGAGGTGCCAAACAAGGCAGGGACCTACTCATCCCACCCAGACCCCAGAGGTCTCAGGGCTGCATCGAGGAAATTATTTTGCATCATGAGACACTGTTTGCAGGCACAAGGGAACCCCCATCCCTTGTGTACACTGAGGTTGTGGAGCCTCCTTCTCTAGAGATACTCAAGACCCACCCAGATGTTTCCCTGTGCAACTTGCTGTAGGGAACCTGCTTCAGCAGGGAGTTGAACTAGATGATTTCAAGAGGTCTCTTCCAAACCCTATGATTCTGTAACAACACAGCAAGAGTGACTGCATCCAAAAGGCTGTCAGATTAATTGCACAGGCAATTTCAGTTCTTATCCATTTTTTCTTCTTCCCTTTTTTCTTCTTTTTTTATTGTGAAGAGAGTGAAGAGAGTAGAAAAACATATACTGACTCATCTTTTTTTCCTCCAATGAATTAAAAAAAATAGAAAACAATATTGGGTTCATTGAGCTATTTTAATGTGCCAAATCTTGTTTCTTTTATGGATTATTTAACCCTTAAAAGATTGATTTGGTTAAGAGCTCAAAACTTTTAATGCCTACTGCATTTGAGGTGGGGGGGAAGACTGCAAAACATCCAAAACTTCATTTGTCTCTCTCAGTTCCTCTCTTCAAATGAAAAGGGGAAGAAAATACAATGGAAAAAGGCTCATGATTGGAGACCAGGAGCAGTTTAGTTAAAAGAAAAGGAAAAAAAGCAAAGGCTGCACAGGAGTAAAAGGAGAAAAATATTGTCTATTTTTTATCAGCAAGTAATGTTCAGCCATCTCTTGGGTCTTAATATGCATGGTGGGTGCTTGGGAAGGCCAACATTTTCATTAATGGAATACTTCCCCAGCTGTTATTGTTGAGTATGATGTCCCGTGGCATGGGACATCCCTTGGCCAGTTGAGGGCAGCTGTCCTGGAGCTGCTTGTTGCCTAAGTGGAGGGGGCTGCAGAGATCTGTGATGCTATGCCAGCCCTGCTCAGCTAAAGCCACTGGGCTGGTACCTGCCCATCCAGACTCTGTACAGTCCACAGCCAAACCCACAGAGATTTAAGAAAGCAAGGATTTAAATCAGCACATGTTTACATCAGTCAAGACAGGTACACGTGCCCTGAGATCTACGACACCAACAACTGATGAGTCAAACTAAGTTCTATTTTAAGTACACTTCTCCTACTCTTCTAAGATTGTTACGGATGCCAGCAAGGGCTTTCAAAAGGTGCAGCGATTCTTTAGCAGGGCTCTGCCCCGTGACCTACAGCCGGTGGAAGGAGGCCCACACGTTCCCCCTCTGCCCGGGGATGGGCGGACACAGCCGCATGTTCCCGGCGGGGCGGGCGGCGGAGCGCCAGTGCCGCCCAGCGGTCGTCCCCGGACTCGAAGGCGAGCATAACATTCCTAACGTCCAACCTAATTCTGCCCTCTTTTAGTTTAAAGCCATTCCCCCTTCTCCTGTCACTGCCGGACCATGTAAAAAGTTGGCCCCCTCCTCCTTGTAAGCACCCCTCGTGTACTGGAGGACTAGCAGTGAACTCTCCCCAGAGCTTTCTCCAGGCTCAACGAGCACAGCCTCTGCCTTTCTCCATAGGAGAGGTGCTCCAGCCCTCTGAGCATCCCTGTGGCCCTTCTCTAGACTTCAGCAGCTCCACATCCTAACAACGACGCTCTGCACCGACGGAGTTCAATCCAATCCTGCAGCTTGAGGAGGACCAGCCTCATAGACATCGCTATATGGCGGAGAGGAAACTCAGACAGAGTTCGGCAGAAGAGGAGTTTGGGCGAGCTGAGCGCGGCTCAGCAACGCGCCCATGCCACAAAAGGCAGACGGTAGACTGGGCTGCGTTAAGCAAAGCACTGCCAGCAAGACGTGAGGCTTCAGCACCGGGCGAGACGCACCCGGAGTCCCACTCCTGTGCTCCCCAGCACAGCGGACCCGTACATAAGGAGAGCCCGGCAGCGGGCCACGAGGACGATAACGGGTCCGGAGCGCCTCTGCCCGGCACGGCGTCCTCCCGTGTCCCCGGGGCGGCGGCGGCAGTGCGACAGCGGCAGCGCAGCGCCACCTGCCGCTCGTACGGGCACACGCAGCATGTCCCTGCCAGCCTGGCTGGGGAGATGCCGATTTCCGAGAGAAAGAGATGGTTTCTCCCCCTTTAGCACCTCTTTTTACCATCGTCTTCCTTTCCCAGCGGCGTGGCTTAGACCCTGAGCACCGGCTGTGTGAGTATCCAGCAAAACGTGGTCAGAACGTCTGGGCATCCCACCAACACCTGGCAGCTAGGTGCACTGCCACATCAGCCCTGGATGTTGCAGCCGTGTTGGTGCCCAGATCCAAAGGGAAACATTCACTAACGAGCTCTTTGCTGCATCCTTTGCTCGTTTGTCTGAGTCGTGAGGCCCCTGCTCGCTCCATTATTCATAGCTATTTGTTTGCATTGCCTTGAGCAGTTCTCGCTCTGCCAGTCATGCAAGCCCAACATTTGTAATTTGTCCTATAAAACAGGAAATTATTGTAAGAAAAAGGCCACACACATTTTTTTTTCCACCACAGCATTAATACCAAGTGCTACATTCCATTTTAATGGAATAAAATCAGTTTGTGCTGCACTGCCTGCATGGAAAATTTCCACGGACCTCCTGGTCTCACAACCTGACTGCAGTGAGAACTGAGAATAGGTCACAGGGGCAACTTTTCAAGGTTTCTCCTCAGGAAATGGCAGATACTCAGTATTTGCTCTGGAGGACACCTTCAAAATGTGCAGAAAATGCACAGAAAAGATCCACAGCTGTAGACATTCCTGTCTGAACGCCCATTTTTCTGCACGCGTTTATCTGTTGGGTATTGCTTCAGCACAGAACAAGTACTGCAGAGCCACAGTGTAAATGAACTTACACTGTAAAAAGCAGTGCCTTTGCTGCTAGCTGCTGTCTGACTAGCAAACACATTGCAGAGTGACAGCGTAGCAGTCCCTCACATCTCTGCCCTATTTAAATCTTTGAGGTTACCTTGCCCAGTAAAATCACACTCGCAGAGCCCATTATTTCTAATGCATCGCTGCTTTCTCTCCTGGGTACTATTTGCCTTCCCAGTATAGCCTGTTTATACAATTAGGCATTTCCTACCCTGGGACACGGCCTTTGCAGTGTCATTGATCACAGCAAATAACAAGCGCAGGCAGGATGCTGCAAAGCCTCCACGGGCCAACGCTGCGCTTTCCTCTTAGTGATTTTTCCAGCAGATTTTGTTTTGAACAGACTGACAGAAGAGGCAGAGCAGCCTCCTGTGTACCTGCAGCACAGCCTCGGGTGCAGCACAGGTATAGGAGCACTAACATTACTTGGAATAAAATGACCCAAGAATAGCAGAACAATGTTGTACCTCATTTGTTTTTACACCAGAGGAAGTGGTTAGGGGTTCTGTGATAGAATTTCATTTTATAGTATTCTTCCATCTTTCCTGGTGCTAAGAAGTTACAAAGACTGCCCAGCCAATGCCTGTTACACCAACAAGACCAGGAATAAGTGCAGCCACTGTCACAGTTTGAGAAATCTCCCTATGAGGACAGGCTGAGAGAGCTGGGGCTGTGCAGCCTGGAGAAAAGAAAGCTCCAGCGAGACATGAGAGCGGCCTCTCAGTATCTGAAGGCCATACGAAAGAAAGGGAGAGACTCTTCAGCAGGGTCTGCTGTGATAGAAAGAGGGGAAATGGTTTCAAACAAAAAGAGGGGAGATTTAGATTGGATATAGGGAATAAGTTTTTTATAAGGGTGGTGAGGCACTGGGACAGGTTGCCCGGAGAAGTGGAGGATTTTCCATCTGTGGAGACAACCAAGGTCAGGGTGGATGGAGCTCTGAGCACCAGACGGAACTGTAGGTGTCCCTGTTCATTGCAGGGAGTTGGACCAGATGGCCTTTAAGGGTCCCTTCCAGCTGAAACAGTTTCATGATGGGGCCAGCTCAGGGGGCCATGAGCTGTGGTCTCTGCTCCATCACAGGGCTGGCACCATGCAAGCTCATGTCCCACTGTCACTGCTGTCTCCCTCTAGTCCCACAGCCCAAAAAAAGCCAAAACAACTCCTTGAAAATAATTAATTCTAATCACCACGGATCATTCTTAATGAATAAAAAGGCTGACTGGGAACCTGCTGGGCTTGTTAACATGTCTCTGGGGGTTAATGCATAGAGGTGCATTTTTGCAGGTGTTCCCCAGACTCCTCAGTGAGAGACCCTGGGTTGAAATCTCCCTCATTAACTCCATCTGGGACCCAGCAGCATGAAAATGCTGCAGGAAAAATAATATTTTTCACTAAAGATGTCACATGCATCACAGGCCAGGCATGGAAATGCTTTCATTCTCCTTTTCCTGTGGAAAAGGTATTTCTTGTGTCAGGAACAGAGAGAGGAATGGAGAGGACAACAGCCAGGGCTGTTAGATGTAGAGCGCCCAGTGCAGTAGCTCTGCAGAGCTCCCTAAGCCCTTTGCCTGCTCTCAGACTGTCCCCAAGGGAGGATGCTCTCAGCTGCCTGCTGGCTGCAACCTCTGCACTGGTTCTGCAGAAGAGGGTTAATCCATCCCCGCCACTGTGCCACTGAGGAGCTGCACAGTGCATGGCCCATTTATCCCTGCCAGGGCTGCCGCAGCACTGGGGATTTGGCTGCTGATGGAGGGAGGAAGGGCTGATGGGATGCTCCACAAAGCTCGATGGGCTCCTGCCCCCAGCCCAGGGATTCCCCATGGGCACTCCCTGTCTGCATCCCCATTCTCCACGTTTCACTTCCTTTGGGTCGTGATGCTCATTTTGCAGAGATTTGCACAGCGTCACAGAGAGCGTAAGGAGCACAGAATTTTGCACAAGTGCTACATTCCGGTAAGCATGCAAAGCACTTTGATAGGTATCACATATTACAGAAAGACAGCTCTTTTCAGTTCGTTATTTTGCTTCAGTCTACGATAAAAGAGAGTAAATAAAAGACAGAAACATGGGTTGATATTCTGAGGGTGCACATGCCTCTGAGGATAGTTGTCAGTTCACATGGCTATTTTTGAAAGCTGCTCAAGGTTAACATTAAAATAATAGTTAGTACTTTCTCTTGGAAAACTATCTAGTAGATTTGGATATGTATCTCATGCTGCTTTCAAGAATAAGCAGAAATTGAAATCCGGGATAGGACTCCAGAATAAACAGTAGCCACAGAGTTAAGAATCATTTTCAGAAAAGAATTTGACCACTCCTTTCTGTCAAAGAAATAAATGGTATCACATTCACTTCACATGGCAGAAGGTGGGCAATTTAGAGGCTGGGCTGAGAACAGCTAGATCCTCAGAATTATTCTTTTATGGGGACAATCTAATTAACTGGAAGAATACTATGGTGCAAGACACAAGCAATCCTGATGCCTCTGATGGGACATGAGTTTGACTGGAGATGTCCCACAAGGCTGCTCAGTGTTGGGGTGTTACAGCTGAACTGGTGGTGTCTTTGAGCTATTGGTAAGCACATCTAACTATAATCAAACAACCATTCAACTTAAAAGAGAGACCAAACCAAGCTTTTTACCTTTTTTGTTACTTAGCAAGTGATGTTCCCATGGGAAAAATTAAAACCCCAAGTCCACATGTCTTTTCTACTGGCTTTCACCTCTGCCTCCTTCAGTTGGGCAGCAGGTACTACAGAACTTTCTGAATCTTTGGGAGCACAGCCAGAGCATCCCCCATGCCCTGCAGACTGCTAGGCTCAAATTACTTAGTGGATTATCTCGTTATGATTAAAGGGTTTTGGCTCATATTCAGAGATGTTACATTCCTTCCCATGTGGAGTCCCTGTTTGCTCAGCTACATCAACAACTGATGCCAGTGTAACTGCTTGGAGAAAGAGGGACTAGCCACTGAATACCACAAAGCCTGGCAGAGACAGAGCACTGCTGCTGTGCTAGCTCTCCCTGCCATCCTTGCACTGCTGCCACAGCCTGGGGACTTTCTCTGCTCAGCATAAGGCATCTGGACAGGAGGAAGAGGGCACTCATGCTTCAGAGAGCCGGTCCAGCTGGCTGCCACTCCTCCAGCCCTAACGGGATAGGATTCATCACACTGCTTGCCCTGAGCTTAAAAATAACTCAAGTGAAGCTGACTAGAAAGATTCATGCCTTTCAGCAAGTACCTTGCTTCCAGCTTGCACACCAGTGATCTCCTGACACAGCGTGGAAATATCATTATAATAGGAATAGGATGTCATCACCGTGTTCAAAAGGGCCACCCTAAATTTGGTGAGGTATCCTTGTTGCACAAATTGTCCTGAACATTGGGCTGGACATGCAGTAGACAGAGATCTCATGGCTGCATGGTTGGCCTGGCTTATTCCTTTCATTCTCTCTTGTGTGCTTAACCTCACTGCCTATGCACCCAAGGGCCTCCAGCTGCATGAGGGCAGTCCTACAAGTTGCCTGATGAGTTGTGTGCAGGTTTGGCTAAAGCAATTCCTCCAGAAGGGTGGATGAGGCTGTCTATGGAAACAAGCCAGAAATTGCCTTCTTGGAGACCTCCTGCTCTTCTGTTCTATATAGCATTTTTACTTAAAGCAGTATGTTGTAATGGTAGAACTTGATGGAATCCCTCTGCTCAAATCACTCAGGTCTGCAGAAGCTCATCAGCTCTTCCATACTTCAGACTGTGCTACCTCCTGCCCAGGCAATGGCATTGCACAAGTACTACCTAGAGGGTAAAGCAAGGGACTGAAAGTCTCAACATTAAGGGCAGGATATTCATCCTGACTATCAGAAATGGATAAATGATGACAACATCTCCATAGCCCACCGCTAGGTGTGAGTCAGGGCCTTCTTGGGATAGAATCAAGAAGTCATAGAACTGCTCAGGTTGGAATAGAACTTTGAGATCATCAATCCAACCACAACCAAATCATACTACACTAACAACCGACTGCTAAATTGTGTCCCCGAGCACCACATCCAAAAGAATTTTAAACACATTCAGGGATGGTGGCTCAACCACCTCTCTGGGGAAATTATTTCAGTGCTTCACAACCCTTGCTATAAAGAGTTTTTTCCTTATATCCAACCTAAAATTCCCCTGGTGCAACTTGAGGCCATTTCCCCTTGTCCTGTCACCTGTTACCAGTGAGAAGAGAAATAACTACATTGCAAGGGTCAGCACAGAGACCAAACAACCTTGGTCTGAGTAATCATGTGGAAATCATGGTCAAATGAAGTTACCCCCTGAAAGTCTCCATGCGGCCTTTTGCATTTGTATCCATTGTGCCCTTCCAGTTGGTGACACAGCTCCTTTTAAGATTCAGACTGCATGCTGGTGAGCACTCTGAATGCGAGAGGACTTGCATTTCCAATGCAAAATGAAAATGCCTGAGTCACCATTTTATCAGGTGCTGAATATGAACAAGTTTATTTTTTCATATCCCTAATTACATGTTTGGAAGGGGCTGGAGCAGCTCTTAAAATGAGGAGGGGAGATGCTCAAGCAAGCTGTGCTGACGGAGAAGGCTCTTGTTTGGCCAGGGTGTGGGAAGAGCACTGTCAGGGCCAGCGGAATTTCATTCTCCCTGGGAAGACATGCTCTGCTTGTTTCTTTCTATTTTTTTTTTTTTTTTTCCTCAGAGTGAAATAAATATGTGTGCTTTGGGATGGGCCAAGAGGACTGGGCAGGAAGAAAACAAGGGTTTTGTTTGGCTTGGAGAACTCTTTGGCAATGGTAATACATTTCTATAATTAAATCAGTCCCAACCAAAGCCAGGAACGAGCAAGGACCAGCAAGTACCAGCTGCCCCACTTGAGTACGCTAACGTCACAGTGTTTCCTAGCTAACAGACAGGCCAGGACTGGCGTATTTAACATCTCATCCCTAGAAGCTCTTTCCTCTGAGCAAGGAAAAGAGGGCACAGAGAAGGAAAAGAAAGAAACACACTGCTGGTATCATTCTTGACATATGGTTTTATCTGAGTGTTTGCTGTTGGCCCTTCAGTGCCTGCCACATAGCACGGTCTCTCCATCAGGCAGCTGTCGATATGGGAAAATTGAGTTTACCGTTAATGAAAGTCACAGCCAATAAGCAATCAGGCAGCATGCCCTCCATCTCGTGATTAATGATTCAGGGGATATTTGTCTTCTATAGCACTGCCAGCCACAGCTTTCCCACCTCTGCAACTATAGTTCTGAGTCACATCCCAAAACAGGCGGGGCACCAAACCTTTAGGTTTGACTTAATTCTGTCTCAGGATGGAGAAGATTTCAGGAGCAATGAACGCAAAGCAGATATCACCCAGAGGAGTGCAGTACCCCATTGCCTCAGACCCCACTGCTACCAGGGCCAATGCCACCCATTCCTCTCCTTGTCTCACACTGCACCTTTCCTGCTACTTCCCTCCAAATAACATCAGCACTCATGTGTCCACATGATAACAGCTAAGGGAGCTGATTATTTGATTGATTGAAAATTAAATTTAAACAAAATATTTATTATTATTTATTTATATATAAAAAAAGTCATTTTCCTGCTCTGGTTTGCCACCCAGCAGTAGCATCAGCATAGGGAGGGAATGTGTATGTATGCACACATAGAGGGTGGGAGGGCAGGTTTGTTCCCCTCTTCTACTAAGCAGTGAAACCACTGCAGATTCGTCAACCTTTGCTTTCTCATTCATCACATATTTAAAACGAAACAAAAAAAACACCACCCTAACACCAGTAAACATCTCCTGAATGTACAGGTCTCCATGGGAGAGGGCAAGGGAAAGCACCTGAATATTACTATGGCCATTTAAGATTCTATAGAGTCCAAAAGGATCTGAGTATCTAAATAGTAAGATCAACCACTTAGATGAAAGAATTTCTCTTGCATTACATCAAGTGGACTTAAGAAGGAAACTTTTTAACAAACATCTGAAAGTTGAGAGGTACGAGATGAAATGAGATCAATAAACATATTAGCAGATTAAATTTCCATGGATAATAAATATATAGACATGATAGAAGCCACCACCTTAAGAAAACAGAGAAAGCAAATCAGAAAAAGAGAAATCTCCAAAACTGTTCTCAGATGGCCACTTCCAGAGGCAATCATGCTAATTGCACACATAAATTAGACAAACAATTATGAATGCATTTTTCAAAATCAAGCTCCATTTGTTTTACTCTTGCAAGAGTTTCCAACCAACAGTTTTAAATTTCAAATACAGAACAGTTTAGTCATCAAAAATCAAACGGATGAATAATATATTAAACGTGAAATGATAACAATCTCTTCCCTATCTTTCCTATGCTCCTATAACCAATTCCTTCTAAACATTTAAAAGAACATTTTCTATTGACACAAGCCATAAAATGAATTCGGTTTAATAAGGCCCTCTCATCTTAAAAATCCAGAGATAAAAATGTAAATGCGCAACAGAATGTTTCAAGTAATTTTGAAGAGGCTATTATCAAAGTATAAACATGACTATCTACCATCTGACATCCTGACTGCTACTAATATTATTTATGGGAACTTAAATTATTGCTTAAAAGCGTAATTTACCATTTCATCATTAAAATCCCGTACATATTATAATTCACCTAGCTTGAGCAATGAAAATACAGTCAGCTTTCCTTCTCCAAATAAGTGCAGTTTTGGCAAATCACTTAAGCACGGGCTTAAAATTAACTAGCTGATTGAGGTCACAGCCCACTTTGCCTATGCATTAGCAGACTGCTGCAGGTAATGCAGAGAGGATAAGTAAACTCCAAACAAAACCCTGTTTTCTATGAAATCTACCTCCTGAAACATTTCCATTAACATTTATGGCATAAATGCCTCTCTGCCCTCATGCAGAATGATGTAACTCTGAGCAGTTTAAAATGAGTGCTGTTGTGGATTCAGTGTTAGAAAACTTCCCTGGACAAAACTTTCTTTTGGGGAAGCAGGACAGGGTGCTCATTGCCAGCACACCCATCACTGCCCTCCCAAGCTGCTAGCTGGCCACCCTAGAATCACAGAATCATTAAGGTTGGAAAAGACCACTAAGGTCATCTAGTACAACCATCAACTCATCCCCACAATGCCACTAACCATGTCCCTCACTGATATAACTCCATGTTTCTTGAACATCCAGGGACAATGAACCCACCACCTCCCTGGGCAGCATGTGCCAGTGCCTCACCACTCTTTCAAAGAAGAAGCTTTTCCTAACATCCAGCCTTCAAGCTCTGCAGGCATTGGCTGACAGGTTGTGCTTAACTCTCACAAAGCAATTGCCTGCATCTGTTTTCTCCTAGCGGGCAGCCAACATGCTCTCCCTGGTAAGCTGCACTCCTATTGAACCTTAAATACTTTTATGTGAGAAATGTATAATGAACAGGCTTTTAATGGGAGCTTACTCAATGGCTGGGAGTTTCAAATGCTTCTCAAAGCACAAATGAATAATTTTATCCATACTTTAAAATCCTCATGGAGCATTTTCTGTTAATACATAAACCTAAGCCTGTTTCCCCAGTTCCAGTGTCTAGACTCAGGGTAATATTAAACTACTTTGAAACTTGGAGTTCTGCAGTGTCCCATACAGGTATTGTTTGTGTCTCCCAGCCATCACTTGGATTTACATAGGATTTGTTTTGCCTCTACACACAAGAGTCAGGAAATTATTTAAGGGGGAGAAAAAGGAGGGAAACACAAGAGGAGGTCTGCAGTGTTCAAGCTGTGGTTTTTGTGCGCTACTGTGTTCCTTTCATTGCAACAAACACTGGAACTGGGGGTGGTTTAAAGAAAGCTAGCTAAGACTCTTCAGACTGCAAGACAGGCAGCTTGAGGTCTATGAAACACAAATGCCGGGTGAGGAGGACAGAACCAGTTTTTCACCAGCTCAATAGAGGTCTCCAAGAGGCATAAAACCAAGCTATCTGGAACCACATTCAAAGCAAAGGAAAGGGCAGTGCACCTTTCTATATCTGATCATGGGAAGTCCTTTTCATAGGACACTATGATGCTAAAGATGTTCAGGAACTCAAGGGGAACCTGGTCAAGCACACAGAAGAGAAATCCACTGAGAATCTCTAAATACATTGAACCATGTCTTGCTCAGAACACTTCCTAAGCAGAAAATAGCTAGCAGCTGGGAGAGCATTTGGGGGACATATCATAGTGTTGTTTTCTTACTTGTTTCTACCTGCTTAATGTGGCTGGAAGAAAGAACACTGGGTGAGACAGACACTTCTTTCTGACCCGGTTTAACTGCTCTTGTATATTCTGTGAACTGATGCTGCCTCCATAGAGGGCTTTTGTTTTTAGTTTATTGGTCTGTTTATTAAAAAAAAAGGCTTTTTTTTTTGCCAAATAATGCTTTTCAGTCTATATTAAACCCAGTGAAGATCTGGCTCTATAACAAAACATTGCTGTGGATAAAGCAAAGCTGAAACAGGGAGTAAGACATGTTTGCCCCTGGTTTTAAGGCTTAAGTAGAGATTATAAATGTGCTATAACAGAAGACTGTCCCTAGGCAGTTAGTGGTGCAACATGCTTATCCAGAAGCAAGCACTATCATCTAAAAACCATGTTTCCTGACCTCCTCCAGAAGGATCCGTCCCTGAGGGCTTGCCAGCTGGTGTGCTAACACAGCATATCGACCCAAAGGACACAGTTGTATGTGCAGCAGACAGCTCTCAATAGAACCCACTGCTTGTTGGGAATGCCCAACAAGAGCAAAATTAATTCACAGGAGTGTTCCATTGGAAAAGGACATGCTTCTACTTAACTGTACTTTTTATTCACGCTTGACAAACCATCCGAAGAAATCTGATTGTTCTAACTCACTTTTCTTAACCTCAAAAAAAAAAAAAAACAAACCCAACTCACCAATACACCAACCCTTAAAAAAAAAACCAAGTCCTTTCACCTCTTGGCTGAGGTGCTGGGAGTAAGCTGCAGGGCAGTAACAGATCTCCCAGAAGATGTGAGGGGATGTGTTTCAGCCATTTACTGTGCTGGGTGGAGGGAGGGAAGGAGCATTTCCCTTGCTGAGCTGCCTGCAAGTGACTGACAGACATGAATTTTATACCCAGAACTGCTGCTCTAGGTTACTGCTAACAGTAAAGGATTCATCACATTCAGAGATACAGGAAAAAGCAGACTGAGTTTCAGCCTTAACCATAAAAGGTAAATCCCAGTGATCTGAGAGGAATGCCTGAGCACAGCAGCAGGAAGTTCAGCCATACTTGAATATTTATATACATATTTGTCTGATCAACCAACCAAATATTTACAAAGATTATATATACCCTGCTTACACAGAACAAAAGTGCTTGGGGAAATCATCCATTCAACATCTGTGGGTGCCTTCAGTCCCAGCAATGCACCAACTGCAATACTAACCCCAAGAAGGTGGCAAGCAGTAGAGCTGGGAGCAAGGGGAGCATGCTGTGCAGGGACATAGGGATGTGTCCCCAATCTGTCAGGGTCTGCACCTGAATTTCACCACTGTGATTCCTTGTACAGTCAAATGCACTTACAGGGCTACCCACACACTATGGGGAAAGCTGCTGTCTCCATCAGTGGAAAAAAACAAACAAACAAACAAAAACACAGTGGAAGATGACAAGCAACAGCAAGGCACAGGAATTCAGACAAACACTAAAAGCATGTGGGCAGCCCAGTCCCACCAGCAGTGTACTTGTGATCATCCCATTTGGTCTGATTTTCACCACACACTTTGATAAAAGAGGAAATCCAGAAGTGAGGAGGAATTTGCAGTATAGATAACTTGGCAACACTTTTCTAGCGGCCATTTCTAGATCCACCAGCATCATCAAGATGCTTGAGTACCATCACTGTAGGAGTACCATGGACATGTCTGATCCTCGTGCTTTCCCAGTCTGAACGCTCTGTTTAAACAAGCCCATCTCCACCCCAAGGTGGAGGGAAGGCTGCTGTGGTCTGTCACTCCCTTCTATCACACCCTAGGTCCCCCCAGCAGATTTTCCAAACCTGAAAATTCACCGGACTAAGTTGGAGCATGAAGTACCACATTAGACACCTTTACCCACAAAGAAAGCACACATTTCTAGAGCCAGTTTCATTAGAAGTTCCCCCTTCTCCATCTCTGCCTTGGTGCTTTCAGTTCCTTATTCCATCTTCATGTTCATGTATCCTTCCCACACTGTCCACATCTTCTCCACCCACATCTCTACCAGCAAAAATAAACACCACAGAAGAAGATAAGTAACAGCAAATCACAGGAATTCAGATAGTTTTGCATTTAAAGCAATTTCCCTGCTTTTTATGCCCACACGTTCATTTTCCTGCTCTGGGACCTTTCTGTTTTCCTCTGTATCCTGCCCATGTTTTCCTGTATGGTCACAGGCACATTGAAGAAATCTGAGACAACCTCCTAGAAAGCAGGCTAAAAACTGGGACTAACATGATTGGATTTAGGCAGGGGAACTTCTAGGTCTCTCAACTGCTTCTTCTATCTTCAAGGTAACCAGTAATGTCAGCAAGTGAGTATCAGGCCTATGACCTGGTGTATATATCCAGTACAGTCCACAGATGAAAGATTTAGGCTAAATGCGATGGCCCCATGTACAGCTCTGACTACATAAATAGATTTGCTGGGAAACTACTGAGATGCATGCTTTGCAGAGAGCTCTGTCAGAGTCAAGACATGGCCTCAGTCAAGTCACTCCATCTCACTGTTCTTGCCATTGCCCACCATTCCCTCAAAGGCACATGACAACCTAATTAGGATGGAGCAGCAAGAGTGCTGTGCTATGCACAAGTGAGTTTTCAAGTGAACACAAGGCTGTGATTGCACTTTAAAGTAGAAAGAGAACACTAATAAGGAAGCAATTGCTTAGTTCATGTTTTTCAGAATGGATTTTTTTCCCTCTTGTCTGAAACAAACAAAGCTATGAAGGAGTAAGTACAATTCCAGTGATAATCCTCAGTTTGGATCCTAGAAGCATTCCGTGCCCAATTCTGGAAAACAGAACAATGATAATGACTCACGCTGGGCCTGTGGGTGGCTCATCACAAAATTAGTTGCAGCTTCCATGCTCTCAGCTGAGGCTGGCTTTGCCAGGTTGTTTTCACAGATCTCCAGGACTGCAATTTAGCACATGCAAATGGACCCAGCAGCCAATCGCAGCCACAATACTAGAAAAGCATAAACATGCCATTTAGAAAAATGCTTTACCATACAAAACATGATTACCTCCTTCCATGCCGTTTTGGGCAAAGGGAAGAAATGCTATTTTTGTTATTAAATCTTGCACATCTCTTTTCCTCTAGGGAAAAGAATCTATTTAAAGGCCTTTAAACAAACATCTATTCATACAACTGAAAGCTCTGTGTACTATCATCACATAACCAATCTCTTCTTGCTTTCAAATCATGCTGAACTGTTGATATCTGTACCACCTGGCTTTACAATGTCTACCACTAATATCAGTCTGAACAGCAAAAAAAGGAGTAGTTTGCTTTTAGGAATCAGCAGAAGGGGTTGTGGGAAGAGAAGTGAACTTGTTTGGAAACAATAATTAGTAAATCAGTAGATCATTCTCACAGATAACATAGTGGGATTTCAGTTTTTTTATGACCGGGGCTTTTCATCTGGGAACTGGGAGCTGTGAACACCACCAGGAGGGCCTAAGGCAAATGGACAGCAAGTCTATCAGCAGTGATCTCAAATTAAGATAGGAAAAACAGGAGGAATTTTAGGGATGCCTATGTTAGAGAAGGTTGAAAGCCAGTTGTCTAAAACAATGATTCTGTTAAGCACATGATCATCTTAAAATGGAATTAGGTGCATGTGTAGATGAGCACTTAAACAGTTCGCTGAACTGAGACCTATGTCCGGAAAAACTCCTTGGTCATTGAGTGGATGTGACCTAATGATCTTCACACAGCTCTTAGGCTGAAAGCATTTGCTCTAGGAGTCATCAGCTTCAAGTATCAGCTGATGAATCTGGTTCCTTTTGTTATTTTCAAACTGGAAAAACAATAACACAGGAGACAGCATTTTGTGTATGCAGTCATTCAGGAAAACCAACAGAAGAGCAGGAAAAAACTTGCAAAAAATTCTTGGTTAACATTTCTCATCCAGACATTAAATTTATAATGTGTCACAATTGCACATGGTGTTTAAACTCAGAAAAATTCTCTCTCTATCCTTGGTTTGGCATGGGAGGTAGAGGGAATTAAACATCAGTCCTTTGCATAATAACCCTGTAAACCTCCAGACAACAAGTACCATAATTGAGCCAACTTTTATTTCAGATAATTGTTTCTTGTCCTGATTAAGATGAAGCTTATTTTGCCTATGTTCCCTGAAAGAAAAGCATTTCACAAATACAACCCGGTACCGGTAGTGCCCTGGTATTACCCAGAGAAGTTTAGGGACTCAGAAAACTGGGTGAAGATCTGGCAGCTCCAGATCCCTGCTCTGCACTCCCAGACAACCAGCTGACAGCCATGCACTGACCAAACCACCAGGAAATCCCCAGCCGTGTGTCTGCTTTTAAAGATTTCTGAAATATTTCATTGTAAAGTGAACCATAAAACCCTACATGAAATCGAAGACTTTCCTTCACATAACAACATAGATCTGCATGTGAACACTGTAAAGAGGTTTTACATATAAGCTTTAAGATCATTGTAAACTGTACCTCTGAACTTGCAATTGCAGCAAGTAAGAACTCTGTGATGACCATCATTTCTCGATCAGACAGACCAGGCACACACAGGTACTATGGGCTTCCAGGAGAGATACTTAGTGTATGTACGAGAAGGTTACTTCAGAATGAAGGAAAGTGTAGATTTAAAATGCTATAGCTATTCTTGAATAGCTCCCAAGAGGAGTGCTCCTATTACAAAATAAAAAAGAATTTTCAGTTTTGCTTAATTCATTTCCCAGGTGAATTAAACTAAATCAGACAAAGGTTTTCTTTCAGCCAGCCTATGAGTGTCAACAATAGGAATTATAATAGAATAATACATGTACTTGATTTCCACCGGTCAGCAAATGTTAGTTTTCCAAAGACACGTGACAGGAAGAGGAAGCCTGAGCAAAATGTACTGATGCATTTTGAACAGTGGCAGAAAGTGGCAGGTAAAGGAGCTCGTGTAAAGATGCTGATGGTCCCCCTAGTGTGACATCATCAGTTCTCTGCCTTGTGACCAGCTCCCACCTCCAGCTCAGTGACAGTAAGTCACCTTCTGCCTCCCACCAGCAATGCACACACATCATGCCACAACTGACACTCAGCAAGCAGACATGAGTTTTACTATCAGTCGGTTCCATACACAGACCTATTATTTCCACCATTTGAAGCTGACAGCAAAGGGTATGCTCTACACTGTATCTTGACTTCTATCTGAATGAATAACAGTGTGAAAAACATCGAGAACTGGTGTATGTAAGTGAAGTGCACATGGGTGCACAGATCACTGTGTAAGGAAACAAGGATTCCCAAGCAAAATAAGGTATGTCTGTTTTGCTCATAAGCCAAATGTTAATCTTGAATACACAACTATATATCTTATATATGTAATTCCATTTGCATCTACAAGTGCAGGCACATTATTACAGTGCCCCAGGTAGTCTAAGAACAAATGCAATAATGTGTATGGACAGTAACAGACAGCCTAATAGCAGAATCAGTCTGTCCCTGCCTACCTAGACAGAATGCTCATTGCTACTGCCCCAAATATCGGGCTTAGTGTTGTGATGCTTGGAGAAACATAAAGACCTGCTATGCCAGACATCATTTTAATCTGCCATAAAGCCAGCATCAATCAGCATGTTTCCAGGAGTGTCTCCAAATTTTACCAGTGTGGGAGTCCCAGCAAAGCCAATTTCAGAATTTACTTTCAATATGTTCATAATTTCTACTGAAAGCACTGATTTGCAGAATAAGGGCTTAAACTTTGATCCAAATTTTTTAGAATAGGTCAGTCTCTGGACACAGCCAGGCCTCTACTGCTAAAAAGAAAGCGGAAAATGTGTTGCTGCTGGATGCTTTCATTTCAGTTGATGAGATGATGTGAGAAATACCCATGGATTTAGCAACAGACAGGAGAGTCTATACAGGAGCCAAGGGCAGAATAGGTACAAGACAGAACCACTTGAATGGCCAAACAAGAAGTCCTTACAAAGGAGAACTGAAACACTCAGTAGCAGAAATATTCACGCTGCTCCTAATGTAGTTATTATATGGTCTTTTGCTTCGAGTACCTGTGAGTCAGATAGGTAATCTGAAATGATTTTTCACAATTACATTCACAGATATATCTCCAATTCAGTCACTTCCTGATGTTTATCTTGAAATTAGCATTGTAGCTATATATTTAATTATGTTGACTTAGAAGCCAAAAACCTTCATATCCCAAAGCAAACCACGCATCTCAAGTAAAGGGGGGAAAATTATTAGTAGAGGAAATTAACTAAGGAATAAAGACTTAACAAAATTAATTACAGTCACAGAAGAGAACTATCTCTGCGCATGCAGTACAATCAGTCAGCTTACGACTTCTGAAACTAAGATAACAAGTGAAGTACATGCAAGATGATAGAGGATATTACTGTGCCAAAACACTTGAAAATAATACACAACGGATTAAGGAATAAATCTCTTGTTTTGTACTACAAATTACTTGCACGTTTGTGGCTCTTTAGAGAGCCATTAAACCAGTTTTTCTTTGAGGTATTATGCATTAGTTTCTGTTAGAGTCAGAAGTGGTCTAGAGGTCTGAGTCAGCACAACACACTAGCATGAATGTGAATTTAAGCATGTGTTTATATCCTTATGATGTTTTTCATGAAAGAAAATGTAGATGGGAGAAGGTTGGAGAGCCTGTTCAACCTATTGGGTAACATGAGAGCACAAACAGTTTGGCATGAACTTCAGACTATCAGTACAACCACTGAGATTAGACTATCAAGGGCATAGAATTTCCTTACAGCACTTTATAACCTTGCAGTAGTATGTGTTCCCATGGTCATTCTTCTACAATATATCATCCATTTGTCGCTTCACATCTCTGACCCCCTGGTGCTATGCTAGGTACGATGCTACGCTAGTTAGGGCTGTTGTAGAAGCTATCTCCTGAGGCAAGATGACCTTTTAAAGAAGTAGCAAGGAAATCTCTCCTCCAGTGGGCTCGGCCCACAGTGACCCCTCTATCAGGAGCAGCTTTCTTTTATTTTTGTGCACACTTTTTTAAGAATATGAAGTCCAGTCTCTACAAGAAAGGAAACAAATGCAGCCAAGAAGAGGAAAGATTTTATCTGCCTGATTCAAAGTGAAATACCACACCAGGAACAGTCTGTTGGTGGTCTTGTGATGGCATGGGGCTAGTACCTAGAAAAAAAGGCCAGTCTGAGATAATGACAGTCCCACAGACTGCCTCTTTGTAGCACAACATCGTGAAATACACAAACTACACAATGCTCGCTGTCTCAAAGCAAGAGAAATGATGAAAGACTGCACATCCATCACACAGGTCTCGGTCAGGATCAATCAGAAAAGCCAAAAAAGCTCAGCAGGATAACCATCATGACACTACGGTTTGCTATAGTTAAGGCTAGCGTGTCCCAATAGCTTAAGGAACTACTCCATTCTTTTTTTACTAGAAGGTTACTGTACCCTTTGCTGCCCCAAGTTTGCAAATGACATAATACAAATATTCACATGTAGCACTGAAAAACCCCTAATGTATCATACTCCGCTTAAACAGAAAAACATCTGTGATACTTTCAATATCAACCATGCTTTGTTCAGTTTGACCTAATCTTTCTTCAAAGCAGGGCAGAAAATACTTTAAAGGGAGACAAAATGACCATCTTACAGATTTCCAGCATGTCCCCTATTCCCTTGAGCTACTTACAGACAGAACTTGCCCACTCATGGGTCTGGTAGAAGGGAAGGGGATACTGATGCATAAACAGGCGGCTCTGGCCATTAACAAATTTTCCTTAGCTAGGCCTAGAGGGAATCCAGGCTACCTCAGCAACAGAGTTCCCCAAGCACAGTCTTTCTCTTCAATGGATAACAGCAAGTATTTACGCAAGAGGCATGGAAAATTTTCTCTTATGAGACTAAGATCTCACATAAGGAAACAACGTAAGCATTAAAAAGAAGAACTATAAAGACAGCCTTGTAAACAACCAGTGCCCAAAGATTATAATAGTCAGGAACTGAAAACCAGTCAAGCTCAAAGTGTCAGCTTTAGTGCTACAACTTCCACAAGTCTTAAATAATACTAATAACACAGAGTTTCTTTCCATTACCATTTATCCAGTGTTGTGGAGAAGGAAAATCAAACTCCTGAAACATGTTCAGCACAAAGGAAACTACAGACACGCCACTCAAAGGGCTTCAACAAGATCACCCTAAAAGTCAGGCACAGTACCATACCAAACAAAGCACTTGCATACTTAGTCTCTTCTTCAAATAATGCTTAACTACAGATCAAGGATAAGCATGTTTCAGCCCTTCACCCCACTGTGCTCCCCAACCTGCTGCAGCCTCCAGCAGAACTCTCTCCCCAATAGAATAAGAACCATGAGACCAGCTAGGAGACTCCCAGCTCCCTCACCAAGAGCAGTCAAGTCAGGGCATCCTCACACAAGAAGACATTTAATTCCTTCCAAGAAAATGTTGCAACTACATACAAAAGGTATGGGAATCTCTTTCAGCAGGCTCAATTCCAAACCTAGAGTCGTGTGACTGCGGGCACCTTAGGGAAGCCCACCCCTATTCTGAACAGCTGTGGGGCCCACAGTTAGGGTGAAGAACCCAAGTGGGGTGGGGGACACACGTGAGGGCCATGTGCTCCACATAGATAAGGGAGAACCATGTAGTGGCGTGGGGGTTGCAGGTAGGATGTGGGACCCCAGATAACAACAGGGGGATGGCGTTAGGAGTTTCGGATGAAACCTCGGGTTAGTGGAATTCCAGGATAAGGACCACGGGTGAGGGACCTGTGTGGGGTTGGGAATCCGTGTCTGGGGGATCCCCGCTGGGGTCAGCACCACGGACAGCGCCCGGCCACCTGTGCGCGGCGCCGGCCGGGCAGACGGGGGGAGGAGATGGAAGAGGAGGAGGGGGAGGAAGGCGAGGAAACGGGGCCAGCCCAGCCCGAGCGGCACCCGGGAGGGGAGGCGAGGGCGGCGGGGACAAGGACGCGCGCTCCCCCCACCTGGGCTGTTGCTGGATCTCAGGCGCCTTCCACAGAGACACTGCAGCATATGCGAGCCTTTCTCCAGGAGAAGCCCGAGAATCCTCATGGATTTCACTTTATGGCGCTCTCCCGTTCCTCGGAAAAGGGACCGGCCCCGGAGCGGCCGGCTTTCAGCGGCGGGGCACCGGCCCCTCTCGCCGCCAAACTTCCCGACCCATCGCCCCGGCCCCGCCGCGCCCGGGCTGGGGGACACGCCGCCACTTCTCGGGACTTCTCCGCCGGGGGAGGGCAGGCTTTGCCGGGAAGGGGGTCGGGCCAGCTGGAAGGACGTCAAGCCCTAGAAACACAAGCGGCCGGCTCCCAGCCCTGCCCCCTGCCGGCACAGCCCCCGCCGGGACCCCCTCCCCCCGCTGCCGGCGGGCTCGGCCGCTGCGCTCCGCCGGCCCCGGGCACCTCTCTCCGCCGCCCCGCACGGCTCCGCCGCGCCCGAGCTGCCCGAGAGCCGCCCGCCGGCAGCGGGACTCACAGCGCGGAGCGGAGCGCACCACGTGCGGGGGGCTCTGAATATGGCCTTTCCGGGGCTCCCTGCGTGGCACAAACCACGGGACCTGCAACGTGGATGGGAGCAGGACACACCTCTTGTCTTAAGTCACCAGTAGGAGCGTGTGCCTGGAAGCAGGGGTGTTTCTGCAAGCGCGCAGTTCACACAATCCTTGTTTATACTCGGGAATCCTAAAGCGACTGCTTTGCGGTAAGGCCGTGCCACTGAAAATTGAAGTTCATTCTCCTTAACCCAGCTTTAAACCACTGCAGTTACACTGTTGCAGACTTAACTCCATGCTCAGTTTTTGCACCACACAAAGTTGGACTCACATTTCACAAGCCAAACAGCTGGGGAAGGGCGCTCACCCAAGAGCTGTCATAAAATTCTTAAGGTCATCTAGTCCAAATACCCACCTACCACCAATACTGCCCACTGACCACGTCCCTCAGTGCCGCACCTCCACAGTTCTTGAACATCTCCAGGGACAGTGACTTCATCACCTCCCTGGGCAGCCTGTGCCTGTGCACCACCACTCATTCAGAGAGGAAATTTTTCCTTATACCTAACCCGAACCTACCCTGGTGCAACTGGAGGCCATTCCCTCTCTTCCTATCAGATGATTTATGGAACTTCTCAGTGCAAAAGTCACCCCACACAGGCTGCAAAGAGCATGGAATGCTCCTCAAGGGATATACAAAATCTTCTCTGATTAATTCTTTTACCTGCACAGATTGCAATAGCCCACTGAAAGGCAGCTGCTTCTGGGGCAAATCTGAACCTTATACTGGGTGAATTTCTACCTTGTGCTCACATAGAGTTACCTACTCATGGCTTTCAAGGCTTTCAAAGCTTTCTCTACATGCTTCTCCCATCACCCAGCAAAGACAGGCTTCCCTGACCAGTTGTAGGGACTGAAGTTCTTCAAGAGGCGGCACTAGGGATGTAAGCAGCTTTTGGCCAACATTTGGCACGGATAGGGGAGTGGAGTACAGGTTTCATTTTTAACACTATGTAGGGTGTGCCTCAACTCAAAACAAAATGAAAGAGGCACGGCCAGCATACACTAGGAATCCCACTAGGATTGAAAAGTGAAAGCTATGGGTGATATGGAGATAAGAGTACTGAGGCATATAAACCCAGCACAGCAAAATATATGTTCTTCTAGTGTGAGAGTCTGTTGGGGATTTGTGGCAAAATCAGTATTTGTGAGAGCATCCGAGTCTTTCATGCCTTTGGTAAACACTTCACAGTTTCAGTTTTCATCGAAAATATGAAAAAAAAATAGTGGAATTGCTGAATGTTTCATGAAATGGAAGCTCTTATTTTCCAGACAGCTGTACTCTGTACACTGAAAACAGCACTTAGCTAGAAGCAAAGCCAGTAACACCAAGTTCAGAACCATTAAAAGGACACGAAGTAGCATAGAACCCAAGGATTAGTTATTAATAATCTGTTTTGTACAGGATCTGGCAAACTTACCAAGTCACAGAAAGCCCACAGCCATCCCAGGAGATGAGAACTGTTGCAGATCTGGTAGACTGGAGACAGCACAGTGAGAGCTGATGTCAAATTGCTCCCTGTGCATTGCAGACAATGTGCAGGTGTGAATGAGGGGGCTCTGAGTTAGTGATCTCAATGCTGAAGTGATGCACCAGGTACCAGGAGAGCACAGGAACAGGTAGGCATAACCACTTGGACATGTGAGGACACATGTATTAGGCAAGATACAGAGGTTTGCAAGAAGCAAAAATTAGAAGTTTGTGAGCTCTGTTCTATTAAAATGACAGTTCTTGGGAAAACAAGCAAGCAAGCAAACAAACAAACAAAAAAGCCCCACAAAAATCCCTACACAGCCACTAACAAAATAATCCCCATTTCTCTTTGGGTATCTATCATCATGATGAGCCAGGCTTGACAGGCACTGATCTATCAGCACTTCTGTGCATGGCAGGCTTCAATAGGATCAGTTCCTGATTTACAACAGTACAGGGGAACAGAATCAAACTGGTACGAAGAATGAGCAAGTGTTACTTGACATTTCTGAAAGAGGGGCATGAGGACTGCAACGAGCACACATTCTTTCAAACTGAGTGGGCTTAAGTTTAAAAAGCAGAATGGAACAAAGAAGTGGCAAATTATGACTCTTTAGGAACAGTGATGCATGACTCAAGTGCGTACATGCCACAAAACACTCAGTAATATTGAGCACCCAATTAGATAAATCTTATTCCAGTAAACAAAGCTTATGGAACTTGGGAAGATAAAGGGATCTGAGATAAATCAAGATCTTACTGGACGAGTTAACTCATTTTAATCCAAAACCAAAACAAACCAAAATAAAATTTATTTCTCTGCAAAAGGCCAGCATACACCCAGACAACAGGGCATAAATCTTGCCATGGCTCCATTGATGGGCTTAACTTATTAAACAATAATGCAAATGATATCTAAAAAGTTACTGTGAAAATACTGCGGATAATTAAATTTTGCCCATCAGTAGAACATGGGTATCAGAAATGACAGTGCAGTGATCGTGTTTGTTGGAACATGAAGAAAGCTGGGAAAGACTCATTGAGGTCAGAAGACAGTTGCAGGGAACACAGAGTCATGTGTTTCTCTTATTAAATTAAAATGCCATTGGCCTTCTGAAGCACAGAACAGAAACGAGAATATGTTTGGGATTATGGAATTTAAATTAATACCTTCCACTAAAAAGAGGAATACACTGTGCTCTGATCGGAGAAAAATAAGGTGATTTAGCAGACAAGGCTCTTTGCTAGGTATTAAAATAGCATAATGTGCAGGAGTTTATCAGTTACAAAAACCTAAAAAAAAAAAAAGTCTACAAAAGCTCACAGAAGAGACTAGTTGGGGAAATGCCATTCCCTTCTATTCATTCAAAGGTAGGTGATAATTTTTCAAGGTGTGGGGGTCCATTCCGTTTCTGTTTTCACTACCTGCAGTCCTTTGAGTATCATGACTGATTAACAAACAAGCAGCCAGCACATGTTGTTTTCTTCGTGAGCCTTTTGCCTTTATTATATTTCCTGGCCAAGTGCAGGCGGATGCGGTAAGAAATGTCCCATTAGCCCTGACTGCTCTGTTCAAGTTGGCACCGATGCAGAGTTTGGCCCTTGTCCCTCTCTGTAATTCTCCCAGGGACCACCTGGGACTCATTTCTTGACACTCATTCCATGGACCCATCTGTGATCAGTTGTGGCAGATAACCACTCTTCAGCATCTTTCTTTACAGAAGCTGTTAGAGCAAAGCCTGCCTGGAAGAGGCTAAAAAATTACGTATCTCTTTCCAGTGCAAGTGCTTATCCTGCTGTGATCACAGTATTCCTGAGTATTTGTGCTTACCCACAGTACAGCAGAGCACTAACTAGGAGGGATGGCAAGCACTGCTTCCTTAGAGCCATATTAACCATACATGGCTCCTACTGCATCCAGCTCCACAAGGTGCAGAGTACACCAGTGGGGAACTACAGCACAAAGTTCAGGGATGTGCTGAAGGTCACTCAACAAATTCGTGGCTGAGTAAGGCATCATCTGTCAGGTCTCATTCTGGTGATTCAATGAGAGGATTAGCCTCTTCCTCATCAGTATGAAACTGTGCCCATTATAAGGCCAAGATAGCGGCTTTTCTGCTGGAAAGTCTACCTTAGAAAAAGTATACCACACACCTTCTAACAGCAAGTGGAAGAGGAGACAGGAAAAAAAGGCAGCTTCATTTTGCACATAAGATGAGAAAGACCAATTTCATAGCTGCCATTCTGTTCTCACAAAGCAGTACTTTCAGAGGAACACATGGGAATGGGAATCACTTCCTCCTCTCCTGGTGGAGGAACATACTTGCTAAAAACTCAGCCTCCTCTTGGCTCAACAAGGCAGGTTAAGAAAAAAAGATGTACATGGACTTGATCATTCTGTAGGTTTATCAGGCATACAAAAATCTCACTGTAGTTAAGTACTTAGCTGTTGCATCTCCAGAAATCACAAAGAAATGTAATGTTGTATGTAAGGAAAGCTTTGCGTATCAAATCTCTTGAGTCAGAATTCAAGGAAAGTGGTTGTTCAGGATATTTTTCATCAAAGTAATGCTTCCTCAGAAGCAGAAGTCAGTGCCAGACATATTTTGGTACTAGTACCTGTGCCTTGGGATGGATGCTTTGAAAAGCAGAGTGAGAGCAGGGTAGCCATACACTGCTCTGTCCACCCACACCCAGTGCCCTGCAGCTTTGCGATTCCCTCATCCATAGAATATCTCACAATGAATTTAAAATCCTTGATTGATTTCTTTGCAACAAATTTTTATAATAGGCTGTGGAAGCCAGTAATACTGTTAGTTTCCTCCCTGTCTTTTGGCAAGAGGTTCTACAGGTTAATCACGTACCGGGAAAAGCTCTCATTACTTTAAAACTGCTTCTTGGAAGCTCCATTTAATGCTCACCTTTGGCGTTACACTGTGAAATGGTAATTTCATGTTCTTCATGACAGTCATGGTTTTATACGCCTCCGCTGTATTTCCTTTCTCAATTGTTTCATTTCTGAAAACACTGAAAATGTCTGATCTGTTTCAACTCTCCCTGGGCAGCAGCCATTCTGCATGCTCCACTGACCTTGTCACTGTTTCCTGCATCTTTCCTATCTCTATTCCATTTTTTGAGACAGAATAACTGGGGCTGAATGCACCACTCAAGGTAGGAGTGCACCAGGGATTCCTAGCATAGCATAATTATATCTCCCATTTGCTCTCAGTACCTCTCCCAGTAACTTTCGCTTGTTTCTGCTGAGTTAGCACTTTCAGAGATACCCTCAGTATCTCTGAAGTCTTTTACCAAAAAAGAAAATGGCCCCAGTAGCACCCCTCATCATTAAATGACCATGAATTATTATATTTTCTATCCATGGGTGTACTCTCCTGCACGGCTCAGTTTATGCTGCTGTTAGCTCTCCTGGTATCAGGAGATTCCTCTACAACTCATTCCTGCCCACTTCTGCTTTCCTTATTGCAAATGATTTTGTTCTGCTCAGCAAACTGTATTCTCCTCTCCATCCTCTTGCTCATCAAGATAATTTAGGTCCATGGTGGATCACACAGCTCTGTTTCCACTGGTAATTTCCCCACTTGAGAAAGTTGATCCATTTATGTTGAGGGAACCCTCAGTGAGGGGAACGTTATAGAAATCTAAGTCCATGACTTCAGGTGGATCATCTCTACCCAATGCACAGGACATGCCAGCATATCAAGGCAGGACCTCCCATAAGAGCCCCACTGTCCTTCCCCAGACAATCAGAGCTGACTGCCAGATCTCCAGAGAGTCAGAAGCTGTGATATTTCACAGGCAGATGAATTTCAGTGCAAATCCCCAGACACTGCCACTTTGCCCTTCACACCTGAGAACTGCAAAAAGCATTGTCAAGGGGCCCTCCTTGTGGGTGCATTTCCTCTGCCAGCTCTGCTTGCTGCTCTGCATTCAGTCTCTCAGAAGGGAAAACTGACAGGAAGGCAGGAGATCTCCCCCTGCCTGCTGATCTCTTCAGGCTCAGAGGTCGTGAGAGAGGAAAGCAGATTAAAGGGCCATAATGCGGTCAGCGATGGGAAGTTCTGACCCACAGCGCCCCGGTAATTGAGGTTATTAATCCACAGCAGGCAGCAATGGCTTTGCCTGAGATGTGAGCCAAGCTTAGAGGGCAACAGCTCCTCATCGTGCCAAGAGGCTCAGAGGGTGATCTCAGCAGAGTGAGCCCATCACCGGATGCCTTGGGGCACCTTGGCTCCCATGCCTTCAGCAGGTGGCTGATGAGATGAAACCAGTGCCAGAAGGGGTGCATCTACTAAGCTCAACCAGGATGTGCTCTTGGGTTGGGTCATCCCCACTGCACTGCAGGAGATGTGAACAACTGGCAAGCCCCTCTCCTCATTTAGGAGTGCAACTAATCCATCCGTCTCCCAGAGTAGGCTTAAGAAAGGAGATTTTCTGAGAACAAATCTGAGAGATGTTCAAGAGCGCAGTTGAGACTGGGCACTACAACCCCAGTCCGCCCACTTCCAGGGACACTTAGAGCTTGTTACTATCATCCAGATCTGAAGCATTTTATTCAGGCATAATGACATAACATGCATGCCGCAGCCTCCTCTAGACAAGCAAGCACTTCCCTGACTAGCTCCCTACCTTGGGAGCAACAGCACAAGCAATGCTTTCTGCTTCAATTCACAGCAGCTCAGGTCACAGTGAAGTCACTATCGGGGCACCACAATTCAGACCTTCACTCATTAACCGGCCACTGAAGAGCACACAAAGACATTCTGGAAACAGAAACAGAAACACTGGCAGGTTCACTCCTCTGCAGCAAACAGCTCCACCAATGCAGCACTGCTAACACCAGTGGGGTCCTTACCAGACCCACGTAGGGTCTGGTGTTGTGTTTGGGAAAAGCTCTTTTCTGAAAATCTCTCTCTCCTGCAGTGCAGTCCTCACTGGAGTCAATCAGAAAGTCCTCAGACTTTCTCAGGAAACACTGCTAATTTTGCTCTGGACAGATGCTCAAAAGAGCACAATAACTAGCACGCTCTTATTTCCTTAAAATTACATTTTCTAAAGCCTTTCAACTTTTTGTTTGACAATACGTTAAAAATAAAGTCTCGATAAGAAGTGTTGACTACTGAAATGAAGCATTTCCATAATATTCTCATTCTAGAAGTGACAATTGCATGGTACCCACTGGCACTGGTGTGAGCAGGGAAGAACATGGCTCCCATTTTCTTAGGACACATCTTTCATACCACTGCAGCCCTGGGCAATGTCCCATCTGCACATGCCAGCTACAGCCCTGGCAATGTCACAGTGTGATCATATGAGGTTCTTTCCTGCATTTGACTCACGTCTTTAAAGGTTTACATTGTTAGTCTCTTTCTGCAGCCATTAGAACCAGAAAATAACTGAATATGTCAGGTTGTGATTCTTATGCAACAGCCTGGGGACTTAAGAAAGGCCCCAAATCCTCTAAAAGTCAGCAACACCAGTTTGCAATATTCACACCAGTGACAGGTAACATCGTCAGCTGCCAAGGATGGGAATCTCTGCTGACTTGCGACATGCTCAGTAATGGCCTTACTCTGCTTCTCCTGCACACAGGGTAGTGCCAGTCCAAGACAGAGGCTTACACTGATTATCAGCCCTTGGGAAGTTCTGCTCCCTTATGAGAAGGTAAGAACCCTTCTTTCCATGGCAGTTGGAGATATTTGACTTATGCTGGAAGAAAAATTCCAGCGAGTTTCATCTTGAAACATGAGTAATCTGACAAAACATGAGCATTTGTGAGTCACCAAAACTCACCTTGCCTGATTCCCACCTGAGCCTGTGAATAGCATGTGGCCAGCGCACCTTCTCTGGACACTTGAGGGAAGTCAGCACAGCTCATTATCTGCTGAGGCTATTGGCACAGCAGCTTACACCAGCTCTACTGCAGGACATGTTCAGCCTTCAGCCATCCCTGCATTAGCCTTGTGCCTGTCTGCATCAGGACAGCCACAGACACTGTCCAAACAAGTGCAATTGATACTTAATTGATAAACAGTATGGCAATTGATATATTTTAGGAAGATGGTCTAGTGATTTGCAACCCTGAGATGAGAAAGCATATACAGAATAGAAAATCACAAGCAGAGATCTTGGTCATCCCAAGCCCTCAGTGCTGCTCACTTCTTGCCATGAGCAAGGGGCACTGAAGCCATTGCTCCCCATGCAAAAAGGCTGAATCTTACAAATTCAGTAGCATAAATGGGAAGAAACATTCAGCATAAGGAGCCACAAGTCCTCCCTTTTCTCAACCTGATTACATGGAAGTCCACATCCAAGTCCCACCATACAGGGACTTGATTATTTCCCTACCATTTTGGTTCCTTTTCCACTATCGTGACTCCTGGAAGATTTCTACCCCTCACCTCTCTCCTCACCCAGCTGCTGTGCACAGCTTTAGCATGATGATTGAGGCCTAGGAAATGCCAGCTCAATTCCCCCCACCTTGCACTTATCTTCAGAAGGTCCTCATGGGTCTGGACTGGGCTGCTGGTCCAGATAGAGGAAAGCAGTGGTAGCTTTGCAAGGAAAACAGGCCCATAGCCTGCCTAAGCCACAGTTCCTGCTGCTTTCTCTCTGGCCCTGCTCACCCCATCTTAAGTCTTGCTGGAACAGTTTGCTGTAAAATACAGGATTAGTTCTTTGTTTTCCAGGATGTCAGAGCCAGGAGCTCCCGAGCAGTGCCAGGCACGCTGCTAAGCAGCACGCTGCATTTGCTTGAGGAATGGAAAGGTCAGCTCCCAGGGGGGATCTTTCCTTTCCCCTGCTGAGTTATAGCACGTGGCACTGTCACATCATCTGGTTTTATTCCCCAGTGCTCAGTGTCAGGCTGTAATGAAACCATAGGCAACCTAGCATCACTCAGTAGTGTATGAGAGTGCCCTGGTCCTGCTCTGCAGAGCTGGGTTGTACTGCATCCAGAGCAGCAGGGAAGAGACTGGTAGGAAGAGACCAGGCTCTCCATTTATATTTGCTTCACTTCTGTAGCAAGCAAGAGTAAAGCACACAGTGGAAAGCTTTACTTCTCTCCCTGCTCCATGAATCACCTTCCTGGTGACAGCAAGAGCTGTCAGGGAAGACCACGAACGTCCAAGATGGTTTATGCAAACAGCAGGTTATGTAGAGGAAGGCAGAAGCAGAAGGATCGTTCTCAAGGTGCCTTTTGTCAGATTGACCAGGATACTTTTTGGAAAAGTTCCTGAAAGGGGTTCTCAAACCTCTGAGCAGCTGCACACTGCCTTGTAGAGCATCTCTAGGCTGGGGCAGGAGAGCACTGGTGCTGCACCTCTGCTCTCTTATCTGGGCTCAAAGAAGCTGGGACACAGCTCAGCAAGCACAGGGAGGATGCCAGCCCCATGGTCTTCAGGTAAAATGTGGCCTTTGATGAGAGGCAAAGTGGATGCCAGCTTTCCTTGCACACCATCAGGGATGTGCCTGGTAATGGGCCTACATTAAGACAGAGTAAATTAATAATCAAGAGCAATCTCTGAGCTGACGTCTGCTTCAGGCTGTGGGATGGTCTCTGAGCAGAAAAAACTAGAACAGAGCAATTCCTGGGGAACAAGTCATAGGGAAAAGCTTGCACTGGTCTGCCAGGGATGGAGTCAGCTGTGCCTGAGTAAACTGTCATTTTAAAGCTTCTCCCTTCCCCCTGCTTTCTTCCCCATTCACGCCCTTGCCATGTGGAAACTCAGCTCATGCCTGTTGTGCCCTACGATCTCTTCCTTAGTGCCACTCTCGATAAGGGCTGCAGGATCCCTGTTGAGGTCACTGAGCACTTCTCCCAGGGGTGCACATGCCAACTGCCATCGATGGAGCTGGGCACGCACTGACTTGCCCAGGATGAACAATACTGTGTATAACACTGCAGGGAATATTTTCCCATAGCTTAATAATTGTGCTGAGATGGGCCCTCTGTTGCTGGCAGCAGTAGGGGTCACCATAGTGTGTGATAAATGGGAGAAAGAAAAAAAAAACACTAAAAATAAAAAACTAAGGGAAAAAAGCCAACAAGCTGAAGCACCTTGTGACAGCTCACCCCAGAAGCCCTGTCAGTGTGCCAGGACTGCACTACTTGGGAGCTTGGAGGGAGGAAAAACCATCCACTGTCTAATGCTCAAGAGCTCTTTAACCCACTCCATCTACAGCTGCTTTCTGTTTCTGGCTGCTTTTAACCTAGTTTTCAACTTCCAGAACTCTTATTTCTGGCTGCAGCTTTCATTAGCAGAGACATGTTCCCCATTCAGCTCCTTCCAGAGATGTAGGCTACATCCCCAAAGTGCCTTTGGGAAAGTCATCTGAGGGTGCAGTGCCCTGGAAAACAGGGAGGAGCACAGCTTCAGGAGTGCATTTTCCCCCTTTGTTCTCAGGAACAAAACCCCACTGGTGAGCCTTTCAGACAAGATTGTTCTTTCCTTACCATTGTTTCCAAATCTGATGGAAGAGTCTGTTGACAACAGAGACCTCTTTTCATTTTCTTCATCTTTTTCCTTCTCTTTTTGGCAGTGGTAGGTACAGCACTACTTTCTCTGTTTTTTTTGTTTTTTTGTTTTTTTTTGTTTCTCAGATCTCCGTTTCTGATTCAGGCAGCTGGGAAAGAGGTTTCCTTACACAAAAAGTGTCCCCACTGTAAGTGCATGGAAATGCAACAACTTCCAGGAACCTCAGTGGTCACTGACCCTCAGCCCACCTGGCATTCCTGCTGATTTGGTTGCAGGAAAATTCAGGAAAAAATATCAAGGAAATAAGTTTTCCTGAGTAGGAAGCATGTAAATTGATTCCAGTCACAAAGCTTTGTATCCACATATGCAGAACATCACACACAGTTTAGGTCTGCTGGGAGACTTCATCAGCTCACATTCCCAGGCAATTACTATAACATTGAACCAGACTAAGTCCAGCCAGTCCAAAACACAGCCCAAATAAGTTTGCATCTGCCTGCAAAAAATAGTGTAAGATATACCTGTGACCACAGGCACCAGCTCAAAAGATGTCTTGGGCTTAAGAGAAGCAGCAACTCCAGAAGACAGATTGGGGATCTTGGTTATCAGCAGCAGAGCTGTCCCCACTTGAGCAATGCAAAGTTAACAAATCTTAACAGAACACGTTGCAGAGATGCTAAGGATGGCATTTCTACCCTCTCTTCCAAAGCAGAAGTATCGCAATAGGACTGATACAGGCAGCTCCGCAGGCCTCATGCAAGCAGCCCAAAGACTATGAAAGGAATCATTTTACACATGGCTTGACACTCATGGCTTTTGGTACCATGTCTTGGCTCAGATATCCTCCCAAGAAAAACTACTTCGAAACCAGAAAGCACATCCCATCTGTCCATGCTGACTGCCTTCCAATCATCTCCTGTGGCCTTTGGCATGGCTCTAAAAACAGCAGGTTTGGCCTAATGGAGATCAAACCACCGGAAGCTGGGTTGTTGGCTGTCACAGTCTATTTGGTGACTGCAGTAACCAAAGCTCCTGCATCCCTTTCCTCTGCCCGAATCACAGAAAATTGTTTTTCCTTTAAGGTGGCCTTCTAGTTGTGTATATTACCCCACTGGGCTTATGGTCCTCCCCCCTTTTCAGGTGTTCTGTAGGCTGATCCTGACAGCAGCACAACAGGTGCTGGCTGCTCTCCACTCCAGACCTCTGCCAGGTTGTAAGATGGATGGAGCTGATTTAAAACATACCATGACTTGCAGCAGCATAAGAAGCTACCGACAATCATTCTGCTGAGTGTAACAGCCTGCATCCCAAAGGACCTCAGTGCAGTCAATTCACAAAGAAAAGGGAAAAAGAAAAACAGCACTCAAAACAACAAAAACTCATGTATTTCACATCATCCCTTGTCAGACCCAGTCTCTGCCATACTCTTGCAATTGGATCTCATCTGGAAACCCTTATAAATCATACGTTTGTATGGGAACTATAAGCACACTTGGTGCAGGCACCCATTAGGGAGAAGGGCACACTCTCCAGCAGTACCTTTACACTGCTTTTTTTATTTGTGCCTTCTTTGCTGTCATATGCCAACCTCATAGCCCAGAACATTTTAACTGAAAAGCTTTTTGCTTCTTACAACCAAGGTGCCTCTCTGAGCTCTGCCTGGTTGAGAACTCCATCAAGCCCATAAGTCCCTATTCACTGGACACATTTTTTGACAACAGGTGTCTTTTCAAACCCACACAGTAACAGAAAACCCAAGACCAGGAGCTAAAAGCATGGAATTTTCAAACAGCAAAGGTAACGAAGCACTGGAACAATGTAACAATGTAGATCTTCAATTACTGGAAGATTTAAAACCAAGACAAAATGTTTTCTGCATTCAATGCTGCACTTCAAGCAGGAGACAATTGAGGGCTGTCCCAGGAGTTGCTCTTGCAGGAGGTCAGACTGGGAAGATCACAGGAGCTTCTCTGAACCTATAACCCAGGTCTTAATGCCTGGGAAGAATTTCTTGTAGAAATCTGTCAGACCACTGTCCTTTAAATCCCTACCTATCACTCCTCTGCCATGAAGCTACAACACAAGAAGTAGAGAAGATGGAAAAAGGGAAAAGCAAAACAAACAAACAAACAAAACCAAAATCAACAAACCCAGAAGTTACTGAATAGTGAATACCAAGGCACAGTATCAGGAAGATGAAGGTATGAACACTACCCTCCACCCAGCTGAATAGGAACTATTCTGGGCTCCTGAAGATCATGGGAGTTTGGCTATTATTGACTTCACTGGTACTCAGTTTGTGTCCTCTGCAGCTGAGTGGAGGACGCAGCTTTGCATTCTGCAGGGCTGTGAAGCCAGTATCATTCCCAGACACAGAGCAGTCCCATGGCACAGCCATCCTAGGCATAAAGCTCTTATTCATTCTTTTTAACCCCTAGCCAAGTTGTCTTTTCATTTCTACTGTCAGGAGAAAGGAATCTGGATATAAACAGAAGGAAAAAGAAAACAAAGCTGCCTTGCCATTATTATTGTTTTGCTATTTTAGAATCAGCAAAAATAAAAATCTCCATTGTCAGACCTGGGTTTCTTAAAGCATCTCATATAAAAAGTTGCAGGGGATTGTACGAGGAAGAAAAAAAAAACAAAAAAACCTACCACACAAGTCCTCAGAAAGCCACCAGAGGGTAGCAAAACATTTTAGAGAGCAGCTAACGGGCTCCCAGACAGAGCAGGGAGATCTGTACCTACAAATCTCCTTACATTCTAGTTGCCAGTTTAGTTACCTGGGGAAGTCACAGTTTTATTAACCCCTATCCATTTCCTTTTCAAAGATGCTGTCTTCGATTGCATTGTGGAAAGAAAATTTATATGTCACATTATTCTTGCCCTGGCCCTTGGGAAGAAATTTGCTTCTCCCTAATTTCCCCCAGTGTCTCTCTGCATCTCCCACCCCAAGCCCAACTCTCCCCTGCAGCAGTGGGCAGCACATGACGTCTTGAGGTTTGACTTCCTCAAAGCTGTGGATTATACAGAAGAGGGAGAAACATGCAATTTTGGTAAAGCTCTCCGCACCTCTCCAAAAGTCTCCATTTTCCACCTTGCAGATTCCCATCCAAGTTGCACACAAAACCCCTCAGCATCACAAGTGCACCATGGGGCCAAACAGTCAACCCTGTCCTGCAACACTGCTGTGTAGGAAGACTTGCAGGAGCCTGTTTTTTAAAAATATTATCATTATTATTTTTCAAGTCTCCCATGTATGAAATTTTCAGCAAAATTATTCAAGCCAGGATGCAAGCAACTCTACTGCCCCATTTGGAGAAATTTGTATGGAGCAAAGAGACCAGCCTAGAACTTGGCAAAAAAAAATGAGTCTGGCTTTTAAAATAGCTAACTTTTCCATGCACAGCCAGCAGGAACCAAAAATAGCTCCTGAATATTTCAGCAAATCATTCCCAATAATTAAAATTGTGATGTGTTTGCTGTCAATCCCAAATGCGGTGAGAGCCATCAGATATATTATTCACTACAAATTATTCATCCAGCTGCACTTGCAGAGTTGAAAATTTCCGTTCACTTAGACCTAAGTTCAAAGAATACATCAAGCCTCTACTTTCATTGCTAACAAAAAAAAAAAAAAAAAAAAACAGACAATTTAACCTGCTTTTGCTCATCCTATTTATTAAATACAGGTATATCTCACATAGTAGGTTAACACTGTGGTGCAGCTGACACACTACATTGACTGTCAGGTTCTATCTGTTCAGTGCAGCTGCTTTCAGTGCATTTTATGGAAATAGAAATCATTAAATATATTTTTATGCAAGCTATACTCCAAACTGGAGCATCACACTTGCTCGGCCCAGGTGCTGTTCTACAACATCAGACGATCAGTCCTTTGCCACAAGGTCAGGAAGCAGTGGAGGCAGAGGAAAGGCTACCTCAGAGTTCCAGTGCTAGCATGAAAAAACTACCTTGTAGAAAACTTGACTGTCAGCCTTGCCCCATCAATAGCTGAAATGAGGCATTTACTCACAAGCTCCTTGAAGCAGACACTTTTCAAGCCAAAAACCTTCGAAGCATCACTTTCTTATAGTGCTGTGAAAAATCTCTTGCATCATCCAAATCCAGTACAGCAGCTCACTCCACATTTTTAATTCATGCAGAAGATGTAATGGAGAAGAACACATGCTCAGCACAAGAACACACTCTGGGCAAGATCTATTTAAATGTCTTTTTAAAGAAAGTATCCAATATTTAAAAGTGTCTTCATTTTCCAGTACCTGAGGTTAGAACACCTCAAGAGGACAAGATATTTTGGAAGCATGAAGCATCGCTGCTAGAATAGTCAGAGCAGGGGCATCTCAGTTTGAGATTCCCCACTGTCCCCCCAGCATGCCTGGATGTTTAATATAAATGTTATTACAAATCACTCAGTCTATCTCTCCAAGATCTCATCTGACACTCCAGAACAGAGGACTGTGAGCTAGAGCAGGCTCCTCTTCAAACTGTTATGTGCACTTTCAAATACAGAACCTCTCCTTTTCATCATTTTGGCCCCAGTAGTCTTTGTGAGTTTTACGACACAAAAGAAAGCTGTTGCCAACAGCCAAAACATAATAAATATTTGGCAAAACAAGCCATAAAAGGTGTTATTGTTAAATAAAATAGGACTCCATTTCATTATTATTGCATGACAACCACGTTCTTGATCTCACTAGTATTACCATGCATTGGAAAGCCATAACTTGTTTAACTTTTGCTACACCAAATTAAGTACACCTTCACAAGACATCCCTCTCCCTTCTCCAACTTGCAAAAAGCACAAAGGAAAGTCTTCCTTTTCTGAAAAACTGACAAAGAGAATGGTAGGAAGCCCTCAGAGTCCTCACCTCACTAATGTCTTGCCACTGTACTAGCCTTGCCCATACGGGGTTCAACCTGTGTCTAAATCCTCTACTTTCAAACCCATGAGAAACTCCATTGAAGTTATTATGTGAATACAGGCAGCAGCTCTATTTATCTACTATGAAGAATCTCCCAACTTATAAGACTTTAGAGTGGGAAGTTGGCATTCAAGGATAGGATGGATGGGGCTTTGAGCAACCTGGAACAGAGAGAGTTATGCCTGCCTATAGCAGTGGGGTAGAACTAGGTGATCTTAGAGGTCCCTTCCAACCCAAGCCATTCTGTGATTCTACAATAAGGTAAATACAATTACTACTTTGCCTCTTCACTGTGATACAGACCTCTGTTTGGTGAGGGGGAAAAGGACAGAGTTTGGCTAAGTGAAGCACTAGGTTCCACATGTATACTCAGCTCCTCACCCCTCCTGTCTGTAGTCTGGTTCTATATCCATGTAGTTCAGTTCTACTGGATTTGGGGAACCATAGGTAGGCAAACACATCTGCAACACAAGCAGCACATCATCCATTTCTCTGGTTGCTCACAGAGTGGCTGAGGAGAGTGCCACTTTCTAACTAAGTAGAGATAACTATTGGAGATGATGTAATGTGAAAATCTAGAGGGACACTAATATCCCCTTTGGGAAAAGACGCTGAAGCTATGGGAAAACTGCACATCAAAATCTCAGGTCCCTGCTGAGCACTTCTCCTTTGGCAATGGGTCACACTGCCATTCCCAAATGTCAATTTGGTGGAGAAAAGGACCTCCTGGGAGGGAGAAGCAACAAAAGCCACCTCCTTCAGAAATATGCCCACAGACACGTCAAAGGCCAGGACACTATCAGTACACTGGGCCATAATTAAAACTTCTGAGTAGCTACAGTTCCTTATTGCCTTCATTTGTTACATAAAAGACTGACAATTTAGGTAATGATCTTCCTCAAGTTGGCATGTCTGCACAGCAAATTAAAACATTGATGGAAAGGAGTCTGATGGACAATTAGCTCAGGGAACAAGAAACCTCACAAGGAGGTCCAGAGCCTATATCCAACCTTGCTGCTTCTGACTTCTTCAGAATACAGTATAAAGCCTAGATATCAGCAGATGCTTGGGCATTAATAAGTTCTTCCTTCCGAGCAGATGCCCTCCCTTAGCCAAACCCTCCCTTTCTATAGAGAATCAAGAGAGTGCTGTTGCAAACTGGCAATATAAGCTCAAGTTTTGACATAATGGCTTTCCAGAGGTGCTGGGCAGTGAGGCTACCCTTTACATGGGATAGGTATGACATCCTAGTTAAAACAGTTAACTGGCTTCTCACTCATGAAACATCCACTGAGAGCCCTTTTTCAGTTCTGCAACCAAAGTGGCAATACAATAGCAGGCAAATATAGACAGGGAAACATGAGGAAAGATGATCAAACCAATGGAAGATTTAAAGCCAAGTTTACATAGACAGAAGAAGCACAGATTTGCTGTGGGAAGACAATAGCATTCATTTTCAGATTTGAGTAAGTGAGAATCATACAAAATCTGTACCTAAAGCTAATAAAAGCAAAAGCTTGCTAGCAGTAGTTGGATCACACGTGTTCTCATGGTGCCTTCCTAGATAAATCAGACTGCAACACTTTAAACAAAGAGTATGTAAAAAAATGGGGTCTAGAAGAAGCCTTAATTTTCAGAAGGTGACTGCTATTAAAACATAAAAATAACTAGATTTCATATTACTTCTACCCCACTCAGCTGTTAGACCCTAACCTGGAAAAAGTGATGCAGAGCTAAAACCTGAGATGGAAAAGCTCTTATCCACAGAGCAGAAGGTGCAGGCAAGCCATGAGTGCCGCAGCTTTGCACTTTGAGCTCTTTGGGAAGATATAAGTCCTCTCCTGTAAAACCGAGATCTCACAATAATAGAAATTATCCAGGGAAGGAGGTGACAACAACAAAAATGCCCCGTGTTATGCCTGCTCCCATGTTATGTCTGCCCACACCACTGCAGATACCTGAGACTTCTTGGGGAAGCCAAAATGGCACTAGGCACTGGTACTCTGAATCTGAACCTCACCCAAAAAGCCTTTCCAGACAATATTGTTTTCACCTTAAGTCAGATGACGCAACTCAAGTAGAATTGTCAGCAAATGCTTCTGCTCCTGCTAAAAGCCCTGCGTCAGGAATGAACAGTAGATTGGTACATCTGTTCTTAGCCCAGCCTGAGGCATCTCTAAGAGCCTTTCCAATTGCTGTAAGCACCTCAGAAATGTGTCACCCCTTCTCTGCCCCATCCTCCCACCATCTCCCCTGAAATGAGTCAGGGACACGCCAGATAAGATGATGCAGAATAACGACTGGCAGCCACTTTTCAGGATTCAGTTCTTGCGCTAAAGCCTGCAGGTCTCTCATTTTTCTGTATGCACAATGCTGACAGGGACCCTACAATGCCTGAAACACCGTTTCTCAGACAGAATTTTTATAACCACTAATATTTCCAGATTCCTGACCTGGCCTGGATGATATCCACACAGAAAAGAACACAGCCCTTGGCTCAGGGCTGGAGTTGCTGGGTGCGACAGTGCTATGCGCACCTAGGAGGAAGGATGTGTGTTCAGCCTGCATTCTGCCATACGTACACATAAGTGCAGGCTGAATGTTTCTTCCTAAGCAATTTTTTTTTCCTGTGATAATCTTTTTCCAGAAAAAAATGCCATTGCAACTTTTTGTTGTTGTTGTTCCAGTTTTTCAGAAGTATGGCTGTTTTGCTGAGCAGGAAAAAAGTTCGCATTTCCCACTTAGAAAATCGTGTGGGGGAAAAAAGAATTTGCAGAGCATGTGGCATAACAGGAAGGGATTGTCAGATTACCTGGAGAACTGCTACTTGCCTCCACTAAAGCTCTATTTTGGTTCTGAGTCCTACTTGCAAATTCTCGGTGAGGGAGCAGATAATACCAACTTCCTTACAGTATTTTAGATTAGTTGCTGCATAAGAAATAGAGTAGCCTCAAAATAGGATCTGGATAAGCTTCTGATTCACGTATTTGCCATTTTAGGGTTAGTAGGTATAAATGTGCTTTTAATGAAGATATAGAACATCAGAAAGAAAATCATCCGCTTCACAGTTCTATCTGTGGATTAAGATGAGTGTGCTTTCAGAGCAGCCCCCTCTGCATTCTAAACACAATGCAGCCACAGGCTGCCATGGATCACACCGAAAATGTTCACCCAATGCATTAAAACCCTTTTGCCATAAATTAATTGGCATCCCTACCACATCCTGCTTAAAGATTATGAAAGTTCATTTTCTTCTTCTTCTTCTACCAGATTTTAACATAACTTTACACCTAGCAAAAGCTATGATACATTCAGTAAATTAAGATTTAGGACGTTAGGTAGGAAATGATCTGCATCTAAAATTTGCTGATAAAACACACTGGCTGCATCATACAGACAGCTTTGCACAGTCTCAAACCACCCAGCTTCCTCTAACATTGGCAGCCAAAAGGCTCTGCATCACTAAAAACCCAAATCACAAAGCTTCATGCAGGAACACGGAGCTACATACAGGACACCAAAAGATGGGCAGAGCAGCACACCAGAGTGCCCATGGAATAGCAGCTCCTGGCTGCAGCTTATTCACAGGGAGTCAATCCCATACCCCAAACCCACATGAATAAGTAATTCCAAAAGCTTGCTTTTACTTGTAGAAGCAAAAAATTCCATGTGTTTTTGTAGTCATGGGTGCATCTAGAAAACAAATAGCAAAAGCTACTCATTTTCAATGCATCATTCTCATTAATTGACCCAACTAGGTTTCAGTGAAAAACCACAATCTTTTACTTACATGCATCAATTAACCTATAAATTCACAGAGAATAACCACAGAAGTGTGGAGCTTGCCATTCCCTGAGTGCCTTCTGGAGCACTTCCTTATATTCATACACCACCAGTGGTCTTCAAAACAAAGTACATGATATTTAGCCTGAGAGGGGACAGAGATCTCAGGAGTATGAATTCAAAGTTATTAGGAAAGCTGGTGGAGCATGACAGCCATGCAGATTTTCTTCCTACTTCTCAGTGGCGACAGAATGAATTGATTTGTCCTAGCATAGAACCAGAATACCAAAATATTATATCTAGAAACGTATTCCATACTGCATGCTAATGCTGCATGTTTTGCATATATAAAAAAAGACAACGTAGAAATAATACCATGGAAAGAAATGTTAATGATTTTATGGTCCCAGCTCAAGCTTTTTTTCCTCTAGCAGACATAAGCATCCAAGTGAGATCCTGATCCAACCACAAGCCAACTTTGGCATAACACTGGTTCTGACAACCATACAGTTAGAAAGGTTTTTCTCTTCCTCCACTAAATACCACTTCACATCCTTTAAGCAACATCTTACAACCATTATCAGCATCAACTGCAAAAGGCATATGATTTGGTGACAGATCTGAAATGGGGCATAATGAGGTGTAAGGATGGCTACAGGCTGCCTGTGCTTACACAGCTGCTACCATGGGCTCACTGATGGGAGGATACCACCATATTTTAAAGGAGCTACTTGTGTAACTGTCGGCAGGGAGGTATGGGACAGAGAAGCATTACATAGCTGAAGGAGAAGCAGGGAAAGGGAAAAGAGAATTTGGGATCTGCACTTACCAGGGCTCCTAGAGATACTTTGGACTCTCATCAGCAGCAAAAAGTAAGGGTGGATTTGCAGATGGAAAAGATAGTATTGGGCAAGGTACATCGTGAAGGGACACCCCAGATCCTACTCACATGCAGACACTTTCCTGATCTGCTTCAGTCGCTGTAATTCACTTCCAAGAGACAAAATGCTGCCACTGCACACCGAGGTACTGCTTTACAGTACAACACATGTGCATGCTGCTATCTCTGGAGAAGGGAGCAATGAAGCAAGGGCAGCTGAAAGCATACACTGGGAAGCTGTTGCTGCACGATGGTCCTTCAGTGACTTCAGTAAAATAAATTAGATAGCTCAGATTTAATCTAGAATATCTACCATTGCAGTGGGCACTATCAGGAACGGCAGGCACAAGAGAAAGGCCGACTGCCAGCAAAGAGAAGAGAAAGGCCTCATCCCAAGAGATGGCATAGGATATCACCAGCTGTGATGGGACATGAGGTCCGGGGCTGTCAGTCCACAGCTCCTCATAGTAATGACAGGCCTAGGCTGGAGAACATGAGACTCTTCTTTGGGTTCAACAAAGTATGAAGTTTCACAGACCTGTGAGGGTCAGTCTGTTATAATAACATAAAGGTCAAAGATAAAATTTAGGTTCGTTCTCCTCCCCTTAAAATTATAGGGGAAAAAAATCATTTTAAGACATTTCTTTATTTAAAGATGTTCAGACCTTTAAAATGAGGAAGCATCTGGTACTTTCCATGTCAACTATTTCCAAAAGCAGATGAACATTCCAAAGAAACACAAGAAGGTAAAATACTTTATTCAACCACACTTATTTTTATCATAAAAAATAAAAATACAAAAATACAAAACCAAAAAACCTCAACTTCTGTATTCTGTCAGTGAAAGAAAAAAATATTGCACCAGTGACTCTATCCTTGTTGCAGAATCTCATTTTCACCTCTAGTTTCAAAAACATGCAATAAAAGCTACAGTTGGAGGAGCATCTGCCACGATTTTCAAGGCAGAGAACTACAAACCAAGCTAGATAAAATGTGATGGGTCTTCTGAGTGGATGCTGCAGGCTAAACTAATTGAGCTATGCATTACACAGATGAATGGACAAGCTTAGATCCTGCATCAGTAGATTGCAGCATTCAAATGACAATCTCAGAGTCCAGAGGAAACGTGAATACAACTCTGCAATGATTTTTCTGTGCCTAAAACCATCAGGGACCTGACCTCCGGAGATCTGCAGCACTGAGTTACATCACTCACAGGGCAAACTTTGTAAACTTCATGAACCTTGCAGAATGATGGCACTACCACTGCAAAAACAAATTCTTTCAAAGTGTTGGGTTTTTTTTCTTAATTTTTTGTATTTGCAGGGATAGGCAGGAATCATAACTACTTGCATATCCTAAATCTGGCAACACAATCACATACTTGGTCATATCTCCACTTTTTGAAAGAACTTCGTATTTTTGTATGCAATGAAGTGATGGAAATTTTCCACCTGAAGTTTCTATGGAGGCACTATTTCCCACTCAGCTCCAATAACTTATCTGTGAAAGTTCTTATTTTTAAATGTCTGCAACTTTGATGGGGACCAGGAGTTGCACAGCCATGTTTTTCTCTGGGAACATCCCCCCTCAGAAGGGTTTTAAGAGGGAGAAGGAACATGGTAGCCAGAGGTTGCAAGATTTCCTTTCATTGGGCACTACCCAGCTATTAGCACCTACCCACAGCATGCTGGGGAACAACTGTGGCACCTACAGCAGGTAAAGTACTTAAGGGAGTGCAAGTTTTGAGGATAAACCTAGGAGGCCCAGAAATTTCTTTGCCCTTTAACAATACTAAGCAGAGGGAGAATAAAGGAATGAAGAGAGAACAGTAACAGAAACTCTTGTCCAAAGCAGGACAGACTAATAATTGCCATCACTAATTACTGCTCCCCTAACAGGAGCTTGGGTAGCCCTTAGAAACATCATGAGTGGTTTGAACAGTTTTATTGATATTTACTCTCCCTTCACCCTGGGTAATTTACACAAATAAGAGATTAAAAGAAAGAGGAAAAGGCACAAATAGTGGGAGGGAAGAAAAGGGTAATTAGTGCTGTCAGAAAGAAGATCACTAAGTTCCTAGTGACAAGGAAAATATGAGGAAAGGAAGGGTCTGACAGACATTTAGTATTTCAAGCACAGAGAGGTTCTTGCAGCTAGAGATGCCAAAGTGAGACTTGCTTATTATTATGACTATGACAAAGCAGAAAATAACAGAACACACATTGATTAAAGCAGCAGGCATCTCCCTTGGATGCCGAGACTCAGCAAGGGGCCATAGCTTCCCAAGGAGGCAAGCATTTAGATTTCAGCTATTCCGAGACATGGACCATATGTCAGGACCATCTGGAGGCTGCTTTATTTGATGGATGTCAAATGACTCCAAAGACACCAGGGATGGGAGCTGAAATATTGGTAACTGATTGATGGTGAGGGCACTCAACTGAAGATGACCCCACTTCTTAAAAATTCACACCTGCTCTACAAGAGAAGCTTGGAAATAGTCATCCCAGCAGAGATGACGTCTTCTGTGGCTTTCAAAAAGCAGCAGCTTCTGACGAAGAGCACAGCTGTCATTTAACTGACACAATAAATTCAATGGGGTCTCAGCCAGCAGCCAGGGGCAGACCCATGGCACCAACTGGAGGGTCCCATTCAGCACCAGACCTGAATTATCACTGTACCAAGAGATGTGCCGTATCAATAAATAAGACCTATGGCAGAGGACCCTTTGTGCCCTCAGAAAGTCTCCTGCTCTACCATCTCATCAAAAGGCTTACCAGAATGAGAAGCCCTGCTGGGCCTACATATAAAGAAGTGGAGGAGAGGACACCTCTGCAGAGACTCTTGGCTAACAGCAGGGCAGCACTGCCCATGGAGACAGCATTTCCTTTCACCCCTAGAAGATAGGATGCATAGGCCCTGGCACTGATGGCCAGTTAGTGAGTGCAAGCCATAGCCCCTCTCGAATCTACTGCAAATTCATGTTATCCAACTAAAAAAAAAAAAATAATGAAAGCATAGGGAAAAAATCTTGAAGTCAGGAAGTGTTTCTCTGCCTGAATATTTTGTATCTATCATACATCAGCAGTATCCAGGTAACAAAGACCAGAAGAAGGGAATGCATTTGTCCAACCACAAGTAAGCCTTTTGCTGAGATCTGTGCAGGGAATCGTATTTTGTCTCACACCAACAGCACACGGAAGGAAGAACCAAGAAGCCTGGCTGTCTCTGTACAAGGAGAGTATGAGCAAGAGAGCATAATAAACACATCTCTAAGAACAGCTTTCCAAAAACAGGTCAATAGACCACCTCGCACTTTGTCCCTGCCTGGTAAAACAACAGTAAACATTTTTTCTTCCCCAGCACTCAACAACACGCAGTTTGAAAAGCCATCTGAATACAAATGCTTATTACCCTCAGCATAAGGAGAACTCTGTGATTCATATCCAAGGACAGAGTGTAAAACATGCTGCTATTTCACAGCTCTTCCCAACAACATCTCCCAGCTTGCTGCCCTGTCTTAATAGTCCCAGGAATTATAGTGCATGGTGAGCTGAATTACAACCACGAGGGCATAGCGATGTGATCCCATCCTGCTTTGTGTTCTGCTTCTCAGGGAAAGGGAAGCCTTGCAGCGCAATCCAGCTGCAAGGCTGTCCACATCCTCACTACCAAGTGGATGGCTCAGATGGAAGATGTCTGATGCCCCATTTCCCCACAGTGTGGCTCCAGGGATTGAGAGCTCTCTGAAAAAACCCAATTCATCTTGGCTGTTGCTGAGCAGTGGGGCCTCAGTCCTTTCTGAAGAAAGTTGTGTATCAGGAGACTGAGCTGTCACAATCAGCACCTGCTAAGAGGTAGGTTCTGCATTTACAGTATCATAGGGATAGACCTCTGGAAACAATCAAGGGGCAGAAGGACTTGAGGATTTTGACACCAATTTGTTGCCCTCAGAGGACATCAGCTACCCTGTATACTTCCAGACTACCAGGACTACTGAGGTTGAGGGACTTAGCTGAGCATAGAGTTCCATCCCAATGGGTGCCTTCATCAGCAAACAGTGAAATGCTTTTCCTTACACGTCTGGAGCTCAAAGTAGAGCAGAGTAGAGGCAAGGCAAGAGTCCTTCCAGCTTCATCAGCACTTGGGCTGCAGCTCGTGCTTTGTATTGTCATCAACTCAGAAAAGGACTGGGGTTTGGTGACAAGTCAAATGACAAGAAAGTACAAAGGAAGGGTTATAAATATGCATCAGAATCTCAGGCTGGAGATCAAGGGCAATTTTGTGAGAAAATCTTTGTAGAATAGAAAAAAAAGAGGTGGGGAAGCATATGCGTAAATCTCTGTAATCATAACAGCAAGCAAATGACCCTGTTCGACCCCTCTCAATGGGAAAGATGAAGAACTTTTCTATGCAAACTGTCACAAACTTTGGAAAACTTTGTCTTTTCCAAATTGTTCATTTTTGCAATTAAGGCTGTCATTCAGCCTTCTTTCCAGCCTTTCATTTAGACAAAACCCAGAGTCTGTTGCTGAAAAAAAGCAATACAACAGGTTTAGATGTACCTGTACTCTTCCATCAGTTAAACACAGTCTCACACCATGTGAAGATACCAAGAAGTCATCTATAAGAAAGTGATTGCTCTGGGGACCCTCAATGCTTGTGCTGGGGAAGCACTAACACCAAAACCTGACCCACCCAGATACTTCAAAATAGGGACTTCTTCACCAGGTTCTGAAAATCTTCAAAGTAAAACACACAGAGAGAATCTTTGTGGGATAATTTACTTAAACAGACTTTTGTATGGTCAGCAGATCAAGTGATGATTTATTTCCCCTTGGCGCTGGAACCAAGGGATCAGCACAAAAAGTATAAGCTAATAGTAATGCTCAGACCTCATCTAACAGAAGACCAGAGGAAAAAAAGAAAGGAAGAAAAAAAAAAAAAAAAAAAAAAAAAAAAAAAAACACTTGCCAGGAATATTCCACGCAGTTTCACCAATTACCAGGAAACAAATTGCATATACTTTGCAACATTAGTTTCATTTTTTGGAAGAGCTACTGAGACCACTGCAGCACACAGGAGGAAGTGCAAAGGAAGAAACGATGCTGCACTCATTTCCATGGTGCTGGAGCTGCTAACTTTTCTGGCTCAGTACTGTGAACTGCAGTGAATCACAGCCTGTTTCATCTTTCCACAGTTGTTCCATTTCTGGGATAGCTAGCAGAACTCCAGCTCCTGTGCTGGAAGGAGTGCATTTTTCGGTTTACCTGAGGGCAGAGACTCTGCAAACTTGTTCACCACAATAATCCACTATCATCCAGATGTAACATTCACCTGACTCAGTGACTTATGGCCAGATTTGGGTCCTGGATTCTCTACAAATTACCTTAAGCTTTCCAGTGCTCTAACACCAGGTGAGACCATGCATGCAAACAGCACCAGGAGGATTAAAGCAGTTGTTGTCCTTAGAACTGAATTATTATTCCTTACTATCCATGTACAGGCACATGTGGCTATTATTTGGGCTCATAAGTTAGAACAAACAGTATCCATCACTTTCCAACAATCTTTCCTTCGGACACCTACAAATAGCGCATCTGGTCTTCCTATTGCAAGAAGAGCCAATAACATCAGTAGGTGCAGGAACAGAGTCCATTAAAGCTTACTGCATGCTAGTACAATTATCTCTATTAGCGTAGAGGTAAACTGAGACACAGAAGGACACATCTTTTCCTCCAAGGTCAGACAGAATATCTACTGCAGAGCAGAAACAGAAATCAGCGCTGCTTATTTCCAGCCCAGGCTTTGACCATAATTACAAATGAGAGATGAAATTTGGCTCCCATTCTAGAGGTTGGGGAAGTTCAGAACCCTGAGTCTATTCCTGGCTTTTGCTTTCTGCTTCAATGTGTGACTTTGGATAGGTCAAATTTTGATGCTTGCTCATATGGAGTGACTGCCCATGGCCAGGCTTCCCATGTATGAGGAGTGCTTAGGCTACTCATTTATGAGGACAAGGTACACTTATTACAGTTTATACACAAATAATTAACAACTTATTTTAGTAGTGTCATCTTGCCCTGTCTGTTGCATCCCATTAGTGGGTTGTAATGGCAATATCACACAGGGTTACACAAGAAAAGTTTCAGATACTGGACAGATACACTAAATCTGGACTTTTTCTTGCAAGAGGGTGTTTCCTGGCCAGCAAGCGGATCTACTCCACCACTGCGTAAGACACCTGGGGGACAGCCCTGATCATATTCACCTATCACACACATTCTTGGCAACTGAACAGGCAATATTAACTGCTGTGTTGCAGAAAGCTCACCTCATCCTTGCAGAAGAATAAGGCACAAACGGAAGACAAATCTTCTGAAAAATGCTATTTTTCAGGGCTGCTGAGCAAACTACAGTTGAAATGTAAAAACTTTGGAGTGTTGAACACCTTTCAAAGTCAGAGCTGGAGAACTGTTGGTTTTGACAAATTCAGTTGTAGTTTTGCCTTTGAATACCACTGGAGACAGGACTTCAACAACAGTGAATCAGGCTGCCCCCATTAAACCTGCACACAGCTGTGCACTGAATGAATAAATATCATTTATTTGAGTTTTCTCTGTAACACAGCCCAAGAGATAATCTTGGATCAATCTCCATGAAGGTCAGAACAGAAAAATATTCAATCTTGATTTTAACATTTCTAGTGATGGAGAGTTCACCATAATCTTCGTTAACAGACGTTCTTCTCCCATGGCTAATACCTTAATCGTTAAACTTCAATTTATTTCTGATCAGAACATGCTTACCTTTCATTTCCAGACTCTGGGTCTTGCTGTATTAAGGAGCTGTTCCTTATCTAGATACCAGACGGATCAAATCATTCTTTGATAAATTGAGTTAATCACATTCCTCTGGCCTCTCATTAGAAGTCATATTTTCTGGTCATTTTTGTGCTATTCTTTTATTCCAGTATCTTTTTCTTTTTTTTTTTTTTTTTTCCTCCCAGTTACAAGTATCAGAAAAAGCCTCAGGTATTTTACACAAGACCACACCAGCATACATTTCAGAGAAAATACAGCCACCTTACCACTTCATCAAATTTCTGTGCATACCTTCCAACAGGTAGCACTTGTCTACGTTCAGTTACCAGCCAGAAGCTTCTTGTGCCCAGTCCTCCCTTCCGAGGCAGACACTGCTACTCTTCAGCACCCACGAGGGCAGCTGTAATGGACAGGAATGGCAATCTACTTCTAATTCACTCACATGATGACCTCCTGAACGATCTGTCCTCATCATCTTTACCCCTCTGAGGTCACTTATCATCAAGCACCCAAAAACCATGGGCCAACCTCCAAAAGACCCCCACTAAAATCCCACAGCTGTGATACAGCTTGCTGCTCTGGTCCCACCTGTAATTCTGAAAATGGATTCCTAATTTCATAGATTATGTTCTTACTTTTTAAGACTGCCATAATCACGATACTTGACATTCCTTGAGCAATTTACATTTTCAAAGAGCTGCGAAAAAGTTAATTAACACCATCCTTACACTAGCTTTAGGAATCAGTCACCTCCCAACTGCTGCTCCATTCACATCTACACTCTCTCCAAAAAGAAGCACCAGAAATCATTTAATTCATATGTTACTGGTAATATTTTATTCTATTACTTGAGATTAATTTAAGGTCCAGTAACAAAGTGGAACTAAGGATATTAATATTGTCCTTAATGAATTCATGAAATACTTTCTATTAAAAGAACAGAAAGTCTTGTCAAGCCTCAGTCTACACTGAATATGTTGAACAGCTCTGTGTTTTCTCTGAAACTTGTGAGTGTAAAGAAACCTGACTTGTAACACAGATCCCATCAGGTTGGATATTAGGAAAACTTTCTTGTCAAAAAGAGGGATGAAGTACTAGCATTGGCTGCCCAGGGAGGTGTTCGAGAACCGTGGAGATGTGGCAGAGGGCTGTGGTTAGTGGGCACGGGTAAGGTGGCCTCTTCCAACCTTAATGATTTCATGATTTCCAAAATTCCCAATTTTTTGGCCTTGCACTATTCAGCTGTAACAAACTCTGAAGCTCACTGTACGAATATCTTGTTTTGGAAGAGGCTGGCACAAATCTGGAAAGGATCATCTATTTTTATATTTTACTGGATGACACGTTTTATTCCTTCTTTAGGGAACAAGCCAAAAGCTGGAGGTTGGAAGACGCCTTTCCTCCAGAAGCACTGATCAGCTGCTGCTTTGCAAGAGGTCCCTGTGAAGCATTGGCTGCTGGATGCTGTCAGAGAAACAACAATAGGCAAAACCAACCATAAATCTCAGCTAGTGTGATCACTTCTATTAGTTGGCACTTGTCAGCCTCATAGCTGCAACTGAATGTCATAAACCCTTCAAGGTATTTGGATCCAAATGTTTCTGCATTCCTCAGCCTCTCTGGAGGTTGGCAGAGCTAAGCAGGCACTTTAAGAAGCGCTGGCAAAAAAAAGCTGAAAATGAAATCACAAAAAAAAAAAAAAAAAAAAAAAAGCTCTGCCATAGATCGGGATACACAACATCCAGAAGAAATGTTGCCAGTAACTCTTGAAGCTTAATTTCATCCATCACCGAGAGCAATGCACAACAGAAAGCAGTTTACGCAGTGCCCTGCTGAGCATCATCTGTTTAGTGTGTATGCTGTATTTTTTAAAAACGTGTGAAAAATGAAAAACTATTTAAGACCAAATGCTGAATGTGCAGACTCCAGCCTTATGCCAGACAAGATGTTGATCTTTAAGCTCGTCAACCTGAAAGACTTTTATATTTAAAGAAGGTGGCTCGCTTGTGAAGGAGCTGAAGTCCATCTGGAGCAGGCAGAGAGCAGGGTCAGCAGGATCGGCTGCCGAGCAGAGCCACGTGTGACAAGCCTAAAGCAGCTTGGCCCATTTAAGCCTAGCAAAACTAAATGCAAGAGGGAATATGATCATCCCAAAGGTATTTATAGGACAACCTCAGCACTGGAGTCAGTGCAGATGAATGTGGCCAGAAACACAAATCACCTAGAAACTGGGAAGGTTTGATAGGCCTAGGGAGGCTCTGAAACACTTTTCCAACAGAAATAGTGCTTTTAAGAAAGTAATTGAAGATCATGAACATGAGGTATACATGGTGAGGAATGGAAGCAATAGGAAGAAAGAAAGCCAACAGGCCAAGGTCTCTGTGCTTCCTCTGCTGTTATGATGGAAAGCTGTTAAGCTGGAGGGGATTTTAGCAGCTCCTGTCTCTCCAAGTATGCCTCAGCTTCCCACCTGTGGGCCAGAAGCTGCTTAAACATTTTTGGTTTTGAAACACAAATACCAAAGAGGGAATATCACATTGATGCTTTTCTTGATGGGGTTTCTTACAGACTTTACTCCTGCTAAATGCCTACTCAGTTCAGCAAAGGTTTGACAGCAGAAAGAACAAACTAGGAGCTCACAAATTTGATTAACAGAAGGCTGGAGCCAAAACCTGCCAGCTTCCAGCAAGAGCCAGCACCGGGGCTCGCATACACGCATGTAGGAGTAAACTTCACTTACATAAAAGCTCAGCTGTCTTAAACCTTGTGCAGCTCAAAGAAGAAAAAAATTGCCTCTGCATCGGCTAGCAACATTTGTAGGCTCAGGCAGCCAGCAGCAAACAACCATGGCTACAGAAGTCCACTGCAGTAAGAAGAGCTGCACCAGCCTTTTGCTGCATGAATGAAGCAAAACCCAGCTACAGCACTATCCCTGCCACCAAGCACTTCACCTCTACCTCACATCAGAAGCAAAAGCACCACTTGAGTCCCCCAAGAACTCCCCAGGAGAGACACATTGCCAGCTGCATGGTGCGTGACAGACGTCTGAGCATGCAGGCCATCATATTTTCTACTTAAGTGCTTGTGAGATGAAGGATCTTCCGCTTGGAAACACGCTTTCACGCTACGTTTATTCTCTATACTTCCTCACAAAACAGTTCCAGACACCTGGATCTCAAATTCCCAAATATCCGTTGCAATCAACATGGCTGCATAGACCGCACTTGCTCTTGAAGCAGGCTGCTCCATCCTGATCTTCCCTAGGAGAAGCCAGGCTGGGACACAGCTGGGTTAACTGGGGACAGAGCAAACAGAGAAGTTTATTTGATCACTGGCACAGCTTATGGGACTTGTGTTGAGAAACTGAAGTACTGCTCATTAAGTCCACAAAGAAATTTCTCTGGAGAACACCAAGACAATGTTACCTGCTTCCTTTGCTATTAGCAACTTGCTCATTCTCCTTCCCACAGCCTCTCCCATTTTCCTGGGTGAGATACAGTAGAGACAGAGAACTGACTTATTTTCTGTGATGTCCTAAGAAAAGCATGCTTGACCCCATACAATCTGACTTATTCATAAAATCATCTCATGCCATGTGATACCATCAGAGTTATGATTTATTTATAAAGCATACTTAATCCGGCATGTTTCCAAAATATGTTTCACTTAGCTCTTAAACATCTGTTTATTGGAAATCAATACACATAATTGCCCTGCTCATACCTACAGAAATCCTATTATCACACTCAGACTCGTGCATTTACATTGATGCTCGCACCACAGCCCAAAGAGGTAAAGGAAGCCATCATAGCCATGTAGAGTAAGCAGCAACGGGACCCAGTTTCTCCCACCTGAAGGACATTATGCATATTAAACCAGATTTAGGATGAGCTCAAAACATGAGTGCCTGGGAGCAAAAGGCTGGGCCATGTGCTGAAATGCTGTAGATACAGATACTGAATCAGACCAGTGCTCAGCTGGACCGATGTCTAGAAGGACTAAATCCTGCTCACCACATTTCCTAGGCTGTCCAAAGCCACCTTGAACACCAGACCCTCACTGTGGAGCCTCAGGGCACCTCAACTCTTCTAACACATGGGAAGTCCTTTGTTTGTGCCATCCATTCTCAGATCTCTTGCGGTCGAGGATGTTACCACCAAAACTGAATGAATCCACTTCCTTTATAACTGCTACAAAGCTCCAGCACTTTGTGCTAGATTTAGGAGTCTGTAAGAATAGGCAGTAGTTTTGCGTGTTGCAAGATCAACAGTGCAACTGCACTGGGATATGCAGCCAACCAGCCATGAGAACAAGCTGAGCAATTTTCTCAGTTCTGAGGAAGTGATGCTGCAGAACATGGAGCTGCTATTTTCCTCTAGATTCTGTCCAGGACTGGTGAAAAGCAGCCCCTGTGCTCAGAACACAGAAAGGCATTGCAGTAACAGACCAGAAGTACACACATAAACGTGTTCATTTGTCCTCAGCACTCCAAAATGAACAGTGCTTTCATTCCAAATGAGTATGTGACAACAGTCAGTCTCTGATGATACACTTGAGCAGTGGGCAACACTGGGACATGACCTTCTAAAACCCAGCTGGTGAACCTCTGTCCCACTCACAGTGCAGGGATGTGGAGCAACTTCCCTAAACCATGAGAATATCATGAGGGGTATGCAAGGTTCAGCTTGCCTTGCTCTCACATCAGGAGCAGTAATTCCTACATGTGCTTTAGGACAGTTGTTTAACTGCACTTGTTAATAGCAGTGTTTTTCATTTGCTTATGAAACAGGTGTGGGATATTATCATCACTCAGAAAAATGTGTCATTTCCTACCTCTAAATTTGAAGCTGCTTTTGATGCATGAGACAGCAAGTGGCTGCGCACCCAAATCTAGAATATATCTTCCTCAGGAACACCAACAGTCTAAAAATCAACATAAATTACAGTTCTATTTTAGCAAAATAAGTCTATGTACCATTGGTTTTACAACTCTGATGCATGGTCTGAGAGATCCCTTCGTCCCCTTCCCACAGATTGAGCTTTCTCCAGAGTTACCCAGAACAGGAACAAACTGACCAGAAATTATCTGCCTCAATTGGGCTGTGGTCCCACCCATCAAGAACAGAGCCAAGGAGCCCTAACACCAAAGCCATCCAGTCACCAAGGACTAGGGCAGCAAGTAACGGTCACATGTAACGTATCACAGCACCCAGCTCAGTTTCATGTTGGGTCAGCTGCAGAATTCTCTTGTATTTTTGTCCCTGCCCCTTCAAGAAACAAAAATTACTTAAAATGATTAATTGTCCTCAGCGGTAATTAATTATCCCCAAGCAGTGAGGCGAAATGACAGACTGATATTTCTATTGAATCCTCAGGGGAAAATCAAATTGTCTTGCTATGCTCTCTAAACCTGACATAAAGTTAAAAATAGGAAGTTTAATATGCAGTCTGTAGGACTTTTTCTGCCTGTAAGGCAATCCCAAGGGATGTCTCAGTTCAACTGCAAGCTCGCAAAGTCCTGTGTCCTAGAGAAGGCACTGACATTTATTGCCTTCTCATGCATCCCAGGCTCGATGGAATACCAGCAGGAGCCAAACAGCTTTGTCAAATAATATGATGACTGGTAATTTGCAGCAATAACTTTAAAACACCTAAGTTGCTACTGAGGTCTGCTTAGGGAGATGTGCCAGAAGCAGCTTCCTCAAATTGCTCCAGAGGCCAGTTCAGGTCCTCAAGATTTGTCACTGCCATCACGACTCTTGGCCTGAGTTAACCCCAGAAAGATCTGACCTAGCAGCACTTCACCTGGTCTAGTTAGTCCTCCCCAGATGAGGAGTCTGTAAGAAACACGGCACAAGGACATCCAACCAGCATCTGGAGCCAGAAGTTCCTATGCCATCCAGAATTTTATATTTCTATTACTCACAGTATCCAAAATTCCCATAGTAACATCAGCATAGCAGTCCCTCAGGGTAGTAAGAAAAATGCTTTCTACACCTGTATTAATTTATACCTGAAGTCATTTTCTGGTAACTAAAAAATAAAAAATCACCAACATCTGTAGGAGGGCAGGTATGCACAGCTCTTTGCAGCCCTCTCCCAGCCCTGGCAGGGGGCATGCTGCAAGCTGACTGACTGGATCTTCTCTGTGACAGCCCTACTTTGTCAGGGAACAATGAAGTCTTACCATCCAATTTTGCTCCTTGCCTTAGGGTTTGGATATTCTTGCCTGAGAAAAGGGGTGGGCTCTCAGCATCAGCTCAGCCCTGCACACAGCCTGAATACAGCAGCAAGTGCATACTGGATTTAAGGCACCACACAGTCTGTGGTGTTTAAACCCCAGACCAGGGACCCCAGCCCAGACGTGTCTCCCTGTGTGCAGGGCATCCAACAGCACTCTGTCCTATGTGCCACATTGCAGGGTGAGTGGGAGCTGCACCAGCACCATGGAGCTGCCCACAGCCAGCCCCACATGGGCACACACACACAGCCCCCTCACCTGTGCTTGCTGTAGCAAAGTTTGTTGGCTTTAAGCATATTAAGGAGTTTTGCCTGTTGATGTGTTACAAAGTTTTTGTAGCCATGGGTGAGAAATGAGTCTTTTACTAATCAAAAAGCATACAGTGCCCCAATCCCCTCCAGCTTTTGTTACACTTGCCTTTCCAGGGGCATCACATTGCCACTACCAAAACTCTTGCAAGTGACAACAAGTTTTTGGGTATTTCAGCTACAGAAGAAAGACACGAGATGAAAAAGAACAATCTTGTCAAAGGATTATTTGTTGCACTTAAATAGATCTGCTTGTAAGCATCAGCTCCTGAAGAAGCTGTGCCATGCTGTAAACAGCACCTAGCACTTCTGCCCTAAGGATGTGAGCTATGCAATGCTAATATAGACACAGGGACACCTTTTGGTAGGTGGGATTCTGGGACAGGCAGAGAAGGGATGCCAGTGATAGAAAGCACAGCATCAGCACTGGGTTGTTCCCAGAAGCCCCCCCCCAGCCCAGATTTGAAACCTACTGAGCCAGCAGAGCTCCAAAGCACCTGCAGCTGTGTTGAAGGGGCCTTGCATCCCCTTTTGCAAGAGGGTTTGCAGCTGACATCAAACCTCACAGCTCAAATCAGTGGCTAAAGCCCTGGCTGCAGGGCACTCACTGCAGGTCACTGCCCACACAGCAGCTGGAGCTCAGCAAAATTAAATCTTTGACCCAGCCTGAAGCTGCTGCTGTCCCTCATAAGCACAGCAGTAGCATTGCATCATTTACTACACATCTCCTGCAATTGCTGCCAAATATGGCACTCCGGGGGCATTTATTTTAAGTGTCATTGTCTTCTGTGCATTAACATATGCTCCAGTCAAACCCTTTATTCATCCTTGCCAGATATGTTGAGGCTTCTAACAGCCAAAATTAGAGAGTGTTGGAAGCACTACCACAATTCATAACCAGGAGAGGGAAAACACATTTGTGTATATGTGAATTACGTTTTTTAAAGTCAAAACCCCTTTTCTGATAAACATAATCACTATGGTCTCTAGTTAGAAAGAACAACGCCCTCTGAGGTGTGAGCTAAGCAGCTGAGAGAGGGCATGGAGAGTTTTCTTTTGGATGCTGCCCCAGGAAGATCATCCCACCTCTCCTCAGGTCTGCAAGGGAAGGTTTTATCACAGCAGTCTCTCTTACTGGGAGATCAACTTGCAGATCTCTGTATGCTATGAGTAGCTACTGAATCATAGAATCATTAAGGTTGGAAAAGACCTCTAAGATCATCCAACCCAACCTACCCTTACTGTGCCCACTAGCCACATAGCCTGGGTGCCACATCTCCATGGTTCTCGAGCACCTCCAGGGATGGTGACTCCACCACCTCCCTAGGCAGCCTGTGCCAGTGCACCACAACTATTTGTGTAGCATTAAAACCCCAAGAGGACCTAGTTGTATTCTGGGGGGCTAGGATGGTGTAGTAGTATGATGGCAAAAGGACCAGCACAATGAGAAAATGTTACAAAGAAAGAAGAAAATGGAAGGCTCACCCATCTCTGATGATCGAGGCTCCCAGGGAAAAACTCCACAGGAGGAACCTCCAACAAGAGATCCTTCCTCAGTGGCAGCCAGCCCCTAAATGGGCTTCCAGTCACACAAGTGAATTGCCTTCACCTGTGCTCCCAGGGCTGACCAGTTCTTTTCTCCAGGTGCTCAATCAGTGGTTAAGGCTGTGACTCAGCAGTTGCCATACAGCTGTCATTACCAAGGCACAGAACACCCAACCTTTTCCCAGAGCAGCCTTTTTTGCACTTTAAAGATCAACCACATGAAGATTTTCATACAAAAACAGCTTCACAGGATCAAAGCAACTTGTCTCAGGCCATCTGGGGAAGTTATCTGGGGCCCTGGGACATTGCCTGTGCAGACATTGTCTGCACAGTTACACCTGCATGTACAGAGAGCTTCATAAGCCACCACAGTTAACACCAATGTAGAAGAAGAAAACCCAGCTAACAGCACATTAGAAAGTTCAATTCCATTATTAATGCAGAAGTTTCCTGCAGGACAATTATGAAGCATCCTTACAGAAAGATGCCAGGAGACAGAGCATTAGCAAGGCTGGCAATAACCAACAAATAACATTTGTATATGGACTAGAAGAACTGCTGGCATCCTGTGCCTGCTGCTATAACCTCCTCAGGCTGAAAATACAATTGCAAACATTTGCATAACTAATTGCTGACCTACAGCAGCAAGGTAATAAAGGGCTGTAAGGAGGAAAAAAAAAAAATAAGACATTTGGTTACAGAATTAAAACTCCCCACTCCTGGGGATGCAGAACAAATAAGCCAATTCCACACCGAAGCATAAGTGCTGAGAAAGAAAAAAATCACATTGGTGGTTGAAAAACAATTTTAGGTTAATTAAGAAGTAGGAGAGGTGAAGCAGCTGTGCCAAGCACCTTGCCCTTGGGGCCATGCAGCAGCTCTCATCCCCAGCTCCCCACAACTCATGGGTTCCTGCAGTCAGCTCAGCAGTTAAAGTCGTGAGCAAAGCGAAAGTCTCCATCATCAGTGCTAGTGGCAAAAGTTCCCGTGACTGGGGAAAAAAAAAAATCCACGTGGGGCAAAAACATTTATAGAAAACATAATCGTAGCAAAACTAGTCTTAGTGTGAGAAAGGTGTGGTAAAAGCTGGCTCTGCAGTTGTTTGATTTTCACACTAATGAGCAAGTTAAAGTTCATTTCTATCATCTTTATCATTCACAGTGGCAGGCAGCTGAGGAAGCACTCGAGATTTCCATGCATCAGCTTAGAGGCATGTTTGCAGCTTTTGTGGCTAAGCGTTCTGTCTCCTGCTGTTACTTGTGATCCAGCCTGGCTGCAGTCTGTTCCCTCCTCAATGTGAAAAGCCTAAATTTAAAGAGTTTGTCAAGCAGGTTCTGAACAAAATTGAAATAACCACAGTAAATTAACAGGCGCACAGAGAAGCTCTTCAGATGTTTAAAGAAATCAAGAAAAAACTACAAATCTCTTAGAGGAGAAAATATACCCACACAGCCAAGTGGTCATCAGCCCTTAAGCGTATGTGAAGAGCTGCAGCTCTGAAGGTTTTCAGACTGACCTTAGCACAGGTGCAAAATAAAAGACAATATGTGCATGGAGAGCCCTGCCTGAAGAAAACCCGTCCTGTTTCATAGCATCCCTGCTGTCATCTGCACTTCAGCAAAGCTCACAGCAGTGGGAAGGCAGCAGGGGTGCTCAGTTCTCTGCTTCTTTCAAGACGACCCCTGAAGTGCTGAGCTCCTGATGTTGGTGCACCAGCAAGCAAGGAAGTCAGCCAAGAGCAAAATGTGTCTTTCAGTCAGCGGATGGAGTGGGCTAGCATTCAACAGCACACAGTGCCAGTTTTTCTTCGAACACTAAATTGGTGCGCACCTCTCCAACACAGGCTGCAGAGAACTCTCTGGATGCTGCAGCTTCTCAATTCCAACTCCAAGCACAGGAATCAGCTCTGCATTACACACGCATGCATGACAAGTCCTCTGCTCCGGGCTGGTTTTCACAACAGAGCTGATCAGAACGGGTCACTCAAGTCAAGCTGGGACAGAGCAAGGGAAAGCTGGAGCCTGCCCCAAGCTTCATAACAATAATAACCCCCCCCAAGTGAGAGGACATCACACGTGTCAGGGCAGTCCTAGCCACGTGCAGTGCTTGAAGTCTGGAGAGACACAGCACAAGTTCACTGCTCCAGAAATAAAAACTTCACATCAAGAGATCTAAAATAGAAACAAGTCTTCCCATAAATAGTTGGGATAAGGAATTTTGGTTTTTCTCCTGACCTATGGGCTGGGACACGAGTGCAGAAAAGACTCTTCTGGGGATGCTGGTACAGCAGTGAGAAGGTCCTTGCCAAAGGTGTTGATCAGGATGCAGCTCCACCATGCACAGCCCCTAGTCCCACCCATGCCCCTTGCTTGCTTCTGACCCTAGGGCAAGGGGACATTCTCAGGGTCTGCACAGCTCCATTCCCACAACAGGGCAGAGGCTCCAGAAGAGAATTCTTAGTTATCCTCTATTCCTCCTCCCTCCTCTTCAGTCCTGTTCACTTACTCATTTCCCCCTAAAAAGCACAGAGTCTGAAAGATCCCCAACCCTCTCCCTGGGTCAGGATAGATACAAGCAATAGGAAGACAAAACTCTTCCTCAGAAATGCTGAGGAAAAAGACCTTCTTTAAGAGCAAAATGTGTGCTCACCTGCCTTGTTCAACCATCATCAAGATTACAGCAATTTATCTCCCATAGGGAGATAATTGCAAGGGCTTTAACTGATTGGCAGCCCATAAGCACAACTCTCCTACAGTAGCCCTTACAGGTTTGCTAGCCTAGAGTTAAACAGATCCTAAATAGCCCTCCAGCTCCTGAAGCAGGAGGCATTCCTGCAGCATTAGTCCCAGCAGAACTGTCACCTCTTGCTATAGGAGCAAGAGAGCCAGGTTATGCAAGCCTTGTTCAGTGCTTGCAGTCTGCAGTGGCACTCTGCATTTAGGAACCCGCAATCCAGAGTGAAATTATTAAACACAGAATAATTGCCCTATCTAATGCTCAGGAAAAACTAATTGGCTTTCATTCCTCCTAAAACAACTGAACCCTGTTCGTTTGCAGGGAAGGGCTATTTTTTTCTCTATTTCTTCTTTTTTTTTTTTTTAGATTTTTCCTTTTTTTTTTTTTTGGTTATAGTACACTTTAATTAGTTGAGCAAAACCAATGAAGAGCAAAAGTTGAGTGAAAGGGTCTGCACATAAAAGCATTCAAAATTGCTGGCTGGCTAATACAGCCTAAATAGACACTGCAATCTGCCTGTCAGACTTATTAGAAGGTAGTATTATGTTCTATGTATTACATTACTATTATTGTATTTTCCAGGAGAATGAATTATCCACTGGTAATGATTTTGTATGAGTAAAGGAGGCTGCTAGGCTCGCTTCATTAGCATCTTTCCTGCAGCCACTGGCATTTAAATTAGAGATTCTCCTCGACCACAGGAAGGAACAAGTGCTTACCCAAGTGCTGTACCAGCCTGCCAACAGAAGCACCTGCATCCTGCACATCCTGGTTCTGCTGGGCCTTGTGCAAGTTGCATACACAGGGACATTGCAGAGATCCGCACACAGAACAGCTCCTGGCAGAGATGAGATCTGATCCTCATCCGTAGTGTTATCTCCTAATTGCATGCAATGAGAAGCCTCTAACCAGAGCAGTGATGTTTTTCACACATTCATCTCTTCAAAGAGAAAAGCCCTTTGAAATAGATTAGATCAAAGTGAATACTGAGTATTTCTCAGTGTTTTCTGTAGGAAGCATGCAGGTAGCTCATCTAACTGCCCTGTAACACTGAGGGTAATAGGAAATACTGAAATCAGTGACAGAACTGGGTAGAGAGACAGGCCACGTTATAACAGGATATGGTGTGATGCAAACCTGCATCTAAGATTCAACGTGCTTGCTGGTAGGAACAGGAGCTACCAGCAGATGTAAGAGCATATGGCAAAATCCAGTTCCTGGAATGATTGATCAGACAAAATTCATTTCAAAGGATCTTAAATTTGCTGCTCTAACTCCCTTCCACTCAATTAGCGGTTAGTTGGATTTATCACTGGATTATAAAAAGGAAATCCTTTTGCATACAGAGGATGTAAAGCAGTGCTAGCTGTGTTACATCTGAGCAAGCTACTGAGCAAGTCCCTTTTATGATGGCACTGGCTTGTCTTTTAAAGAGGAATGTGTGTTTGAGAAACCAGCTGGGATATTCCCAAGGAATGTTTATTCCACCCATGCTCACACCACATCACAGCTAACTACAGCTGCCTAGCCACCAGTGTAATGGTAATCTTAGCCAGCATGCACAAAGCAGCAGCAGCAGCATAGCTGCATTGCACAACCACACCTCACAGGGAAAGTTCCCACAGCACTGCAGATCCTCATACCCAATCTTCACAACTCCACACTTCTCAGCATCCTTTCACAGTCACTGAACTCTGGGGAGAGATGAAGTGATGGAGGTGTGAAAGACTGCAGAAAGCTCCCCTTCATCTGAGAGGGTATTAGCTCCTGCTTGGACTAGGGCAGCTTCCAAACCCCATTATCTTTCAACAACAACAAGAAAAAATGCAGGGCTACAAGTTACACAGGGGCCATTCAGCTGGTCTCTAATTCCTTCAAATCCCCTAAGCAGCAAGCTCTCCTCCATTTAAAAGCCTGAACTTCAGAAACAGCTTTGGGGGCTCTGTACAGAAAGTCCTTAATCTCTTGCAAGGCAATAATTTAACATCTAATTTCCCAGTCACACTTGTGACCGGTGCTAAAAGATGTGATCAGTACTGGGGTTAAAGGTCCCCTTGAACCCGGAGATGTAAAGGTAAGGCAGCTCAGTGTGGGAAGAACCCCATCATGTCTGTCAGCAGCAGTGAGGACAGGTCTCCCCCCACCACTCTTCCAGTTCCAGGACCAGCTTGCCCCAGCAGATGTACGTCTTTTCCAAGAACGCTTGGCTTCATCTCCAAACTGCATCCTGGGTTTTCAGAAAATTACAGCACTGATTAGATTTATGAGATGATTAAAAGCCCTTCCAAGTTGAAAATTCAGGTAGCTAAACTGGAACAAGCTGTTCTACTACAAACCCAAAAGGCAAAGCCAATTTCAGGCCAAGTTTCCAAGAACAGCACGTTCCCTGGAAACGCACTGCACTCGGCAAGGGCTGTGACAGCACCTTCAAGAAGTCACAGCTACAGTCACATGCAAGCAGCTGTAAGCGTGAGGGGCTTGACCTTCACAGCCTTGCATACAGCTTTGGTAGCCACAGCACCTTTGGACTTCTGTCTCTGGACATGACCTACACAGTGCCCAAGGCAGAGCTCAACCATAGGAGCTGCCATGACTCATTCATACAACCTGCACTAATCTATCATTAATATGCCTTAAACCTGCAGGCACAAAGCTATTTGCCAGGCTCAGGCTGCTGCAGCCAAGGGTGCCACACGCACTTCCCAGGACACTGTCACACAGTGCCGTCACAATGCCAGGCTGCTGCCAGCACAGACGGCTTCAGTGAAATAAATCCGGGTCTGACATCACGATGATGCAGTGTAAACATGCTGCAGACCACAGCCACATGGGATAATGGAAAAGCCTCCTTTGGCAGCACACAGCCCTTAGGAAGTAATTATTTTCCCTGAGTTATCAGGAGCATGAGTGATCGTGTGTACAGTGACAGCCGTGCCACAGACACTGCACTCAGGATGAAGGAAAGGCAAAGCAGTTACCCCAACTTTACTTAAGCAGCTGCTGATATTAATCTGTGAGTTTCAACATCAAAAGCAGAGATAAAAAAAAAAACAAAACAAAATACAAAGGCAAGGTCAGATGGAAAAAAGAAGAACCTATTTTCCTACATTCCTTTTTTCGTTTGTTTGTTTTCCAGCTGAGATATCTTTATTTTTCAGCTGATATTAAGAACATGCATATTTAAAAGAATTCCCCACTGGCCACATATACCATCAAAAGAGATCAGCATAGCAAGAATTAATTAAACTAATTGTTTTTAAGGACCAATTACATTGACTTCAAATTTCCTAGTGTAACAATTTGCACAGTTGAAAAGAAACCAGTGGATTCTCCATACTATTATTCCCTCTCCTACAAGGGATTATCTGGGCTTTTCTCTGGGAAGAGCGGGGTCCCCTTTTACACGGAAGTGAGCCTGGCTATCACTGCCAGGGGTTGGACCAAAGTCACTTGTTCAAGTAAAGCACTGTTGATGAAAAACTCTTCCCATGTGGAAGAAAAGGACTCTGACTCCAGGACCTATGTTCATCTACAGAGATTAGGACTGGAGGATATTCTTAGCCTGGAGACAAAAATAAATGAACACCATTAGCCCAAATAATGAGGAAAAAGTCTATTATAAAAATAGAAGATATTTCTCTCTGTCAATTAAAGAAAAATTGTTTAATTCCTTCTACAGTCTTGGTCAAGGAAAAAGAAAGTGAATACTGCAAAGAAAGCAGAACCTTAGTTGAAGAACATTATTTTTTTCCTCCCAAATCATAATACAGGAAACTGATCACAACTATTTTAAAATGTGTTAAGTACCTCCATGGAACACAGTCCATGTCTGGGACTGTTTCAGGCCCAAATGACATTAGCACCTTTTTCAGAGTGCAGCCACTTTAGTTTTCCCCTCTCAAAGAGCTGAGCCATAAGCCTTGCTACTCAGCAAACAAGCAAGTTTGTGCTGTTATATAGAGTGGTATTTCTAAGGACAAATGTCTTCCGTTTATCTCCATAACAGCAAATCCCCACCAGGGATGAATTAGCCAGCATCATCTTTCCACCTTTTCAAATAGAGACGACTCAGGATTTTGAAAAAAAAAAAAAAAACAAAAACTTTTTTTTCTCCCATTTGTTTCTGCTCACAGCATGTGTAGCTTGCAAAAAAGTTCCCTTTATCATCTTCTGTAATTCATTTTCCCTGAGCAGGACAGCAGAAAACAATACACCCATGAGGCATTCCTGCTCAGCCCCCAGAGCACTGCAGCATCATAGATCTGAGATGTGGCCCCAGCACACTCAGCGTGCTGCTGCCTGATTCATTGCCCTGCCATCGCACATTCCTGGGTGTTTATTAACAATGAAAGCAAATACATTTCATCTTTCATGCCAAGAACTGTCTCCTTGAATAAACCAAGTGAGGCACTAAGAGGGAACGGAGGAATTGCTATACTTCAGAACAGTGAGTGTTGCAGCATTTGATTTAATAATTACCACACAAGCAGCATCAAGTGTCAAGCATAAAGTGTCACAAATAACTATTTTGTGCTTAAAGTTCACCATTCATAGCATAAAGATAGGCTGCACAGCCCAGTTCATCCCTACAACAGAGTATTAGCTGGCAGTTACAGTTTCTAAACACACACCCTAAGTACGACTTGACACTGTTCTCCTGTAAGTGATCATTCACAACATCTCAGGGTTTGTTCAGCACCACTAAAGAATTCAGGGATCCACAGCATTTGAGGTTCATGAACCACCCACGCCTCCCTTCTGGGTCAACCCCATGCCAGCTCCCATGAATGACCCCAATCCTATTGGGGATGGCTTTGGGACTACACCTCAATTTCCTTCCTGACAGAACAACCCAGGTCAGGATCCCAATGTAGTATCACTGATATAAAAGCACAGGGAATACAGGAATAGGGATGTTCGGTTGCATTAGATGCAGGACTGCAGTGAGAATGCCAGCTAAGCTCAGATCCTTGCTCTATCTGGGGACTACAGGCATACATCACACACTGAAGTCAGCTGCTCTGCTAACAGGCCCGGTGTCAACAGAACTGATAGCTGCTCCAGAGACTGTGTGCTTCAGACCTCACCTCTGGACAGCTCTGTGACACCAGGTATGATGTAGCATTGTGATCGAGTGCCAGGCAGAAACATGACTGCACAGTACTGAAGGTAGCAGCCCTGTGCGCATCCTGCAGCCCTCCTGCTCAACAGGAGGCATCCTAAACACCTGATCTCAAACATACCCTTGTACAGGGTGAAAATACATCTCTTGTAATAGATGATCTTTACTCAAGATCACCTTCAGGTTATATCTGAGATAATTCAAATACCACTTAGCCCACAACAAATTCACAGCCCACTGCTAACAAGGTGTGAGAGGCAGATTTGCTTGTGGGCACAGGGTAGTTACTCCAAAGCAGACCATATTCATCTCTCAGAAATCATCACACGCTAGTCATCATCTCCAATAGCAAAGGAGACCTCCGAGACATCTTTAAAGTCCTTGGCTTGCTACATTAAGTATAAAGCTTGCAGCTATTTCTTCAGTAGTCGAAAAGATTCCAATAACACTGCTGCTCACAGAGAGGAAAGGTCCTGCCACATTGCTCTAATTAATAATGACTCTGTGCCTCCTGGCTGTGGCCAGAAGACAGAGCAGAGATGGCTACACCCTCATTGCTGTCTTAGATGTTTTAGAACACATGAAAGAAGAAGCAAACTTGTAGCAGAAAAAAAAGCAGCATAAGAAGAAAAATGCTCTCTGACTCCCATCTGCATTAGATTAATCTGAAGCATCAGTTCCTAACCACTCATACTCTAAGAGTCTTTTTCAAAGAGCATCCTCCTTTTTGCAGGAACAGCACATGCTTGGCAACACCTGCACCTGCACTTACTCTCAAGGGTTCTGACTTCTGACTTGTGAGGGCAGCTAACAAGCAGACTTGACAAGGGCCATATTTAACACCATATATATTTACTGATTAAGAGCTATGTTAAAACAAAGCACTGGTTGAAAGCATGCATAACAATAACTCAGAAATCAGCCCACAGGGATCCACCAGTTGCTACATGCAAGGGCTAGAATTTGCAAGCCTGAGACATCTGGATTTACAGCTTTGGCCATTCCAAACAGGTTACATGTGGATAGGCCTAATTACTGAACTCACCTCACCTCACTTCTGTCCAGTTCAGGTGGGAAGGTCAAAATGACAGGGAAAATCCAATGGTACTTTGAACATCTTGTTGCACCTGGTAGTAACACTTCCCCGTTAACTGCCTTTGCAGTTTTCTGGTGCAACAACACAAATGTTTGTCCCCACCATGCTGCCATATAGAAAGTAAAAGATGTCACATTCACCAGCTCCCCATATTGAACTCACACAGCTGCTGTATAAGCTTTCAATTAGGATGGGGAGAGGCTGAGGGTGGAGGAGATAATCCTTAAAAGAACTACTTGAAATGCAGACTAGGATGAGATTTCAGAAAGGCTAACGTACAAATTGTGTGATGTATTTGTTGGTATGATATCAAGGTCATTCCTAACACTCAGACATTATTTTTTCAAAGGAAGCCTTTTAAAAATGCTCTTTATTTGTTTTTACAAATCAGCTGAATCTTATTATAAAAAATCCCATTAATTGAGCACCACACAAACCATCAGAGAATTCCTTTTCTTCTCAAAGAGTAAGGCAGGGACAAATAAGGCACAACAAGGCAGCATGATGATCAAGGAGCCCTGTTTGCACTGAGCTGAGGAAACCCCAGGCTCAAACCCAACATGAGACAGCTTGAATCAGCTCAGCTTTCAGTGAAGGAAAGCTGTGTCCCATCCACACAACGATTGTGTACTGGTAGATGCCTGGGATTGGCCTGTTCCTGGTACTATGCACTACCCAATAGCTTACACACACAGGTGAGCTTAAGTCTTGCATTTTGGGAAGCACACATTGTGTCCTCATGAAACTGTTAAAAAATATATATATTTTGCCTACTATGAATGATCATTTCATGATGCATGTGTTCTGGGCAGGGGAATTTTCATTCCACGCACCTTCCATACAGACAGCTTTTGAAGACTGAATTGAAAGTGGTCTTCAGGGAGAGAACAGCAGGACAGCCTGCCACCCTCTCAGATTCAAGATAAGATGCAAATTTCAGGGCTTCTGAAGTGGGCTGGCAAACATCCCCAGGGACTAATAACAGTGCTTCCCTGATACAGCCACAAGAAAACTCCCCACTGCTCCTCAGCCACTTCTGAACTTTCTCAGCTCAGAACCACTCAACACAAGAACCCCTGAGGGGTGCAGGTAGGTCTGGCTGTGCAGTAGTGCCCCACTAAGGGTTAGGAGGAGGATGTGTATCTCACAGAAAGATCCTCTTCTCTGGATTTGACCAGAAGAAGTGATAAACCAATGGCAGCATGCTGGTACTTGAGAGAAAAACTGCAGCAAATTAACTTTAGGATTTATTTCTTCTCTATATGCCTCATATCGGAATAATTTGCTTTACCTGCCCTCACAAGTAGAGGTAGAACTATAACAGAGAAGCCAGGACTGTTCATTTATGAAAAAACTACTACTTGACAGTGCCAAATCTGTGGAATTACTATTTAAGGAGTAGGGAAGAGAAATGGAGCAACTCTCAAAAGCAGTACTTCCTTCTCTCAGGTCAGCGATAGCTCAGAAAGAGAAAAAGATGAGATTTTATTCTTGTTCTTTAAGCATCACCGAGAGCAGATGAAAATGAAAGCTGTGCTACTGCAGTGGATTTCAGCAAGGAAAAATTGAGCCACGTGGCTGTTAGCGAAACGCCCTCTGAATGTTAACACCACTATCCAGATGATAACATACAAACTTAAACTGCTGTGCCCAATACTAAGCCACTTAGAAGCACAGGATTAAACACACATCACCTCAGAGAAAGGCAGAGGTGATGACAAGGAGCCAAAAGCAAGGAACTGCAAACAGATAAATAAAGAGGGGCACAGGGTGAATCTAGCTGGTAAAATTAAGAGCCATACAGATTGGATTTTGAGGATACCAAAGATTGTTCCAGTGCTACTTTGATCAATTCTACATGGTGGTGGGCATGGAGCACAGGAAAAGACGTGTTAGAAGATTAACGCTTTTCCTTTCCTGCGGACAGAAGTTGGATGATGTATGCACGTTACATCATCAGTTCTGCTCTCCTCATTCTACCACCGACTAAGCAGAACCTTAAACTGCAGCTAATTAAGCAGAACCTAAATTCAGCAGGTTTGGATGACTTGCACCAGTTCTGAAAGAACATCCTGAAACACTCTGTATTATTGATAACAATTTTAAACACATCTAGGGCACATGGAAGTTGCAGTGGCTGGAACAAAACCCACTGATGTGCCAACTACTTTTAACAGGTAAATAGAAAATCCTAACAATGACCCCCAGCAAAGTAAGAGTTATAAAATTCAACAGTATAAACTAGAAATGCTTCAGAACAGGCAGTCTCTAATACTGCAATTAATTGTTGTGTCATACTTTCACTAAACTTGACTTTACTCTTAATTTTGCCATTAATTCACATCATCAATTTTTCAAGCAGAATTTAAGCTTGTATTGCATTATTAGATTCAGATGAGGAAGAAATCTTGCATATTAATGAGTAAAAGTCACCCCACCCCATGCAGTGGTGACTAAATAGTCACTGGTACACATGTATGCTCCTACTGAGGACTTGGCAAAAGCTAGTCCTTCATCCTATGTTAACACACATTAGTGAGCAGAAGAACCTAAAATTGTTACTAATTAAGTCCGAAGTTGACAAACAGTACAGTACTCTTAAACAACAACTGAGACACAACCAATGAATCCATGTGACTAAGTGAGTTGCACCAAAGAATACAGTATGGATTTCTGTACTGCCACACACAGTAACATTAACAATGGGAACAGCATCTTATAAAGCCATTGACTTAGGCAGGAACTTGCTGCTGAACAATGAATAACAGCAGCTGAGCATATCATGCTGTAATAGTCCTGAAGTCAATGCAATTCAGAGGCTTTGGACAGTTGATGTTCAAATGAAAAACTGTGCTATTTGACATTAAAACTGTCAACATTATGATAAGTTTTAATGTTTGCAATTCAGGAAGGATACTGAAAAAGCTGTATCCAGCACAGAGAACCACCCAGAGAACGATTAAAGAACCAAACGCTCAGCTTAGAGAAAGGCTCCAGAAGCACCATCTGTTCTCCTTAACGAGGGAGAAGGTTAATAGGACAATCTGATCACAGTTTGCAAGTACCTACAAGACGTGTGATCAAAGGGCTCTGTCCTTTAGCAAATACAGTCTAACAAGAGGAAATAAAAAAGCAGACAGACAGGGGCCCAAATCAGTACACGTTTATGATCATTAGCTCACCACCTAGTGCTGATGTTGACAGTACCATCAGTGCTGTTGTGTGTCAGCTGAATCCAGAACAACAAAGATTGTCATAGATTCTCCATCACACATGACTTTTTTCCCCCCCCCTCAGATGTTACTTCCTAGTTAAAACAGGAATTCATTCAGGACTGCCAGGGGATTTTCATAGCACAGGCTTTGCATGAGCAGCTTTCTGCATTCCCTGAGGCCCCTACAGCAGGAGCAGTGTTCCAAGGTAGGGACTGTGGCATGCCACCAGGGACAGGCTGCCACTCTGACAGCAAACAGGAATAAAAGCTAGAGCCTGAAGCATCTCTGCTATGTCACGGGCTGGCCAGCATGTCCACACCAAGCTGGTGTTTGTTACAGATCCTCATCCCTCAGCAACTCCCACAAAATGTGGCTACGGAGGGTGGGCCGTGTGAGCTTCACGCAGTTCAGAACACATCTTGTGGGATCCTGGACCATGCAGCAAGGCAATGACTATAACCAAGCACAAAACAGGGTATTACATCCTGACTTAAAAGGATCTAATTTTAGGCCTAATATTAATTATGAATTTAGTTTTTTGAAGGAAAGCCACCCCCTTCAGTCTTTCTAGTCGTTTTTAGCTCAGAAAACAGAGGGAGTGGAGCATCAGCTGCAGGACCCCAACAGCTTCCCCATTTGAACCAGTTGTTTCTGGGTCAATTGACTGTGCTGAGGTTAGTCACAGCCCCTCCTAGGACCATCTTTAGGATCCATTTATCCTAACAACAGGCCTGAGCAGCATCTTGCACAGTGACCCTGGGAGTAACCCCATAGAGATAATGAATGAATAATCTAACCTCTCCAGAATGTTTGCATAAGCTTTGACTTGCATGTGCCACAGGTGTCTGGCAGGACAATTCAAGACAGGAATAAGCACAGAAAAGACAGGTTTTCTTGCAGGACATGGGATACTTAGAGGGAGCTTAGAGAATGCATAAGGATTCCTAGCTTTCAGCACTACAAGAACTCCGGCCTTTCAGCATGGAGCTACCCCGTTCTTTTTTGTCCTCCACACTTGCTGGAGATCAGCACTTCCTTCTCCCTACCTTCTTCCTTCTCTTCACCTTGGGTACAGGCATTAATTTAAGGAAAACACAACAATGGAGCAGAAGGGGATCCTGTTAACCAGATGTGCAAGAAGCTGCAAGTAGACTGCAAAAGATGTGGGCTGGGGGAGTGTCTTGGCTCAAGGAGGCAGCCTACAGAGCAGGTGACACCGGGCTGGACAAAGGTAAACAGCCATGAACCCAGTTCACAGAGTCAGACCCCAGGAGCATCCATACTGAAAACCTGCAGCCTGGCCCCTCTGCATGGAGCTGCTGGTGTTTTAGAGGGGGAGGGAGCCCAGTCCTTTCTGGCAATGCAAGCACCTCATGTAAATTCATTGAATAAATGCAGTCATTTCTCTCAGCTGATCCATCCCCACGTGCGTATGCTGAAGCTGTGCCAACTCCTCAGTGCAGCCAGTGCTCCCACAGCTCGGCGCTCCTGAAGGTGAAACTGTTCGTCACCCTGATCAGCGGCTCCCCTTCCCACCCCAAACTGCCCTCCCCAAGTTCCTGGCCCTCCTCCCTCCCAGAGGCTTGCTCTGCACAAGACAAAAATGCAACCCAGGCAGAGTCTTGAAAGAGACCTTGCAGAGTAAAGGACATTATAAATAAAGTTATTTTAAGTAAGGAAAACTGCATTTCCTTCAGAGGATGACTTCAGTTCTCCAGAAGCCTTGAATTTTCAGGCTTACACAAAGTAAAGCTGCCTCCTTTACAAGGCTCCATATGATCTCAGACTCACAATGATGTTTCCTAAACAATGGTACACAGAAATGACTAGAAACAAAAGAGCAGAAACTTACACATTTGATCTTGCTAGCCTGAGGTCAGCACCAACTTGTACACAAGCACAGCTATGGACCTGCTTAGCTCTCCACAGCCATCTCTACGCACGGAGCTCCATCTGCATGCTTTAGGCCCAGATGGGACACACCTGCTTTAGCATCTGTAACTACACCATAATCTCTTAGTATGATTTAAATGCAGTAATTCTAGAGAGCCAATAATATTTGACCAGTGAATTCAGGCCGCCACAGTGCAGCGATGCACAGCAGCCCTAATGGAGGCAGCACACCTGCAAGGAGCAGAGCTGCACGCAGAGCTCTACCAATCAGCACTGCTCAGAGCAGCTTTGAAGTAACCACAGCCACATTTGACAGGTCCCATGCTGCTGGCTTGGAAAGGTCTAAGCCTTGCAGCAGTCCTGGAAGCCAAAAATGTACAGTTCTGCATGATTCCTTCCTGCTTCCCTTTGCTTCTTTGCTTCTTTTTCTGTCATGCCTTAATAAGATCAACACACTGCAACCAGGTTTTGCTCAGCTTCGGGGAGCTTGTTACTAGACAGTAGAGACATGTAAACCATTAACAGTCTCTCCAAAGACATGTCCCCTGAAGGAAGGGGTGTGGGGGGATTAGTTTGCTGAAATGTTCACACTCAGTTTCTTTATTTATCCTGACTGCTACTACATCATTTCCAGCTCAGTGATACCTCAAAGGAATGACTGGAATCAGGACCAAAAGCATCACATCCAGACGCAGAGTTAGGGTCCATTGCTAAGCATTTAACCTCAACAGGCAAATAAATGCATAAAAACCAGGCTGCAGGTCAAAAGCATAGCAGAGATGAAAATCCACTGAAGACTCAGAGCAAATTAGTTGAGAGAGAATGCTATTATCCACGTGTTCAAAACCCACTCAAGCAGCTTGCTCTCCTTCCATGATCACAGTCACCAGAGCACTCAGCTTGGTTCCTAACCATAGCTTTGGTGCAGATCTTATTGATGCAAAAACGTTAACACAGTAAGTGGAACCTGCACCACAACTGCAGTCATCATCAGACATTCTCCTCAGCAGCAGCTAAGAGATGACTTGTCACTTCTGCATTCACATTTATTTGGGCTCCTAAGCTCCACAAACAGCCCAAAACAGAAGTCACTCATTCACCATTTAAGCCATAAATAGACTGGGCTGGCAAGAAACAGGTCACCAAGAAAATGCAATTCAGCAGACAGAACCAGCACCTACCACCAGCCAAGCAAAGTCACCCCCACCAACTCCAAATAAAGGGACTACAAGTTGGGGTCGAGTCCTATGGCTGACTTGTCCATCACAAACATGCTTCTACTCATCTCCATCGGTGAGATCCATCTCTGAAAGTCATTGTACAACAAGTCTTGATCTAGGTGCAGAGTCCATCAGAAGTACATACTTCTAGAAGTTATCTCCCTCACACATACATCAGGGTTTAAGCCAGATCAGGGGAATTTTATTAGAGCTGCAGTCTCAATCTCTGTTGATTGAGAGACTACCTACAAATTTAGCTGTAAGGTTAATATTAGAGTTAACTACGAACAAAAGAGGCACTATTGCATTATTATGCTCATTTGCTGCCATAGTTTAACTATTATTTGCTATCACTGCACTTGAATCAATCCAGAGTACCTGCCAACCATACTACCAAGCACTGAAATGGCTCCATGAACCAACCACAGGGGTTCTGGGGCACTTCTAAAACCTCTGCAGACCCAACAGCTGGAACCTCTGGCTCCCAGAACCTCCTATGGGAAAAAGCTCTCCCAGCTGCCTTTGCATTAACAATTTTTCTTGTTATGAAATGCCTTTTAATTGAAATTTAATTAGAAGGAGAAATCTTGATTAAATGTACATGAGTGATGTGTTCCTCTGCTTCACATTGGAAAGAGACTAGGAATCTGCAGATAGGACAGAGGTATTCTGATTAAAGATCATTTCAATCTGTAAAGGAGTGAGAAAACACTTCTAATACCAAGAAGCTGCAGAGAGAATAACATTGATTTTAACTGCTAGAAAAATAACCTACAGCAAGCGTTGTGTACATGGATGGACGCAGGCAGAATCAATTCCTGAAGTCTTTACTCGGATTTTGCACAGACAAGAGACAAGCATTTGTTTCTCTACTCACCAGACAGTCAAAGAAACAGAAACCCAAGAACTGTTTCTGTAAAGCATATTGTTATTACAAGGCTACATCTTGCATGGCTCTGCTGGCCAGGATCCCTACCGAGAGGGCAAGTTTGGAGTATGACTCCCTGATTCAGTCCAATCTTCTTATAACACTGCAGCAACTGGCATGAAATCCCTCCTTACAGGCTGCTATGGAGAAAAAAAAAAAAAACTGATTTATGTCTGCAAAAAAAATTTTTTTGGACCCATCACACAGACGAGTGGCTCTCTGCTTGGAGGTAGACTGTCAACAGCTATATTAAGCAGATGTACAAAACATTTCCAAAGCAACTTTCATTCTTCTTTTATTCCTGATTTTAACTGGTGAGCATTTCCAGAATCTCTGTGTATTTTGTGCTGGGAAGGTGCCAGTGCCTTCATGTGCCTGCTGCATCAATGAAGACATTTGTGGACCATTCTGAAAGCCCTCTACAGCAGGTACCAAAGCATTTCATGAACACTGAGCCTTAAAGCATGTATGCTGAAACATCAGCACCTCAATTTCACAGCTAGACACTGAGGCTGTGATTCGTTAGTAGACAAGGATGCATCTTGCCCTGCTTCTAGCCCATTTCCAAGCACCCCAGCACAGGTGTCTGCACCAAAGCACTGCAAGTAGCAAATCTACTGCTTGCCCACGTGATGCCAAAAGCTGAATCAAGTAAAGCACAGTGCCGTTGGGAAAAGACCACAGCTCTAGCAGCCCATGATGCCTTCCTGAAGGGCTGCTGTGCGCCCAGAGTTCAGAGGTGTAGCTGTGCTTAGTTTCTGTTTGGTGTATCCAACTTGCAGCATCAAAGAGGAAAGTTAAAGCAGTCAGCCATTAGGAGATGCATGCACATGTGTACTAAGACATGTTAGGAAGAGCCTTGCTGATATAGTTTCTAACTCCTCTTTATAAGACACTTCTCCCCTGTGAACAGGTCTGACAACACCAGGTTACAGCCCTGGGACACACAACAGTAGTTCTTTCAGTACAAAGAGAGGGACTGGATAGAAACAGATGCTCAAGCATAAGAGGCCTTTATCCACCTCCCAAAGTACACTGGATGCTGACAGGATTAAATCCAGTTACTCCCTGCTGTGGGCTATTTAAAGAATTGCTAACAGAAATAAAAACTTTCTTCTTAAAAAAAGCTAACAAAATCACAGCAAAGCTCCACATGCCCAGCAACACTCAAACCAACACACAAACACAATAAGAAAAACAAAACTCAGCACTTTCTTACTCAGCTCCATAGCATCTTCCTGCTTCCAGAGACAGCCTTCCCTTTCTGTCTGATACATTATTAAGTGTCCCAAACATCACCTCTGCATTTCTGTTCCATTCTGGGAGGCCAGGAGGCAGCTCAAGGAGCGTTGAGGACTTTTTTGTTTTTATTTTTTTCACCTTTAGCATCCCAGAAGGTGCCCACATCTGACCTGTATCTTGCAGCCTGCCTTTTCCCAAGGAGACGGATGTTAAGTGCAGCTGAATCTATTAGAGAAGACAAACCAGGTTTCCATGGTTATGGGAGCCTGAGCTTCCTGTATCAAGAAAAATGCAACGCACGAAGCATGTTTAGGAAGGAGCAGAAACAAGGCCAGGCTCACAGGCAGGGAGCGTGCGGTACAGCTCCTCAATGCTTTCCATGCACACACCAGCAAAAAAAGACTTTTCTTGACAGCATGAAGATCTGCAGGCTTAAGCAACGTCAGTGCTATACACACATATTCAATTGCACTTGGCCTTTGACAGGATTTGCAGCCAATATACAGACTGGTAGGGCTATATTTCTGGCCCTGCTCACCTGGGTGACCCGCGACAGCCCCTACACAGGGCAGGCATTGTAGGATGACGTATTCTTCTCCACCCCAGAGCCAGCTGCCAGGGGACCCAAGCTGCCAGTCCCACGGGTGGGATGGAACAGGTGCAGGCCGCTCTCTAGGGCACAGATAAAGAGCTTGCACATGAAAACCCTGGGAAGGCAGAATCTGCAGGTGTGAATTTGCAAATTTGTCCCATTATTGGAAGTTTGGGCTCAGTGCTATAAAAATACACACACAAAGCCATAGTCTTGTCTTCCCCTCCTCCAAACAAAACATAAAGCACTTTCATTCTGTCATCCTGCCCTGAAAGTAGAACTATTTACCACCAGAAGCCCACACTGCTCCAAACTGAAACACCAATGAGACAGAGCATGCTGATACAATGGTGAAGTGCTATGACTGCAGAGTCCCTTTGGATTCCAGAAGCAGTGACTCTCCAGGGCTCAGAACATCACAGCCTCAATCCTACTTGAGGTGCAGGAATAGCAACAGACACATGTTCATTTCCAAATTTATTAGTTCAGAGTAGGAAGGAAAAAATAGATTTGGGGTATATATTATGAGTTCAAACCAGGGAATTGGCAGCATACACACTGACTGATCACATTTCCCTATCCCCCTCCTGTATTCCTCCCCACAGCTATGCAGTGACTGACTGTCCTGACATCAGTTGGCTAAATCAGAGCTGTACATGCTTAGCAGCAGCTATATGCAGTAATCAAACTCCTCTGCACACATAAGTCATGTGCTGGCAGAGCCCATCCAAGCAGCAGCACCTGGGGCTGAGCTCCATCCTTGTTGCCCAGGGCAGACACCAGACCCCCCGCAACAGGGGCCACCTGTGGGTGCTGCCCACCCACCCCAGCCCATCCCATTCTCCAAAGCCACTGCCTGAGGGCATAGCACAGCATTACCAGTAACGAATGCTAGAAGACAGACTAACACAACACCAGATCAAATTAAACCAATTATTCTTCCATAGTGGCTGAGCCTGATCTACAATTAACAGATCAATTTAAACATTATTTTTCCCTCCTTCTGAGATCAGCCACTCTGTCATTGGCAGTAACACTGCATGCTGGTCCCTGGGACTTCCTAGCAAGGCACAACACTAGGTTTGAAGGTAAGAAACTCAAAAGCATCCAAGAACAATGAAAATAGATTTCTCCAATTTCAGAGCATCTTTGGCTGCTTTTGACCGCTCATGGATGATTGCATTTTCCAGAGAGTCATCTGTGGGAGACTAATTTATTTGGCAAATGAGAATCCGTGGGGTGCAGAAACATAAACATACATACAGTGCCAAGACAGCTATCAGATCCACATTAAAACTTCTCTAAAGTGCTTACTTAGAGAATGGGCTTTCATAGATTCATAATTTTATAGGATAATGATTTTGTAACTTCTTTGATTGCATCCTACTGTATATTGCAGCCAAACCAGGCAGCCCCATCAAACCCACATGAAAATTACTGGAACTCAGCACCAGCCCATCAGGGTGTCTTGGGCAGGCTCCTTGCTGAGGCAGACACTTGAGGCCATACTTAAAAATTATATTTGCCTTAGCTGTCCCAAAGCATTTCCAAGCTGCTGCCCCAGCTTTTTAACTCCTGAGTTGGAAGAAATCTTTGCTGACTACACAGATAGGAATGTGTCTGCCTCCTGTGATGGCCACTCCTGCTATCACCCAAACAACTATCAGACAGAACAGCCTACAGACTAGTAGTGAAGGTTAGGATCGTGCACAGTTTCCTCAGATGAAAGCACACTGAAGACAGAAGGAAGGGAACCCTAAGATTTATCAGATGCCTCTTGATAGAATTCTTCAGTCTAATATACTAATAAACAGTGGCTCAAAACATAAATCAATTAGCCTAAGGAACCAGAAGAAGGAGTTTATTGATAACAAGCATATCTTGTTCACTGAGCTTCAGAAGAAGCCTGGCAAATCTATAAATAGCTAAAAGTAATGTTTCCTATTCAAAAAACATGCTTGAGGATGAAGTGCAAAAGCAAGAGATCTGTAATGCCAATGTAACAAACTGCCACACAGTACATCATCCTCCAACTGCACAGCCCTCACCTTTACTGCATGGAGAACCCAGCAGTAAATGTTATTCCAGCACCTCAGAGGCAGCCATGGTATGCACCTCTATGTGGTAGCTCCCACCAGCAAGGGATGGGGACAGACAGATGCAGCAGCAAACCACCATTTCACAGGACTCTGGACTGGGAAAGGTTGCTAAGACTCTGAAAAGCAAAGCTGATCTGGTCTTGGGATGAGGCCATACCCATGACATGTTCAGCAGCACCAGGATCACTCTGGAGCTCTACACTGACTTTTACAGCCCAGAATACTTTGCAGCAACTTTATCCTGGGCTTGTTTTCACATTCCTATGAAGAAAAGGCCATCATGCAAACACAGAATCAGCTGCTCCCCTTTGGTTTTATGGTAACATCACAAGCAAAAGCATCCAGAGCTTAAATTAATACCCCATCACCCTGCTGACCTACCAAGCCATGGTTCACACAGAGAATATACTGAAATAATATTCTCATGTCCAATTTTGGTTTCTATTTTCCACAGAACTTAACTTCACCAAGTTTTTGGACTCAAAAACAGCCTCCTGTCAATTGTGTGCATTGCTTTAAGACAACCAGACAGGGGGATGGAATTACACAAGCTTAGTAGATAATTTCTTCTGAAATACATGGCTTTTTGAATAAAGCATGCACTACGAAGCAGGCCTTATCTTGATTTGTTTCCTCCAAACATTGAGAAGTGCTTTCTCATTTGTTTGTTGCTTTTCGATATTATCCCAAGCAGAGATTAGGCAGTAGCTGAAATTGCGAACATTAAGCAGAGATCTTTGAAAATATCCACCTTCCATACAGAGCAATCAGTCATGAGACACTGAAAAACTGAGAGCAAATAGCCTGTATTTAGAATAAAAGCAAAGCCAAGCTCCACTCAGAGGCAGGCTATTGTCTGACTGGAGGAAGCCTAGGTTTTCTTAGAAATTATTAACAGACTGTGCTCCATAAGAAGCTGGAGGGCAAGGAAAGCAGTATTATCTTTTCACAAAGTATACGTTTATAAATGTAGGCTAGAGATAAATTCTGAATACTTCTAATATACCCTTTCCCGTGACAAACACCGGTGTGACTTCCATTGAGACACTTCTGCATGCTTCCTTCTCTAGTATCTGCTTGGGATTCCAACTCCTGCAAGACTAAAAAGCTATTGAAAAGAATGCATGCACCCCTCTAAACCACCGTGCAGCTCACATCCACCTCCAGGAAAAAAAAATACATATTTGAGTGAGTTATGCAACCATTCCTGTGGACTCTCTGATTTTCCTGCAAGTAATGTATTTTTGAAGTTGGAGTTTAAAGGCTGCCTTTGGAGGCTTGGTTATGCCTCAAAGCACAGCCCTCTCCTCTGCACTCTGAACCACATCCACACTGCAATCAGCAAGATGCTGGTGGAAGACAGGCAGCTCCTGTTGTTGGGTGAGGACAGGTAGGATGCTGGCAGCTGGAAAAGACACACCTGAGAGACCTTGTTTTCTCTTAACCACAAAAAAACTTTCATTTGAGAACTGACACACCTAATAAATGTCTGTATTTACATTAATATTTACATGCCTGACTCAATAGTTGGAAGCATTTAATTTCCCCTAAGCCCCAGAATAAGTACTGGTGGTGGGCATACATACTGCGTACGCATACAGTCTAAGCTAACCTTCCTATTACTACCCTGTGCCAAAGGAGGACAACACTGTCATGCTCCAAAAGAAATCATCTGCTTACAAACCAGGCCCACAGGTGCTTCCTCAACAAGCCTCCAGGCTTTCTTTGTTACCACCATTCAGAATTGCTTTTTAGGGATGTTTTCCATAATATGCAAGAAAAAGAAATCTGCATTTTCAACACAGGTACAATCTCATGAGGTAACTGCAGTGAGGGATCAAATAACAGCATTCTGCTGCTGAACTGACCCAAAATATTTGAAAAATATTTTTGAGTCAAGCTGCCCTCCCCGCTAACACACTGCTTTAAAGAGAGCTTGTAGCTCACTCCCCCAATCAGAGGAAACATCCCTGGAGAACTCCATGTTCCACAGTACAGTCTCCCTGTCTTTCATTAAGCATACAAATTTCCTCATATAACACTGGAAAAGATGTTTCATGGCAAACCATTGGAATGACTTACTCCCTCACTTTAGAGAGTGACCTTTACCAAGTTGCTTCTACACTGCGTTGCATTTCCCTTTGCAATACTGATTTTTGCTTCCTCTTTGTAGCACTGACATCAACAGATGAGCCAGGCAACATTTTAGTGCTACACATCACAAACTGGAGTTTTACCAGGCAGCTGGACTTAATGGGAGGGATGAGGAGTCCAGTTGCCACCCTCAGGTCCTGAAACATGTCACTAGGAGGAAACAGTGCAGTCAGTGAAAATGAACCACTTCTACTCTTCTGGCAAAAATTAAGAGCCATATGAATACGTCACCTGGATGTGCTTGAGATGTTAAGCTCATCTTGAACAGACATATGAAACAACTCAATGCTGCTGAACTTCTGTGCCCCACAAGTTTTCCATGCCGTTTTTTCTTTATGCAAAAGAAAACGTTGAGATACAAACTTCTCATAAGACGGGCCTTCTGAAAGTCATTCAAGCCCATAACAAGTTTGAAAAGCTTTGGCTTTAAGGAGCCTAATGTTTCTAATTGGCTGCCAGGACAGTTGCTGAATATACAAGATGAGCCTCATTACTCCAAAAGCACTCCAGCACCACAAGGAGCTGACACTGCTGCTTCCTGCACGAGCATTGGGGAAAAAAAAGAACATTTTCAGACAGGGATTTTGATTTCCCAGGGAAACGTCCCCTGTTGCTAAAGCAGATATATTATTCCAACAGACGACATTAGCTATAAAGCATTATGGACACATTTAAGTACCAGCAATGTAAAATACAAATGCACAAAAGCCTGAGCTGCCGAGTGCATGTTCCTCAGGCTTCAGCAGAAGCAAGACACATCACAGCAGACATCAAAGGGAACAAATACCAAAAATCACCTACAGATGCAGACACTCATTAGAGAACAAGAAGCCCAAGACAACGGTGGATGTACACTTCCGCATTAGTAACTCTGACTAGGGAGTGAAATAGTTCTTCCAGGCTACTGTAATATCCTTTCACTTGCACATCTACCCAGTGAAGGGTTGGATCAAGGTCAGACAAAATCACTTCCTGCTAGCAGGCAAAGAAACGAGGCTGGGACTAGAGCCACCAAGTCCCCTTTTACCTGGGAGACGTGTAAAATATTCCTCCAAGAAGGAACTCTGGATCAGCAGTACCCCTCACTTTGAACAGGATGAAATCCCAACAGGAACAGCAGTAATAGAAAAGGCAACATGGAGAAAATCTGATACAGCCTTGGCAGGCTCCAGTGAAATCAACTTGCTGATCTCAGCAACATCACCCACCCAACCAGGTAAGCTACTGCCAAAGAGATCTCAAACACTGAAGTAGCACAACTCTAAACCCTGCCTGTTCTGATCCCTCCCTTCATAAACAGGGTGATAACAACGGGGGCAGCTGTAACACATTCACACACACTCCTGCGTATCCACCCTGTGCCATAATAGAGTGAATGGAAACAATTATACAAAGAATAATGTTCTTCATCACTATTTCTCCACGTTGCCTTTTCTATTACTGCAAATATTTGACTTTGAGAGCCTCTTTCTGCATGAGAAGTGAGATACACTCTGCATGGAAACTTTACAGATTATTACTTCATAGTAACTACGTTCTTTTAAACTTGTAAAACAAGGACGTTGTTATGATTTTATGCAACACCCATGCATTTTATAATTAAGAGGCAGATTATATGCAAGATTAATAACATTTTCACAGCTCTATAAATATGCTTTTATATTTTAAAATATGGAATGTTTTACAGAAGCACAATGTCTCTAATAGTGAAGGATTTTGATCCCACCAGAAAATCCGTATGGAGCAGGCCCTGTCAGTAGGAACACTACTGGGATCATCTTTCAGACAGAAGACTATGCATCATTTTGCAAGACACATAACAAATGAACAGGTCTTCAATACAACTTATGAATACGTTACACATGCCATAATATGCCAAGTGGGAGTAATGCATACTGGCATTAGGTCATACAATTGTAAATTCGTTTACCATTCAAGCAATGTCCATCCATCAGATTTTGTGGTAAACCAGCTACAGTAATAGAATCCCAGTTTTCCACCATCCCAGTGAATGAGACTGTAAAGCAGGTATTAGAACTGATGGCATAGGAGGGTAAAAAGATGTGAAATGCCAGGAGATCAGCAATCGTAATGTGAACATAATTACTGGAACTGCTACTTCATTCTGTTTATCTTTGTTTCTGTGAGAATATCCATCCTTGGGATACAGTACACAGTCTATAGGATACAGCACACTATTAAAAACGTAGTTTGTTTCAGGTTGGTTTTTTTTCCCCCTATGCTTCCTGCATCACTACCTTTACAAGGGACAAAATTAGGTCTTCAGTCTAAGATACAGGAGTTACACGAGCACATCATACCTGCTTGATTTATGGCCTCATGTAGTTTCAAGCAGCCCCATCATCTGGGGTCATAATTAGAGACAATCATTACATTTTTCCTCTGAGAGATGTATGAGCTTTTCAATTCATTAAACTCAGGGCATTCAGCAGCTGCTGGCCAATAGCCATCCTGGTCACTACTTCTGATACACTTCAGCATCTATATTTTACATATAGATCCACACATACATACACATGCTGTTTGTAGTTATCAGTGCTAACTGAAGCTATTCTGGGACACAGATCAAGAAAGGCACATGGTTAACAAATCAAGACAATTCATTTTGAATGATACTTTTTCAGTAAAGCTATAAGATGATCCATGCAGGCGAGGCCAGATCAGACAACTTCCCAGAGCCAAACACTTCAATGTGACCTCACCAAACATTTGAACCAATAAGCACTGACAAAGCAACAGCAAACATTTGCAGCTGAGATCATCGTCATGGAAATACCTGATACAGTCAGTTAAAATACTTACAATTTTATAATCAGTTGTTTTGAAACATCCCAGGAAAGTCCATGGAAGAACAATAGATTTCAAATAAAGCATTGCCATTTGTTCAGTTTGAAGCAGGCTTTGACTTTAAATTTCAGAAAAGTAATTTCAAAACACATTATACTAAGGCATATTACTCAGAACTAAAAGAAATTGTTTTGAAAGGAAAATACACAGGATTTCCTTCATCTCTCTATTCCTACCAAACAGCTCTACTCACTTTCACAAAGGCAGTTTAAATAGACAGCCAGAAACAACTGTTTCTCCAAGCAACTTAGCACTTCTACTTAACAGAGAGAAGAGCTACAAGCTTGATTATGGAAATAGCACAACTAAAGAATAATGATAATGCTTTACGATCCATATGTACATCCACCTGGAAAAGAAGGCATTAAATCCACAGTGCCTGTGAGATCAGCAGGAGTTCACTGCCATGGGACCTCCTTACCAAAGAGTGTACAGCAAAGGAATTCAGCTGAAGAAAAGTTGCTCTCTTCATAATACCTCAGGATTTAGACTTCCACAGGGCCCAAGTCAGGACCCACCAGTAATTGTAGAGCTGCAACTTCTGAGGCTGGAAAACCCAATACTTCAGGTATTGGGTACTCTTCAAGCCACCAAATCACCACAATCAACTTTCAAGGCAAGATGGAAAGCCGCAATAAGGACGTGCCCTGTCAGGTTTGTGTCACTACACCACTGAGCAGCCTTTGCATAACAAAGATGACTTCAAGAAAAGCAGTAGAGTTGCTTCAGCCTCATGACATTACTGAGTATAAACTCCACGTCTACATGAGCATGAACTCATTTCAGTGGTGGTGATGCCAGCCTTAACAGCACTGAGATTCAGCAAGTCTCTTCTAGACCCTCTGCAATTAGTAATTTAAATATTTTGTTCTCTGCCCCTGTGTACTTCCCATAGCTGCATACTTGCATTGCTTCAGTACAAATTGTCCTCGCTATTTCTGGGAAGTTTATAATCAAAGAGGGTAGAAAACCTAAATCTAACTAACTTTTTGAGCAAGACCTGCTATTCCCGGATACTGCATTTTCTTCTGGGGGAAATACAGTTTAGGTAGGAAAGCCTCATGCTACCAAGAGATCAAGCCCACTATTAAAATGAGCAGATAATTCTAGATTCCTGGTGCTATGCTCAATAGTAACTGAAAACATGTCTCAGGACACAGTAACTTGCCATAATTGTACATCACGGTCATTTTTAAGATAAGGTGAATATTCTAATTTTTGAAGCTGTTACTTGAGTAGTCAATAATTAAGGACTAAAGGCAATTAAAAAGATCTTCTACCATATAATCATACAGCATTTTCTCCATTGTCTTTCCAGTTAGGTAAGGCATTAGAGACCTGGCCGTTACCCAGTAACCAAATTATGCATTTGCTTCCACAAGTGCAAACTCAGAGTAGCTCCACATGGACTTATTTAAAATCTTGACTGGAAGAAGAGACCCAGGACAGTAATTTTTAAACTTCTCCACTGATTTCTCCCTCAATTCTCATATGGCAATAAAATGGCTACAATTTACAGCACATAATTTCTCCAATGGGAAATAGTGATATGAATAAAAAGTTTAAAATTAACAGCTGACTGTCAATGCAACTCTTTCAGAACATGTGGCATTAGTTAGTAGGCAGTGCCAGAACATTGGTTGTGCTGGTCAATAATACAGGGAAATACAAATTCAAGGCTAAAAGATACCTGAAAAGCTCAGCTTGGGCCTTCAAAGAGATCAAATGTGCTGGAATTGCTACAGAAGCAGGGTGTGCTGAGGAAGCCTATTCTACTGTCAACCCAGTGATGCTGCAATGGCTCGTTAGTATCAGATTAGACAATCCAAGACTTCCTCCTGCCAAATCCCAAAAGTTGGATTCTGCTCATTTTGTTGGCATGGCTGCTGTTTTCATCTGTTTGGATCTCCAGACATTTTCAAGACTGACTTTGGGATTACTCTAAAGCAACAATGAAGCTGATACTTTCACACTGTAGCAAGCATGGTCTATGCAAGGATTCTCATTCGAATAAGTTCATACACCACCTCTTTTTTTCCTAGGCAAAGTTTCAAAAGACAGTGAGTCTCAAAGTAAAATTTTCTAGGATGAAATTGAACAACTCTGTTCATATGCAATATTTGGTGCATCGTGTTTCTGACATTCTAAAGCCATTGCTATAAGCTATTCCCAACTGAAAGTCAGGAGAGTTTTAAACCCAGTAAATCTGTCTCCCAAAATACACATTGAGAACTAAGCATCAATAAAGGATGAGGCTCTGAGGGCTGTCTATCCAGGCAGGAGTTTATTCTACACTGTTGAATTTAATACCAGACTGATTGTTCAAACTGAGTAGCCACATCTTTTCCCTCCTCACACTGTGTAGATTGCAGCTAAATCCCTGCCAGTGACCCAAGTAATGGTAAACACTCAGCTATGGAAAGGGAGTACAGTCCAGTATGTGAATGACTGATAAACTCAACCAGATTCAGGGTTCAAGCTTCTCAGTAGGATTGTGTTGAAGACCCACATCAGCTGAAAGAGACTTCAAGGATACTAGTCCAACATTTGCTTGAGAAAGGACTATTACAACACCTAAGCATGCCCATTCTACCAATAACCCCCGTGTGCTGGACTTGGAGAGAATCAAATGGTACTTCACATTTGAACAAGCACAGCAGATATACTTCATTCATGAAGATGAGAGACTTGTCAGCCTCTACACAGATAGCATTAAATTCAAGGAAAGTGTTTTTTCATTAATAATACATTCTCCGTTACTGAGGAGCAAGGAGACTTTCCCTCATTATGCCAATAAAACATTCAATACTTTTGACTTTTCTTCATAAACCTTCTAAGTAGCCATGTCCAGTAAAGTACCCTCATCCATTGAAGACCAATAGCATATAAGGTCTGTTTTAACCAGATTTCAGAGGAATGAAACAAAAAGCACAGCTTAAGAAAAGCAGTTCCCCAAGTTAGAAGTGCTATTCCTCACTTTGTTTCACATCTGATATTAGAAATAGTGAATAAAACACTTTACTTCTGAAAGTACACATTCAGATACATCCACAAGATACCGCAATATTACTCCCAGGCCTCTGTGCTATTGAGTGAACAATCATCAGCTCCAGCCACAAGATCTCTACTGAAACATGACGACACTGTAAATAGTTTAATTCAATCCAAAGAAAAAAGCCAAAGCTTTCAGTGTGTATCCCACATAAACATCAAATCATAAGGTTCAACCAGACCTGAGACCCAGGAACAGAAACTCAATGAATTATGATTTGTACACTGACTGAGTATAAAAAAAAAACACTTAGAAAAAGCAAGGATATAGGAGCTATGAAAGAAGAAACATTCTTGTATCACTGAAGGAAAATAGTAAACTCTTATTATTTTTGTGTAACAGCATTATTAAAATCTTCATACTTTGAATGAAAGCATTAATTATTACACCCACCAGGAATATTTTGCATTGTCAAACTGCCTTTTGCCATGCTAATAAACACCAAGCTTTGCATGTAAAAATTAATCGTGTTATCTCATTCACAGGTCAAATGACAGACTAAAATAGTTTCGGCGATTCTCCCTAAATAACTAGCTTTTGCATATCAAGTTTTATGGCACATTAGAAATGAATGCAATTCAAACAGGATTTGAATAGCTGAGTAGATAGAGAGGAAAAGATAAGAGCAGATAAGAAAAATCTTGTGGTAAGCTAAGCCTTCTGAAGATGCTGTATTAAAAGAAAATCAAGTTCTTTCTTATTTCTGGACCCTAAATGATCTCAGGATGGAACAGCTGCACACAGGTCATTAGAGTACACACAGGTCAGGCTCCCGGCCACTGTGTGTATAAGGGGTACATCAAAACAGCTTACAAGTCACTTTCAAGTACTTCAGCATTTCATTCAGGCTGAATGCAACTTCCACAGCTCCCACGTCACTCAGGGAAGCGAGGTGGAAGAATCTGTCCGCTTCTTAGATATTTTTAAAATAACAGCCAAATCACTAAGGCCTTCCTTCTTTTTCCCTTAACATGCAGGCCTCCCTACTTCTAGGGCCCTCCTTCCTCCTCATTTTAATAACACAGCAGGCTGTAGGAATGAGGGAACAGGAACATGGCCACTTTTCATCCTCACTAGGAGGCACAATCAAGCACAGAGCCATCCGTGGGCTACCACAGCCACTTCCCCCAGCATCAGAGCAGCTCTGGCCATCTGCTCATCCAGAAGGTGCAGGTGCCTACCCACAGCATTGCAGCAGCTCCCAGGGGATGGCTAAAGCACTACAAACTCAGTTATCAGCAGTTCTAGGTGGTGGCACACAGCCAAGGTCTCCCCAACTAGAACCAGTGCCATACAGCAGCCCAAGCTCTCACAGTTTTTGTGCCCTCCCAGGACATAGCTGTATTTGTGTTGCATTTAATGGGATTTCTAATGCCTGTAAAAGAAACAGGCATTTCACTTCATCTCTAGAATGCTTAAGAGAGTGCATGCAGTCCTAGCTTAGTGCCTTACACTTCTCCCACATCTGTCAGTGGGGACAGAGTCTGAGGCAAAGGAGCAAAACCTTCACAGCACCCCGCTCCAGCTGAGGTGGAAGCCCAGCCTCAGAGATACAAACACCATTCTCCAAGAGCAGACATAAATGACTGGGCAAACAAAGTGCCCCACAGCCATACACAAAGCTGGTACCCTGTAAGGAGATAGGCAGCCTGGGGCAGCAGGATGGACAGGAAAAGAAAGTCAGGCCACATATTTACATCCTTCAATATGTTTCCCCACGTCAAACTTCAACCAGTCAGTTTGAGAAGCATTGGCCTCAGCAGCACACCCTGCATCACACAGCTCATTAACAGAAGGCATAGAGTGCCCAGCTACCTCCCCAGTAGAAGATGCTGCACGTAGAAGCTTCCAGTCATCTTGATGGAGGTTCAAGTGCTCCCTAAGGAAGAAGCAGTTTCATAACAAAAGCGACTGTACCACTGCTTGGTTTCCATTGCACAGAAGAAACCAAGACAAAACGTGCACCTTAGTCTTTGCCAAAGCAACCCACATTACTTCACCACACAGATGTTTGTAAATAGGCAGTAAATGTCACAGGCTCCCATTAACAAGGACATCTCAGGGTAATGCATGATGAGGTACATTTCAACGTGAGCATCCCAAACAGCTTCAGGCCATGAGTTGCTGCTGGGCTCACTATGATCTTTTCTTTGATCACTGAAGAAATCCACAAAAGTGGGAGGTAAGCAAAGAGATTGCAGAACTGCCTGTTCTCACTTGCCGCCCTCTCTCCCTTGTCCACAGAGCCCATTTGCAATCCTAACATTCACCAGCTCCTTGTGAGTTTTGATCACAAGTTCTTCAAGGTGACAACTCTGTCCTTTGTGGGCATCGCATCACACACAGAGAGCTGCACAGAGAGCTGGCCCATGGTGCTGGGTCTGGGCAAGAAGGATTCAGAGCAGCTCCAGAACAGTCAAACCACTCCGTCCATCCACATACCCCAAAACAGCAGGATGCCAAGGCCTCAGAGCTGTTGGCCAGCCCCAGGAAGAGTAGTTCTATGCCCTATAGTAAACTAGACTTTACTACTGCTTTACAGAGCTTTGTCTAAAGGTCTGGACACTGCACATCTATTAACAGTAGCCCTGTGTCTCATCTGCAAAAACAAAAAGCCTGCTCCCAGTCTTTGTAGTGGGAAAGAGAACATGACTCAGATAGCACTACCTGCGTGGGACAGTCGCTGCAGAAATGTCCTCTGCAGAGTCCTCAAACTATGCTGTTCTGGGACTCTGCAGCAGAAGAGCTACAAGGCCAGAGCCCATTTCTTACCACTCAGCCTTTTGTAAGGAAGCCTCTCTTCCTAAGGGAAGACCCACTGCACCGAGGACATCCCTCCAACCTGAAAGAGCAGAAACAAGGCTCCGAAAACTGCACATCTCAATACTAGTGAGACAGAGGGCAAACTTGTGTTAGCTTTGCTATTCCAGCAAACTAGTCACACACACTGACAAGAACAGGCCCTGCTGTAATTCCCTGCAATCAGGATGCATCCAGTGCTGTCAGCAGACTGTCCTGTACAATCTCTCTGGAGCTCACCACTGGGAAAAAAGAGCACAAAAAGCCAACCATGTCCTGGCAAAAGGTGGGCAGCATTCCCCTGCTCCACATGCAGCACAGAGATTAAGTTCCCACTCCCCGCTTCAGACAAGGAAAAAGCAACCAATCCGTTCTCACTCACTGCAAGAAAGGGATTTCCCTATGATCTCAGCACAAGAGAAAAGGCTATAGGACCTTTGGATGCAGGGAGCATCCCTGCAGCACAGTGAGCCTGCAGTCCCTCTCCACTCAATCCAGAGCCAGGGATGCGCTCTGTGCTGTGCAGCCTGACTCGTGCCCAGCTGATTTCTTTTCCAACCTCCGAGTCTAAACAGCGCTCTGTGACATCCCCTTCCCTGCTACGCATCTTTCTGACTGAAAGAAGAATCTGGCAAATGCCCAAGTATTCTTTAACCTCCACATTAACTATTGTTAGCTTTGGCAAAGCCCAGCTCCTGGGATGCCTGGAGTGGTATCGCTTACTGCTGCAGCCTACAGGAACTGCTGTAGCGGCGAGATTTGGAGAACAGGGATCAGGTAGCAGATGCAAAAAACAGAGCCCTCACCCACAGCATCCTCCCCCCTTCCCCCCCATCACCTAATGAGTTTTGGGAGCAGTAACAACTTTTTAGCTTCTCACTGCTGCAAAATGATCAGAGTGAATATGCAGAACTGAACAAGCTAAAGCAGCTGGAAGTTAGACCAGGCCAAGTGTTACTCTCAGGCCACTACAATGCATTGGTAGCATTGCAGACTCATAGAGAACTGCAACTAACTCCACTTATGTTTTGTTTTTTTGGAGATAGTAATAAGTGATAGATGTTCATCTCTGGATTTGGCTGTTAGGCACAGCCCAAACTACCACCTCGTTTGCAGCCCACACCAGGATCCCCTGCCTGCAACACTGCAACAGTCCTAGCAACAGCAAAGCCCTCAGTCCTGTACCCCATCACACAAAATCCAGAGGTAACCACCCTCCCCTCGCTATCAGAAATGGTCCAATCAGTACAGACAATTCTGGCTGCTCTGAGCAGCTCCAGAGAGGAGCTGGAGAATCCTTATCACAGAGGCCTACAGGCCTTGCAATTGGCATCAAACCTGCGCAGACAGTTGTCCTGGGAAGGTAAATCCTTGGCAGAAACAACCACAGCAGTCACCAGGCACAGCTGAATTTGAGGACCAGGAGGTAGGTTTGCTTAAATAGACACTGTGTTTCTTAATATAGCACACACTCTTCCCCAGTATCTGCATAGAGCTGAGTTTGAAACGCTCCAGGATTTGCAGTGAGGAGCGCTGGCTGAGTGGAAGAGGGGCTACAGGAGGAAACCTTTCAAACCTAGGGGATGGCTTCAGAGAAACACTGTATCAGGGACTAAAGAAGCAGCAGCAGCCTCCCACCAAAAGACTTGGAATGCAGAGGCCTACTTAGTAATGAAAATAAAATGTAAACAACACCCTAGTACAGCAATGCAGTTGCAAGTCCATCTAGGTTCAGTCACAGGAGCTGAAGGTGTGAAGGGATCAGGCTGGCTTGGACCTCCCTTCCAGGGAGACATCCTGCATTGTGCCTCACTACACAAGTACACAGAATCAGTCTGTTGGATCAGTGCACCACGGGCCTTCACACACTACCTCAAAATTAAGGGAGTTTCAAGAATAGTGCCAGTGCAACTAGACCTCTATCACAAGCAGACCATACGCTTGTTCATTTTTTCCCCAATGAAATGCCAAAGTTGCTTGCCTACTCCCTTTAAGGTCATACCTACTTTGTATCCATCCCACTCTGGTGGCTTGATATCTGCTGGGTTTACTCTGAAAAGTCTTTTTTTTTCTGCTTCGACAGCTAAAAACCAGAGTATTTGTTCCCCACCTCTACTCCAACAAGGAAAGTCTCTAGTAAGAACAACCCGCTGAGAGATTTTGCAAAAAACAATGTGGTGGGACAACCCCAGGAGTCATCCCACCAACAAACCTGCCGTAAAGCCAAAAACCCAGGAACACAGACTACTGAGGAGCTCATCTTGCAACTAATAAACTCCAGCACCAGCAGCCCAAAAGGCTGCCTGCTCAGCTGTTCATTCCTGACTCAGTCAACAACTGCATCATAACAGATCCGTTTTCACAAGACAGGAATCGAGTGACCTCTCTACCAGGTGTTGCTTTTGCCCCTAGCTTTTATTTGCAGATGCTACCTTTCTGCCCTCTGCTCACCTCCTGTACTGACATGAGTTCCATCAGAAGTTCCACAGAGCCTTTCACCTGCTCATGTAGTACATGACAAGGCATCATGTGCTATTCTGAAGTTACGGTCTACTTGCTTTGCATCAAGGCACGTACCAGTAGGTCACGCAAAAAGCTAAAGGTGCCCTCTCTCAGGTTAACTGTGAAAACAGACTTCATTTATTTTCTTCCTGGCCACTGACAAGCACAACTGCGATGAGCTTTTGATCTAAATCAAGCCTCTGCATGCTTATTTTATTACTATTATTTTTTTAATGTACTTACCTGTCCTCAAGCCCTACTAGTTCTATTGATCACTGCCCACAAGAAACTGTGCTTTATAGGGCATGCTGCCTCCATATGATTGAAATAGCTTCCTTCCTTAATCAGCATATAATCAGATATTCCCACACAGGAGAACTATAGCTCTGATTGACAAGATAGTTACAAAAATAAACCAGAGGTTTAAATATAGCTTGCTCAGCTCCCTGGAAGGTATGTCCTATTGTGTTATACAAGTCTACCATAATTTTCCTTGAATTAATATAGCCCATGTTCTCCCACTGCCTTGATATCTATCAATTAAAGAGCTATCAGCTTGGAGTTAATACAGGAAGGCTGGCACCTGGGGTCAGGTGGGAATGGCACATAGCCTTCTCTCTGCATGGACTGACTTACCATCAATATTTCATTGGCAATTAACATTTACAGATCTGAAGTTCACGTACCAGTTGAATGCTTGATGCCTGATGCAATTATAGAGGTAGGCAGGTAAACAGATGTGCATGACTCCATAGCTATGTATGGAAATACACATACCCTTTTGATTGGGAGTACGTATCCAGATTAGATACATGTCTGTGGGCAAGCACAAAGCCAGGCAGGCAATATTTAACGAATCTCTCCTCCTGGGGTGGACAGTTCAATAGCACAATACTCCTCTCATCTCTTCCAATCTATCAGGATGTTCTGATGTGTTAAATATGCAGCGTAATGAGGGCAGAGCTCTATAGCCTCGCTCTTCTCATTTCAGGAAAAAAAAAAAAAAAAAAATTGAGGTATTTTTGAAAACCATCCTAATTACGAAATGCTCTTCATCTCTCCAAAACCTCCCCATTGCCGACTGGCTACAAAACACGGGACAGACCTCATATTTATTATGCAAATCCTCGGCATTAAGAAAACAGATCACCCACCGACATCTGTCTCCCCCGAAAGGCAAGCAAATAACTGCAAATAAAGGAAGGCAAGCCCTCTCCCGCACGCCGCACCCGCCGAGCCCCTGCTGCAATGCTCCCAGCCCCGTGCCGCGCACCGAGCCCGGCCACTGCGGTGCCGCCGCCGCACCGCGACCCACCTTTGCCTTCCATCGCGGAGCCTGGCGAGCGCCGGGAAGTTGCGGGGAAGTTGCCGGAAGACGCGCTCCCTCCTCACTCAGCCCGAAGCCCCGAGCCGGCCGCCGCTGCCTCGCTCCGCGCTGGGGACGGCGCCGACACGGCCCGCGAGCTGCAAGCAACCACCGGGGGGAAGGGAGAAGGGGAGGCGGCGTGAGGCGCGGAGCCGCCGCCGGGGCAGCGGGGGGGGGCCGCGGGGGAGCCGGGTTACCTGGGCGGGAGCTGTCCCTGGCCGAGCGGTGCTGCTGCGGGGGCGAGTGGCTCGGCGGCCCGCCGCGCTGCCTGGCGCCGCCCGCATGCGCGCCCCGCCCGCGCCCCGCCTCCGCCGCCCGCAGCGCCGGGCCCCGGCTCCGCAAGGAGAGCACCCCGAGCGGGCAGCGGTGGCGGGGATGCTTCGGGCGCGCCGGCCGCCTCCGGGGGACGAGGGGATGGCGCCCCGGCGGCGGAAAGCGCGGCGCGTCCTGCCCGCCGCGTTGGTCTCTACAGGTGATGGGTGCGGGGAGTTCTAGCACATGGCCGAGGCCCCGAGCGCGGGGCTTCGCGCCGCTGTTCCTACAGTATGGCCCCCAGCAACCGCAGCCGTGGAGAGGAGCTCTGAGCAGAAGGCTCAGGCCTTCTCCAGATGCAGCTTTCTAAGATTAATTGTGCTGATTCATAGAACGTCCGCCTTAAGGGTAGTTGGGGCTTTTCTGCATCCAGCTGCTAGAGCTTAATCTCCCTCTGCCTAATAATAAGCAGTCCCCCGCTAATAAGAAGCCGATAAAACATCCGTACCAGGATCAGTCTGGGACCCCACACTACAGGAAACACATTGCAGCCCTGGAGCACAGCCAGAGAGGGGCAACGGAGCTGTGGAAGGTCTGGAACACAAGTCTTATGGGGAGCAACTGAGAGAACAGGGGTGGTTCAGTCTGCAGGAGGCTCAAGGGAGACCTTACTGCTCTTTACAATTCCCTAACAGGAGTTGTGGTGAGATAGAGAATAACCTCGAGTTGTGCCAGGAACGCTCAGGTGGGACACGAGGAAAAATCTGTTCTAAGAGTGGTGATGTTCTGGCATAGGCTGCCAGGGAGGTGGGGGAGCTACCACCAGGCACTCAAGAACTGTAGGATGTGGCACTGAGGGACGTGGGCAGCACTGGTGGTCGGCAGATGGTCGGACTGGATGATCTTAGAGGTCTTTTTCAACCACAGTGATTCTGCTGTCAGCTCACTTCTACTTAAATGGTCGGTTGAGCTCCTTAAGCTTACTCCTGTAAAGAAGTTTCTCCAAACCTGGAATTCTATATTATTCTAATTGCCCCCCTTATTTTTCTATTTAGGCACTCCATGGGTTGTAAAATCTATTTCTGTGCTTATTTTTATGATTTGTATTACTGCAAAAATCTCAGAAAGCGACCACTGATCTGGGAGCTGGACATAGATGGATCATCACTGCACTACACTCTTCTGAGCTAACAAGTAGAAGCAGAGTTGAATTAAAACACCCAAGCCAACCAATCCACGTACTCATTTTCCAGCCACACAAATCAGGTCTTCCTGGTGAGATCTGGGATGTCAGTTTCCCTTTCAGTTCACAAAGACATCATAAGGCCTTAAAACTTATATTCTTACAACTTACAAACAGCTTAAAGAGAAGCCCTCCTACATAGAGTACAGCTGCAGAGCCCTGAAGGCTCTTCCCCTTAATACAAAGGAGCAAATTCAAGGGAACAAATCCACTCAATGTATTTTCTTCCACTGCCATTCATAGGTAACCTTGCAAACTACTTACTAAAAATGAAAACCGTATTTTCTGTACTATCTACATTTCAGCTGCATCCTACATTAAAACATCACAAATCTTGGGCAAGGTCACATCACTGCTCCTCCTCTAGCCCTTCAGGAAACTCAGATCTGTATCTACCATGGCTTTCCAGGTAGGCAAGCACCAAACAGAGACACATACATTAACAGCATCTCAGTATCACATCAGGTTGCTCCCTGACCCACAGTAAGATGGAGCTTTGCAGAACTCAGGAGATGAGGTGTACTGACACAGGGATCCTTCCCATCCTCACTGCTTGAGCCAAAGTAGGAGAACCTCAGAGGCACCACCCTCTCCTGTAGCAAACCCACAGGGCTGCCAGCAGTGTTTTCCATACCTGTCAGCTGCTCAAGCTTTGGGAATAGGCTGAGGTCATGGTATGAATGAGGAGGTTGTTCAGCCCTAAAGCAGCACATCCTGTGCAGAGCCCTCTTTGCAGTGCCTCTGAATGCCCTTGGCTTTATCACATCCGTGCTTAGGGGAGCTCCTGAGGCAGCTGCCAAGTGGCCATTTTGACACTGCTGCAGGCAGAGAGACCACAGTCATACACACTTCCTCAGATGTGCCTGCTCCTGTCCACCTGCCACACTGGGAGAGCTTCCTTCTCCAGAGGGAGTCCCTCCATTCACAAGGAGAGAGCATCACCCAGGCAAGGCCACACTCAGCAGTGCATGTACCATGGTGGCTGCATGGGGAAGTTCTACAGGAGTCTGAATGGACCAGGAGAGAGAAGACCACTGGTGGGCAGATTTCCTCTGGTCTTTGACAGGTTCTGGTGAAGACCACCCAAAAAAGGGCAGCAAATCCTTACGTGCACAGGCACCAACACAAAGGCCAGCAGACAGAGATTCTATACCAAGTTCTACGCAGAACTGGCCACAAGCCAGCTTCGGTTCCACTATTTGATTGCCAGAGAGTGAGAATCCAGTTTCCAAAATGCCCAGAAGCCAACCTCAGCATCCAGATCAAATAAATTCCTGGCTAGAGACAGGGTTTCTATCACCACTGGGCACAGAAAGGCACTTGACCTGCCCACAGACCTTAAAGACAATTAACAGCTCAGTCAAAAAAAAAGGACCTGCACTGAATTCTGACACAGGAGAAACAATAACTGCTAGCTTCCATGTTCAGGGTGGGCCTAACCTTGAAACCAGCTGCTGAGCAGGACTCAGACAAGTGCTTGTGGAACTCCTGTATTCCCAAATCCAATAGGTGTCATTAGCTAACTGTCATCATTAGCCAGAACAGATTCCTTTAGGACAGAGAACAAAACTGCTCAGTTACTGGTCTCAGAAGATGCCCACAGACTATAAGCTGTGCTCAGATGAGCACAAGCCAAAACAGCAGGTTGCAAGAAAGTAGGCCATGACACTGCAGCAGCGGGAAGGACCTCTAACGCTACTAAAATAAGAAAGAATGGAGTGGGGGAAGAAGAGGAGTAAACAGAGACTTAAGTCTGAAAAAAAAAAAAAAAAAAATAGAATAGGTATCTGTAAAATACAGAGTGTCCTACACAACCTGTCATCCTCCACCTTGAGACAGATGTACACTGCTTCTGATTATGTGCAAACAAAACAACGAACTGCTACCTCATCAGTAGAAGTAGCATCATCCAGGTCATTGCTAGAAACAGGGGAGAAGTGCATCAGGAGCTGGTGAGGGAAGTAAAGCCAGACACAACCTTTGAGCAAACAATTTAACTACATAAGGTTACCAATAAAAAGTTGAGATTAATCAGATGCTATTATATTGTTAAAGAAGAAAGCACTAAAAGTCACAAAAATACCAAATCCAATGAGCAGTTTTGCAATTATATATGACAAAAACTAAAATTAATGCAAAATTAAAATCAGAAAGGAAGACAACCATCCTTGTGTAGACTTGGGAAGCTGCTTCCAAGAACTAGCATTGGCTTGGTAAAGTACTACCAACCTTCTACCACTACTGTTCATCATTAACTTCTATAGACAGAACTGTCTGAATTCAGCACTTGAACAAAGCAATGGAAAGGCTGAATGTTTTGATTCATCAGGCTGCTGAAAGGGTCAGATGAGAAGAGCTGGTCTTTGTGTGGCACAACTCCCTCAGAAGTGCAGAAGTACATCAGAATGCACTGAATCACACAGCAAGGAGCTTCCCAGAACAGAACTGGAGAACTCCACCCAGCTTTCTTTTGCCTTGCTACACTGGGAGAAAGGCAGTGCATTAAACATCCACTTGGAAGAAACTCTAATACCCATTAACAGGAGTCTTCCTGCAGACTCTAATGGTAGTTGGATCTGACCCAAACACCTCAACACCAGATTTGAGGAAGCTGTTCTCAATCCCTGCACAAACTGCTTTCAGGGCTAGCTCTTGGTCCACATGAGCCCCAGATCTCTCTGGTTATTCAGTGGAGTAACTCAGTCACCTCATCAGACAGGTGCAGGCAGGATGCTGTTTTCTGGAGTCAGGTTGTTATACTACAATAAAAACTTAATGCTTTCATGTACAAAAGAAAAAAAAAAAAAAGGTAAATATTAAAAATAAGCTGATGAATGAAGCCACTTAAGCTTTATCCCCTCTTTTACTTGATTGGAAAAGGTAATTACATCCATTCAGCATGATTTACCCAAGAAAAACAAGAGTCTCAGAGCAGAGGCAGGAAGGAGCTTCCTGCTGGCAGCTCACCTGGGGCAGCTGCAGGCAGCCTGCCCTCCTAAGAGCCACGTGCTACAATGCTTGCAGGGGAAGGACTGTTTCCCTTACAATCCTATTACCTATTTGCCTACTCCTGTTTACTACAATAAAAAGCTGTTTGCATGTGGCTACTCTACAGCCAACAGGGCTGAGAAGTGTTCATATTCTTTGTGTGCTGTTACAGACAACACAGCCTGACCTCTGCCAGTCTCAGATCCCAGCAGACAATTTCTTTGCCTTTCTCCAACTGTGAAAGAGCTACTTCCAGAGTGCTGAACTCCACCTCAGATGGTGCAGACTTGTGAGAAGTCCACCAAGAAACCCATTCATTATCAAGGACCGCCACCAAAATCACAAGCAGGTGCTCTGCTTTCCACAACATTACAACCTAACAAATACAATAAAACCTGCAAAACCAAGTCCATAACGATTCTATGAGTCTTGGAAAACAAGGAGAAAAGGAGTAAAGAAGGAAGAGAGAAGTAGAAGGTAACTGTTCTGCTCACAAAGAAGTAAAGTAGCTTCTGACAGGTTCTTGCTGATACCAGGCTAAGTATTTGCAGGTAGGCCAATAGTCTTATACAAGATAAGTCCAAGAGATGCTCTCCCTTCAGTGGCTGGCCTTTATAAGAGCCCAGGGTGACCCCAGCCCTACTAATTAGGTGGAGAGCACAGAGGCAAACCATTTGCCTCTGGTCTCTGGGCCAGCCACACCTCTCCACCAGGTGCTCAATACAGACCAAAGACAGACCAACCCCTTGGTGTGATGTTAATCATCTCTACGTTAGAGTGTCAGACGGTGACACAAACATTGAACACCTGAACAGCCATAGTAGAGACAAAAAAGAAAATAATCACATGCTCAACCTGAGGAATTAAGTCAATACATTTTTTGCTTGATTAGTAACCACACTCCCAGTGGAGAAGATGGAGGGGGGGGGGGCGGGGAAGGTGCTATATCTACCCTTCCCAAAATCAAATCCACAGAAACAGGCCACTATATGGGGACTGCTGAGTCACGGCCTGAACCACTGATTGAGCACCTGAAGGAAAGACCTGGTCAGAGCTGGGAGCACAGGTGAAAGCAATTCACCTGTGTGACTGGAAGGGGTGGAGCCTGGCTGCATCCTGCAAGCCTAGATCCTCAGAGATGGGTGAGCATTCATTTTTCTTTCCTTTTGTAACATCTCCTTGTTTGTGCTGGTCCCTTTGTTTTTACAGCAACACACACAAAGCTCATTCATGGAAGACTGTAAGTTCTTCAGGTTTCCAGAAGAACTATCAGCTGTGTATCCAGATATGTGTTTGACCTGTCTCCTATTCTCAGATCTACTGGACATCACACAAAAGCTGCCTTCAATGGCTTACTAAATAAGTCTGCCAAGATACTGCATGTGTCTGCTCCTCTTTGAGGTTTTCCTTAGAGAAAAGCTGGGTTGGTTTGTTTGCTTAGCTTATATACACAGACAGCAATTTCTTTAAGCCTTACTTTCCTTGACTAATGAGATCTCATTGTTTTCACTGCAGAAGCTTTGGGCTCCAACCAACCCAAACAGTATGAAAATCAGCACACCTGAGCCTGAACAAATGAACAGCATTTGGAAGACCTTGCTTGCTTCCCCCTTGCCAGCCGTGCCATAAGATGTAGAGGAATTTAGCTGCATCACCTATGGGTATGGCCAAAACACGCACCCTAAGAAAAAAGGAGTCTGCCAAAAAAGACTGCTTAGAAAGTAGCAGATACTCAGCTCTGACCAGTGAATGCATCCCTTTCCTCTTAGCTAGGTTATTACATCTAGCCCATCCAGAGTATTTCTTAAACACTGTAGCATCATCTCTCAAGCAACAGCTAAATACAAATGTAAGAGATAATGGAGATTCAAGGATGAATCAAGGAACAAGCACAGAAAGCATTCAACCTACATGGCATCAGACGTGATTTTCTGCCCATTCACCAACCTTACCCACGAAGATCCTGCCCAGGTGACAGGAGTAGGACATCAGGGGAAAGAAAGGCTGACTTTGACAAAGGAAATTAGCAAGTCCAGGTGCAGAGACAGAGTATTTTTAGAGAAAGATGTAGGGGCTTGGATAGCAATTTTATTTTGTAAGGAAGGCTGCCAGAAGAGAAGCTGGGCTGAAGAGGAAGAATAACAGCATAGGTAGGGAAAGCAGAGCCTGAGAGATGAAAAAGGGTGCCTGTGCTAGCATCCAGGAGTCAAGGAGGACAAACAAGAGCACATCATTTTACATGTCTTAAAACCAAAAGAGGTTTTAGTCATAAAATGAAGACAGAAGAAGATGGTTTGGAGTGACTCAAGGTGGCAAGAAGCCAGTTGTGACTGAATCCCATGCCAGCAAGCAAGCTGGAGAAGGAAAACTATTTAGTCAGCAAGGTGGCAGAACTGGAAAAGCTTAGCACATTCAGCACAGCAGTGGGGTTTGAGACCCTCCAATTAAGAGAAGCAGAGGAAGCCAAGGCTGGAACAATCCCAGTCTAACCATTAACAAGCACCTCATTACACTAGGATGAGAAAGCAAGGGGGATCAGCAGTAGCAACCAAGATTACAGAGAGCAAATGACAACAGCAACAAAAAAAAAAAAGATGCTACGTCAAGGCTTAGAGCAGCATAAACACTGAATGATGGAACATGCAGCCAACTGGCAGCAGGGGGGAAATAACATCAAGAACAAAACCCACCAAACCATTAGCATCAGCAAGTGGGAAAAGCAGTGGGATTGTTTTCCAGTGGGAAGATGTTTTCTTGCCAGTGCCAAGAAAGCACAAACTGGCAAGCAGCTCCAAAATTAAATCATTTGCTGGAAACACCTACTGCTTCATCCTGAGAATTCTCCATCTCACCAACTTCTAACAGCAGCTCACCAGTACGGTGCTCAGGGTGCCACCGACTGAGACTCTCTGCATGGACCGCACACAGCCTGTGAGCTCCAGCCACGCCAGTTCCCCCTTCCCCACACCAAGCACTTGCAATCCTGGCACCTACACACAGACACAAGCCACGTTCCCCACACAGAGGGATGCTCTCCTCCCCCTGCCCAGTACCCAGGCTTGCTACTGCTGTCTGCTGCTCCCCTGCCTCCCCGCAGCACCCATTCACCCCTTGGCTTTCTGTTCATCCTTTCCCCGCTTTCAGCTTCACTTCTGCTCATCCCTGTGTTGGAATAGGGTCCATTCCTACACAAGGCTGAGTGCCTTGCCGGTGTCATGGCACAGGAGAGAAAATGCTCAGCCCTCTTGGCAGTGACCATGAAAAGCCACCGTTAAACACCGGCAGGCTCCCGAGGCCACACGAGGTTGTGCATGTCCCTCCGCCCTCTCCTGGCTGGAACAAGAAATGTCGAGCTTGCTTCCACCCCCCCACTGTGATTTACAGCATAAGCTCATACCTAGAAGTAGATATTTACACTTAAGGCTTACTTTAACCATCCTCGAATAATTGCACAGACGTACTGCGCACATATTTTACACCTCTAAGCATATTAGCATTACTCAAATGCCTCCCTAACAGATCACGTTCACCCTCATAAGAGCCTTATGTAAGTTGTGGCACCCGAGGATCAGCAGCAAGGAGCACATACAGCAGCTTGCGCTCAGCTAGGCACGCAGCTGCTCCAAGTGCAGCCGTCATTCTTTAGCCAACATCTTTCAGCACACATCCCAGATCCTAAGGCACTGCCTATCAGCCTCGAATAAGGCTACGCTTGGCAGCTAGAGCCAGAAGACACGGTAAAGTCGCCTGTAAATGCTCGCTTTAGCCATTCTTATTTTCGGGTGGGGCACATAATAAGGCTCAGGTTTGGGGAAGCTAGGTACATCGGGTCCTGCCTTTTGCAGGAGCTGAGCGTGCCAGGTGCTCCAGGTATCAGGCAGGCTAAATCACTGTCGTTACGTATTACAAAAGGATGAACACTGCCCTTCCTCAGACACTTCTACAAACGAGTTCCTAAGCAGCTTCATTCTCTATTCATGCTGGGAGAACGCTGCCAGAGATGGGATCAGGACACGGATCAGACCACCCAGCCCCCCCATAGCAGTGGGCAAGAAGAACTGCCTCTCTCTGCGAGGCCAGAGAACACTATTCACTCCTCTTATTGGGGTGGATTGTTCCCTTTGCTGCTCCACGTTAAACCTGCAGTGCATTCCAGCCCCACATGCACATGCATTGTGAGAATTCAAACAGATCAAATACAGCAGTCTCTCACCCCACACCACTCATTAGCTGACTTTGCCTATGAACACTGTGAAAACTGGAGAGTGTAGATGCACTATCAGTGGGAACCCAGCCCTATTATACGTTTATTTATTTAAATGTAAATATATCGCTATAAACAGAACTCCAAGTGCTACAGATGCACAAGGGGGCAATCACCCATTATTTCTGCCTGATCCTGGCTTGCAATCCCCATCCTGATTAAATTACTGGGGGCAGGATTATCAGCAAGATAATCAGATGCAGTGTCTAATCCAGATAACTCAGCTTTACTGGATCTCACAACGCAGGACTTCACTGACCACCCAGCCAGGGCATTCCAAAGCGTTACATCCCGTTCCCTCCACACAGAGGATTCAAGCATCCAAGAGGCTTGCACAGAAGGGAAGGTTAAGGAAAATATTCCCAAATTCAGTCAGAAGTTGTAACTTGCTTAACTGACGTGGCTCCGAGAGCTCCCTGGCCCAGCAGAGTAGTGGTTTCAGAGCAACATCTTAGCATCTCACAATTTCACAGCTGCAGAATTTCCATCTACTGTTCTCAACAAAGTCACAAGTCCCCTGCCAGCAGCAGTTTTGCCTGTCCCACGGCAGAAGCATGGTCCTGACAGCTTTCTGGGCAGCCCCCTCATCCTTCCTGTAAGCTTTCCATTTCCTTGGTCTTCACCTTGCCAAACAATGCTTGTGCTTGTAGGAGGCTACAAGAACACCTTGAGAGGGGGCAAGATCTGGAAGTGAGGACTGGCCTGCACTTGGAGAACTATAATATATGGAAAAAGGTAAGAGATTGTAGCAATTCTTACAGCCTATGTTCACTGTTTTGCCTTAGTTCAGCCTGCCCTTCCTTTCCATGTTTCTACAAGTTCCTCACTCTGGACAAAAGCCAGGGGCTCAACGATGCTCTGAGAAGGAGGGCCAGCTTTGGGTATCTGAACCTTGGCAAGCACCCGTGTCACACAGCAAGCAGGGCTTTGTTCATCAGCAAAGCGGCCTGGATAGGGCACAAAGACAGAAAACGCATCTGATCTTCCAGCAAGTCCTGTATTGTTCTCAGACAGCATGAAAGGGCATTTTAAAAAAAATCTCTTCTACAGACCTGCACAGCCTGAACTCCTGCTCTGACCCCACCCAAAAGAAATGAATCACTTGGAGCCCTTCATCACCTTACCAATGTCCCTAGTGGCCCCTGTGTGCCCTCCCATGAAGAGTTTGATCTCCCTTTAGGAAGGGGATAAAGCTGTCCTTGAGCAAAGCTGCTTTTCATTGAGGCCTTGTGCTGTTCTCATGAGAACGTCAGACACCTCCAGGTGTCCCTCAAACAGGTATCTATCAATAGTTGCAGCTCAGATTCTCCTGAGCTGCTCACAGAAAATAGACTGCCAGCATCTGACTTCTGTGAATCACATTTCTAATGTGCCCTTCAAACAGAAGAGATGTCTAGATTACATTTCTGATGCTGCATAACTATGTGGGTCCAGCTTATCTCCAATTACAAGGGCAAACAGGGAGAAGAGGACTGGGAAGGAAGAAGCTGAGCAGAGAGCAGATGAAAATATGTTGCTGGCTGCCATCAGTTCATGCTCACTGCCAAAAACAAGGTCATGTAGTACTATCTTTCTGCATTGTTAAAATCTGAAAGGTAAAAGGGCACTATCATTTCAGGAAGACTGCATGAAACAATCTTATCTCCCACCAGTAGCAATGCCTTGTTACCTGAGATAACCAAATTCTCCAGCAGCAATAAAAAAAATCAGCAGTTCTAGAGTATCACTGCTCCTTAAGTGCATGTCCATATGGAAATCAACAGCCTTTATTCATTCGGCATCAGGGGCAGTAAATAGGAACAGCAGCTGGCTGGAGTCAGACCTGAGACATTCATGTTTGTAGTGAAATTGTTCATCATGCGTTTATACGCACTGGATCTAAGAGATCCAAAGAGCACCCTCACCATTAGATGTTCAGATGCATTCAAGCAGCTGAAATCCAGCAGAGAAAATCCCATTCTCTGACTTGTAACAGGAACCAGGAAGATACACATCCAGTAAGCTAAAAATTCACACAAATGCCTGAACACAGCTATGAGAGCCTGATAGGAACATAGGGAACAGGAGGAAGAAGGTGGTGGCTTTTCTTCTCATACTCTCACCTGGAAACTTTGATTTCTACCTGTTTTCACTGATGTACTACTCAGGCTCAGCAGAAAGCAATGAAAATGACTGCCAACTGTGGTGTAGGCATGCCTGAAATTCTTATTTCAGAACCACCAAACACCCCCCAGCACTTGGTGAATTTACCTCTGTGGGGTCAGTGAAGATGGATGGTATAATCATATCCCTTAGCTATGTTCGTAGGCAAGCAGAAATGGGGCAGCATTACAATGTTCTAAACACCTCTCAAGAGCAGGACATTGGCTTAAAAGTAATTACATGAGCTGGAAGAAATTGCTTCCCTAGGCTATTTTTCTTTCTTTGGAAGGGTGCAGAAATGAGGTGGTGCAGCTTGAGAAGGAAGGAAGTAAGGGTGGCCTTTAAAATGCAATAAGCCAAGATCAGGTTGCAGTGTGCTGATGCACCATAGAGCATACCATTGCACAATTTGTGCTTTTAACATGCCAGAAACTTTGTGTAGGCAATAAGGACTTTGAGATCAGAGTCTGAGACACTCAGGTATTAGCATTAGCAAAAATGAAGCACACCTGTGCTTTGCTGATGACTCTCACTGTTTGGGTCTTTGAGAATATCTCTGCAAGCATTTCAGGTGAGATAATCCAGAAGGAACATTCAGTGCTCAGCACACAGGACTCTGGGATCTGAGTTTGAAGCAGCCCTTCAGAAAAGGGACAGTTCATATCCCACAGCACCGGAGTCTGAATGCAGATGCCTCTGGGAAGGAGAGGAGACATTTCTCCACTAGATTCTATAGATGCACATTGTGCCACAGATAAACCAGAGCTTCTAACTTGTTTCAAGAGGCAACCTAGTGACAGAAACATCACCTCTCCCTGCTGACTGTGCTCAGCCAGGACAGCAGAGTCCTGCCAGCAAACAGCACAACTGGCAGCAGGACTGGACAGTGTCATAAAGTGCCCAACTGCACCAGCACCTCTATATCACACCACCATCTCCTAACACACCATTCCCCTCCATGCTCTAAGGAAAGCTGTGAGGCATATAGGTCTGCCACTGCTGAGTTGCAACAGAACCTGCTGCAAGTAATTGTGAACTTAGAGAGCCCAGACTGAAAAAAGACATTTTTCCCTACAAAGAAGACCTGCTTACAGCTTTGCTACGGTTAAAGAGAAAGGAGAAAGCACAAAAACATCCTCTGCAAAGAGGCATCACAGCTCCCACCATCACACAGCTCAGGATTTAGCCCCAACATGGCACACCCCTACCCACGCACTCTCAGGGAGCCACGTCCAGGCTGCAAGGCCACACTTGACCTCATACACTGAGCCATGCTGATCCCATCCAAAGCTCACTTACCTCACAGTCCACCGCCAGCCTTCCCTCGGAGCAGAGATACAGCAGCACGACCTTCCTCCTGCCTTCCTCCCCTCCTTTCTGCCTTGCCTGTACTGAATGGCTGCTGATGCAGATGGCCCTCACCTGTGGTGCCCACCCAGCTGTGCTGAGGGCCAGGAGCTGCCTGAGCCCTGCTACAGACTTGCCCAGACATGAAACGAAGGGCCACAGAACAGCACAAGAAAGCTGAGGAATTTTCTCCTATCCCACTTCTTTTGTGTGTTAAGGAGGGGGAAGGAGGTCAGTGCTGCTCAGCCAGTGCTGTAATTACTCCAGTTCGCAGATGGAGTAAGAAAGTGATCCCAGACCCTCAGGGCCTTTGTGACATAACAGTGGTCTCCCTCTATGCATCATGGACACGTCACAAACGTTCTCTGAGTGTTCAGGGCAAATCCCAGACCCGGTGCTTCCATCTATCTGTGAGCAGCAGGTGCTGGCTCCTGAGTAACCAGGTCCAGCCTCAGGCTGGTCAGTGAGTACAGTCTTACTTGTTTCACCTGGTGCTACTCTCTCCAGTTTCAACAGCCCTTAAGCCTCTACCAGCCACCTCCCCCCACCCTTTTTTTTTTTTAAAGGTATGTAAACCATTAAAAAAAAAAAAAAAAAAGCAACAGGAAACGTTGGGAATCATTTAGCAAATAGAGCAATCAATCTCACTTCTTTGCTCATTTGAGCAGGCGTGCTCTCTGGTGAGTACCAGCGTTTGCATAAGGAACATTAGAGCTGCACTTAGCAGCTTCAGCCGCTGCAGTTCCCGCTATTGATTGCTACCATTCAAACCCAGCTCTAATGCATGTCAGCAGACATAAGCTGGGAGGCAGCTATGTCCCCACTGGGAGCAATGCTATATTATCATTCTTTTCAAATGAACCTGCAGAAATACTAAATACGTTTAACAGAAATTCCTGGCTCTACCTGAGTGCTAGGGAATTTCAGTGGTTGCAGAAGTACAAATCAACATAATCTGTGACTAGAATGAAAATCAGGCACTAAAAGTGAGTTATACGTACAGGAGTTCATTCTACAAACATATTCAGGAATCTCTCCCCTCTCCTTTTGCATTCAGGCTGGCAAACGTGGGTACTTACTGAATTTCTGTATGTCAAACAGAGCAGAGCAGGGACTGTCACTGTGGCCTGAAAAATAATGTTTGATCTTGCCAGGTGTGTGAAAGGACAAGGCCATGGGTAGACAACACTAGGCTATTCCCAGTGAGAACTGGGAGGATGCAGCACTGCTGAGGCTTTGTTCTTATTTAAAATCTGTAAGCAGAGTGATATTTCCAAGCTGGCGAATGACATGCAGCTGAGATACCTGAGCTGGCACTAAAAGAGCTCTTCCAGAAACAGAAGCTGCATGTGGCCTAATTAGTGCCGCTGAGGGGAAGAACAAATCAGCGTGGGGAGAGCAACACCAGCAAGCTGCCCTGGTCCCACACAGAGCTGAGCTGTGCTGGCACATTGGTTCATTCTTAGCTGGGGCCACACTGCTGGAAATTGCACTCAGAGTTACACAGGAGGCACCTGGATGTTGTTAGCTCAGTTCTATGTAATAAATCAGACCCATCCCAGCTACTAATAAAATGCAGCAATTCATAATTGCCCCAGCTTTGTCAAAAGACCACGTTTACTTCTCTGAGACATATGCAGCTATATAGCCTGAAATAGAAGAGAGCAGTTGACAGGACTGGGCCACTGGGACAGCCTGGCTCAAATGGACATCAGCACTACCAACCTCCTGTCTGCTGTGCTGTGCTCAACACGTCCAGCCCACAGCTGAGACCTGCCTGGGCCTGGGTGTGAAGGCAGAGAGGCACAAAAAAGGCAAACCAGGCAAGAGCTGCCTCACAAACACCAAAAAGATCCCTGGCACATTGTATAGGAACTGCCTTACGTGCCCTGCTCTTGCACTGCTGCACTGTGCTGTCTTCCTAACATTTTTAGATGGAAGTAACAAAATGGGAGACATCCCCTGCTGAGCTTCCCTGTTCAGGAGAACTTCCCATGCTGGAAGGTTGACTCAGTTGCCCCCATAGCTCACGTTAACTTGGGAAAGCATGACTTGTGCGTGCTGGACCAGCATGCCCTGGCAGCCCTGCAGCACTATGTACCAGAAGAGCAAGCCAGCACTTCTAAATTATTTACACCAACTCACATGAACTTGCATTTCTCCCCCCCTTCTGCACCACAATGCTTGCCACTCTGAATAAGCTGGTATGACAGATGTCACAGACAATGATGCTGCAAAGATGACTATAACAAACTTGGAAAATGTATTTATCCAGCTTTGAGTGGCACTTCATTTCCTTTTAGTTCATTATCGTAACAGAACACCTCTGGGGTGCTTATTTAAAGATGCTGGGGGCTGGGCATAATACAGAAACAAAATGAGGGACAGTTGGACAGCATTCACTTTCCAGCCCTCCTGGCTCACTGATGTTGTGTAGAGCAGTACCTGAGTATGGCTTTCCCTGGGGAAGGAGCCATCACAGGAGCCTTGTACTACTGACCAGGTAACATACCTTGGTGGATTTATTGCCAGCTGAGACCCAGCCTCTCTTCTTGGATGGTTTGTTGTCATAAGAGCAGCAATAAGTCACTACAGCTTTGACAACATTGTGGAGATTTGGGGTCAGAGAGAAAGGACAGTGCATCCTCACCCATTCACTCCAACTCCCCTCTGATGTCCATACCAGGGGAATGCTAAGAGAGCCCCAGACTCCCCCCAGAAGTGTTAGAAGTGGCAATTAACAACATGCTGTGCATGAGGCTTGGCACAGAGGAGGCGGAAGGACACAAGGTCATTCATCCTTCAGGAAAAATGTCCACTCCTTTCTTCACACAGTTCCATTGTGAAATGGTTCACAAAATCCTCTACCAGTTCTGCCAATATCATGGTAGGTTGTAAAGTAAAAAAAGGAGCCCTGAAGATAAACAGAGCCATTAATTAAAGTGTCTAACACTGCAAGCTACATCTAACATTCGTACCACAGGGGCAGACAGAAGCAGATCACTTCTCATCACCTCCCAGAAAGAAAGCTGAAACAAAGGGATTTGAGGGGATGAGAATTGAGGACAAAAGCAGCTGCTGTTTGGCCTCAGCTTCCACCTTACATTAGGGCTTGCTTAAGGCTTGAGTATCACGTACTATATATCTTCGAATGGCTTCCCTGTGCCCAGCAAGGCCTCAGCAATGTCTTCAGTGCAAAAATCTGAGGGGGAGAGACAAGGCCAAGTGAATCTGAAGGGAGCCTGATGCATGTGTATGCACCCACATCACTGCTTAGCAAATCAGGCTGTCTGTGAGTGAATGAGAGCATGTTTCTCTACCACAGAAGGTCACTAAGATAAAAATAACCTCCATAAGCCTACATTCAGCTTGGAAGCACAGTGCTGAGCCAGGGACAAAGATAATAGGAAAAAAAAAAAAGCACAATAGTTCCTTGGATCAGCCCTAAAATAATTGATTATAAATGTGAATATGGGGGAGGAGAAGGGATGGAAGACTATTTTGTCACTACTCTAAAAGCAGAGAAAATAAACTGGGCTCCATTTGACAGATGGTTCTCAAAAAGACAAAATGTGCTAAATATAAAGCTGAACTTCCCTAAATATAACACATCAGCAAGGGCCCCTTGGCCAGCAGCTTTCTAATATCTCCTACTTTGTGCACCTTACCACCCTCACCCTCACCCCCCACTTTTTACCCTTTGCCCCATGATGGTTATCTTCCTTTCTGGAGAGTTTAATCATGAGCTATTAGAGAAAGCAGCTCTCTCAGCTGTATAATGTTAAAAGTCCATTAGCTCACCCCAAGCAAGCTGGCAGGAGGGAGATGATGTACTTGCTGATGTTGAACAAGCTATTTGCATGCTGAATATTTCTAATCACTGAGCAACGTCAGGAGAATCTGAACATCACTGCTCTCAGTCGCCCACTGACCTTTCCAACACACTCACTGCAATACAAAACAAAGCAGCAAAACGTATCCCATGCTGAACCTGCAAAAAGGAACAGAGGGATGATTTTTTTTTTTGGTCAATTCTAGGTAACAAATGTACAAACATTAACAAAAAAAAATTGGAGAAATAATCATTAGCAAAGCACATCTTCCTCCTTCCCTTTGCCACATTTGTTTGCATGGTTGCCTGCATTGGGTATGGGTTAAAATACAACAGACTGCTTGCTTTGATTCTGATCATAATTGGTTCCATTCAGCAAAGAACACACACTTTGTTTCAAGCTTGTTTTCAAGTCCCAGTGGACTTAACTGGGATTTGAACTCTGCTCCCTGCCTCTCCAGCCCCAGCCACCACCTCCTGGTCACTCCTCGTTACCCAGCTGCCATCTGCATTCATCATTACACAGCAAGCAGGTTGGTGAGACACCAAAATAAACCTCTACAGAAATGTCTTCAGAGGATGAAGCTACATAGAGACGGTGCGAAAGCAACAGTCACAGCCTTGAGAACAGAGCAACGAAACCATGAGGAGTTCTGACTCTTGGTCTGTAAGGAGGCATTTTTCCCTTTAACCCTGTGTACTCCCCCACCAGCTGGTGGTTGTCAGCTCTGCAGGCTCTGCTATACCTGGGGTAGACTGGGTCTCCTAGAAGTGACAACTGGAGCCAGTCATGTGAGCCACTTCTCCCACTCTTCTACCAGCCAGACCTACAGAAATAGCAAAGACAACAGCTTCTACCAAGAGATGTGCCATTGCCAGGATGCCCAATGGGGCTGGGTGCTCTAAAATGCTTGTACAAGGACTTCCAAGAACTCCCCAATAGGAAAAACACTGCTGTCCCCTTGAAACTTGCAGGATGCAGTGAAGAATTATGCCATTAAGCCATCTGACACCTATGCACTTTGAAAGTCTGTCCCAACACTTACCAGTCAGCAAGAAGGAATAGCAGGAGAGGGAGAAGATAGAGCCTTTGTCAGACAAAGCACACACCACCTCTGTGTTGGCAACCTGCTTCATCTAGTTGAGCTACTACATGGAAAGGAGCAAATACACTACACTGAGAATCAAAACCAGCTGGAGATTAGGATTCTGCCTCCCTGGAAGACAAACAATCTAGGATACAAGGTTTTCTCAGACATACCTGCAAAGCTGCTTTCCAATCTGGTAGAAAGCCAAGTTTACACACCCCAAACAAAGACACACACACAACTTCTCCTCGTAATGCAGGAAGAACAAGATGGATACTTTTCAAAATGTTTTTTAATTAAAACAAAACAAAATAAAACAAAAAGGAGCACACACCAGAGCTTGACATGGGCCAGCCAAACTTCTGGTCATCGGAACGTTGAACTGGCATGAGGAAGGCTGAGAGCTGTGTTTCTGCATAACTCAGGAGCACCGGAGCAGACACTGGGGCTCCCAGGGGCTCTGCCTGCCAGGCCATTGCTGCTTTGTGCGGAGCATATCTCTCATGTGGTGGTGGGACATGTCATCGTGGAGCTCAGACTCTTTTCCCAGCAGACAGAAGTCCTGGAGACTGGGGAAAAGAAGATTTCAATGAATCTGCATTTTCCAAGCACTCCTGGGGAGGATTCCCAGCACGTCCTCCTGCCTCTGCTGGCAGGTACATGGGTTTACATAGAGACTCATCTTTGGCAATAGCCACACTGGTAGGAGCCAGCGACTTCTGCTTCCACTGAAGTCAATGCATGTCCTTCTCCAGGCTGTTAACTGCAGCTGCACTGGGGCTCGCCATCACTGCCAATTGTGCTTTGAAGTTAAATCCTCATCCACTTCATCTAGCCAACAACTTCTGCGAGCTTCTTCAGGCTCATTTAAGTGTGCATCAGTAAACTCGGGTAAATGTGAGCATCTTGGCTGCAGCAGTGAAACAAAGCATGCCCAAGAGATGGAGGAGCCAAAATTTCATTTTAAGATATGACTTGAGAACTGGATAGGTATCAAAACCTCCCTGCCATCTGACAAAGTAATGCAGTTTCCAAAGCTGCTGGTGTGTTGCTCCACCAGCCTGGTTTCTTTACTAGACAGGCTGGGAGAAAGAAGTGACACATTTTTCATACACAATTTTTATCTGTTAGAATTTACTAGATATGCTCCTCATTTGTCTGTCATGTATTTAAAAAATACTTCAACCTGCTCTAATAATCACATTTTAAAACATGCATCAAGTTTGGATCAGAACAGCTTCTCTGGGAAAATCAATAAGCCCAAATTGCTGATTTAAGGCCTAAATATCAGTCACTGGCCAGCCAGGCACAAAAAAGCCACTCTATCCTTGAACTTGGGATCCTTGAAATTGTTATCCTTGATATTATTATTTTACTTGGAATTATTTTTGGCTCAGACTAACCCTTGGTACTGTCGCACTACAAGTTTACATACAAACAATTTCTGCAAACAGGAGACCGACGTAAGATCTCTTATGTCCCATGGTAGGTCAGAAAAGTCCACAGGAGTCATGGAAATGGTAAATGCCATAAAGGATCAGGCCTAATACATGCATTAAAGAAGCAAGACAGCTCCTTCGTTCAAGATCTGGCTGATTCGTTTTGCACATACCACTTCTTTAGCATTATGTCCTTATCTAACGGTAGACCTGTTTCAACAACATGCAATACATATTAATGCAATATGCACTGCAACACACAATACGCATCCAAAGAAATATGCCAATGCAAAAATCTGACTTCTCAAACATTGCAGAGCTAATAAGGAAGTCTTTCACAAAAGACAATCAAGAAATCACCTGAAACCATGAGACCCAAAGGGCCTTGAACAATCTGCAATACTGGTACCTAATAACAGATGCTAATTCATGAAAGAAACACAAACGGTAGGACTGAGGTAATGGCAGAGATTTCATTAGTGCAATTAACATTTATAATGGTATGTTCTTTAATAGAATTTAAATAAGGCTTTGAATAATTACACACACTAAAACTAACATTCCATAACCTTATTCCGCATGGAAAAGCAGCAGAAACAACCCTCTGGACTGTACAAGGTCCAATTATGAACAATTACATTCAAAAAGTAGATCAAAACAGAAACAACTCTTCCCCCCAAAAGCATCAATATCACTAAAGTCAACTTTCTCCCAGGTAGGAAAAGTGTGAAGAGCAAATGAACTGGGCTTCAGCCCACTAGATTTGGCCTCATCGAATTACCAGTAGTGCTTTCCAACCCAAAGTCTCTCATTTCTTTAGGGTGATGGAAGCTCATGGAGAAAAAATAAAATAACAAGTGAATTTCCTACACAGCGGAAAGTGAGTTCTCCCTTCCAGGGGCCCAACAGTGTACATACATTATGGAAGCTTGAAAAAAAAATTCTATCTAACACTGGCATGTGTGTTTATGGTGTATGTTCTCCTTTAGAAACTACTCACAAACGCAGATGGGTGCCACAAAAAAAAAAAAAAAAAAAAATCAAAGCAGCATATGAAATTGTAATACACTGTTTCAAAATCTGCACCGTCCTGCAGAACCAGGAATTATAATCTATTCAGATTGTTCTCAACAGATCCAATCTATGCTGGATATGTAAAAAACAAGAGACTAAGTCATCAAGGAAAACCAACTGAAAAAACTTGCACGCCGTAAGTATTTAAAAAAAATGAAACAGAAGAAAAAAAAAATCCCCAAAAACATTGACAAAAGCTCAGAAAAATTTATCATCAATTCTGAAGTGGGGCCTTGTGACATCATCCGGGTTAATGAAGACGGAGATGGACTTCCCCGGGTTCTCAGTCACTAGCTGTTGCAACTTTTTGGCTAGTCGGTCGTCAGGCTGGTTGGTGTCCCCTCCGTCTGACTGCGGGGAGGGGATGCTGGTGGTGCTGCCTCGCCGTTGCAGTTCCAGCGTCAGCCGGTTGGCTGCTTTCACGTGCTCGATGGCAGTTCGAAGGTGTTCAGCGGGGTCTGAGCGGACCGAGGACAGCTTCCGTGCATGCAGCATGACGGTTTCTTCAGAGAGGTGCTCCAGCATGTTGCACTGGGGGATGAAATAGTTAGGGCACATCTTGTTGACCAAGCAGTGCTGGAGATCATCGATGAGACCCAGGAGGAAGTGGGCGGCGTAGTCCTCCTGGGCCAGGTAGTTGGCTGGTAGCCTGTCACAAGCCCACAGCATCATGCTACGCAAGTGATATGGACTAATGGCTTTGGGGCGGGACAGCAATTTGATGATGATAGCTTTGCAGGCCTGATAGGCTTGCATGAGGCTGCTGGAGATGCACTTTTTCAGCTGAACTTCACTCCTGGCAAACGACAGCCTCCATTCATTGTCCTTCTTCCCCTTGTAGGAACATGCAGGCACTAAGTAAAACCCACTTATGACTTCCTCCTCTGTGATCTTTCCATCCCAGAAGTGGTTCTCCATCAGCCAGCTCTGGGCCACGGCTGGCCAGCCTTTGAAGGACACCACAGGAACAATGTCGTACAGCATTCGGCTGCTGCCCACTCCCAAGATGATGGATATGATCGTCCCATTCTTTTCTACCTTCTCCACCTTTGGCATCCCTCGCTGAGGCTTCTTCTGAATCTCAGAGAGGACGATGCTAATGGAGTCATAGAACCAGTCCGCAACTTTCGTTGGAGAGAAGAAGTAATTGGTAGCTCCGTTGATATGGTCCACAATGGTGCAGCAATCCTTCCACTTGCTGATCGTCCCTTCGTCAAACAGCCGCAGGCTCAACCAGGAGTGGCACAGCGCTGAGTGACGCATGTCGAGTGTGACCGGCTGGTTGCGGTCATGCAGCTTCAGAGCAGGCACCAGCAGGGTGAAGTCCATGTCATAGTCTGTGCCCCGTGCATAAACATTCAGCTCATCAAGGTCAATGTCCACCACGCCTTCCCGCACACCGCCTGAAAGGAGCAGGTACTCATTGGCTACAGGCAGCTTCTGGTCAAGTTTCTGAACCATGCCTGCAAAAGAGAGAAAGAGGAGTCTTTTGATGAGAAGGCAAACAGATTTGGGATAAAGGGTTTAAATGAGGCTAAAACCTATCCCACATCCAGCAGGAGAAGAAACAGGCAGGGGTACCCATCACTGTTAGTGCAAACATAAACGCACACCGGTCCCAGCATCAGTCCATCTTCAGTCCCAGCTGAGTCAGGTCAGGACTTCCCTGTGCTCCTGGGGACGAGTGTGGTCCATTCTAAACATCACACTGGTGGCAATAGAAAAAATGAAATCCCTCCAGTAAGACAAAGCACAGCTACTTTGAGGACTAAACTCCTCAAATACTCTCTAAGCCAGATTTTTAGCATATGTTCTCATTTTCATGGTAGCCAAATGCTTCATAAAGAAAAGTGAAATTCATTGTATTAATTGACTCACTGTTCCTATTATCTATGTAGTATAAGACAATGGCTGGATGGGCATCAGGGGGCTGGTCTGCATGTGAGTGAATTTGTAGCTACAAGCATTAGTTCAAGCAGGTCAGACTTTACAGTTTACTGATTAACAAGGCAGTGTGAACAGAGGCAGTATGTCCTCGTCTTATGGGGGAATGGAGATTGGTTAAACTATCAGGAAGGATAGAAGCCAGCTTTGAAATTAGTTCGTCAAGCTACAGTGACAGTATCATTCCATAATATATCTGATCAGCTCCCCAGAGTACAGACATGATGACAGATTTCTATTTTCATCACAAAAACCAGGCACTTTCCCGTCACGCTGCATTGCCTGCACCAGTTGCACAAAGCCAGTTTTCACTCTGTTCTATATATACCACTGTAGTCTGTTCACAAAGCAGAAACAGCAGACTAAGGAGAAACTCTACGCAGCAGCTGAGACATTACCACGTCATACGATGTTCAAAATCGGCTTAAAATTGATCTTACGTTGCAAGGAAATCAAACTTAGACGCTGGTTGGAATAATTGGCCAGAAGCATGGCAAAGAGAGCTCCCCACCCAGCTGTCAGCCCAGAAGGCAGACACATCCTTAGTGAAATGCTAACACAAATGATCAGTACCCACCCATGGGGAGCCAAGGAGACCACAAGGAGACGAGTATGTGTGCAGCTGAATGCATCCTGTGACAGTATCTGGGGTTACTGCACAATCCTCCACGTAAAGCACCTCCTAAAATATACTCCACCAGTTCTATTGCCCTCCAGAGCATGGGACCACATCAGTTTTACTGCACTGAGCTGGGCTGGTTTTCCTGCCAGGCAGGTAAGGATATAACTCACTTCATTTCATGCAGCTCCAGAGGCTGCAAGAGAAGAAAACCGCTCTGGAGGTGTGCTAAGCAGGAAGAGTCCCAAAGTCCCGAGCTAATTCTATCATGTGATCCTGCCACATGCTGCCCCATTCATCACTGAAGGATAATAACCAAGAAGAGTCTCTGTCAACCTCAAAGACATTTCCCGAGGCTTAGATACACAGTAAACAATGTTATTCTAAGGAGCACACAGGCCAGGTAAGCAGCAGTCACTCCTTCTTTGCCCCAAGAACAGGATTTTTAAAGGGTATCCAATCTAGAGACTTCTGGTGACAGCACTGACATATTGTTTTTAAATCCTGACCTTGACACAGTGCAAGTATTGCACTGTTTTAGTCCATAGTCAATCCTCGTAGTCTTCACCTACCAGCAAAGGAGGAACATAAAAATAGTGAAGCAATCCAGGAAGTGATCTCATACGTCACCAAAAGCTCTCTTCCTGGATGGCTGCAGAGTTTAAATCCAAACCCCTGAGCAATGCCTGTCACAGTACTTCAAGGTCTGGCTACCAGGAACATCTGCAACTCTGACAGAGAGGTAGAGAAGGAATTTTTGCTAACAGATCACAGCAGCATTGCTGATCCAATTTAAGCTTTGGAGCAAGGGGTTGAGATGAGGTCCCCTTGAGGAAAATATATTTAGAATAAGCATAGAGTGTTCTATAAATAGTTGGGACAGCCAAATTCAGGATTCAGCAAGGCTTTTGGGGCGTGCAGTATGTTCAGGCTGACACCATTACTTACAAATCTATTTGATATGTGAAAGGATTTCAAAGAATCCCATTAGCCAGCACTGTATGGCATACGCTGACTTGCCACAACGCCTTCATCTCAAGTTTCAACAATCCAAGAGAAAGCTAAGAGAATTACGTGTAAACACAGCAGAAGCAGGTATGCAAGTGCAAACACATGGAAAACATGTAGAAAAATATCAAGACTGGTAGTTGACCTAAGTCCTTAAGATAAGAGCATTGAGTTCCAGTAGGCCCTTTCAGTTTTCATCTTCCTATCTCCATGCCAGGAGAAGTTAGAAGGGGTTACAGATAATCTGGTGAATTTTACAGACACTCAGCAAAGCTGTCTGTGAAGACTGAACCCAGTGTTTGCAGGATCAAACACAATTTTTTTTTATTTTAGCAGAAATATCCACCCACTCTCATGGCATCGAAGTAGGTTCGCAGACACTTAAGAGGACTCGTGCTGCTACAAGGCAAAACAAGTTTGCCACTATACCTTGTGCGATGCTCTTTTGAAAAGGTTGCTCAGCAAAGCTGGCCTTCTGCTAAGTACGAAATCAGTGTTCATTTTCTTAGCTGCTGGTTAATTTCAGACCTTCCCAAGATACAAAACTTGGCATTGTAACAGATAACTGAGTAACTATGCGTACAACCACAAGGAAGGCAAGGAATGTGAAAATAAGAAGTGACTGCAGTCCAAGCTTGCTGGTTAGTTTATGAAGCAGTCAGTTCAGAATAATGCAGGTGAGCAAATGAGTTCCCTTCATCATTCCTTCAGTAGGAGGAAAGCAGGATTGACTTTTATTATGAGCGTCTTAATATAAAGAGAAGAAAAAAAGGGAAATAGATTTTATTTTTACGTAACACCCAGACTTAGGATGCATCTTTGAATGATCCAGGACTCTTGATGAACATGACGCAGAATAGTCTGTTCATAGAAAAAAGCCACGTAAAGATGCTCTCAATGCACTGCAGAATTTCAGATTAACTGAATCCGTAACTGCTGCAGTGTATTCTGGGATCTGCTGCTTTTTCGTGCCCAGCTTTGTGTAGCCAAGGAAGAACTTAAGAGACATATCTTTGGAGAAACTCACCCCAAAAACCAAAGTTAGGCAGAAACTTCTTTCTAATATATGTATTTCCTTCTTTAGGTTCCTTCTTGATAGCTTCTTCCTGATGACTTGCGTATACAGTCATTGCCAGCTCAAACAGTACACAGCTCTCATCTTCTTCCTTGTCCCCTACAACTCCTGCTCCTCCTGCACAGCCTGCAATGCTCCCCACTAGCTTCAGGGACCACAAGTTAGTCAGCCCCTCCTACAACACATGCTCAGGGACAAAGCAGTGTGGGTTCAGCCAGGATGCAGTCTGCAAGGGACTGAAAGAACCAAGACACTTGGATGCTTTACATACTTATCACAGGACCATACAATAGCTTAAGTTAGAAGGGACCTTACAGATCACCTAGTTCCAGCTTCATCAGGTGTACATGGACAGAATGCAGGAAAGGAAGAACTGAACAAAACTGATTCTTCTCAGCCTACAGAAGTTGAGATTTTCTCTAGAAATCCAACACCTGAGCTGATGTTATCACTGACACCTTCTTCCCCATGCTCATTTTGCAGGTAACTTGATCTCCACAAAGCAAAGTGGTTGGATACTTACTTCCTCAATCAATAGCAATGATGTGGTGCTCTGGCACAAGTCATTGGTTGACCTTGCATTTGAACCTGCCCTCTCCAAGCCATTAGCCTGTGCTCTTAGCAGAAGCCAACTCCCACTTGCAGCCAGCATTGCACCATCTGCCTATTCTCTTGCGCAGCCTTTTTGGTAATCACGTTGAAAGAAAAAGGAAGTGAGCACCAGACAGCACCTGGGAAGAGACATAGCTACATTCTCCTCATTAAAGAAATCAGCCTAAGTCCCCACTGACATCAACAGGGCTGTATGTTTAAATTCCTTGGTAGACCGACCCACCCCAGTGAACTCTCACACAAGAAAACTCTCCAGAGGGGTTCCAGCAGTCAGACTCTGAGGACCCAGAAATGCTTGGAATTGCTTTTGATTCAGTAAATCTTATTTGCCCTCATTTGATTAGCACTTTGAGACAGAGGAAGCATGGGGCCCTTGCAGAGCAGCTTACTCAGTGGAACTGTATGCCCCAGCTCCAGAATATTTTCTAAGATATGCAGAAATATGTCCCTGAGAAGAATGCTGTGCTTTGTGAAGAAGCAGAGTGAGCACCCCCAGGTGGGCGAGGAGGTCAGGAAAGGGGAGGTAGTGCTCATTCCTCCCAGTAGGGAGTCCAAAAAACACTATGCTGGGTGCCTGCTCCTTTGGCATACCGGACTGTTCTTGGACAATCTCTTCTACAGAAAGGAACAGAGATCCCTCGCACACACCAGTTTGCATCCCTTCTTTCTCCTAGTTAATCTGTCCAAAGGACCCAGAGGAATCAGGGCTTGTCCCTCCCTGTTCTACACAGCTGCATGGTTAACCTTGGGCATGTCTCCTTTCCTTCTGTATAAAATCATTACTTTCCTTAGACCCAAAAGCTAAGCGATTTTGACCTCCTGGATACTCAAAAAGTGCTTGGGAATGCTCAGACATCACTAACAGCACACCAGGTGTTGACAGCAAACAACTAACTTGTAAATCTGAGATACATCTCAGGATAAGTTCACTTCAGCCAGGCTGTTCTTACCCTTAGCTGCTGAGAGAAGTACTAAGACACCCCAGGCTAGCTGAAAACTGAAAGCTTTTGTCATTTTTAGTAAATACACTAGATAGGCACTGCAGCTTCTTGACAATTCTGCTGCATACAGCAGATTCTGCAGGAAAGGAATGTTGTTCAAAGGAAAGATCCCTGCAGAGGTCCCCCAGCTATGCCCGAGTGACGTGTGTTGAATTTCAGGGGCTTCTTTAAGACAGGGATGGGAGGTCGGCTGAGTTACACCAATTCTTCTTACTAATTGCAAATCTATTTATGAGCAGCACAAGCTTTTGTTACACAGAACTGAAAGAGTCAGCCCTTTAGGAGAGCCTTGAGTTACAAAGCACTTCTTGAGAGGACTGTTGACAGAAGCAGGCAGAGGGTGGGAGGGAAGAGGGGAGACCGAGCCATGTGATGGCAGTTTAGTCAAACACAGGAGGTAAGCAAAGGAAGCTGCTCTTTGCAGACTGATACGTCAGTGTCCTACTGATTCTGCTCCTTTTAGAAATCTTGTGATACAGTGACAGAACACACTGCAGGGGCCCAGCACCCTTTTGTAAAAGAAATCAACTTTTTTTTTTTTTTTTTCCCCAGAGTGTCCTTTAAAAGCAATCTTTAAAATAGCGTCCCAGTTTTTTTCCCAGCTCCACGTACTGTTGTGGAAGCCACCCAGCTAGCTGAAATCCCGCATGCCAATGCAGATAGGTGCAAAATACACTGCCACAAACATCCAAACCCACCCTTGCACGAAAACAGAAGCTAGCCAGCTCCTGGAGCTGGCAATTTCAGAGGAAGCCCCTAAACCTCTGTGTAACTCTGCTTTGGATAGTGCAGGGTTTAAGGGTCCATTAAATGATGTCAGGTTTCCAGCCTGCCAGTCTGCTTATTCAGTGGTCTTACTACAGATTTACATTAGCCTAACTGTGATCAGTGTTTGTAAGCTGAAAATTCAGCAAATAACTAAACTGCAAGTTAAAGAGGTGCTTTAGGGTCTGAAGAATATGAGTGACAAAGTCTGAGAGAAGCTGACAAACAGAAGAAGGGACGGGATGAACTTGGGTTTTTCCAAGGCAGAAAAAGCACTGGCAGCTCTAAGAGTCCTGATGGACTTACCTGCTGGGGATATCTCTCACTGCATTCAAAATCATTTGTGCTTTTGGTGTAGTCAGTGACTTGCAGCACTTTATTTCACAAAGGAGGGAGACCATGCCAATATATTGGCTTGGTAGGAAATGGATACTGCCTGCATCCCATCCTGCATCACAGAAAGCAACAACTAATGCTGTCCTTGCAGGCTTCCCACTGGCAGGTGGCCCCCTGGCCCACAGTTAATGGACAAACAAAGGAGATTATAGACCTCTTAGATTTGCTAACACAGTCAATAGAATTAATCGCACAAGGCTGAAGCAGAAACACGAGGGTGCAAGCTGGCTCTTTAACAAGGATGCTTGTCCCTGGAGTCAGACAAAGCTGCTGCACAGCTGATGCCCATAGGACATCTGAGCACAATCCTACTCATTTGTTCCTGGCTGCATTTGGGGATGGGTCTGGCAGAGGGAACGTCATCTCCTTGCAGCCCCGTAAAGCAGCACAGAGGAAGGATCTGCTTCCCCTTGCAGATAGAAGGCTCCAGGAAGCTCTCCTACCCAAACACAGACTGCTCTGCTATCCCTAGTTCACAGAACAGCCCACCAGGAGGCACGCTGCCATCAGGCAGAACAAAAACACCTAAGTTTGCCTTCCTACCAAGGGTAGAAGATCTCACACTGAATGGGGCCTGGTCTCTATGCTAAGCTCTGACATCAGCCAACCTTTCCCCACAGGCACAGCCCAGAAGGCCAAAGCACATTGATTCCCAAAGGGGCAACATTTGCTTGTGCTCAGGCGTTCTCTGCCTCTAGATGGTGCACCACGAGAAGGATCCTGTAATGTATAATTGGTAAACCACCGTTTCCCTCCGCACACGATACCGGGTACTCTAAAAGTAAGCAAAAAATTATACAATAGAAATTGGTGTTTCAGGAAGAAGAGCCATTTCGCACCTTCCCAAAATGACAGCTTTGAAATCATGATGCCAATACACATCATCTTGCATTCCCAAGATTCATACATCATGCTCTGATTCCTAAGAACTAGAAAGCAACGCTGAGGTTCCAACCCCATTTCGAACGTCGGTGCTGGTTCCCCAGCCACCTTCAGCAAGGAGAGAGAAAACATTCCCCGTTGATAGCGACACGTTTATTCTTCCATGTACGAAACCCAAAAGATAAAAAGGGAAAAACTCCGGCCAAGCCGGTGCGTGCAGTCACCGCTCCGGGCAGCAGATGGCACACGAGCATCAGCCAGGAGGGCTGCGGGATCGGAGCAGAGGGAATAAGGACCGCCGAAAAACAAAAGGCAGCGGAGCTCTCACACTGCAGTACGGGCAAGGGATGGAGCCACATTCAGGCAAACAGACATCTCTTCCTGCCACCTGCCGGGGTTTATAGCAGAGAGCCAGCTCTGACACAATTATCACTACGCAGGAGAGGATGAGACCTATAGCATCAGGCTATCTCCTATCACGCTGCATCTGGTACATGATTTTTCATCCAGGGCGCGTTAGAAGTCCCCTGGTAGTACTCAGCACACGGAGTGCGAGCAAGATGCAAGTTTAAGCACAGATAAGCCAGAAGACAGACAGCAAACCTGCCGACAAATCCTATTTAATGCCAGATTTCCAGCCTGCAATGACTGAGGGGAAAGGCCAGCATTTTTCTCAAGCCATCTGTACAGGGCTCCTTTTGTGTCATTTCTCTTTGAGCATTTAGGGCAGGCAATGTGCATCCCAGCTTCAAAGCAGAACTGCCGTTTATAGAACCACCATTAAGAATTTCTTGCTAATGCATTTTAATAAGTTACAGAAAGAGCACTGCTCCAAATGAATCATCACAGGTAAATTTAGTTCTGAAATTCAGGTTTTCTAAAAGCAAGCAAACACAGCAAGCACACAGCCATGCTCGTGCCGAGGAGCAGTTCACCTGCAGGTACTTCACTTTCAGTAAGAAAGCCTCAGTGTTAAGTCAGAAACATCCCTGGAAGATAGCACTAACACTTAACTAATCACTTCCCCGTATTTATTTTCATCATCGAAGCAGATGAGCTACGACAAGAGTAACCCAGGAGCATTCAAAATTCAATCAGCAAGGCTCACCTAAGAACACACATCCATCCATCCATGTTCCATTTGAGGAGCAGCAATGAAGTTCTGGAGCTGTTTTAGGGCAAGAAATGAGAGCCTACTCAGAGATGGTGGAGAGAAAAACAGCGTTAAAAAAACACTGCTCTGGTAAACACTCTGCATGTTTTAATCCAGTTGATACAAACTGCTGAACTAAATATATTCGGAGCTAAATAGAAGTTGCAGTTCGAAGGCAGCTAGACATTTTATTACTATTTTGTCAGTGCAACTGTTCAGAGGTTTAAGATTCAGACCCTAAGCTGTGAGCAAGGAGGTTACAGCAAGATTCCACCTGCAGTACTGAGTCCCATCAGATGCTCCATGTGTTGTCTGAGCTACGGACAAGAGAAGGTACACATCCAGAACATCTGGCAGTACATAACACATCTGGGATGAGAGAGCATGAACAGAACAATACCAAGTATCCTCTAAGTACACAGAAATAGTAAACGAGCCTCAGCAAACAATGTGTAAAGCTGCCACTGCACCCACTGTAGCAACCAGCCCTGAAGGGATGCTACCTGTTTCCTAAAAACACATCCGAAGCTGCTTTTAAATAGCTGTCATTACACCCACCTGTTAGGTGTAAGCCAGCAGAAACCTTTGTTGATGACACAAATGCATTTCTCATTAGAAGACACACCCCAGAACTCTGCCTGTCCTAGAAGTGCTGCTCAGAGGATCACAGGGGAGATACTGTGGTGATGTCTCTCCTGGCTCAAGACAAGTATTATCACACAGCCCAGATGAGCCCATTTCAAGGCCAAGAACACCTTCCCAGGTGTTGGAACATCACCCCTGGACAGCACTCCAGATGGCATAGGATCACTGACGCTCCAGGGCAGGATGCAGAGTATCTTGTTGTGCCGTTCCCCACCCAATCCTTTCCCTGGTCTGGAAAACAGAGACATGGATGGATAGCCTCAAATCTCCAGAATTTATTTATTTATTTATTTTTATTCCAACCTCGTTAGAAGAAAAGGAGTGGTGTGAAGGGCTTGTGCCAGCCCAGTCCAGCAGTCAGACACAATGAGGGGCAGACCTCCTGCTGCAAGGAGGATGGGTGGAGGGGATAATCTACAGTCCTCCGTTTTGTGGAGGTCAGGTAACAGGGACATAAAGGTCTCTTGAGGGCAGGCACACATCTGCCACGCAGCAGAGGAACCAGAGGACACAAATGAAAAGAACAGAGCAAACAGTGCCTTTGCATGACCCCCAAATCTGCAGATTCCCTGAGGAACAATTGTTGAACACTGAGTCTAAAGCAAAATTTCAGCAGTTTAGAAGCATATTTCAGCTCACAGGCTTAAGACCAGAGTTTGTGTAACTGAAGAAGCAAATATGGAAACAAGTGAAGCAAAGATTGCTTAAGGCAAGGAAGAAACACAGGAATCAGGCTTCAGGGGAGCCTGCACTGTTAAAAAGCAATTGCTTGACTGAATGAAGGACAAATGCTGGGGGATGGCTGGCTCTTGCCTGCTTGAGATGCTCAGCATGCAAACAGCTCAGATTCAGAGAGCCCCAAACCACAGCTGCATTTCCCACACCAGCAGCATAAGGGACAGCAGCCATTCCCACTTCCCCTCTGCCCAGCTGAGCTGCCTCTATGCCCATCACCCTGTGCTCCCTACAAGCCAACCCACTCTTCCAGCTTTTCCCAACACACAGCCAGCTAGATCAGAGACAGTTCTGCTAACTATTGTGTTTAAAGCCTGCAGCAGGAGCTCAAGTGCAGACTTGGACAGTGGAAGCACACAAGACACAGGGTTCCTTGCTGCCCTTGCCTCGAGGCTACAAACCACCAGTCTGCGTTTCCAGACGTCTTTCTTCCGCTCAGAGAACAAAACTGGGATTCTCACAACATCCCATGCTGACTTCAGAAGCCAAAGCTTTAAGGAGAGCATAACATTTAACGTTGCACTTGATGAAAAACAGAAACAAAACATGCAGTTACTAGCTGGGAGCATTGTGAGGCACCCGACTGGTATTTCACACCCTGCACTGGAGAAGGATGGGAGCATACCACAGCTCCATCAGCTTAGGTATGAATCCCCTCAGCTGCTGAAGGCAGAGTTGGTGCGTGATGCTGTGGCAGCAGCATGACATGCCAGCAGCCCCCAGGATAAAAGGGAAGACAGTTTTCACCTCCTCCCTTGCTGCAGATGTCTGCCCCTCCACACTATTCCATGCAACACTCTGCAGTCCCTTGTGCCCAAGGTCACACGCGCACACCCAGGCACAGGCTGGGGCAGAAACCACACACTTCATGCTGCACGCACGCTTTTCCCCTGTTTTATTATCTTTTAGAAGCTTGTAAGACAAAGAGGGAAAAGAAAGAATCAATAGATGGAGGAGTTGCCGTCTCTAGTGAGCATCTGAAGAGCCTGGCTTTCAGTTATTTTCAGTAAATTAGCGTGTGGATCTTACACACCTACTTCTGCTCTCCACGAGGTGAAAGCAGGACCACCGCCAGCTCCGTGACTCACGCAAATACAGGGAAGCAAACATTAAACAAACCGCCTGCTTGCTCTTTCCCAGGGCTTATTCACACCCTCCGCAGCTATTCGATCTGCCTGCTTCAGCGCATCCCCAGTTTGCTCACACAAAACTGCTGGCACAGTTTTAGACGCATCTCAAACTTTCCAGTGAACAGAGAGAAGAAAAAGGAGACGCTCCTGAATTTTTGTGGTGATAGCTATCAATGGTCCCTGACAGCAGGGTAGTAATCACAGTTATGTTTTGCTTCAAACCATTTTTGGCTATGACACAGAAGACGCATCCTCATCCATCACCTCCACACACCAAGCTAATAGACATCTATAGACCTGCACCTCCCAAAGCTTCCAAACTGAGCCACAAATTCATCCTTGCATTGTGTTCAGGTTCTGGCACTAAGTGAAGACGGTACTGGAGCTTTACAAATTTTCAGTACTCAGCACTTGCCCAATTACCATGCTGTTACTGACCTTCTGCATCTGCCCTTTTGCTGAAGACCCTGGTTCTGGTACAACCAGAAGTGGGTAAAAGTTTCAGCTTAAATTTATGGCAAAAAAGAAAAAAATAAATCAATTTCAATCCATCACAGCTGTGAATAACCAAAAATACCCTGAAGGCGACGAGGCTCAGAAAGATTTAGAAGGCTGAACAGAAACAAAAATACATCAGGAGCTTTTATTTTTAGAATCCATCTCGCAGCTTCTGAGTGAGGTTTAGCAAACCAGCTCACTGCTCTTCTCTGTGAGGTCTCCCCTGGATGACTGGCAGCAGCTCTCTCTACAAATGTACTTGGTAAAACTATAGCAAAGTAAAACTGAGTGAGTGTAGAGGTGGTACTAATAGGAAGGGACAGAGGGACCCTACCTGTTATTCTCTCAGACAATTATGTCCTAGGAAAACATGCCAAAACCAGATCTGCCTGCAGCCCTGGGGATGGCAAAAGCAGGGCAGCTACCTTCCAGGACAGCAAGTGCACTGCTGGGGGGGAGAGGGATGCAGGGCACCTTTCCCCAATATTCAATAGTCATTGCGTTGCTGTGAACTTCTAGGTACCGCTTCCACAACAGTAATTCTGCTGAGTTTTCTAATCACACTTCTTCCACCCAGCCAAACTCTCTGCAGGTTCAGTACAGAAGAGCAGTAAAGCATGTTTAGACTGGTGCAGCTAGAAATGCCACTGGGAGCTGGAGACTAGGCACAGTGCTATGATTTGGTGCAAAGGGGAACAAAAGTGGAAACTGAGCACAGGAGTTGTAGCACACTCCCTTCCTTTCCAGCTACATCACAGGTCTTACAAACACACTCCATGCTGGACAAGGCTCTGCCAAGAGCTCTGCACACCTCTGGGCTCCTCCAGCTGAATGCCCCCAGAACATCCCCCAGGGGATTGAACAAAGGAAGGTAAGACTGATGCACCCCTCTTCACTCAGTGTTCAGGGCTGGCAGACTCCTGCTGACATCCACTGTGCTGTAGCAGAAAGCCTCAGTAATGCCATACTGTAACACCAACAGCTGCAGCCTTCATGCTGTTGGAGGATTATCCTGCTCTGACCTCCTCCAGCTCCCTGCCTCAATCTGCCCACCTCACTCCCCATGCTGCTGGAAGGCCAGGCTCCCCAGCCTCCCCTCCCCGCTGCTCCATCTGCCCATGTCCTGGCCTCTTTCAGCACACAGCTGAAGCAGGATTGGTACAGTTACACAGCCCAGCACCCAGTCTCTGCTTTTCTGTCCTTCAGCTGCCTTCACAAAAGGCTCCCCAGAAGGTCCCAGGGGCAAGGTTTGAATACCATGCTCTTCACAATACAAGTTTTGATTCTCACCCACCTAGGAGCATTAGAGACCAAGAGTCTCCAAGCCTTGCTATTTCTGGATGTGGGCAGACCCTACTCTGCCTCTGCCATTGAAGATGTCTGAAATAGCAGACAGGCCAACTCTCGCCACTTGGGTACCTTCCAGGCTCTCCGTTTAGCTTTCATCCAGTGATAACAGATAGCTGCCAAGAAACTTCATCGTCAAGGGGATATCTTTCAAACAACAGTTTGGTAGAAACTATGTTATTATCGAGGGCAGTGCACCTTCAAGATAGAGTATTCAGGTCAACTGCTTGCGAGCTCAGCGTCACTTAAAGTACAGGCTAAGAGATAGAAGAGGAAGCCAAATAGTAGTTGGCAGCTTACCCAAGCCCTGGAGTAGGTAATTTCACACACAGGATGCTTTGGAGACAACTGCAGAGGTCAAACAGGACCAGACACCCTCCTAGTTGCCATGGCTTAACTGTTTAGCTCTCCCACAACTAATTTTATACTCCAAACTGAATTTAAAATGCAAAGAAACAGATCCCAGCCTCTAGCTGACAGACCATATCTCCTCTGAGAGTAGCCTAGGACCCCACACACTTCAGGTAGCAATATTTAACTCAGAAATAGATCAGAGCACCAGCACCTATCTGGAGAGAGCATGGAAAAGACAGGTGGCCAGGATTGGTGCTCAGCAGATGGTTGGCAAGTGCTCCTAATGAAAGACATAGCCAAAGGGTATGCAAAGAATAAGCAATTCTCTAGCTCCTGCTCTTATTTCCTCCCCACCCAAGCAGAGGATAGATCTTCAGGGCAATAAAAGCTGCTTCTTCATTTGCCTCTGCTTTCAGCAATACCAACTTCTACTTCTTCTGTTCCCACACTTACAGACTGGGCTAGCAAGGAGGGAGTCATGATGTCCCCTTTTGCCACTTCCAGCCCTCACACTAAAATGAAGTTTCCTCACAGCAGCACTGCTAGCTACCAAAAGCTTCATAACCAGTGAAAATACAGCCAGAGAACAGCAGCCAGGAACAAAGCATTGCGTGTGGGTAATCAGGGAGAGCCAACCAAACGTAACCCTTCCAAAAGGGGATAGAAATGAAGCAGTCACAGGAAAGCAGGATGGCTGCAAAACTACCAGGAGTCAGCTGATCTATTTCAAATTGCCTGAATTGACAGCTCCTGACAGCACCAAGCTAATCTTTTATCTCTGGAGAGGAGTTTCAAAGGTAGGAGACATTTCCTGGCAAGAAAAAAAGCTGAGCTGGGAATTCAGGTTGTAAGGCGCACAACAGAGTGGAGCCATTTTGAAGTCCACACGCGCTTACTACAACACACAGCTTTATTTAGTGCAGCTTCTTCCATTCAAAACACGTAAAAATAGCAACTGGTGAGACATGAAAATCAGAGACAGTGAGCCTGTGCCAGGGACATTTAAAGGGAATGATAATCTGATGTTACGGTTTCAAGTAGTGATTTAAGACTCCATAATTAATTATTCACTCTGTGCTAGACCTGAATGAAGAGGGAAGCACCAAGGTTTATAGCTCCAGTACTGGGATAAAACAAGTCTGGAAATTCAAAGGATGGTAACAAAGAAATTCAAAGAACTCAGATGCAACATTGAGAGTTCCACCCTCCTACCAAGTTTTGGTCATTCTCCACCATCACACGGAGAGCAAAGCCTCTCATGCAGTTCATGCCATAGCTGCAAATCAGCTCCAGTTCTCTGCACAGCAAAGTCTTCTCCGAATAATCTTCTACTAATATAGAAGACAATTATTAACAAGCAGATGAGTAAACATTTTACAAAATACATTTACTGAAATCCAAGGGTTGAATCCAGACTACAGATCAAATCAAAGCATACAAAGAAATTTAAGTCTTTATTGTTGTTTTTCCAGGATACTAGTTGCTACATTTTCACTCCTTCCTCCCAGTGAGGTGAATTTAGGACCACTGCCAAACTGTGTAATCTCTACCAGCCATCACACTAATGAACCACTTCACCTCCTCAGCACCATGGGGAAAACACGGTGACACATTAACAGGTTCACAGCCCACCCCCAAAAGCTATTTTCTCCACAGTTGAGTCACTGGAGGCCCCAGAAGATTTAGGGCTGAGAAGAGGAAGAAGGATACCTTAGTGTGCAGAAAGGAACTGCTGAAATGTGACCCTAGTGAAATGGTGTGCCTTAAAAATAATTTGGAAACAAAAGGTAAAAATCTGAGCTTCTCTATGCCAGGTGCAGAGTTGTACAGAAAACTGAAGTCAGAATTTAAACATTCAGAAATTTGACTTTCTTTCGAGTTGAAATAGAGACCATAAAACCTCAAACTATTCACACAAGGAAGAATCTAAAATATTTCAGATAACTAAGTGAAGGAACACTGAATAAAAAATACACAAAATGTTTTCATAAGAAGATGGAGTGGTCTACTCCAGAAAAGAAACACCAAATCTTATTTTTCCTTTTCTGTGGGAAGCTGACTCAAAGCAGTTTTGTGCATTACTCTGTTCAGATGGAAAATGGTCAAATGTTTTTGCAACAGCTGTGCTATCAGGTGTTTCAAACAGCCCACTCACAGCCTTTGCTTTCCAGAAGAGGATGCTCCACTGACAGAAAGGCCATGTAGTCAGTTACAAGCAATACTGGCAAGATTTCTCCTTTTGTAAAGCAGTGAAGGATGTTTGTAGCTTTTTCTCCTCTTGCTTTTACACACAAGAGAGGTGATGCCCATGTAGATGGACAGCACTGGGATCCTGTCCAGCAATACCAGAAGCCTACAGCCAGGCTTGGCTGCCCCAACAGACTTGGGATAAAGGCAAACAAGCTGGAACCCAGCCTGGAGCACTTTGCCAAAGCTATTTGCCAGGGGGAAATCCTAAGCAAGGATGGCCCAAAGCCAAGGATGTGGGGATAGAAAATTAAAGAAGTCCACCAGAATTCCTTGTCCTATACAGAATCCTCAGGACTGACATGAGGTAGCTACAGATCCTTCTGTTAAATAAGTATCAGGGACAAGAAAGAGAAACACAGGAGGGTGAAACAAATGTTTGTGAAGGCATCTTACTCTCAGCATAAGTCACTCCTTGCTCTAATAGCCACACAAAGCATCATCTCCAAATGAGCAAATGGAAGACTAGTGTCTTGCACACCTAGGCAATGTGCAATGTGAGCAGGCAGCACCAGCACAGGATTTAAGCAAAATGCAGTGCCAAGACGGGAGTCAGGCAGCTAGTTCTGAACCACAAAGCCAGTTGGATTTTCCACAGAGCAGGAAAGGGAAGAGGGAATATGAATCATTTCTAATCCTGGAATATCAACAAAACAAGAGTTTGGAATCTATAGCTCACACCAGGGTTTGGCCCTCTCTGCTCAAAAAAAAAGGAAAAAAAAGCCCTGAAGATCATCATTCAGAAGGAAATGAGACAGGGAGACCAACCAAAACCAATTAGCAGTCAGCAGCCAGAAGGCTGAATTATCCCAGCCATTGCTGGCACGCCGAATTTCAGCTGCAGATGAATGCTGCAAACTTTGTCAATATGGGAAAATCAGCTTCAGGGCCCTCAACAAGCCAATCCCAAACCACACAGTTAAGTTTACTTAATCAAAACACATTAAAGCCAGCCCCTTCTCTCATCTATTTTAACTGGGGATTTCCAGTTTGTTTGGTTTTTATTAATTGTGGTTTCCTAAAATATTCTAAGGGAGGCAACAACTTTCTTAATGAACTTGTAGCCCCCAAGAAACTTGTTTCTCCCTGTCACAAGCACTAGAGGAGTTGAATTTCCTTTTTCTTTTTAAGAACAAGATAACTGTATTGTTGGGCTGAACAAGCCAAAGGACCATCAGCAAAGCAGCAGTATGATCTCAAGGATAGAAGATCCAGAGGGGTGGGGGAAGAGATGAAGATGATGTGGCAGTTGTATCCCCAGCACTCAACAGATCACTTTCATGAGATACCTCTGTCCGTTCTTTACATGGCCAATTATCCATGCCCACATGTGTGCTGGCAGATACCACTCCCTTCTTCAGGATGAGGGGTAAGCAGGAATCCCAAAATAGCTCTACTGACATTCAAGAGATTTCTCCCAGAGTCAAATACAACTCAGTGTGAGCAAGGACACCAAACGTAGCCTGTAGCAAGCCCACAGCTCTCCTTCCCTGAATCAATTTATTAATTTTTTCCTGTGATTATGAAGAGGGGGAAGGGGATGGGGAGACAGAGACAAGGCCCTTGTGTGCAATGAAACTGAATGCATCACAGAAGCCATCATTAATGATGCATTATAGAGAAACAAAGGCAGCCTAGTTGATTGACAGTCCCTAACAAGTTGTGTATAATAAACACTTCTCTCTAGACAGAACGTTCCTGATTACGGGATATGTTCCCCTCACGTTACTGACGCATCCATTGTAATAGATGCGCCCCACTTCAAAGGGGAGAGACACCCGAAACAAAAGGAAGACTGACTGTGAGATGCTTGACTGAAGGAGGCATGAGACCACCTTGGTGAGGTCTGCACAGAGCCAACACACAGCTGACAAGTTGCACAGGGCCTGAAATGCTCCAAGGCGAGTATGAAGACCAAGGCCAAGTGTCACCACCAACACCAGAGTAAATCCTCCAAATGCCGCTGTGTTGCTTTGGATTTAGCTTTCTCTAGGACAGACTGAGTCCAAAGTGCAATGAGATGGAATGATGAAAGCTCAAGAGATGCAGAGGGAGCATTACTACCCCCAAGAAGATCCCGCTCAAAAGAACACCTGAGCAAATACCCTTGATCCAGGATGTCTGCAGATCAGAGGTTAGGCACTGTAGCATGTAGCATGCGATGAGGAAGTTTGCTGGTAGGCATTAAGAACATAGTGTAAACTCCACGTTTCCTAGAGAGTGATTCAAATGCAAAAGGCAGGAAATTTGCAGCTCTGGAATCAATGCCATCAAGAAGTCAGAATGGAGGGTGACATCACTGCAGTTAATTACAACTAGGGGGAAGGGCATGAGTAATCATTATCGTGACCCCGTGGTCCATATCTGACTTACTCCAATCATGCTCCCAGCCTCATTTCCTGGGAAGAACGCTTCCCACGCTCAGAGGCTTGTTTGGAGCAGCTTTGCTCATGCCAAGCATGTGTGAGGTCGGACCCATGCATACTTCACATGGATGTGAAAAGAGGAGAGCAGTTGGGACAAGTCTGAGGACATGGGGCTGCCCAAGGGTGCTGCAGAAAGCCACCCTCCTGCTTAAGAAGATCCTACGAGGCACTAAGAAACAGCCAGGCCTTGTCCCCAAATCCTTTTTTCCACACCCAACCCACAGCTGGTGTTATTCCAGCAGTCAGAAATTAACAGACATCTGGCACAATGCAAGTGAAGCACTTCTGCACCACCTTGTACCAACAAAACTCTCCCCAAGCTATCAACATTTCCAGTGCTGCTATTTCTACTTCCACAGACAGGATCAATCAGAGATCTCTGCAGCTCACTGCCATTGCTGGGCAGATGGATCTTACAGACCAACAACAAGAAAAAAGAAAAGAAGAACTGCACAAGCAAGGCTCCCATCTGCTACAAAGGCCTAGGAAGACACTACTGTCACAATTTTTCCTGATGCTAGAAGCACGCCAAGATAAGCCCAAGAAAGAAGCTCTGGTTCACCGTGGGAAAGAATCCAAGCTAAGTCCTCTTCTGAACAATTCTCACCACACTGCACACCAGGACTTTAGAGTACTAGCTCCCGAACAAAAGGCTTCAGCTGCCCTACTCAGCCATTGCAGCTGATCCTTGAGATCTGTTTTGCCTTCAGACTTGCTGCCATTTTTCCATCCCACTGCCATGCAGAAGGATACAAGATGCATGTCAACTGGTCTGCAGAAAAGCAACACTACAGCAAATGAATTCCTCTGAAAGAGGAACAGAAACAAAGCAGTCAGCATACTGCACCTTGTGCCTTCTGCCACCCTGAAGGGACATGTATCCACTGTGTGATGGAAAGGAAATTATTTGCACAACTGCTTAAGAGAAAAGCATATCAGTACTTAGAACCATTCATTCCAAGGAAGAGCAAGCATGAAAGTGAGTCAATTTTTACAGACAAAAAAAGGAGAAGCCACATCCAGAGGAAAGGGAAGGGGATGATGTATGCTTTTGGTTTTATTAAGGCTGCTCTTCACAGAAAATGTGACATTAGTAGCTGTAGCCACTGCTTCAGCACTGCATGAAAACAGTAGATAAGCAGAAGAGGTAGCTGGACTTTGATGAACTCTTCAGGATGAAACAGTGCAACAAGGCAAATATGGAAGCATAAAAGTGTAGTAAATCCACTGCATAGGATCCTACTTAGTCTCAATATAGGATATATTAGAAATATAGAAAAATTATGTTCAAACTCCTTTCCAAAAAAATCTCTGTGCATATGCAGCATCTGCCAAAACTGTAAGCATTACTTTGAAACATTGTCAGAGACCCCATGTATCTGGTCAGTGAAACCTCCAGGTACTACACAGATACACTTCAATACTACAGTATGCTTATAGAAAACCCACATAATAGGCCTATAATAACTGCTTGCAATGGTTCATTACAACTTCTGTTTTGTTCATCTGTTAAGAAAAAAAATTCCTAGCATTCTCCTCCCATTTTTCTACAAAAGTCTTCAAAAAGACTGTAGGAATCCCCTGGATTAAGGGGGAATTCACAATCTGAGAGCATGCAATATTCAACCAGTCCTAAGGCTATTATAGCACAGTGCTCCCATGCAGAGATAAGCAATGGTTTAGAAAAATATGTGAGCAGTTCCAAACATCAAGATGATTTCACACCCTAATGGAAAATATGCAGGCTAATATCGCAGCAGTCATTATGGCATTCAGCATGTAGTCATGCTAAAATCCACAGAAGAATACAGCTACATTCCTTCACAGGATTAAGAGACTGAGCCAAAGACCTCTGAAACCATTCAAGTTTTCTTTCCTCTCTCTCTTTTTTTTTTTTTTTCTTAGGTGGGAAAAAGACTGGATCCTGCAAAACGGCACATCTGTGAGTTTTCATGAGACATGAAGGTGCAAAAGAACTGTGTGGTCAGGGCTGAGATGCCACAGGCATGCTTGTGGCAGTCTGTAACAAACTGCAGTGTGCGCTTACTGTCTCTCCTACTAGATGGGAAGAACTGAGTAGAGAATGGGGTCAGCAATGGGGTCACATAGCAAGGGCATTGTAAATAACAAGTAAATATAAATAACTAAATGAACTCACAGTTAACCAGGGAACAGAGCTGAAGTAAAAACAGTGGCATCTCTGCATAGACTGGAAAGGTTATACATGGAGATTTAGAGAACAGTCTCTCCTTTTAATGGAATGTTAAGAGAAGGGAGCTGAGACAAAACAAATTAAGAAGTCCTAAACAAATCCAAGGATTCTTCATGAAGGAGCTTAATGCTGCAAACAGACTATCATTGTATTATTTCCAAGCACACAGGCTCCCTGAAGGTATAAAAAGAAGCAGTGTAACCTAACACATAGGTGTGACCTTAAAACTCAGCTCAGCCACCTGCCTCACCTGTTGTTGGAGAAGAGGTTGAGTAATGCAGGCCTGAAACTCTCATCTGGAGCCCTACAGTGAGTGCCAAGTCAACATGGAGTGGAACAAGTGCTAGGGAAGGGAGAGGCACATGTATGGATGGAAAACTGGGACAGAAACCCAGCCACATCTGTGTACGGAATGAACAGTTTGTGTAGGAGGGAAAAAGCTCAGCAGTGAATACTGTCAGGATGTCCTTGTCCACAGTCCAGGACAAAACCTGTCCAACAGCAGCAGCCAACATGTCCCAGACCAGCATTCCCAAGAGGGGAAGACTCTTTCCTCCCTGAATTTTCACAAGATGGACAACAAAGCCCAAAACTCCTCTAGGAAGAAGCACTTCCATCAGAGATCTGAAGCATCTAATGAATGGCTGACGACATTCTTGTCTAGTAAGAAACAGCAGATAAACTGTAGAGTGCTTGTGTAGAACTTCCAAGCTCTGCACTCAGCAGGACCGTGCCTTGCACGGGCAGGACTGAGTAGGGACACCTGCACGGCAAGGATGGAAAAGGCAAAAATGACAGCAGTGGGAGAAACCACGGCAAAACAACAGCCAGTGTACAACACCAGGGAAAAAACAATCCTGGGTCAGTTCATGGAACAGACTGCGTGACAGTGACAAGGAGGAGAAATGTCAGGAGAATGCATGAAATAGCAGAGCGAGCTTACAGCAGTGCTCCCTGCCATACACCTTCCTCAGCCTCTGGCAGCGAGTGGCTTACAGGCTTCTGCACGCAGACTGCTAACAGTAAGCAACTACTGACAGATAAATCCTCTGCGAATTAGCACAATTCCCCTTAAACCTGTTCATTTGTTGTTCTTCAGGCGTTCAGGCAAAAGGCTCCATACTGTAAGCAAGGGTCACGGGACCTCACGTATTTCATTGGCCACCCAGTACTGATGCTGTCATTCTTCTGCGGTGTGGCAAACAGCCAGGTCCTGTCATAATCACCTTTTCCACACCGTTCACTGCCATTTCCCTCAGGGGACAAAGGAGGTTAGCACAACAAAGAAACTCCTCTTAAAACAGAGCAGCAAATGCCACAGGTCAGGAGTTCACTATTTAAAGCCGCTGCCTTTCCGCAGCATTACCTCCATGGTCTGGGCATCCCTATTTCTGCGTTAGAAGGAAGAGAGAGATTACACCGAAGCCCAAACCGGACAACCAAACCAATCTCTACCAGCCAATGACAGGTCCAGACAGAGCTCCGGTAAGTAACAGCGGTGTTATCAGGGCAGACAAATCCCATTGCATAACAGAGAAGGGGGCAAAGAGAGGAAAGCACCAGGGCACACACATCCCTTCTAGCACTGCTGGCTAATTAGATCCTGCTCTCGGGGAAGGAACTGACAAACTCAGTCTGTCTAGTCAGTGCACTGCTAAATTAAAGCTGATATTCGAGGGATCTGTAAGAAAAGCTGTAATAGAAGCCTGCAGCCAGGACAAAAGGGAAGCTGGGGGCACTTGCGAGCAAAATCCACTTTCTCTTCCAGCCTACTCTGCAGATAGCTGGAGGAGGAGGAAGAAGATGGGAGACCATCCATCGTGAGGATGGACTCTGGCTCCAAAAAAAAAAAAAAAAACAACTGGATGTCAGCAAAAATAAATTCCTGCCAACTGTCTCAAAAGCAAGTTTGTTGTCCCATACTCTCCCACGGGTGAATTCCAGTCCCAGCTGACAAAAACTGCAGACAATACCCACAGCACTAAGAAAAGCATTATTTTTCCTTTGTTGAAGCAGAATCACAGATCGAAGGTTCATTTCTCAGGGTGATTTGTTGCCTCCCTAGCTCCTGACCATGTCTACGCACACAGAATCACTTTCATTTAACATCTCAGGCCATCTTCAGCACCTCCAGAAACACCTGAAGACTAAATTCTGAATCTGGAAATGGCCAAATAGCAGGCAGGGTGCTGAGATGCTCCTCTGCCTATCACTCACTGGCTGATGTGAGACCTGAGGGCACACCCAGCCATAACTGAGGGATGCTGCTGCAACCCTTAGTCTGCTCCTTCCAACAGCACCACGGGCATCTGCACCAAACACCATCTTGAAAGGCAGGGTGAGGAGGGAGCACTGTTGTACATTGATTTCATTTCCATAAGGCCAAGAGTATTGTGGGTTACTAGAAGCAATTTCTCCATCCACGACATTCCAGGCCCAAGGCTAGCACTTCAAGAAAAGGAGAAGAATGAACTTCACAGGTTTTGCTTCTCCATCCTTTCAAGTGTCCTCTAGCTTTCCAGCAAACAGTGGAAATGACACTTAACAGCATTGCATACAAATCTTAACTACGGGCTCAGAACTCAATGGAGATCAATCAAGAAAGAAGCAGCCTGACTTACTCCAAGACAAACTCAGCACAGGTTACGTTCCTGGTGTTCCTGACAACCTAGAAGACCCCACACCTTCTCCTTATCAACTCTACAGCCTCTTCCTCTGTCCTTAGGATAGGACATAGTATGCTGTACAACTATGCTGAATAATGTTTGTGGGTTTTGGTTTTTTTTTTTGATCCATTTTCTGTCCCTATTCATACTAAACCTAAACCAGTCTTCAGAATGTGCTGCAACCCAGTACTGAGGGATCTGCCACTGCCCTGCAACCACCTTCATTCATTCACTAAAAGGAAATCTACTTTGCCCTTCCTTGTCTTCCTTCCTGCTCCTCTCTGCTAATGGCTCTGCGATGAAACTACAAAAACATACTGCTACAGTAGCCACCTGTATAATTAGATCAGCTTGTGACACTATCACATATTTAAGGGCAGAGCAGCATCATCCACGACCTCACAGAGTTCCTTGCAGCACCATTCTCTGGCTCAGCTGCTCATTTCACCCAGTCTTTCACATGAACACTGTTTTTGATAGCTGCCTCCCATCAGTTACATCCTTGGCCTTGCGTCCTTCCCTCTGATGAGCTCTTGCACTTATTGCACCAGTTTCAAGCACCTTCTGATGTTCAGATGCACTTGTTGCCTTCTCTGGAGCTTAGTGATACATCAGCATACTGAGTTTTCACTTCCATTCCTCTTGCTAAGGATCAATTTGTCTCCATAGGCTCTTTAAGATGCTCCATGCCATGAGAGAAAATGGGATAAAAACTGAAGGTGGAAAATGCAAGGTTCCTTCAGGCACTCTTGTTTTTTTTCATCCTGCACTCATAACGTCCCTGGGGTGTGGGACAATTGTGCCTACCAGGGAAACTAAGTTTAATGACTCAGCAGTCTCCACTGCTCAATACTTCAAGCCCATAATTCTGAAACAAGCTCCTATTTAACTCACAAAACCAATCCAGCATCAGCCTTTCCTGTTGCTCAATGCTTTACCAGCCTTGTTTGCCTCTCTTCTTAGAGTGCTTGGCTATCAAAATCTTCTTCCAAGCTACTGTAGCAGCTTAGCTTTGCTAGCTTGCTTAACCTCATAGGCCAAATGATTTGTACTGTTACGCTACGGTATGTCTCCTCCCTTTCTGTTATGCTACCTGTTACAGTTTAGGGAGATGTTTGGGGCCTGCTGTACTCCTTTCTCACCTCTATAATATAATATGGCTGTCTGTATTACAGAATGTCTGTCCCCAAATTCGGGAATCCCACCACTTCTAGTCCAGCCATTATGCACCAATACCACCTCCAAGAAGGCAGCCCTTATTTCATTTCCACGATGTTATTTTGTCAACCTTGAGCCTTGGGAGACAATCTGAAAGGCCAGAAGAATACATGGGAGACTTCAAATCCACAGGTTAAGAATGTCTCCCATTAACTTTATCAATGCAAGTGAGTGCCACAGCCAGTGGTATATATGCCATAAGGAAGAACCCCTAGGGGACCATCTGCCTCTGCATTCTATGGCTGAGCTCATGAAAGGGTTTGAGCAGTGCATCACCCCCTTGGCATTTCTGGCATGCTGTTTACCAGACAGCTTTTGTTCCAGATAAGATACTTAAGAGGGACACAGGGGACACCTAGTATTCATGCATGCACCTGCTGACACAACAGGAAGACTCTGAAGCTGCAGATGTGTGTGACCTCACGTCTTAAAAGAACTGGCCCAGGCTGAGCTTAAAGCACAGCACACACAGCCAGGAGGCTGGGGCACTTAAACCCATTAGAGCAGTCCTCACTGTGACTAAGCAGCACAGTGAGATTAAACAGGAGTGGGAGGAAGGCAGGGAGGTCACAGCCCTGAGCTTATGGCTGTGAGACTTTAGGCACTACGCATAAGAAGAGCAAAGTTCAGATGGGAGGTACACATGCTTGGAGTCCAGGTGACAAGATAGTTTTTTCTGCAGGACTCCCACTCAGTTTGCTGCAGCCCAAAGCACGGCTGTATGCTGGTAGCAGGATTCCTCCAGGAGAGCAGAGGGCAGCATCTGGGTCAGCACAGTGTAGGCATGGCCCTGAGGCACAGGGACAGCTTGGCTTCCACAGGGATTTGCCTCCTCTCTCAAAGGAGAAAGGGATTCTGCAGTTCCTGGATTTAAATCCTGGCAGAGGTCAGTGCCAGCTGCTTTTCTATATCCCCTAAAGAAGGTCAACACAATAAAAGCTCACCCCTCCCTACTCTACAATCAGCGATTAACAACCACTTGAACAGCAGCAATAGGTTCTCCTCCTCTCCCCAAGTTTTATTACCCAGCAAGTCTGTGAGTGGGTTCACGGGAACAGATGTCTTCATTGTGTCTTCCCCCTCCTTTTGCTCACAGGAAGAGGTGGGACAGGGAGGAATGAATTTCCTCTAAATTATACTCTGCCTACTGCATCCTTCCACTATTCAATGGTCCCAGAGCTAAGGAGGGAACTGCAAACTTCTGATACTGGGGCAAGTTACTCAAAGTGCAAATGACAGGAATCTTTCACACTTTGAACACACAGAACAGCCTCTTTATCCAAACAGCACCCACTCCTACATTTAAAAATCTCTGTGGTGAAAGTAAATAAGAGCTTGACAAATACATTCTTCGTCATCTCTGCATCCACCCAGACTTGGTGTTTGTGCTAGCTACAGTTCCCTTTATTAAGGGTAGAACACAGTATAGAATTCAGCAGAAGAGAGAGCTCAAGCTTTTTCTGACTTCACTCAAAACTGATTCAGAAGGGGAGACATCCCACCACCACCCACACTTCTTCTCTGAAGCATCTGTGAGTAGTGCTACCCTGTGCTCTGGTTGATGGAGGCTGCTGGTACCCTGTGATCCTTTTGCATAAATGGGACTTCTGACAGCTGCAGAAAAAAAGATATAGACTCCTCATTCTCCGGTACCAAGATGTGCTACTCCATATTCACTAAAAACTCCCTCTGTGCACTAAAAACCACATCTGGTTCTGCTGTTTGTCAGTCTGATTTAATATTTCCTTTTTACAGGACACAGCTGACATTGTGTGCTCTTTAGGCTGTATTTCCACACAGGTCGCTGGACTTCACCCACGTATAAAAGTTTAACCTAGTTGGAGTTGGAATGTCTCAGTTTACAACTTCAACAGCAAAGTCCAAAGAACCACTTGTTGCAATATTAACTGAATTTGACTGGGCACTTTTCATTCCCTGCACCTTTCAGTCTACGCATAAGCAAGCCTTAAATGCAGAGTCACACAGCTAGACCTTCAGACAGCTGCCCAGTCCCATCTTTGGCTTGAGTCTGTGTATGCATCAAGCCCCAAAAGCTATTGTTCCACTGGTTCCCTGGAAGACTGCCAAGCATGATTTCTGAAGGGGAAAAAAAACAAAGTGAGCTTATTATACTTCTATTTATGAAAACTCAATTAATTCAATCTCAGAAGAAGATGGAAGGAAATACAGTTGTCCAAGAAGACCCTAGCTGTCCCTATGCTGATGGCATTTGACAATAAAGGGAAAAGCTATGTATAGTTTGGGCACTGATGGTGTGTATCCCCACATACTAACCAAGCCTACTGAAAGGCTTCTGTGTGCACCTCTCATCCCACTGTTCTCTTAGACCTTCAGTAAATCAAAGGGAACTACTTGGCATGGCAGCAGCTACAGACACAGCCCAGCATTTCACTCGTTATTGCTCTTCTCCATCCGACAGCCAGCTGAGAGTTCTGGAAGACGCTTTGGCATCACTTTTAGCTGAATCATCTAGTAATATAAACCACATCTGTTCCACACACATGATCTGGAAAGCATCTTTTCTTCAGCAATTTCACAGGAGGAGAAGGTAAAATTGATAGCAGCTTGGCTTGCAGCCCTGAACACAGCAGATAGAAGGAATCAGCTTTTCTAGTCTAGCCTGCAAAAGGAAAATCAATCTAGTTTATTCTCTGTAACTCACTAAATGAGCACAACTGTTGCTTAGAGATGGTGAACAAAACCCTGTCAAGTTCCTGCACAGAAGAGCTTCTGGGAACAGACAGGACAAACCCCAGAAGCAGGGATTCTTGCAGAGACACAAAGAGGAATGATCAAAGAAATAGGCAATCTCTACCGGTCAGTCAATAGTTAAAACAATCCAGTGGAAGTGAAAGCTAACAAAGGACTGCAAGGTACAGATTACTTGAAACAAAAATGCTGCTTATATCCGAAGGATTTTCTTCAAAGCAAAGCTCACAGTTTCCTGTTAATCTTTGTAGAGATTTGAGTACTACAGAGTTCTATCCCAAAACAAGAACTCCTATTGATACAGCACTAGAAACTAAAAACCTCAATTTCATGTGAAATACTGTTGATGACCTAATACTTGTGGGATAGCTTTGCTGGATGTGCATAGGATGAAACAGTACTGCTGGCTCATTCCATGCAAAGACCCCACCTGACAACATGGATGCTCCTCTGGCTGCAACATCTGGAGTTGCATGAAGATTTCTTGTAGGCCAAACATCCTCCTGGGACACAAATCTTGGGTAACAAAGCCAGCTATCATGTTGCCTCTGCTTCGAAGCCTCATGTTCAGAAGTAAGTACATCACCTGTGGTAAAGTGTACGCACCAACTTCTCTCAAAGAAAAGACTATAAGAGACGGAAGAAATCAAGCATCCTGCAGACTGCTCTGTACCACCAGGCACAGTGCATCATTTCAGATCCCTTAGCTCTACAAAAAGGAGATTTAAACTTCTTGTGTTGTCACAGAAAGAAAAAAAAAAAAAAAAAAGAGTGCTCACTTGCTCACTCTCAGGTCCTCTTAAAGAAAAGCAGCAAAGGGTTAAGTAAAGGCTGGCCACTGCTTAATTTTTGTCCTTGACAACCTTGGCTGCATGCTCTCAATGATAATGAAGACAGAAGTTAGAAAGAGAAGAAAGAACAGGTATGCAGTGGGATTTCACTGTGATCCGAGCCAAGAAATTCTGCCCTACACTGTCCTGGATATGGGAAATGAGTGATCTTTCAGAGAGAAGTATCTGGAAGCATTTCAGGTTACAAAACCACATTATGAACTGAATAATAATTATATATATATTATTAATACATTCTAAGAACAACCAAGCCAGTGCTAATAACAAATCTTCCTGCCCCACTGAAATGACTCCTAGCCCACCTGCACTTGATCTAACTGACCACCCTGAAGAGCAGCTGGAGAAGTGAGAACACACTTAAAATTGCCAACCTGAATGACTGAAAAACTTTGAATTTGCTCTCATTCCAAATAATTTTGAATGCCTATTGTTCAAGATTCTCCACATAATGGGAGAATCCAATTCTTAGAAATATAAAAATTAAGATGAGCCTCCTCAAAAGCCTCTGAGCTGAATCATCCTCTTTCCAGGAATTAGGAATTGTTATAAAAGTATCCTTGACCTGAAAAAAAATTGGTTTGGAAGAAAGCTAAACAGCAGCAAAGAAAAGGCAGATGACAAAAAGTCTACACGCACATTATATGCTTTATAATACAGTGCCATGTACATGCCATGAATCACAGTCAGCCAAATGCCTTCATCACTTGGCTTGCATATTTGCATCCAACCAAAGCACATCAATTAGCTATCCTTTCCAAACAGCTAAACACATAATAGTTATTTATGGCTCGAGACATTTTGTTTCAAAATATCCCAATGCAAAATTTGCATCACTGAAGCTAAACAATAAGATATTAGTTTGCAAGTAATGCTGCTGGCCTGGGAGATCAGCAGCATTATTATCAGGAAGAAAATAATTTTGTCTTTCACAGAACACAATCAGCACGCAGCTTGGTCAGAGAGCATCACACCTCCAGCTGGATGGAGAAAAAGAGAGAAGATGGGAGGCAGTGTGCAGAGCCAACCCCTCCCACCATGGGATGAAAGTGACTGGTGCTATTTGCAAGTAGCAGAGGATGGAGAAGCAGACCTGCACCTCGTTGGTCTGTGCAGACAGATGCCACCAGGGCAGATGCCTGAGCCGTGTCAGTCTGCTGGCTCTGCCAGGTGTAAACACAGGTCACGCGCTCACAACACTTCATCAAAGTCAGTATGAAGTCAGCATGAGTACCAGGTATGTACAACCTTCAGGAGTGCTTTCTGCAGTTTGTAGGTATGGAAAATAAGAGGGGTGGCAAAAATAGCTCAAAAATAAGACTACTTAAATGTAAAATAAAATGCAACAGACTGCACTCTGCAGCCACAGTAAGTCCCTCAGGAACTGCAAGATGCTGACAGATCACTGCAAGCACAGGCCATTTCACCCGCCCTTAGACAGCTAACAGGATCCAGCCCTTCCCACCACTTAAAATTCAATACTGTAAGAGACTGCCGACTCCTGTGTACATCGGAAGCAATGGGGGAAGCGAACAAAGCTGCTTTACTTTCCTCTAATCTTTCTCCCTTGTGTGCCTGCACCAGATGGTGCCGAGATGCAGATTGGAGGCAAAGAATAAGCCCAGAGGAAACAAAATGGTAATATTAGGTTATAAAACAGCTGACCTTCAAATATGACGTCATCTCCTGTTTAATTGATGGGACAGGTCCAGACAGACAGACGCATGCACACTGGGATGTCCATACTCAGCACCTTCCTTTCTAACACAGGAAGAAGCCATACGGCAGCACTGTTACACAGTCTGTTCAAACTTTATAGGTGTGAGAAGAAGCAGAGAAAAAGTCAGAGACTCCATTTACCCTGAGACAAGGAGACATGCTCTGAGAAAGCATTCCTGCCAAAAGTGGTTGTTTTTAATCGCATTCTAGAATCCTCATTCTATGCTCTTGCCTGCTTCTTGTCCACTGCAAGCAAGAGTAAAATAACCTGAGTTACAGAACACTGATCTTCCCTCCATAAGAGGAAAATTACTAAGCACATGGTAGTCTTCTGGTCCAGAGCTGCCATTACTGCAAATACTGCCAGGTAAGAAAATTTGAAGCACTGTGCTGAAGACTGGGGATATCCTGCTTTGGTCAAGTGCAGACTCTGTAGATCTGCTACAGAATACAGCAAAATTCTGCCTCTTTTGATGTGCTGAACTCAAACACTTCCCACCAGGAGAACACTGTATGATGATTTTGTATAGAATCACAGAGGTTGGAAAAGACCACTAAGATCATCTAGTCCAACTATCAATGATGTCGAGCTTTGGGATAAAGAAAGAAAAACACTAAGCAAGCTTGGTGTTGAAATGGAAGGCCCTGTGCTAGACAATTATAACAGAGCAGCATGAAATTCATAGGACTGAGTGGGACGCTCTGCATGACTCCCTCCTTCCTCTGCAAAGCCATACAACAAAACATAACATCTTCCTCTTCTCAGCAAGGAAGTCAACCCCTGTCCACCTGCCACAATTTTCTCTGCAAGTAGCTGAAAAGAGTTCCAAAAAAATTAAGAGGTTTGAGAAACATTAGATCCCATTTTAGTGCTCTTAGAAGAGCGCTCTGCTCATGCCTGCTGAAGGAAGCAGTCTACATCACACACTGAGTCACACGACTTTATGGCCACACTTCCTCAGCCTCAAGAGAATGCCATGCTGAGGCTCCCAGCAGCAAGGGACAAAGCCACATCTGTGTGCCAGCACCAAACAGTTTGGTATTTATGAGACATGAACAAAAATAAAATAGCTTGCTGTAAACAGCTCAATGCTGTAACACCGAATTTCAGCCCCAAAGATGCTTCAATCAAGAAGGAACAAAGGCAAGCACAAAGCTGCTCAATCACCGTCGCAGCTGAGTGCCTGCACACAGACAGCAGCACAAACACCCCTCTTGAACACCCACAGCTGTACCAGGTCTGCAAGGCTCTGCTGTCCAGAGCCTGGATGTGGGCCCACCCGCCAACCTCCTGTTGCCTGGTTCTGTGAACAGCCCTGTGACTTCTTGTCCTCAGAAACCAGGAGTTGTCACAGGCCCCTGGCAGGGGAAATGCCTTCCTAAGAACTTGGGAATTTTGCAGCGGGCTTGGAACTGGGACAGCAATGATTTAACATCTACCATTAAAAGCAGTTTAAAATTTAATGGTCAGAGCACAATAAATCGTACCCAGACATTTTCAGCTTGTGAGCCAGGCCATCAGCAGGACAGAAATAGCTTTGCTGCAAGACAACCAAGAACAATTTTAAGTGTATTTTGCAGAAAACACATGCTGTGGATTGCCTCTAGTCACAACCTTCTCCAGCACCCTGATGAGAAGACACTGGGTCAGGAAAGGAGGCACTCAAGCAACCAATATTTGCATATTAAACTAGGTAGAGTCAAGAAATAAGGAATAAGGCAGACAATTCTGAACTGCAGCGCAGAAATGGAGTACTATTCTCCTCCGTGCCAAACAGAACTTTCCTTCAAAATCATAAAGGGGTTTCATCTGGTCAATCTACTTCTTACACTGCACTTAGCATCTCAGGTAGCTTGAATCACTGCCTAGTTATCAGGTGTGGCACAAAACAGGCTGCAGATGATAACGACTCCATCCTTCCCCAGCACAGTTCTTTCTCTTACATCACTGCCACTATAATTCAAAGGCAATACATTGCTAACAACAGCTTCAATATACCAGTCAGTAAAGCTTAAAAATAAAGGGACAGGAAGAGGGTGTAATGAAGGGAGAGAGGTGAAGCCGTGCTATGTTAGTGAAGGGAAGAGCCCTCTCTGCAGCTTTTTGATGGAGGCTCCTGCTGTTCTAATGGAATCTTAACCAGGGAAAATACATCTTTAATTAAAGAATGCTACAAACAAGCACAATGGGCTTTTTGAGGCAAAACCAACCCCGGTGCAGTCTCTAAAGCTCTTGGTTAAACAGAGGATGAGCAGCAGCATCCTCACACCGTGCTGAAGTCTGCATTCCTAAAATTCCCCCATGTGTACAGGTATGCCCAGAGGAGGCTGCCAGGAAGCTCAGAGGTTATTAGCTGAAAAGTTAAGGTTCACATCTTCCATGGGACAGAGGTCAGGACTCCTCATTCCTCCTGGGCTTTTCTTGTGAATGTCTTCAAGTATTCTCAGCCTTTCACCCTCAGTGTCCTTTCTCCACCCAATATCGCACTGAGCAATTTTGCGTTCTTCCAGTTGTTGAAAACCAAGTAAGTGCTGTAAGGTCTCTAGGGCAGAAGTGCAGGAGGTGCATGCTGCAGCAGTCTCCTGGGAGGCCTCAGGAAAACAAAAGTTTAGTGTTATTGCAGCAGGAATCAACAAGCCCTCTTGTTTCTTATTCCAAAGCAAAGACAAAGGTAGGGTTTGTTCAGCTAGGCGGTACAGCCAAGCCTCGCAAAGGAGGCAGGAAAAAATGTGGACATTTTCTTATTTTGTTCTGGATCTAGTCCCTCAAAATGGAGTGTGCATGGGCATGTTTTATAGGAAAAAAAGCACAGCCAAAAATTGGAAATGCACAACAAAAATACCTGGAAAAGCTCTACACCTGTCCAGTAATACTGTTCTTTTAGAGGGAAAAGGGAAGTGGGAAGAAGGGACAAAACAGAAAACAAAACAGAGCACTATTAGCTTATTTACCCTGATTTCAAAATGGGAAGGAGTCACTAAATCTTTCAGTCTTACAGCAGAAAATAAATTGAAACAAACATCTAGCTGATGGGCATATTTTCAAAAAATATGGCACACAAACACTGAAAAAAGCAGAGCTGAAATGCAGCAGGGAGGCCTAGCCATAAAGCAGTAAAAGTGAAAGAAGGCCCCTGAATTCCCCACGCTTGCAACAGAAAAACACAAACAACAAATGGAGAAAAGGATGTGCAAAGGTAGAGACTTCATTTCTGTTATTTGCCAGTTCCCTGCTTGCTAGTCAAACTGCACAATCCTTTTCTTTAAGCTACTGTACACAGTGTTTAATAGGAACATTTCCAGCCACATATTCTGAGCTTTATTTGGCAGCTACATCGCTAATAATAAGCTGTTAAAATATCTTGCTCCTTCAGCTGACCAGCTCCCTTAAAACACCTTGTGACAGAAGCCAAGGTGCTGTGTGACCAGGAAATGGGTTGTCCTGGAGATATCTCCACAGACAACAACAGCTCAGTCAGTCACTTTGAGCAATGCCACCTACCAATCTCCACATTAACTTCAAAGGGAAAATGAGGATATCAGGGCTAGTGAAAGAGAAATCGTCACCTGCAAGAAACATTTTGCTCTCCTATGCATGTCCAGCTGAAGGAAATGCTGTAGCAATATGAGAGTTTTGATCTCAGAATGCACAGCTACTTCCCTTTGTAATTGGGTCACCAGGAGGCTAATGGTGTTCCTGCCCTTATGACCATTTATATGAAAATTATAATTGATGCTGTTCTTTCAGAATCAGTTTCAGGTCAGACATGCAGGCATCACTTGTAAAAGAGAAAGTAACCAAAAGGTTAGACAGAGGCAACGCAGAAACACCACCTAGTTACTGCTAAGCTTCAAGGATTAGAATGAGATTTATTACTACCAAGAACGAGGCCTCATTTTACCAAGACAACTAAGTATTTGTTTAAAAAACAAACAAACAAAAACCAACCCTTGATATAGTTTATTATGTAACCTAATAAAAAAGGATGCTTATCTCTTTGTCCCTTTACTAGGACACTAAAGAGAGATGCTGCTCTCTCAAATAAGAAGTGGAACCAATCCCGCCCAGATCAAAGATGTGGATGTACCGAACTCCCCATTACCAGCACCAGATGCACAAACAAAAGATCAAGGCAGAAAGCAAGTCAAAGGCCAAAGAGACTAGATTCATGCCAACCAAGCATTACTCCGTGCTTGGGATTCAGGATGGTAAATGATGAACATAAGGTCTCCAACGCCTCCCAAAACACCTCACCTGGCAATAAGCCATCCGCTGGGCTTTATCCTCCCCCTCTAGCTGTTAATGGGTCTAGAGAAACATGGACCAATGCCACATACAGATAGCACTGGTGTCTTTGGCAAACACAGCACTGTCAGAACTGATGGATGTTAATTCTCCCTCTGAGCTACTGAGGCCATCAGCAGAATCGCTGGAGAACACCCAAGGCCTTACACAAGCACAGAGATACACTTAATGTATCAACTTCTTTGCTAACCCAATAGCTTCTGCAACTACTATCCATTAAACGTAAGTTTAATGTAAGCAAATTTGTATCACAGTGCTTACAAGTCTTCTGCATGATTTTCTTAATTGTACCACATGACTTGAGTATAGCCAAGTTTCTGTGCAAACAGGGGTTCATGCAAATGCTTAGAAACTTCAAGAAGAAAGATCCAGTGTCTGTACTGAACATTCCTGTCATCAGCTTCAGCTAAGGCTGAAAAATAAAAGCCCTGTCCCAACTGCAATGAAAGGTCCCCCTGGGCAGCGGAGTGACTCTGCTCAGAGAACATTTGCATCTCAGCTGAATTAGTTAATGTGTGTTGAACACTCTGAAAATTGTGAAGTAGTATATAAATGCCAAGGATTCTTATTTATTATTGTTTTGGTGCACAACAGCGGAAAGTAGTGCCATTTACAGACGCAAATTAAGAACAACAGGAGGTCTATCACCATGTTGGGGGATTTTATTCATTTGTCTCTCCTCACTCCTATACAAACCCTTTCTATAGGGTTTCTATGATCCTTGCCAAGCAGGGCTGGCCTCAGCCCAGGGCAGATCTCCCAATTGGGGATGAGATCTCTACCTGCAAACCTCAGTAGTACCACTTCTCTGCTCCATAGCGCTGTCATCAGTGCCCTTAAATACCAGAATGGTTTCACCTCAATTATTCGTCTGGGGCAAAGTGAGACCAAAAACAAAGGCACATATATATTTCCAAGGTACGTGATAAGCTGAAAATTGCAAGCTCAGAGTGACATATACTTGTAACTTTAACGTCTTCAGCTCTGACTTAAAGTATGCTATGTGCTTACATAGCACTTATGACATCCCATCCTCAGGATAATTAAAATAACTGCAGAGACAGAGTCGTTCTTTGGTATTACAAGCCTGTCAAAGTAGCTGTTCTCAGTATAATGCTCCTGCCTCACTTGAATGCTTTACACATTCATAAAGTTCAGAGGATACCGAGGAAAACTAGGAGTACAGAGTCAAACTTTAACAGAGAGCACATACGGGTTTTTTATCTGATAGATGCTCATGCATTTTTCCCCCTAAATACCGCTCTTAAATGCGCATTACAGCTTGCACACAGGAGAAGAGAAAAAGCATTTAATTCAAACAGTGCAGCTTGTTCAGATATGCTGCATTTGCAGAGAGAGTTGCACTGCTTTTACTTTCTTCAAGTTAGTGATTACTTACTCAGTTGCCCTGCCTATGAAATACAGAGACTTCAGCATCTTAAGCACAGAGAACCTAATACCAAGGGGCCGATATCAACACCTGATCTGCCATTTGCTGCACTGTATGCAACTTCCAAAAGGCAAATTGCAGACACAGGAGGCAACAGAGCCCCTGAAGAGTTGTTACAGCAACAGTCCCTTCTCTATTTGCAGAGCTGCAAATTGTTTTATGAGTACCATTCAACCAAAAGGTTTAAATAAACACCAATTCAATGTCTACGCTGGAGGAGAAGCAAACTCCACTGGTTGTGTGGCAGGGTCTGACCACTGCAGAGCAGCTTACATCTATTCCCATGTACTGACCTGCAGGTTTCAGAATTTACAAAGAAGTGTACTCAGAAGTAGATAAGTAAATTTCCTCCACCTCCCAGGAGGAGCCTTATTCCATTTCAATGTAATCAGTTGGCACCCGTGTTTGCACTCAACTCCAGATTCCTCAGTGCACCCAGTAATGCCATACAATCACATTCAAGAGTGGCAATGTATGAAAAGAGTTTACACGAATCAGTCACAAAGTACCTACAAGAGCCTGCAGGCTCCTGCAGAATGCCCTCTAGAACAGACACACCAAGCTAGGGACAGAGATTAGAGTTATCAGCTTTGACACTCAGCAGGAACATGTCACGAAGGATTAAATCATTATATCATGAAGTGTCAGCAAGCACAGCTCTCCTGCTGTTCTACCACTAAGTTATACATTAATGAGTGAGGTACAAAACAAACACGAAGTATCTCCAAGCACCTGTCCTGTGGATCAGGCCCAGCCAGGGTGTTAGCTCCAGAGGAACTCTTCAGGAGGAGTTCCATTGTGTTCCAGATCAGTCAAAACATCACCACAAGACCAATTAAAATGCAAACTGTAGAAGCAGAAAGTGGAAAACACAGAAGTTGATTTCCGTGTTTGACTTTGTATTTTTAATATTTGTGTAATGCAGTCCCCTCCTCATGAACTCAGTATCCAATTTTCTAAACAAGGTCATATACACAACACTGAATAAAAGCATCCTTTCTTGAGATGCGTGCGGAACAGCATCAAAAGACCCAACATCATGAACAGGAGAGTTGAAATAAGTCATCACAGAACAGAAAAACGTCATGGTCTAACAATTTTTACAACAAAGCGAGAACTAACAGATCTATTTCTGGATGCAACTACTGATAAGCATTCCCTAACTGCTCAGCAATTCAACTAAATCATGTACAAACTCCCACTCCATCAGCAGGCAGAAGAAATTCCACCTGTAGTACAGAAGATACAAATAGATCAACAACACCCCACACCTAAACCTCTACTTTTCATCTAAATCATGGCCTTAGAAATGTATCAGAGGACAAAATAAATGATTCTGCCTCAGACTCTCACCAGTACCTCAGCAGAATTTCTAGCTTCAGCTCCATCTGGCATTTTTCCTTGTTTTCTGCCTCAAACTGCTGCCTTCTACTGCTTGCCATTGCCAGACTCTCCCAAGTTACATCAGCATAGACCCTCTATTCTTTAAACTAATATCTCAGAGCATTGGGATCCCTTCAGTATAAAATAAGATTACTTGCTAGAACTGCTTAACCAGGTCAGCTTGTAACATCTCTCTTGGAAGCTGAACTGTACTTGATCTCAAAGCCACTTACAAATGCAACACACAACAGAGCAACTATTTGCCTTCACCACTTGAAGACTTTTGGAAGCTCAGCTCTCAAAAACAGACCTCCATTTCCAGCTGTAGCCTCAGTGTTGCAGGGCTAAGCCATTCTGAGATAAAGAACAGCAACACCACGGTGCTCCATATTCGCTACCACACCACCACCTCTCACCAATTCTGAAGCACAGGAGATGGGACCCCAGTAAGGCCAGAAGAACTCTCCATCATGTATCATTAGAAACAGAAACTGGCACAAAGCTGGGGACAGCTTAAAACAGAACACAGGAGTCCAGACTAGCTGTTCATCACCCACACTGTTTTTCTTAGGGTGAAATTCACTTCTTGTTCTATATGCACCCAATGCTGCGCAAACACTTGCCCAGAGCCCTAAATACACGTGGGTGAGAGTAGCTGTTGCCCACTGCTGTATCAAGACAAAGATGTTGGGAACCTTAAAGTAGTTAAGTCCCTCCAGTTCAGTGGTATGCAAATTGTACGTTTGACAACAAAATACTCACAAAAAAAATGTATTAACCATCTTCTAAGTAAAAATCATACTGTCCAATGTGAAATATAACGCATTAACATCATTGTCACAACTTAGCGTTTAGAACATCTTTCAAAAGTCAAATATACCGGGGGAAAGGGAACTGATCTTCCTTGTACTGAATGCTACAGCAGATGTTAATTCCCTTATAACCAGAAAGTCACTGAAACGGTGCTTCAAAAGAATTAAAGTTTATCTGATGAAAGAGCATGCAATTCAGGGAGCTGCCAGGTTGGCTGAACTACTAATCCACTCAGTCCAGGGCAGCTCCTAGTTGCAATAAAAAGGAATACAGCAGAGTGGTAGAACTGAAACCACACAGTGGAGTTCTCTTAATAGAAAGAAGGGAAAATCCCTAGCAGTATCTGTCAACTGGAACATCTCCGGCTAAAAGACTTATTCTGAACATCTTGCAAGCCACCTTCCAGATACACTAGCTAAGAAAGAAGCCAAATCCTGTATTTTTCTTAGTCAGATGGTAAGACAGGCTTGTGCCAAAAGGAGTAATAAAACTCCACTGGATGTGAAATTCATAGTAGGAGCGGGGATCCTATAAAGTATTCTGCAGGTTACAACAAAGCTCCACTTCAAACTGAAGAACTGATGTAACACTACCAGTGATCAGAACAAGACTTGAAATATCTATCTAATGGTCATTTTCCAGCTCTTTTACCCCTGCTCCCATCCACATACGCTTTTCTAAATAAGGGAAGTTCATTATGTACAACACCCAAAGCTACTTCCCACACTAGCTCCCTAGATAGGTCACCTCCTTCTCCTAAGGAAATCAGGCAGATACCCCTTCCTTACTCACAACTCCACCTATTCTATTGCTTCTTTCATACTGAGAAGATCATGCCAAAACATCTACCTACAGCTGCCACCACAAGGTCTCATTGAGTGGGACACAGTTTTGAGCTTAAAGACGCCCATGCAGGACTGAGGATTGATTAATCTCGAGTCTCCTTTAGGCTGGACTCTTTCTACAGGCTGCTCTGGGTCTCCAAAAACACATCTGTCACTTAAATCACCAAAGCTAAAATAAAACATGCCCCCCAGCCTTCCTGAGCAGTGTTGCATTTGCCTTTATTTGGCTTCACCTCCAGACAGCTGCCTACAAGAAAGTTGAACAACTGGTTTCTAACTAGAATTCACGCAAAGTCATGTGGAATAAAAAAGGAAAAGTCAAAAACCCAACAACTCATGTATCCTGGTTACCATCCTCCACTTTAATTATAAAATTGCCCTTAAAACATAATTGCATAATTGGGCTTGGCAAGCATTCACCCAAATCTTTTACAAATATTTCCACAGACTGAAGGAACAGGCGGTGGGCAGTCTGACAAGCCTGCCATGAGAATTTGTGCCCTTAGGACATGTTCCTTGCTATTACACTAAATACTTTGCATCACAGCCTAATGTTTCAAAACAGTAGTTGAGCAAGTGAAGTACCAGCATCTTAAAACAAATTAAGAGAAACATTTTCAAGATATTTTCACTGCACATAGGGAGCAACCCCTTTGAACAAACAAACAGAGATAGCTATAGGCCCCTCGATACAAGAAAGGCTCTGGACTGTGCCTAGAAAGGGGCACCAGAGTTGTGAGGGGTCTGGAACAAAATGGGGAGCAGCTGAGGGAATTGGGATTGTTCAGTCAGGAGAAGAGGAGGCCAGAGGAGACCGTACTGATCTCTACAACTCCCTGACAAGAAGTTGGAGTGAGGTGGGGATCAGCCTCTTCTCACAGGTGACAAGACAAGAGGGAATGGCCTTAAGCTGTGTCAGGGGAGGTTCAGATTGGACATTAGGAAAATTTTATTCTGAGAAGGAGTGGTGCACAGGTAAAGGCTGCCCAGGGAGGTGGTAGTCACTGTCCCTGGAGGTGTTCAAGAACCGTGGAGATGTGCTCCTTAGGAACTTGGTTTAGTGGCCAATATTGGTGATAGGTGGACAGTTGGACTAGATGATCTTAGAGGTCTTCTCCAAGCTTAATGATTACATGATTCTATGGATTCCTTTTTAACTAGTAACAGAGAAAGAATTCCAATTAGGTGAAATTTCTTGATTTCTGATAGTTACAGCCAAACAGAAGACATCAATGCCTTGTTAGTGTCACATTGCCAGCACATGACCCTATCCCTTAAGAAATAAATAAAGAAAATACAACCTCAAATACAAATACAGGTGATCTGCAGGGAGAGGGGACCCAACAGAAGCCAGAAATGAAATCTGCAATACAGTACGGTTGTTTTTAACAGCTGTGCATTATGCATTCAGCAGCACAGGGAATACCAGCAGGGAGCCATTATTAACATAGCCCTCAGTGTGCAGTGTGCTCCTGTAACGATTGGCCTCTCTTGAGAAAAGGTGTGCATACACAAAAGACTTAACCCTAGAGAGACCGCTTCAATCCTGTTGCTATTTCATCAGCTCAATGCCACAAAAGAAAACAGAGAATTTCTCTGATTTATCAGAGACAAGCATGTAGCAATTCCAACAACGCATGAAATCCAGTCTACAATAGGAGGTTTCATCATCAAGTTCTATCAGGTGGGCAAAGGGAAAAAAAAATGCCCCACAAATTGCTACAACACAGTCACACTATCAATGTTATTCTGATACGCAAATCTCCAGTACAATGGAGGGCATGAAATACCTCTCTTGTAGAAGACACCACTGACAAGGAGAATCATCAGAGCAGGGAGCCAGGAAATGCTCTCAGCAGGCTCACCATTCTCCTCTATCTGACGCTGATGGGAGCTCACTCTAGGTCCTGTCAGCAGCTTCAAGTGGCAGCGGGCTGTCAGCCCTGCAGGCCAAACCTATAGGCAGCTGAGAGCTGCACTGAGCGGGGCAGCTCTGGTCCCATGGAAGTCAAGTGCAAACAGAGGCCTTCCAAAAGAAGTGCTGATTTAGTGACAACTTGAACCTGTCTTTTCTCTGATTTGAGGGACAGAGGGTGTTGAGAGGAAAGAGAAGGGCACAAAGTGTCCTGATCATCCCTGTTCCAACTGTACAGAGAAGAAAAAGCCTCATGGTAGGAAATAAAACACCAGCACAAAGGGCTGGAGAACTGCTCTAGACAACTGAACACCACTGTGTGCCCTTAGCAGAAGAAACAGTTCTGTGTGGCATGTATCTATCCATACCTCCTCGCTCCAGACTTCTCAGCTCCTCTCATTAGGAAGTAAAATATAAGAGTCAATAACTAATAACGTGAGCTGCTGTGAGGCAGCCATAGCACTGGAAATACCAAGAGGCTGTTTAATATGCAATGTTTTTATTCCCAAGAGCATGTTTCTTTTTTCTTTTTTCTTTTTTTTTTTTTTTTAAGCCTAGCACATCTATGCTTTACAACATTTTTTTTATTTAGGTGTTGAACAGAAAGGTATTCTTTACTAAATTAGATTCCAGGAGTACTTGTACTGCAGGAACAATGCTCTCAAGATCAGGCACCCCTAAAAGGTTTTGCAGCACTATGTGCCACTCAACACAATTGCAGCAAATGCTTTAAAAATCCAAATATCATTGGTAGCAACATCATCATTTGAAAAAAAAACAGTCCTTTATCGTTCCTTAAGCACAAAAGAAAATGCAGTCACTGTCAGAATAAGTGATGAGCTCCTTTCATGACTGGCAGGCAGAGCCTCAGTCTCCCCGTCAATCCGAGCCAGCCCGTTGTGCAGAACACAAGGTTCTCTTTCCACCACTCCTGTTCTTGATTAATATAGCCTTCCCCTTTGAGGCTCAGTTATACCTGTGCTGAGGAGACGAGTAATTAACCAGGCACAACTCAGCGCGTGTAAGGGAAGTTACCCAGCACAGACACCAAAAGACACCTGTTGTTTCAGTTGAGGGTGTCAGCAAGACCATATGGTCCGCGTGATTAAGTATGGGGTGCCCAGGAACTGCCTGCATTCAGAAAATACTCAATTCCCTCAACCCATAGCTAGGTCATTTACAGCCCTATTCTGATGCGTGGGGCACGAGATTTTGGACAAAGACATGGCAAGCAGCACCTCTCCCTAATTTTATCATAGCACAGCTCTTGAGCTCCCATAGTTCTGTCACTGAGAGCAAGCTAAAGACAGCACACAGAAAAACAGTTTATATAAAAAGAAAGCAAAGATCTGAGCTAGAGGGAAGCCATGCGGAGTACAAACATCAGAGAATCTGTGCAAAGTCTTCTCGCCTATCATTCATCCACAAATTATGCACCAGTGTAATTAAATCAGGAAAGCTACGTTTAATTTTCCTATCATCACCCGATGAGATAAGAGCAGTACGTATGGGAGGGATCAGGCACAGGGGAAAGAGCTATTTATTAATATGTTAAATCATTTTAGATTTAAGAGCCTCTCTGGCTAAAAGGGGTCTGATCTACAAGCGCAGCTTCTGGGTTTAAAGCAGACACCCCATCTCCATTTCAGTCCTGGGCTTGGTCCTGGGGTCTTGTCCTTTTTTCAGAAGCAAGTTACAATGCCAACTGTGAGACATAATTTAGACAGAAATATAGCTACTGCTTAAATCCAGTTTTAGTCTACACACTTAAAACTAAATGCTCATCTCCCACCAGTAACATTAACAAACTGCCACATTAATTTATTTCTAATAGACTAAGGTTCTCTGTTTTCACGATGATGAGACCTTAGGATGCGCTTGCAGAAATACAAGGTACGCTATAACCTGTTCTTCTGTCTTTCTTTTATTACCTTTTCCTGCCAGTGAGATAGGAAAACATGCTGTGGTCTGTGATCCCTGCAAATACAAGCAAAGCTTTAGCAGGACCACATAAAGCTTTCTCCACCTACCAGCCACACACTAGGAACTGCTGTTCACACAGCTCTCTGTCCTTCGCTTCATCTTGCCCAGATCTGCTTCCTCAGCCAGTTATTTAAAGCCTTGATTGAAAAATGCATCAGATTATAACAGTCGATGACCTCCACGGGATCAGATTTTCACTAAGTAAAATCCTACAGACTGTTGCAACCAGTGCTTCACCACACAGCTTTTTCAAAGCAGGAAGGGAAAAATATTTATAACAGCAACTATAAATATACATGCTACCGACTTTTCAACTTGTTGTCCTTGTTCTTAAGCTAAATTTAGTCTGTCGTATCCTGCCCAACCCTCAGTGAAAAAGCAGTATGTACACAAAGTTGTGCAAATCCCAAAGCAGACCATTACACGAGCACCTCACCTTACAACCAGCTGGACTAGTAGATGCTCACTTAATGAGTGTAGACATGCTCACGGCTACCAAGAAAGCGATCTATTTCAGGGATGGGGTACCCCTGTGATACAGAAAATATTTACTATTGAAGGAAAATAACAATTATTATGGGATAGTTCTGTGCTTCTGAATGAGAAAAGTGATGTAGGTTATTCAATGTGTACCTGCAGACTGTACACTGGGCTTCAAGGGTCTGTGGGCATCTCTGAGCCACAGAGAACCCCTCCCTGGCCACACCTGCCAATTAACCATGCTCTTATTTTACACACAGAAATGTTGGGGATACGGAGACACATCTGGCAGAATGATTTAAGTCCAGCCTGCACATAAAAGAGCATCCTTTTGTATCCCAAGGGCTCTTATTCGTCTGAGTGATTTCTTAGAGAAAATAAGGTGACTATTTATCAGGAAATTTAACATCTAGAGCTGCTGGTCATTCCGCTGTTGATCTTAATAAGCCTTAGTCATGTCAGGGCCCAGGTGATCCTGCAAGGGCCAGCACCTTTTCCCCTGCTTTAAGGATCCCCGCCTGCGATGCGAAGTTTCACGCAGATGAGGACTCCCAGCCACAATCCGACTTGCTCCACTCTCAGCAAGTTTTACAACCCAAGCAAGAAACACAGCTCAGAGGACGCTCCTCTACAAGCACCGACCACTCTAACAACCCCCCCCCCCCCCCAAAAAAAAAATAATAAATAAATACATCAAATAAATCTGCGTTTCCGACATCCTTGACGGTTAGGAGAAAAACAATAAAGGCTCGGGCTCGCCGTGATTCTCCAGCTCCGCGACCCAGCCTTTCCTCTCCGCTCCTAAATGCACCGCTGCTGAAGGCAGGCTGAGCGGACGGGGAACGCAGCGTCCCGGCGGCGAGGCGCTCCCCGCGGCGGTGCGGCACAGCCCGGAGCTCGGCGCCGAGGTCCCGCCGGCATCGCCCCCGCCCCGCGCGGTCCCTGCCCTACCCAGCATGGAGAAGATGAAGTCCTTCGCCGTGTGGATCTCCAGGGCTCTCTGGTCGTCGTACTCCCTCTGGTCGTGCTTGGTGAATTCCTGGATGAGTTTATTCAATTCCTCCACCCTGGCTCCCGATCGGAAATCCAGCTCCGGGAAGGGAGGTTTGCTGTTGGTGCCGGCGGACCCTGCCTTGCTGGCGAGAGGCGCCGCCATCTTCATGCAAAGGGAAAAAAAAAAAAAAAAAAAAAAAAAGGGGGGGGGGGGGGGAAGAAAGGGAGAGGAGGAAATAATAATATATAGAGATGCGTATGTAAAAGCGATGGAAGAACGCAAGCGGCACCGCAGCGCAGCGGCGAGCCCGGGCGCGGGGCTGCCTGCGGGGCCCGGGAGGCGCGGAGAGCGCCGCGATCAACAAGCGGCAGCGCTCCTGCGCCCCCGCCCGCGGCACCGCGGAGCCGCCCGCCGCCGCGCTGGGGGCCGGGCCGGGCCGCGCGGGGCCGCCCGCTGCCGGGGGGGGCTCGCTGCTCCGCGGCGTCACGGCGGGGCGGGTGCGGAGCCTGCGGGATGAGCTCCGGCGCGGGGCGAGAGGCTTCGCTTGCTTGCTCGTTTTATTTTAATATGATGATTATTATTATTCTTTTTCCCACTTGTCTCGCAAGTGGCTTGGAACTCGGCTCTTCCCACGCGCTCCCGGAGGCGTTCTGAATTTGTTCGCTTTTGGCTTCGTAAGATGTGTGTATATGCACTCACGTATATGTGCATACATATACATATGATATTACTGTACGTTTTGGGGCAGTAACCAAGACAAGGTATCCTCACTGCTGCTCCGGAGGTCAACCCTGAGACCTACACAAAGAGAGGGAGGAGAGGTGGGGTGTCAGAAGACCTACAGGTCTGTGTCAAGGAGCCCAGACCTCCTATCCCCACCCATTCTTCCATTATCCGAGGCAGCGCGCTTTTCTTCAGTATGTGCTTTTAATGCCTAATAACTTTTCAACCTGAAGTGTTTCTTTCCCCTTAGCCTGCTCTTTTGTGTGCTGTCCCATCGTTGAGCATACACAGTGTGATCCATTATTTACCTTAGTGCATCCACTGGAAGGATTCACTGTCTTCCAGCTCAGGGAGCATACAAATACATTCTAGCCTTCCACAGGGCATTTCACATGCTGTGGCACTCACGCAAACTGCTTTAATAAGTATTGTCCTCCGAAGCTTCTTTTGGCAGAAAACAAAGCTTTCAGCTCAGTCCTGATTGAAAGTGAAATACCTCCACCAAATTTAGGAGTGAGGCATTCAGAGGAAAAAAACAGGAAGATGGAACTATGCCTGGTGAAAAGCATTCACAGGCTGGTTTCCCTGATGTGTGGTGAATGCAGATGTCAGTGTGCAGGGAGGTGGCCTGGTTCTGCTGGACCACTCATCCTGATTAGAAATGGGTGCACTCTCAGCACCTTTTGGACCTGAACTTAAACAAGAATGAAAATCAAGTTTAGATTTGGACCCTGTAACAGAAACCATGGCCTTTTCATAGGACAACAGGCAATGCCTGCGGCTTTGTCTTGTCACTGCTCACGCAGTTTCTGAGGCACTGATGTGCTCATTATCTAGGAAATGATGTCCCCGAGGTAAAGGTAGGAGTGCCTGTGTGCAGGCACATGCCCTCTGCTGGGTACTGAGGCCCTGTTGTGCTCAGAGCTGAACGCAGCCCACTCGGACACGCAACACCTTCATTCACCATCTGAGCCTCTGGCTGAGTGCTCAGGACCTCTCTCTTCCTGCCCTCTGGTTTTGGAAGCCCCGTTGCCGCGTCTCTGAAGTGTTTTTGGCTGGGGTGACAGTGTCGTGCAGGCAGACAGCTCCCTCTGGTGATAACACCTCTCCCCATTATCAGCATGCGCAGAAGTCGCGTTGACTCCTGAACCCCAAACCACACCAAGACCTCCCATTTTGCCCTGCCCGTCTTTGAACATCTCCAAGTCCCGTGTGCTGCTGCAACCTTTTGTTGCAAGCAACCCTTGTTCCAGTTTTGTGTAGCACAATCCACTAGCTGCTATGACAGCACCCCTGGCACTGCTTGGCAAAGAAGCTGGATGTTTTGGTAAAGCTACCCTTTCCACTGCCAGCTCTCCTGCCTCGTCTCTTTGAAGCTGACATCCTCCACAGGTTCTGAGGTCTAGGCAGCTTTCTTCTACTGTTGTGTATTAGCTGCTGCACTGTATTTCCATATTGGCACTTACACTGGTTTCTTCATGAGCATTTTGTCTCAGATGTTATCTTTCAGTAGGAGACATCCGAATGATCAGGGAGAATGTCCACCCTCATCAGCATCAGACATACTTCCATTCTCTTTTTTTCCCCCTCTTCATTTAAAATGATCCAACCCCACTCGCCTGCAGCTTTGTGGCCAGCTTTGCCTGGATTTACATGAAGTGCTTCAGAAATAATGAATGCTGGAAGCAGCAGAGATCTCGGTTTCTCTGCCCTTTTTAATGGCACATTCCGCTTGAAGTTATTGTCACCGTCACATTTCCAAGAAGTTTCCATTGCCCGAGGCTGTCAGCTGCTCCACGTTTCTCACTCATGTGGGATTTGTTGCTGAGACCCAAAGCATGTGCTTCTTTTAGTGGTTGGTCTCAAGCCAATAGTGTTCACCAAGAGCAGCACTGAGCAAGCAGTTTTCATTTTCCTTAAACATCTCTGATCAGTGCTGCACATCCCCACCTCACTGCTTGCAGAAATTTTCCTTCATGAAAAACATTGTGCTTACAAAGCAAGGAGACTTCTTGCTGTCTTCTGTTTAACGGACTTGGGTCCCTCAGTGACAAGTGGGATCCACTGCACTGTCATATGCTTGTTAATACCCTTGAAACTGCATCAGCTTGCAATTCTATCTCATCACATTGGTACAATTTAAGATCTCTGAATAAATACACAGTTAATTCAAGTCTTACGTAAATCAAGCACTGGGGATTATTTGAGCAAATAAATGAGAATGAGATTGCAAATACGGTTGGCCAGGAGTTTTTCCACCAAAGCCTTTTTCTTTCTAAAGCGGAACTTTCTGTGGAAACATTTCAGCATCCTCAGAGCTCTCCCTGTGAGCATCACTTGTGGCCTAGGAGAAACCTGTGGCTTCTTCCCCACCAGGTACAAAACTTTCCAATATGGATATTCACCTTCTTTGGAGTAGGGACAGATTACCCTGCCCATCACACCATTCCTTCCTGTGCTGGAAGCTGTGCCCTCCCTCTCACATGTGCCTCCTTCCTCCTTTCTCCTGTGTTCCTTTTATTTCCTTCAAAGTACCCTCCTCTTTTTCTCCTGCAGTACAGATATCCTCCACTTCCAGCACTTAGCAATAGAATGGGCCAGAGAGAAATGAATCAGAAGAAGTAACTGTTCTCACATCTGTTGCATGACCCGAGACATCAAAATGCTTCCCACACTTGAATAGGCTCTCTCAAAAAATTGCTGGACTTCAAGTGAGCATTAATAACACCACATCTTAAGACTGGGATATAGGTCTGCAGTAGCTATGAACAGCAACTGTCCTGGGATATCAAGAGAGAAAGACCAGGCAGACAGGGACTGACCCTTGGTGCATCTCAATGAGGTACTGAAAACTGGTAGGGGGAATTAATTGGAGCAAGATCTGGAAATAAGATGGAACCTCAGAGAAATCATCTGAGGGTATTTCACTGCAGCTGGTAATTATGGCATGACGCAGGCTGAGCTAGATTCATCCCTCACTTCAACAGTACCCAGATTTTCTGAGGCTAAAAGTAGACTTGGGAACATCTTTCCTTTCTGTACTCAGCACTGAAGCAGCTGCAGCTCAAGGCTTCATGTGGCAAGGGGCTTCACTGGGAACAAAATTACTGACTGAAGTGCTCCATTTTTTCCAATCTGGTGGCTGCAATTTTTGCCTCATGTTTCTGTGGCATCCCCTAAGATGTTCAAGGGCCATTTGTGCCTTGTGTTGCACAGAACAGGCTGTGCAGGTAAGAAGAGTGCCACAGAGCAGCAAGTGAGCCATGTACAGGGAAGGACTTGCTCAGATGCTGACTACAGATCCTGCTGTGCCATTCTCATCAGTTTCCTTTGCTGGCTCTGCATCCAGCTTTGCTCTTCCAGCCCATAGCTGAGAGCAGCCTGGTATCTCTCCCCCTTCCCAGCACTATCCCCCATGCCCCTTTTCTCCTCCCTGCACACTTTTTCTGAGTGGCCTGAATCCATAGACCTGTGACAGTCCCTGGAGAAGGGAGACAGAGAAGCATCACACCTTGTCAGCAGCTTACTTTCATTCTGCTGCCCTGATGATGCCTTGTGTACTTCATCTGCTTTGCACACCTTCAGGTCTTTGCTCCTTCCATTGGTCCCTAGGCTGGTTCTAGAGTGGGGCCTTTGGGATCCCCAGACAGGAGACAGGACCTTGCCCAAGCATTCCCTGAGCTTCTCTATGCCAGAACTTCCCCTCATTCTGGTGGTAGAAACTTTGCCCCTGCTCCACATACCCTAAAAATGTCCTTGAAATGGCAGGTACAGCCAGCAGCCTAAAGGATACACTAGAATGGGATCAGCAGCAACAGACGAACAAACAAACAAAGTTAAGTGCACACACAGGGACAAAGAGGAACTTTCAAACGAATTTGGGTTCATGAACTCTCCCCTAGCTCTGCAATTTTAGCTGCATGCTTAAAGTAGCAAGACTTGAACATAAATAAACTCATGCAGCCCCACTAGAACACTCCTGAACACTGAAGATCTGGGGCTGGCAGGGAAACAGGCTCCTGCTCTGTACTGAGGAATTCCCCCTCACCTTTACACATTTACAGAGTAAAGTCAGTGCCACTCAGGTCTATGGATCCCATGCATTTTACCTCCTGGAGCTATCTCCACACAGTGAGACGTGGTACCAGCTGCAAAAGTTTGCTAGCCAAAGTAACATGGATTGTGCTCAGCTCTGCCCCTCTCCAAACACGTGGTGTACCCCAGATGCTCCCCAGGGACTATGAGGAGCTCCACCTGCCCTTGTTCTCCCTCCTGTCGCCACAGAATATTTGTCAGTGTCTGTAAATAAATACCCAGGTGGCTTAGAGGCACAACTTCCATATGCAGAGGATGATGACAAGTGAAAAGCAGCCAATATATACTACAGTCTTGAGACACTTTTAAAAAGGGGGGTATTACTTCCTTGACAGGCTAAAACTTTCCATCCAGATTAAAAAAAATAAAAATCCTCCCCCCTGGGAAGAGTTGTGATCTACATCCTGTCAGCAGAACACGGCATCGAGCCATCCACACGGCACTGGAGCTGCGCTCATTAAAATCTTTTTGAAACAATGGCATTGCATCTGTCATAGCCAGCCTCAAAGTATCCCTACTCAGGATGCTTACAGCATTTTCTAAAAGAATAGCAGATGCTTAGCGTGAACCCCAAGCTAGAAATACATTGTTGCAGCTCATACATCCACCAAGGGCTTTGAAGCAGAATTCTGGGAAGCAGAGTCCTGACTCCAAAATAATTTCAAACACTACACGTTCAAAGGTCCCAGCCAGATCACTACTGTTCTCAGTGTCTTAGGGAAATAAATAAATAAATAAGAAAAAGAAAACAAAACAAAACCAAAAACGTATATACTGGTCATGTGTCTATCTCATTGTCATTTAACGTGATTAGATTGTATAATGACACTTTTGAAATGGATCTTACAAACTTCATAGACTCTAAGTGAGCTGCTCAAGGCTTCTGTGAGTAATACTTCTGCTGCTCATTTCCTTTGTCAGTGTTAATTTTCTATTATTAGTTTATTTGTAAGTTCGGATTATCTCAAGTAGCAAAATCTGGATTCAGGTCTGAGCAGTGTTGGAAGTTTTGCTGCACTGGAGCAGTACAGGGATATGGCCAGAACATGAAACATTTGATCCACATGCATTCCCCCTGAATACAAATTTGGTGTTTGGTTTTGGTTTCATGTATAATAAATGAATTCTGGTGGGGACAAACATCAAGGCACACTCCCTTTCACATCCCTTACATCATTATGTATGGTTTGACTGCACTCATTGCTGTTGTTCATCTGTAGATAATTACATGTATTACAGTAGTATCAAAAGTCACAAATGAGAATCAGGACCCCACTCTACTGGAAACCAGATATAAACATAATGAAGAACTGATCATTAGCACTCCTGTTTCATTTCAGTGTACACTTTGAGATCTCACTCAGCCACTCTGTCCCTGTCCAGGAGCTTAGAAAAATTACTGTGCCTGCAGCGATGGATGGATCCAGAACCAATTACCCCATTTCTCCCACATCACCCTGTTGCTCACAAGATGCTGCCAGCAGCAATTTAAACCCCACATTCTGTTCTGCAGCTCTTGAGGAGATTTCATCATGCATTCTTCATGCAGAAGCTGCCAAATAGCAACTGTCCTTGTGATTTAGACATAACTGCTGCTTCTTTGCAGCCTTGTAAAGCAGCAATCCCAGACCACTGAGTTGTGGCTCCAATCCCCAGCTGCTTCCCTGTGTTCCAGGAACATATTTCTTACAGTTGTCATAAAGCAGAAGGAAAAAAAAAAAGAGGTTTGCAGGAAATGCTACATTTCCTTGTAATAGTATCCACATACAGAGAGCACAGCCCCTCGGCCATGTATTGGAAAATAGTAGTCCCTTTCCTATGATTTCCCCCACAATGTGCTTCTTGTTAGAATATCCTAATCTGTAACTGATTGGCAACCACTGATTCCTCTATCAGTTTCCCTTTCTTTAGCATGAAGAGCTAAGACATTTCTGAGTGTCTTTCTATTAAAATACATCAACAAAAAATGAAAAGGAGATCTGAGCTCTGTAGTGTAAAATTAATGCCCTATCGCATTAAAGAACATTGCATATTTGATGACAAAAGGGATATACTCTGGCCACTGCAGATATGTTTTTAAGAGCTTGGTTTTGTGTGTGTTGCTGAGAAGCTCTGGCTGGTAGACAGGTTCACATCTGAAGAAGGGAAGCCCTAAGATGAGGAAAAAACAAAGGCAACAAAAATCTACAATGAAAAAAATCTTTTGTAATGCTGGTGGCAGACTGTAAATGTGTCAGATAAAATGTTTTAGTGGTCTCTGGTAAGGTAAGGGGCAGGAGTTTGTGTTCTGAACATGGGAATTATCTGTCTGCCAAGATAGACAACTGGAAATGAAAAACAAAGAAAGAAGGGGGAGGAGGAAAGCAAGGTTATGGAAAATTAACAGTATGGTGCTTTCCACAGAAGAAAGATATTAATGGGAAAGGACCTGGAACATGCGTGAATGGGATTTGCTACTTTTAGTTCAACTTATAAATCAGATAATGGAAATATATATATATATATATTTCTAATTTGAATACTGGATATGCTATTTTCTGCTTGCTGAAATTATCTTCCTTTACTGCTAAATGTTATATGTTAGCAGCTGGCATACAAATACCTGAAATATATATGGATCCCTTGGAAATGAAAAACATCCTTTGGTTTGAGATTATCAAATGCTTTTTGTCACGTGGACTTTCAATGGGTAGTGTTGGAATACCTGCCAGTAAAATACCTCCATAACATTTTCCTAATCAAATTATCCTCAGAAAAAAAATAAATGTATATATATATATATATCCTTTGGTGCTAGAACCCCTCTTTGGCTCTTGTTCTGAAAGCTTTGTGTGTTGTCTCCTGAGAAGAAAATCACATTAACTCACTGCGTTTCCCTTTCCATCCCCAGCTGTTTTGCAGATGCAGGCAAATCCTGATATTGCTGCTGTCTTCTTTCTTTCCTATCTCACAGCAAGTTCTTGCTGTAAATCTGTGAGAGGTGTACGAGGATGGATGCCTGGACATTTGCTATGACTTCTGTTGTTCTCAGCTCTGCAAACACTTGCATCTGACAGCCCTAGCTACACTGATAAAACTCAGGGGAACTGTAGCACAGCGCTGGTGTCAGGCACTGTTCAGTATGTCCCCATCAGGTGGTAGAATAACAAATCTGTTGAAAAGCCTACAACTGCAATCAGCAAGGACTTTTCCTTTGGGGATCATGCTCATAGCAACAGAGCAAAAGCAGCATAAGCATAAGCAGAAAAGGGAACAGAAATGATCACCAGAAATGGAAAAGTCCCAGAGCAGATATTGCATAGCCACTACAATAAGCCTCTTGACTAGTGAGTTTGGAAAAGGAGCTCAGCATCACTCCTAAATACAAAAAATTATGACAGCACTCCATCATGCTTTGAATGCAAGAATCCCCCAGGATCAAAAAAAAAAAAAAAAAGAAAAAGAAAAAGAAATGAAGTAGCAGCTTAAGCAAAACAGATGCCACTGGAGATAGCTTTGCTCCAGGGGTCAGTTCTGGGTACAGCATTCCTGTCACTGTCACTTCCTTGCTGAAGAAATGACACACAAACCATCTTAGCATCAGAAGCTCCATCCCCTGCAGTACCAGTGTCATGAAGGAGACTGTAGCTTTAGGAGGTGGCCTGGAGGCCTGGGTGCCATTGAGTACCCTCAACAAAGTGTGCCCAGAGTCAGGAGGGAACGCTAAGATTTCCATCATAAATTGTAGAGCCGTAAGTAGCACCATGAAGACACAGCTTACCTTACGTGGTACTGTTGGTGGCTGAGAGGTGGGAGTGAGGGTGCAGAGCAGATTTCAAGGGTCCTGATTCTGTGATGTGCATTATGGGAGAAAGAAGCAGTCTGCTCAGGGGAGATCTGTAAGGGAAGTTAAGGGAACAGGTTGCTCAGACAAAGGAAATAATCAAGGACTTGATCAGTAAACTGCTATATGACACGTATTACTTGTATGTAAGCTTCCAGGACATGATCAAACACTGTTTTCAACAAATAGCACTAGTCCGTAAAGCTGTAATCCAAAGTAAAGCCCTTTGCACCTCCCCAGAGCTGGAGAGTTTAGGTAGGAGCAAGGGTCTGCTGGTAGGAACTCCAAGCAGTATCAAAACCTCAGCTTTTTTCTGCCTTTTTTGCTGTTTGTGATGCATTTTCATGGGATTGTGAGGATGGCCTCCTGTGATTTCACACTGTCTTTTTGTCCTATAAACAAGATCATCGGTCTCTGTAGTCTGTTCTTGCTTTTCTTACACTAATGAGTGTGCATTATAAGCAGAGGTGTACAACATAAATAGAATCCTTGGATGTACTTGTAAATAAAGGCTCTTTGAAACCTTTTATAGGGAAGCCCTATAGACATTAATAGATAGTGAACACTATTCTATACGCATTGTTTTTCCACTAGTCTATACAATTCAATAGTGAATTACATTCCTGCTATCAAATCCCAAAGGATGATTCAGAAAACCATTAGAAAGGATCTAATTCTCGGTAATTTTCTGCAGTAATTGAGATAAAAGCCTTTCAGAGTGTCCTCCCTTACAGTTCATGGGATTTTTCCATGGCAAAATAAATGATCAGTTTAAATTCTCCTTGGTTACTTAAGCAAAGAAAAGCCAGTAAATGCTGGATGCTTATTCAGATAAAATTTCCTTTCATTTCCATGGGAAATTTACTGAATTTTGGGAGACAACAAGGGATGAGGATTAGGTTGGCTGTTTGCGACTTTTACTGTGGGACATTAAACTCTGCCTTCTTTTAGAGCTGAACAACCACAGTGATTTTGCCACTTCTCCTCTCTGGGCTGGCGAGGATTTGTGCTTTGCAAGGTGTTGCACACAGCAGCAGGTCCCACTCCATTAACACATGGAGGTTCAGTACTGTAGTGAACTCAGAGCTCTGAGGACCGTGGCATGTCTGGACACTTGCAAAGTGCTAATTGAAAAAACACAACTAGTTTTTCCAATCATGTGCTTGGAAAACCTTCTGAGGATCAACTTTGCTCCAGGCCTACCTGTATCTTGTCCAGGAAGCAGCAGTGTCATTACTAAAATATTGTACTGAGCTCCCGAGAAACCCAAATGTTTCTTTGTCTCTTTTTACTACATTTGCTGCCCTATGAGAGGCACTAATGGCCTCTGCAGGGAACTCGCTGCAGAACCTTGGAAGAGGTCACACATATGAGAGAAAGCAGCGTCATAAAAGCTATGGTGACACATAAAAGAACTTGAAGACAAAAATCACTCCTGTGCCATAGTTTGTGGGAGCTCCCCTTGTGAGGCCGTGACCTGCATTTTGGACTGCATAAAGTCAAGGGTCAGGTCTCTGTGAAATCCTTGCTGACAACAATAAGACCTATTTCACTGACTTCTCTGGGTTTCTGGTGTGAGGGATTTGTCCACAGACCTTCCATTCTATGACTCTGTGAGAAGCCCACTCCAGGTAGTGCCCTCTGCCCATCCTAATGGTTTTCCCTCCGGCCTGCTCCATTCCACCAATCTTTAAGGTTAACAGCTGTACACAGTGAAGTGAGAACAACAGTTTCTCCTATATGGCATTCCTCAATCCCAGCCCTCTTCAGAGCTAAGAGTTTTAATCCCACTGGCCTGTTTACATGCAGTTTACAGCTTGTTTTTCCTCTGAAAAGTCAGATTCAAAGCTGAGTACAGAATGCATTCTTTTAGATCTAGTTGTCTCCTCTGATTTTTGGATCCGTATCTTTCCCTATCTAATTATCAGCCTCCCAGACACAGTGTGAAAGGAAGCTATCTCTATTCATTGGAGCTGTAGATGGTAGACTCCAGCTGATTATACGAGAAGGTCATTAGAAGCTTGAAGGGCAATGAGAAGCCATCCTTTGCCTTAAAGAACAGCAGAAGCCTGCAGAAATGGCTTATCAATGATCACCATCTCTGATTCCCAGGAGAGTTTTGGAGGTGTTAGATGCATTCATCAGTCACAAGACTTCCTGCTGGAATTACCACATCGATTAGCCATGTGAAAAATAGCTTTCTGCTCTATCCACTTCAAGCAGATTGTTTCTCTCAGTGCATAGTGCCCTCCTCATCTTTATTCCAGAGTGATTTATTTTATCTGGTGGCACACTGCAAATTTTCCTGGCCTAGCATTGATCCCAATGACTTATTTTCCTCCAAAGTGTGAATTTGATTACATCAGTGTCCCAGCCAGTCTAAATCTCAGCCACTTAGCAACAAACTTAAAGTAGGTCACAAAGAGTTCAGAAACAAATAGCTTACAAAGCTAAATCTTCAACACGTCAATGGCAGTACTGTATAAGTAAACTGTAAATCCTCACAACACCACTACAAGATGCCATTGTAGTACTCCAGAGGCCAAGGAAGAACGGAACACTCTCTGAGTTGTTTCTGCTTTTATTAATTTTAAAGACTTTTGCTCTTGTGCGTTATGAAATTACCATAACTCATGAACAGCGCTCCTTCATTTGTCACTGGGAGGGTGAGAGGGTGGGGGAAAGGACATAATGGAAAGCTTTTCATCTTCCTCTGGATTAAATTCTTCTGTGACCTTAGGCAAGCCACTACACTGTGTGTGCCTCCATTTTCCCTCTGCCAAGCACTGACATTATTTGCTATGCAGGAGAGTTGAGTGTTGCTGACCTTAATTCCATGAACAATCTGCCTACCTTAGAGCTTTCATTGATGTTCCTTGGGAAGTTTGCTGTGGCTGATGACTGCAGAGGATATTATGATACTCTGAATTCCCCAGCCTCCCTGCATCACTCTGATAAACTGAAGGATTCAGAGCATCATAAAGGCTACCGTGGTCAACAAGCACCACTGACAATTTTGTCTTTACGCTCGTGTTGTTGGGGAGTTCACAAATGGGTATGAAATCCTCATTTCACATTGAGTATTTTCCCAGAGACAGAATTCAAACTGCACCACTGTGTTCTTTCCAGAGGGCTTGTTTTAGCTAGCTGTACAAACATTCATTCAGCTGTAGCCAAACCTTCATAAATCATTTCCTGTTATCTTCACAGACAGGTATTTTGTTCTTATGTGACAGTGAGACCTCACATTTTCAAAAGGCCTCTGCATGTAGCTGAGGCTTGCCTAGCTGTAGGTACACCAGAGCTCCCCAGTACTCTGTGAGATTTTTGCTGCACACAATCCTTCAGCAGCTGTTTTACATGAATGAATTTCATCAAAAAAAAAAAAAGAAAAGAAAAGAAAAAAAAGAGTTTTGAGATTCTGAGTGAAAAGCACTGTGTAAGTGCCTACGGTTATTTTCAATTAACAATATCTAATTCCAAGCACACCATGAATCACATTTTCCCTCTCTCTTTAGAGCCAACATATTAATCCTTTGAAACAAAAATAGCTGCATTTTAATGAGAGTTTAAAAGGGTGAAAGTTCTGCTCTAGTACATAGACTGTAATAGATTATTTTTGTGATGTATATCTTCCATCCACTCACTTTAATTTTCCGAATAATATCTGGAGAACCGCCTGTTTTATCTCTGTCTCTCCCCATTCACTCCACTTAGCTTCCAGCTCGTGTACCATAGTTACTTTGAAGCTGATATGCGTTATTCCTTATAGGCAGTATGTTATGATAACACCAAAAAAGATTACAGTGTTGTCTCCTGCAGGTCGGTGTGCACAATGAGTTTCACAAAGCAGTCAAGAAAATCAGGAAGAGCAGAAGAAAGAGCGTGTCACTCTCCTGATTGTATTTGGAAGGGAAGGGACAATCTTGTCCACCACCGGCTTTTCATGGTGGCGTGAGAGAATGTGTCTGTCACATCTGATCCCACACTATAATGCCCACATTTAGGATCATGGCATTGTGTATATACAGTTCCATAATGGAGATGAGCTGCTCATGTTCAGTCAAACATGCTTATGGACAAGGACGTGGCAGGGGAACAGCCTCAGAAGCATCTTTGTTGTCGCATAAAGATGCTTTAATACAGCTATTTTGTATTTTCAGTACCCTGGCTGGGATAACAAAAGATCTGCTAAGATGTCAGGCTCATTAACAGAAAATTCACTGGAACAGCTTTAGATACCACAGCAACTCTGCTATAAATTTTACTCTTTTTATGGTTTGTGTTAGACTCATGCATGGCAGCTGGACCCTATGTAAACAGAAAATAAAAGAATACATAGTGCTGAACTGAAGGAAATGAGGCAAGTGGGTGAAACTAGGCAGTAGCTGTGAGCTCAGTTTGATAGTAATTCAGTGCAGATATTTTTTTTCACTGATGTATAGACAAATACAGTCTGACTTCGAACAGGGTCTTAAGCTGGGCAGAAAAGGCTTCTTCATTCTGAGGGAACTGGGAGAGTTGAGGATGCCTGCACAATGCTGCTCCAAAGTTTAAAGAAGGGACCTGCTCTCCTGCAGAAAACCAAGTGGAGCAAACCAGCCATCTCTCAAATTCCTTTGATGACTTTACGCAGGGCATGTAAATAACGCTTCTGGAGGAGAAGGAATTGAAGACTTAAGAGTACACAGAACAAAAACTGTCAAATGCTCATGAAAGGGTAAAATAGAGATAGGGCTTAGCCATGCTATGGATAAAACTACAATAAGTCATGCATTCAGACAGGGCAACGCAGGGATATTAGAAACAAAATGTACTGAGTCACTGATATCTGCTGCATTCTGTGTCACAGGAAAGCAGAGGTGGGCAGAACCATAATGCAAGGTTACAGAGATGGATAGATGTCTGTCTCACCAGCATTTTGGCTGTAACGCATGGCAGCACCATCTGATTGTTATCTATGCTCTCCACAGGTAATAGCTCCTGATTCTGAGATCTAACCTGCTCTTGCTTTCTCAGTTCTGCTCAGTTTTTGTTAATGAACTGTAATTTCTTTGTTTGTTTTAAGTATATCTACTCAGTTTCCAGCAGGAAAGCTGTAATAGAAACTTGCAGTGTGTTAGGGAGCTGACACTGATGACTGCATATTATAGCCAAAAGATTGATCAGCTAATCAGTTGTCTGTCCATCTCCATAACAGCAGCATGATTTATTATAACATTTGGGTTGCTCTCAGCAGTTTTCCCCATACAGCTCCATACAGTGAAGATGTCAGGCCTAAGTTAAAACTCATTTTCTTGCTGGCAGGTTTCTCTAACTACATTTGCTCACCTTCTCTAATAAGCACACTGTGTTGGGATGATCCACCAGAGCCTGTCACTCTCCAGCAGAATAGTGTTCCTGCCACAGGAGAGGAAGTTGCTTTTCAGACTACCTGAGTAGCCCTACACTCAGCTGAACAGTCAACAACTACACGTTCTCCAGCAAAGACAGTGTGTGAAAATGGTCTCTGAATTTAAAATACAATTTTATGTGTGCAGATCACTGTAGATGCGGGAATCTGTACCTGCTCAGTTAAAGAAATTAAGAGTAGGATGGGAAAGTAGCTTTGTGGCAGGCAGTGACAACCTGCAAACATCTCTGAATTTCATTCAATCCCAGAAGTCATCAGATACTCTGTAGGTATGTGTGAAATAAGAGCATGAGGTAAGCAGACACATGCAATATCCTTGTGCAAATTTTCTGCTCTGACACATCCACTTACCTTGGCAGCAACCTTTCCAGGAACAACTGATGACACTTGTGTCCAAATCAGCTCCGGACAGGAGAGAGCCAGTAGACAGGAAAGGACAACGCGACCGGTGTTAGTATATTCATTTGCAGTGATGGCTGGATTCTTGTGGCTCGTCTAGGCAGAATCAAATGAGAACTGATTTGCTAATGGCAATTTATCCTGTAGACATAACACACGCCTTGCAACACCTGGTCCTGATTTCACTTCAAGACATCAGAAGATTTCTGAAGCAATTTTCCTTGAGTTCAATGGAATTTCTCTGGATATAGCAAGGAGGATCAGCCCTTCCTTTCAGTGCACTGTTGAAAATATACATGAGAATTCTCCTTTTCATTTTGGCAGAACGAAAGCCACTCACACACCTCTATCTGGAGAGGCTTTGGGACAAAATGCATGTTAGCATGTTATCTCAACTGACTGATTTCCCTGCTGCAGAGATGAACAAACTGAAACTTATCAACTTCAGCCCATCACAGGCGTCAGAGCACCTGTCTTTTTGCACTCTGCTCTGCACAAGATTAAATAAACAAGTAGATCAGTGCTTGTGAAGCATGGCAGCAAACTATAGCACTGAGAGGGTGTCTTCCTCTGGCCTGGCCTGTCCCCGCTGATCCAGATTTGTACCTCCACCAATTCAGGTGCCCCTGCTCTCCTTCAACCACTAGCTGCTCCCCTTAGAATAGAGAGGGCTGGCTTTCACCAAGGAAGCTTTATTATTGTAATAGGATGCAAGAGGAACTGGATGGAAGACAAGACTTCAGAGCATCACTTCCTAGCTGTATTTCAGAACACCAAGTGGTTAGCAGCATGGCATACTCAGCCCAGTCCTACTGCTTTTTTTCATTCACCTGCTGCTGTGAAGTCCTCTGGTTTTACTAGAGTCTGAGAATTTGCTCAGTGGACTAACTGTGAATATATATTTTCATTATTTAGTAATTTTACTGTTCTCAAATCCAGGTGAGTCCCCTAATGCATTTCTTAGCATGGGCCTCACAAATAGTTACGCTAATACAGCCAAGTGGGTTAGTGCCCTAGAGCAGGATGTAGAGCAATAAAATTCCCTAAATACTTTCATTTGCTACATCTTCAGAACAGGAAACACTTGCTCCCACAAAAAGATCAGATCTGATCAGCTTTATGCCAGGACACAAAAGCCAAATGTGTGTCTAAACACCCCTGTATATGATGCTGTTAAAAACAAACAAACAAACAAACAATAAAAGTGCTTTAGAGAACACCCACATGAGCATAAGTCAAGAGTGAAAAGAAACAACAGGGAAATAAGGCAATGCTGGACAGCATGACAGATGGAGTGTCCTGTACCCACATTCATCCAGCAACACTTTCCTGCCAGTGCTGCAGGAAAGAACCAACATTCACAATTTTTGTTTATTTTTTCTCTATCTGTATGCAAGGCCTGTAGAAATCTCACATTTCTACCATCTGTAATGGGCTGATTGACAAATGAAGGGTCTTAGGGACCCTTCAGTGTATCTAAGCTTATTGTTGACATAGGACATAAGGGTCAGGGTAGGTATAATCCTGCATTCTCACCATATTTGAATGTGGTCACCCCGGAACACTCTGGATAACTCTACAGATACTTATCTCTTCTCAAAATCAAGTACTGGAGCTTTGCTGAAGCCATGCTTTAGCAACAGCCATTAGAAATGCACATATCCATTTAGTGAAAGTCCTAGGAAGTTTCCAGACTCTCAAAAGGTCAATCTTTGCTTTGCCATACTTCTAACTGTCATGGAATACTTCACTTTTATTGTAGAGCAGCGGGAAGTGTTGGGAGTATGAACGCTATTAACTATATTTATTCACAGGCCTATAACCCATAAATAAAACATAGCATTTCCTTGTACTACAAACAACAAACTTCACAGCAGAACTCACCAGTAACTCACCAGCACATTCTGGAGATGATCTGACATGCAGTGAATGCTTTGAGGTCAATCTGACTTCACTCAGGTTCCCATGAAGCAGAGCTCAGGATGAAGTCACAACGTATCAGCCCAAGTGATAACGCACAACAGAAGGGGACACATGCTGGCAATGTACTGCAGGCAGTACACAAAGTGTTTGGAGTTAACTGGGGTCTGAACAGCCTTGAACAACACTCTGGCCCTTTCCTACAGCCTCACTGCTGAGCAGCAGGACTCTTCCCATGCCCTGGGTGCTTGCCTTTGCCCTGCTGATGATGTTGAGGAAGATCTCAGGGATCATGAGTCGCTGAGATTTTGAAAGATGCTTGCAAATTGAAAGTGGAAAAGCTGTTCTAGATTGTCAGCAGATGGAAGTGCCAGTAAACCAGAAGTCCTCTTGGCATTCCTGAAGATCCTCTATGCAGCTGGGCTAAGCAGATGGCAGCTGGGGAGGTGAGAACTGGGGACTGGCAGGAGTAGAGCCCTGCTTCATCCTTTATACAGGGCCCACACCGATCATGTTGCAACACTAGCTGTAGAGATTTAATTTGGGGATTTTCTATAGCCTGACCTAATGAGACATAGCAATGTCTACATGCTGCTTCTGAAGCTATTTTGTCATTAGATATGCTTGTTTCCCAGGTGGGCTTCTGATTTTCCATCTCTCAGGGTTAGGAAAACGATGCGATTATACAATGAATTCAAGCCTGCTGTGTTTGAGGGAGAGGAAGTGTATAATATGCAGCACTTTAAATCAACGGTATATTGCCATTTCATAGGCAACACTATCAATTTCCCTTTGGTAGGAATTATTTCTTCAGCATTTCAAGAGTTCCTTCCCTTATTCTTAGTTCTTAAACCTCAGCATTCAGCAGTACTGGTGTGAACACTGCAAGAGAAGTATCTCCAGTAGAAACACAGGAACAATTGGTCATCTTGCTTCCTAATCTGTGTCCATGGAGCCAGACTATTCGCACTGGTGACCACAGGAAAAAGTGTAATCTGAAAACAGAATTTCACTTTCATGCAGGTAATCTTTTCATTTAATTTTCATTTTCTATTCACTTCTTTTGACCTTGTACTTGTCTGTGACTTTGCACAGTGGAGATCTCATATTTAAAACATAAATCTGGGCATCTTGTATTTTATTGTAATGCCATGCAGAATTTCTTTATTTCTAAGGTTTGCCCATTAAAATTTCACAGATGGGAAATTTAAGCACTAGATTTATGCAGACCTGAGCCATAAACAATCCCTCTGGATTGGAAAGACTCTGGTTTTCACAGACACTACACAGAAATCTTTAGCCTTTAAATGCCCATAGTTGAGAAATGGAAATCAGGCAGTTAGTTGCTGGTTGGGAATATGCCATCTCTGTTCTGCTTTGCTTTCTTTCTGCTGGGCTAGAGGACCACTGAACCAGGGAGGCCTTGAAATTGGATCAAGAGCTCATTTCAGCACTTCACTGAGGACTGCTGTTCATGTGAAAGGTTATTGTGCTTTGGGAAGGCATGGCCATCCATACCTTAGGCCAAAGTTGAAGTGTACCCCCTTTAGTCAATCAGTTCCCAGCTGAGATGGCAGAGTGAGTTTCAAATCTCACAAATCTCTGTGGATTTTGCTTACATCCCAGACAAGATCCTTTCCTTCCCTGATCCATCAGGGCACCCCTTATTGCTTCTTCCTCCAGAAAACAGTGTGTCTTCTTCCCTGCAGTTCCCCACACTCCCACCACATATACATGAACAAGGAGTTTCTAATTGCCCCCTTTGTTAAGCAGTAAATGTCTCCTCTCTGTGTCCCAGAAACAGAGAATTCTGGTTTCCCCAGCAAGCCTGACATGATACTGAGCCAGTCCTGCAGGCTCTGTGGGTGGCATTTAGTTCATTTCCCTGCAGACATCCCCTAAAGCCTTTTCTGCTGTCCCCTCGAAGGTACAATGATAACTGGACTCCTCTAGTTCTAAGTGGATCATTTCCTCTCCCATTTGTCTCATCTCACAGATGCCTGAAGGTCTGCTCACATTTATTTTAGGCTCTCACGGAGCAGATTTCCCTGTTTCAGTTTGATTTACCATCATTCCCATACAATTTATGTTTCCCCATCTTAGGGCAACCAGTTCTTGGATTAAACGACAGGCACAGCTCAGGCCCCACAGATAGAAATTCTGAGCAGAATATTACTCCTCACACTCTTCTGTAACTGAAAGAGCAAGGGAGAGCTGCTCCCTCCCCCTCCTCATGCTTTAGGACAGGGATTATGGTGTCTAAGGAACCATGAAGGAGAAACTCTCTCAACAGTATTTCTAGTGTTCTCTGCAGCCTGTTCTTGCCACTGTCTTGACAAGTGTAAATCATGTTTCAGTGTAAATCTGGACCCAGTACATCTGTCATGTTCTGGTGGCAATGTTGGCTAGACTGTCTGTAAATCCACTGAGAATAATGTACTTGTGCTGCAGGATGACATCCCATAATGAGATTGCAATATTCCATAGCCCATGATTTGCTATTTGTGACAAAGATAGATTCCATGAACAGCAAGGCTGCCAGGAACCCTGCTGGGCTTAGGGGACTTTCATAAACTGGGGATCTTTCTCATCTATGCAGCCATAACTCAGGTATATGGGAGACAGTTTTTAGTGCTTCTCAGACTGATCACTAAACACAATTGGTGACACAGATGCATCCAAAATACAACACAATACAACTAACCAGAGAAAAGCACAGCCAAGAACTGTGTGTTTACTGACCAACCAATCATACTGATCCAACTACATTTAATACAGCAAGTATAACAGTAAAAAAAATCATTTCCATGTTGAGAACAACTCTGTTCTCCTCAGAGATTTAGACAATTAATCCCCTTCATAATGAAATTCTGCTTCTTTCTTTGCTCCCAGTTATAGTTTATTTCTGGAAAGCTTAAAAAAAAATCTTCATCCTTATTTGTGGAAATACACATATGCCACATTCCTCCCTTCTGTGCTGTGAGCAGAAGTTGTATAAGAGTACATTTATGCACATGTACAAATCCACACGTATCTTCTCAACTAACAATACCACTTACACCTGAATTATTTCCCCTACCTCATTAGGAATTGCAGTGTAAGCAGTACTTGAGACTAGGTGGCTAAGCACCTTCAACACTAAAATTGTATAAATGGGTGAATGTATTAAATTCTGCAGAAGTTGTGCTGGCAGTAGAAAGGTTTTAATACACTGTGGTTTAATCACCTTTTGGCAAAGCATGTCACAACAAAACCTGAAAGCTGTTGCAGAGAAAAGTCACCCCCAGCTACCAAGGAATCAACACCAACAGAAACTACAGATTCATCCTACTTCATGGACACTGAGAAAATGTCCTTTTTATTTTCACTTGAACTGAGCTCTATCAGTGTTACGGTTGATTGCAACTTAAGGAAAAGGAGAATCGGGCCCATAGTCCAGAGAGGACTTAAATCTGCCCAAACTTAGTGAAGTAGATGAATGGATACATTTATCTCGTTCTGCAAAAGCAGATTCAGAAATGCTGTCTTGCTCAATGCCAAACAGCTAAGAGGAAAATTGTTAAAATTCAGCCTCTGTATGGAGTCTAGCAGAATTTGGAACTCTGCCTGGCATTACTCTTGTTTCTCTGGTGCTGAGATCAGCTCTCTTGTCTTTATTTAAATACACAGTCCTTTTAAATGACTATTTTATCCTACTAGACTTGTTGTTCTCCTTCGTTTACATCAAAGTATGTACAAACATGGAAAAGTGTATCATGTAAGTCAATAAAACTAAATAGAAGACAGGGTATAACATTAATTCCAAATCCCTTACAAATCCTGCACAGCCCAGGGCAAGGAAAATGGATGGAGTGATGTCTAAGTTCCTGGAAGTCTTCTTATTCTCAACTGGAAGTTGAGTTACAGTTACTGCAAAGCTGATGATGTGTGGTTTACCAGGGAGTTGTACGTAGCTGCACTCGGGGTGTGTTTCTAGGCCTAATTTACTACAATTGCATCACAGACATCTCATATTACAGGCAGGTAAAAATATCAAAAAGTGAAGAGAAGCAAACTGTGGTCATGTAAGCGTGCCTGTGACATCCCAGTACCTCCCATGCCTGACCTAACAGTCTCTGCAGGTAAAGCTGAACGCACTGCACCTCTTCTGGGTACAGTAAATTCACTCACACAAGTAAATATGTTCCTATTATTTATTTCCTGTGCTTCCCACATACACGTATCTTAGTGTCCCATCATAATAGCTGAGCAGGTCTGCAGATGAGTAAGATACGAGTGCTGATATGCGAATCAGTACAATCTGAAAGCTGCCACCTCCCAGGGCTGGCCCACAGATGTAACCATCTAGAGTCAAATCCCACAGTGGGAGGAGGGGATGGGACTTCCCTGACATCAGCAGTGCTGTGCCTCCTGAGCCACAGTGTGTGCCTGGCTCATTCTCTATAGCCTCAATCAGGCAAAGGGTTTATAAAATGGCATAAACGAAGCATTGATGAGGTTTAACATAAAAGGTAGAATCAGGCTAGTAAAGCTGAGCATTTAAATCCAGCAGGTCACTGATTCTTTTGTGCTGCTCTGAACCAGCATAATCAAAACCTGGCTGGGCTCCACTTGTGGTCTCCCCATCATACATTACTTACCATCTGAAATTCCCCCAATACACCCACCCCCTCTTGCCCTGATCTCTGAAGGAACACTTAGTTTGAATAAGAAAACCTTTTTTCAAAACATTCTCAGAGAAATCCAAAATGCCAGGAATCAGCATGCACAGTCTCAGCCATTCACTTAATGACTGAATATCTCAATACTGTTTACAAATTAATACTTATGTTTCTGCCCTTTAAAAAAGCTCAGCATATTGGGACTGCAGCGATAGCAGCAGCTGTAGTTAAGAGACGCTGCCTGCAAATGTTGAGCCTATCTGGAAAGCAGATGGATCCTGGACACGGTTTCAAGCCATTGTCTGCATGAAGACCACTAGGTTTAGCAAAGCAGACAATGGAAGAGCTTTATCTGTGTGCTTTGTGATCCACGTTTCAGGTTTATTAATTCCAAAGGACAGAAGCTTCCCATTGCACTATTGATCTTCAGCAAAATATCATGTCTAGGACCACTAGAAATACTAATATCTGATTTATTGCTGGGATCTAAAAAAATGCCACTCCACTGATATCTTCATTCCTGTCCAAATCTGTGCCTGACAGTGATTTCTGCTGCCTGTGGGGAAATTATATTGTGCTGGTATCCATTATGGGGCAGAGATCCTGTAGCCGAAGCTGACTCTTCTTTTTCTAAACATTCAAGAGAAGAAAAATGGGCACAAAATCTTGACAACAATCCTAGAAGACAATCTCAAAAGATCTGGAATACTGCTGAGGACCTCATGGAATACTCTGAGCCTCCATTTTGCAGTGAGGTTCTCCAATTTCTATATCTGATCAATGCACTGCCCTAAAGCTTTGTAGTAGGTACCTTTGAAAACTGTTCCCTCTCCTCTATAAATGATTGCCAAAAAATGATGCAATGTTTGGAGCAATGTCTGAGTATTTATATATATATATATATATACACACACACACTCTTTCTTTCTATATGTATGTATATATATATATAATTTTAAATCAGGTTTCACTGGACTGCTTCACATATTTGGCTTGTGTTCTGATCTCTACTCTGATAGCTCAGTGTGGGTACACAGGAGCTGTCCTAATCAGAGACAGTGAGAACAGTGGGAAGGGAGGGCAATGAGTGCTAGCCAGGCTGGAATAGAAAGCAATTTGAGATTATGAGACAAATAAATTAACTAGAGGCCTCTGTAATATCAGTGGCAAAATGGAACTGACAGATATTCTGTTAAGGTAGTAACATTAGTAACATAGTGACTTTGTTGGGATAACTGCATGTTGATTGTTCAAATGTAGTTTTCCATGCTGTTTGCAGCCCTGAAAAAGTGCTAATTTATCAGTGACATATTCTGTTTACATTTCTGAAGTTTTCTCCACAGCTACAAACACCTGTGATACTTGTCTTCAGTGACATCTCTGTCTACAGAGGACAGTCGTGTGGCAAGAAACACTGAACAATTTGACAGATCCCAGAGCAGGGCACTGCCAGAAAGGCAGGCTTGAGACTCCTAAAAGAATCCTGCCAATTGCACTGGGAGCTGTGCCTGTCTACGTCAGCACTTAATTCACCCTGAAAATAGCCTAATGATGGGCTGAATTTGTTCTTAGTGCAACTCTCTTGACTTCAGTGCAGTCTCCTTTGCAGTGAATTTGTCCTGACATGCTCACATTGTGCAGTCAGGCACAGCAGAGGAAGCTCTGGCTGGCAGACCATAATCAAATCCCATTTCAAGTAACCTAGCCAGGCTGCTGCCAGCAGTTTGGAGCAAGGAGAGAGTCTGCGTGCCAAAGCCATCTCCTGCAGAATTGTATTCTCCCCCTCATATTATTTAGTTATACTGATACCAACAAGTGTGTTTTTGAATCTTTAATTTCTGATGCTTGGGGCTACATCATCAGAGTTCAATGCAACATTTGCCTTCTGATAAATACCCAAATCATTATCCATAGAGCTCATAGTTCAGTCTCCTGCAGCATTTGTTGTGGCCACAACCAGAATCAAGACTGTTTATGAAAGGACTCGTGCTGGCCTGGGAGCACGGCCTCTCTCTGGGTGCCATTTGTACCAGTAACTTCAAGAAGCACTGCTGCCTTCCTCTGTGTAGCAAGATTGTCCTCCTGGCCTTAAGTGTGGCAGTTTCTTCCCCAACAGGAGGGGGACAAACAGAGTCTGTCCCAGTCAAGCAGATGCCAATTAAGAGATAAGTCATTTACTTATCTATAAAATTATAGTAAAAGGCAGATAAATGAATATAAAGCCCCTCTCAGTATTCTCCTCTCCAGATCTTTCAGTCTTTCCTCATGCAGGACATGCTCCAGGCTTCTCATCATCTTTGTGGCCCTCTGCTGGACTCTCCTCAGAATTTCTCTGTCTTTCTAGAACCGAGGACATCAGAAGGGGACAGATGTGGCCTCACCAGGGCAGAGTAGAGGAGAATCACCTCCCTCCACCTGCTGGCCACAGTCCTTTTAATGCCTTCCAGGATACCACTGGCCTTCTTGGCCACAAGAACACATTGCTACCTCATGATCACTCTCCACCAGCACACCCAAATCCTTCTCTGCAGAGCTCTCCCAGCAGGTCAGCCCCTAACCTGTACTGATATGCGCAGTTACTCTTCCCCACGTGTAGGACTCTATACTTGCTCTTGTTGAACTTCAAAAGGCTCCTCTCCACCCAGCTCTTATGGACATTTGATAAAAACAAACAAACTAACTAACAAAGAGTAATTTTTAACAGTAATTGTTATACTGATGATACTTTCAGGAGTTTGTTCCTACCTCTCACCAAGGGGAAAACCATCCCCTCTCATTCCTCTTCTCTCCTTCCTAATCAGTAGCAATGGAAAGAATTAGCAATTAAGAGTCTTGGCATTCCTGTAACAGTACTGCTGGTGCCTGAGTCAGAGGAGACAGACTTGGTAGAAGTTTCCCTTTGATGAAAGAGTGACTCTTGATCTTCTCTGCTTCCTAACAGAGAGGGACTCATAGAACCTCTGTTTCCATGATTGTCTAGATGCTGTGATTCCAGAGAGACTTTGTAATTTTTGCAGCTTCCTCCAGGTCTGCATTCCTATTTTCTATTGCTGGAAAATAGAGACTCAGGAGACTGCCCATACATCCTGAATTGTAGCAGTAGGTGTCTAAAACCTACTCCTGAATTCCTCACAATATTCTACGAACACTCTGCCTTGTGTGGACCACGAATCTTAAATGAGACAACATTTTTGCTCCCTCTGTCTGTTCTCTATTCAGATTTTCTGTGCTCTGTCACTCACAAATGCAGCAGAGCAGTCCGAGTGCATTCCCAAGGTACTATTCTGGAAGCTGTACCTTGGAGCCTGTGATTCAGAAGAAGGCAGAAACATACAATTTGGTCGCTGGGCTGGGCTCTGATATGTTTTGCTCTGTTAAAAAATTATCAATTTTTCTCTATGTTTTCATTTTTTAATCATTCAAATTTCAATTTAGCTGTGGTTTAATAGAATGGCTTTTAGTTGGGAGAAATATTACTCTCTGGTACCACAAGTACAATGATAAAGCTATACAGAAACTTAGTCATAAGTACATCTATCTCTAGATAAACAAAACTGTGATTTAAGACAAACACAGCAATGATTTACAAGCTTGTAAGGCTTGACTACACTCAACGTCACAGCTCAAGCACTCAAGTATTGTATGATACTCACAGTTAACTGTGAAAGATGAGAAGGAAGGGCTGGTGAGGAACAGGTAACAGAAAGCCAGCTCCACTGAATCTGCTGCCTTCTGCACCCTATGGACCAGAAAGAACTGAAATGCATTGAAATAGAAAAGGACTGTTTAGTTTAGTCGTCGTTGTCCTGGGAGCGGCCTTTCAGAGGATGTGAGCACCTCCTGGCAGTCCCACAGCCCCTGCTGATTGCCACCCAGCTGGTGCCACCTCTTTGCAGGGCTTACACGGTGCTACCTCCCTGTGCAACAGAGCAAGAGCAGTGTGTTGGTGGCTGCTGGAAAACAAAGAAGAAACACCGCTTCAGTCCTTAAACTAAAACGCTAGATAGAGGAGGCAAACGAGTCTGAACTAGAGTAATAGCTGTGGGCTAAATGAGCGCAGTGGAAAAATCTCCAGTTTGAAGAAAGTTACAGTCAGAAGTTGAAATAGCTATAGATTTTTCAGGATTTCGAATGTGTTTTGTCATGATCTGAGGGCAGCAGAAAGGAAGGTTACATTTGTCTGGGGAATGGACTCCTGTAAATGGTTACTGAGCATTTGAGCAGGCTTGAGCTGCTGAAAAAAAACTGTGCTGGTCTGTTACAGATTGGCAAGTTTGGATTCCTTTCTTTTTCCATCTCTCTGTCAGCACTTCCAAGAGGAAACCCTCTAGGGAGCCAGTGAACACAGGGAGATCACAGCCAAGTTGGACCTGCACTTAGTTCATGAATTCCTTCCTTGTTACAATGAGACTTCACCTTCTGATGCAGAGGTGGCAGTTGGCTCAGTGCATCCTCATTCCACCACTGTGGATGAATCCCTCTGCCTTCTTATCCTCACAGTGATGCAGAGGAAGCTGCATACAACTACAATCCCATACTGCAGCATCAGCAGGTCTGGCTGAAGTTGGGACAATCGCATGCCATTTTTTAAACAGTGGATGGCTTTTGCCATCTCATTATTTTGCAAAATACATTAACTTTAGGGTTGTTGAGCAGGGCTTAGTTGAGAGAGCTGATGACTCCCACAAGGGATCCAAGATACAAATTTTCTGACTACGTATGTGCATCCTCTGCCAAGGGCTTATACAGCTAGCACTTTCTTATATCTACAACTTTCTTTCTGAGAAAAATATATTCTAACAAGCAGCACTTAATCTTGCAAGTGCTTCTACACAGAAGCCTTAGCAGAAAAGTTCCTGCAGTATAGCACTTCTAAAATGCGTGTGTCAGGAGTGATAAATAAAACTTAGAAAACAAATCTGTTTCAGTTGGATGCGTTCAGATATTCCTTCTGATTTGCTTAACATACATTTTCAGTCCAGTCTGTCTGAACAGAGACTGATTTAATGGAGTCCAGGGATGTAAGACTTGAAGATCTTTTTGTCATGCAGTGATTTAAGCAAAAACAAAACTTCTGTGGGGTGGCAAGCACCAGGCAACAGAAGAACATGTCTATACATGCCTCAATTTGCTGTATAGCAGCCATATGTTAGTAGTTCAGAAGTTGACACACAGGAAATCCATGAGAACCTTCACAGCAAAGAGGCAGAGGGCAGAGAGCTGCCACACTACCACATATGCTGCCATGAGCTGCAGCTCCACTCCCCACAGTACTGACCAGTTTGTGCCTGCCTAACCCTTTCATTCCCTGCTGTACAGTCCTGCTCTCTGATTTGGGTCATCATCAGGGTAGACAGGGATTTAAATTGGTGGAACCTCCAGTTTCAAGTACTGAATAACTTCCTCCTATTTACAGTGTGCCATCTCTTCCCCATAGTCATCATTTACTGATAGGCAGTGCCAGCTTGTGTTCTATTCTTGTGGCTTGAATACTCACATATTTACAGAACAAGACAAACTCAACTTACGTAGTACTGTTTGTTAGACTGTGAAAATGAGTTCTTCGCACTCAATGACCTGTGCTCTTCCCCACCTACAGGCAGAAGCCTCACCCAAAATATAACTCACATTTATTGTACTGCCAATCTATGCAGTCTGGCTTGACTGAGGGAAGAACTGATGGGCAAAGGCAGAGCTCTCCACAGTTCTTTTGATTTATCAGTGTGCAGATTTAGTTGATTACTGCTGTTGAAATACATCAGCAGAAAGGGTCTCTGTAAGGAAGAATGGATCAAGTCCTGAAGGTTTCTTAGGTTGAAATCAGTGAATAAACTGTACCTAGTACCAAACTGGAAACCAGTGCATCTATGGAGTCATGATCAACTGCAGCAAAACTGCATTAGTCAGACAAGGATTTATTGCCACTAACAGATAGTGCGACTCTGCTGAGGTCAGATACACCACGGTACAAAAGTACACTGACAGAAAGGTTGTACCCAAAGACCATACAGATGAGAGACAGAAAGGCTTGGTGGAACAAAGGTGCCTCCAGATTTTATATTGCAGCTCAGAGCCCTATATCAGCTGATAAAAGTTAAAATCACTATTTTGACAGGGTAAAGCTACGCATTACAACATTTCCTTGAACAAGCATATGTCTGTCTCATCCAGACTTTCCAGATCTGTCCTATGTGAACATGGCTAGACTGTTTCTAGACTGAGATTGGTGAGACAGCCAGGCTGGTTCTCCATATCTGCCTTTCTTCGAATTTCTTTGTATTAGAGTTTGTGTGACCAAGCCAGCACTTGAATCTACACTAGAATATCTGTCCATCACTGTGTGATTAGATTTCAAGAATTAGGGTTTAACTCTGTGTCTTCTGCCCAGTATCTAACTGAAGATAAGCTTTCAAGTTGGCCCCTAGGGAAGAGGAATGTATTTCATGGCTGAAGATCTGACAGGGCAGTACCGATCTACAATTATTTCACCATTAACTTATTTCTGTCTGAAGAAGATTTAACTTCTCTGCTGGGAAGAGCTGGGCCATAGAATTTCAAAGCTCATTTCGGAATCACTATAATAAAATTAGATAACATGAACACATTCCATTCCTCAACAACATACAACAAGTACAACATTTGAAGAATTCTGTTACAAAGAGATGAAGAAACTATCTTGGATAAAAAAAGGCTTATTTTCCTCAGAGTTTAAAATCCTTTTAGAAAGCCATGGAAATTTCCTATTTTATCTTCTATGTGGCATGTAAAAGAATTATACATATATATACAAATATTATACATTGATACATTATGTATACTACAGATAAATATAGAAATTACTAAAAAGTGTTCTTAATTTTTCCATTCCTAAATGATCTTTTCTGCTGTATCTTCTATCTATATACATCTCAGAGAATGTCTCTATCATATTGAGACTAGACTTTACCGGAAGGTTTCAGGAAGAGCTATTGAGCTGGGATGGTCCCACTTTGAAGACCGTATCATGTCATGCCTGGAAAAACTGAAGAATATTTAAACTTCCTAAACTGCATCATCCATCACTTCCCACTCTGAATGAGCAGAGGCTATCTGTTATACCCCTACCTTGTTTCAGTGACCTAAAAACCACATAGCTGCTATGTTTTCATTCCCTAAAATTAATGGTAACTTTCTTGTTAAGAGCATAGCATAAGTGTAAGCTCAAAGTCATAGAATGTCAAAGGGCAACATTTAAGATAATTGTGCTACTGTCGAGAATTCCTTTTATCTTTGTACTTTCTACAGCTGCAATCCGAGGCAATTAGGGAATTTCACTTGGGGTGTATCTGCACACAGCTTTGCAATGCAGAAATACGTGGTCTGATGTTGATTCATCCTATATTCAGGTTTCCCTAATGCAAACAAACAAAATGAAAAGAGAGATTAGGAACAGCTTCAAGAACAGAGGTATCTGTTACAGTGGTTTGGATCTTTCTGTTCTTTGAATCCACCAGAGAAGATGCTAAGCAACAGGGAAGAATTAAAATATTGAGTAATTAAAAGGGAAACTTTGGACTATCTTCAATTACTAGTGATGCAGCTGCCCCAAACAATTTGGACTGACCCTTTCTATTGGATTATGAGCCCTAGGTTTGGGTCTTACAGTATGCCCTAGCCAAAATATTAGTCCACTCAAAGAGACTCCCCCAGAACGAGATTATAATTCTATTTGGACTGTATTTTTCAAATTCTAGTGACCTTTTCTACATTACAGGCTAGTATTTTCTATCCCTTAAAAAAAAATAAAATAAAATACTTATTTGCTTGAGAGGAAATACATTTATCAGAACTCTGCTTATTGCTTGAAGAAGCTTATTTCTGGCCAGCATACAGTTTGACCAGATACCTCAAAGTGAATTTCTTATTCTGACTACATGAAGCGCATTCAGCAGCTTCCAGCCCCACTCTGTATGAGCAATGTCTCATTCACCCAACACCAAATATGTTGTTAATAAACTGATAAGTTATGATAAAACAGATAAAGCATACTGCCTCTCATGGATGGCATAATGAAGCAGATACCAGTGTAGTAGTAGGAAAGGAAAAGGAAAGTAACAGGAGCTGGAAATAGGATTGTATAGAAGTTGTAAGGACAGAACCAGAGGTCTGGGAACCCCAAGAGAACAGCAAGAAAAGGGCATATCTGGAAAGAAATGGGGATAGGATATGGGAAAGGAATCTGGGACTGGTATAAGGTAAAGTACAACGTAGTAACTTGAAGTAGAGTGAGGAGAAGGTCAGAATGTGGCTCAAGCACGCAGAAGGTGGGATAGCATTGCACTGCCTGAACTCTGCTCCCAACAAACACCAACAAAGGCAATGTCAGAGTAAATAGATAATCTGCAAGTACCAGTCCAGAGAAAGCACGAGAAACTAAAAAAAGACACCAGTTACACTTTGATACAGTAGTGCTTATCTGTCTCACCTCACCAGTAACTTAAAGGTATCATAACAGAAAAACATGAAGTTCTTCTCTCTTTGGCACAGTACCACTTAAGAGGAAAATGCAACAGAAGATTTTACTATATGCAGACACTTTTTAAGCTTTTTTAACCTTCCCCTTTTTCCCGCAAAACAAATAAAAAAAGCCAACAAACTTCACACTCCTTTTCTATTTATAAAATTGAAGACTTTGAAACTTAATAGTGACAGATTTTAAAAATATTCTGCTTTAGTTTGAACCCATTTTCCACTGAGATTTAGTTGTGTTATCATATATTACGTGTTCAGCCCCATAACGTCTTCCAGTACCCTAAGATTCTACCTGTTCTCTTCCATCACATCCATATTTTCAGGAGTTTTCTTGAAATGTTAACTCCAGACTAAAATGACACATTCCAAATGAGCAAAGCTGTTTAGCTGACTACACTTCCCCATATGTCTCAGGATTGCCCCTAAAATGGTATCCACTGTTCTATTCATAGTGTTGAATTCTGCTGACCATTCACTATGAACGCCACACCCAGTATTTCAGACAACTCCCTTTTTGCTCTCATGGCCCTGTAAGCACAGACTGTATTTTGGTAACAGAGGTATGACTGTGTATTTGCTCAAGTGAATGTGCATGCATATTACCAGCTCTGCAGATTCCTGAACCGCTGTCCTATAGTCTTCCTTATCTAACATATTCATAAATCCTTGTTTCCTGGACACCTCATCAAGTCACAACTTTATGATGCACTCCAAATCATTGCTCAGAATACTTAAGATTGTACGCCCATGAACTAAGTCTAAACTACTTAAGGGAAACACATCTGCACTGCGATAACCCCTTTTTTATAGCTGCCTTACGTGATTTAACATAATAGAGCTGGAAATGAAACTCTTCAGCAATTAAAACTTGGCCACACAGAAACATTTTGCATAGCACATAGAATCTGGTTTTGCTAGAGGACTGCATTTGCTGGTCTGTACTGGCTGCCAGACAGGGACCAAGTAAAAGCATCTACACTTAAAGTGCTTACTGAGGTATTTCCAGCATGTGAATGAACATACAATGAAGCATTAGATGTCAACCTTAGAGATGCAGAGTGTCTCTCCTTTGGAAACATCCTTAGACATCTCTTCTACAGACTATGACATCAGCAAATCTCTAATTGAAGGACCACAGCACAGTTTGACCGCACTAACAGTGTTCACATCAACAAACACCCCCCTCTCCATGCTCTTACCTTTGTTTTATTTATTTGTTTGAAGATTTCTTAAGTGTCTGGTGATCTCCAGAGATAGCAGAGGTGACAAAAGTTAGCACGAAGAGCATCAAAAAAGTGGACTAGTGAAATCATTGTCTTACCTCAGTTATTGGCTGCAGTCTTCACATCAGTGTTTGACTCCATGGATTCGGCTTCTGTCGAGGAAAATTGTATGAAATTCAGCCTTAAAATATAGAGGAAAGAGAAGATAGTGCCTAAAGATATGCATGAATGAGGAAACAAGTATTTCCCAAACATTATGGGAGTCTATCCTCAGTTTCATAGCGTTCCAGGACTAGAATCAGCAAAATGCTGGAGAAACCTCACAGACATTTGAAGCTTTGCTTAGGTTCCCTGAGACCCATAGGGTGAACAGAAAACTCCTTTGAATTGCTCACTGAACCAGATCTGAATGGCGAAAGATTGATTCAACCTTAGTCTGCATCTCATAGAAAAGGAATCAAAAGGAAAAGGCCATAAAATCTGCCCGATCCCCTCAGCATTTGAGAACTGCCCACACTTTTCAGGCTTACACAAACTGAGTTATGACTTTAAAATCTAACGGGATACCAGAAGCTGTAACTCCTGATTTACTCATTTTATCTGCAGATACTGAAGCAGCTGACATATTTGCACGCATGTCAAAATGAAGCAACTTGCGATAAAGAGCTCATTCACAGGGTGAATAGCAGGAACTGGATAAGCTCAACCACTGTGGGCTAACCATTGGGCCCTGCTGTCCTTCCAGCACACATCACAGCTCACAGCTTCTAATGCCAGGGGTGGTGACGATGGAACTTGGACTTGATGAAGAATTAACTGCTGCAGTGCTTGTGAAAGGGCAGATCCCCCATCCAGCTGAACTAATACAATTGACAGTAGTCAGAACAGATCCAGAAACAAAACTAACACGAACAAAACTCTGCTATCACACTACTGCAAGAGCTATCAGAATGTACAGTACCACATACACACAACACAGAGAGGATTGCACAATGGGTTGAAAAAAATAAAGTAAAAAAATACGTGGAGGATTTTGGCTTCATTTAATTCATTGGCAAATAAGCTGAACCTTCGACAACTTATTTGAAAACAGTGAAAAATGGAATATGAATAATAAAACGCTTCAGCAAGCACCTTTCCTTCCTCTTCCCTGCACTCCATTCACACCCAACATCTGTTCCCAACCTCCCTCACTGTGAGCAGTGCTCCATTCCCGCCCAATTTGTCCTGTGAGGAGATGGGCATCGTGGGGGGGACAAACTGCTGCATGTTATGGTTTCCTTCCACCACATCAGTCTCTCTTTCTCTTCGCTTTTCATCCAGTTTTTGCACCTCAGGCCACCCCCTAAAAACTCCTGTCAGCGAGGGCATTACCAGCCCCCCCACAGCTCAGGATGTCAGGAAGGGCACTGTGCAGAGCAGCAGGGACAGGAGACAATCTTTAGGACTCCTGGTAGAGCCAGGCTGCCATGTGGCCACAACACAGCCCCAGATGGGGCAGGAATGGATCTGCCAGGAGCACAGGCAGAGGTCCCAGCCAAAGCTGCTCAGGGCTGGTAGACATGCTCCTTACCCCCAAATCTCACTTTTTATAAGAAGTTTTAAGTAACAAAACCCCACTTAACACCAGCTTCTGCTTCCTGTGCCTCTGGAACACCTCTCAGCCCTCTGATGGGCAGAGGGGAACATCCCGCACTAGGCCAACTGTTTACCACCACGAATCCTAGAAGCAATTCACTGTCCTCATCTCACCAGTTTTGCATTTACAAAAACCAAGCCAAGTCTGGCAGTGGCTCAACTACCAGCCTTCAAGGGATGTTGACACTACACTTTCCAGTGTTTTATTTCCTAGCCAGCATGCCAGAATTAGATAATCTGAAAGCTTACAGTATTGCTTCCCTCCTCAGGCGCCCATTACCTTTACTGTTGCCACCATTTCACTTCAGTGTCTTACAACTCAGGTGAATGCTTTTAACCTGGTAATTCTTCCAGTAGACCTGCTCTTTTTCTGTAAAAAAATTAAATTAAATTAAATACTCCTGCGCCAGAAAGATAGCCTAACTAAGGTAGAAGATTTCATTAAGCAGGTGTTTGATATTAAGATCTGATTTCCTTTCCACTGTGACCTCTTGCAAGTCCTGTAATCTCATACTTTTCCATCCTGCGAATTGAGAACAAATCAGCAGCTCTGAAACTTGGGTTATGCACAGCCTTTTTTTTTTTAGAAAAAAGGAGGAAATCCATGTAGTCTTGCTAAGTGAATGCAACTAGAGAAATTTATTACACTTGGCCTTTTAAGCATAACAGTCTGGAAACTTCTTCTCCTTGTAGCCTGCTTGCTAAGAACCCAAAGAAATGATTTACAACCTTTTGTTGCTTAGAAGATTTTTCTAAGTTTATTATTGTACTATTCATTTTATTTCTCTCTTGGATTTACATGTTAACATGAAGGAATAGGAGAACTATGAGATAAAATGAAAGCTGTTTTCCATAATAAAATCTTAACTGATTGGTCTACTTAGTTTTTAGGTCTTTATTTGCAGAGCTTTTCTCAAGGATTATCCATTGCTATTCTCCTTGTATAGCAGGCTAGATTATAGTGAATTTGCCAGTACTTGGGAGCATCATGTTCCACCTCCAAATGGCTCATCTGAAGCTACAACAAAGATTTACAGTTTTGCTTCTTTTGGAAGACCTGTAGTTACAATATTAGCAGTGTGAAGGGAATTGCCTCTGCTTCTGTTGATGAAGGAATTCAATTGTTTCTCTGCCATGGAAAACTCTCCCATTTTGATCCTAGTCTTACAAAATTGTATTCATAAATCTAAACTTGTGGAGTTAAGTGAGTATTTCTGACTCACAGGTAATAATTTGCTTATAAACAACAATGACAGAGAAGCATTTTCCTTCTTTGAAAACCTGAAAACACAAGCTGATGACGAGCTGGAGGCCCAGAGTTATCAGTACGGTGAAGAAAAATCAAAGATGAGTTTTTATTAAAATATCACATAAATACTTGTGAAATCTAACAGGTATTTTCAACATATATATTTGCACAGCCCCACCTACGGCACAAATGCACAATGTACTTGTTATCCAAGTAAAGCAAATTCTTTCTCATCTGGCTTGTTTGTTAGAGTCTTGTATTTTATTTGGCTAGGGCACACATACAGACAGATGATTACACATATTGGCATACTATCCTGAAATAAAGGTAGTAAGTATATTGTGATATTATTGATCTGCTTAGAAAAATATAGTTATTGCTTATATTCTCTATGTATAAGTAAAGAATGATAAAGTAGATTGTATGTGGCAAATATTTTTGTTCTCAATGGGGAATAACTTCAGGGGTATAATGAAAGCATTTTCCAGCTCTGTGTTGTTAACTATGCAAAGGCTGTTTATTTCTGGGATCATGTATGATTCCTGTATAATGGCAATACATCTTTCTGATGTTAATGTTAAGAGTCAGTCACTGAGCTTAATTGATAGAAAATGATGTCCAACTGTCTTTATTTCCTGGAGCAGAAAATGCTCTGTATACTTGCTAAACTTGGTTCACAAAAATCTTAATGTGCAAGTATGCAAACACACCCATGTGTAATCTAGAGTCCAAAATGCTTTTCTGAAGAGGAACCTCGCTTACCTGCTGAGACAAAAGCCTTGTTTTCCTGCACAACTAAAAACTCATATACTCTTTTATAAATACAGTTCATTACAAAGCAAATAGCAGAATGCTGATCATTCACTCTAGATGACGCAGGTGATCTGTGTTTCTGTTCGGTTCATTTCAGAGGTAGAGCTCATGGAACAAAGCACAAATAATGTATTTCACAAGTTTCATACTTTGCTAGAGTCTGGTGTGGGTTTATTTTATGATCTAGGCTAAGAGCAAGCAGCAGGTTAACTGTCTCTCTCCACTTATCAAAGCAGTAGGAACTGCTAAATTGGGATTTTTTTTTAGCTCAACTCAATCTCCTCTAGGTGGGATTTCCTGTAGGGGTGTAATCTAACAGTGAGCAATTGTGGCTCCATTGGTTGTAGAAAAAGCAGGAAATAGATCAGCAAACGCTGAATGAATTGATGCTGACAAGTTCCTTCATTTTTGCAAAATTCATTGTGTGTCTCAATTTAAACAAAAAGCAATTTGTACTAGAAATTTTGGTGAAGCAGCTGCATTAACCAGGTTCAAGAGCTTAATTACAGAACCATTGGGTATCCTGAGATCTCTGTTCCTGTGAGAAGTGGCAATAGACTTCACTTTGAGAGGAAGCAGCCCTACCCAGGAGGTAACACGTGGTGGAAGTCCCCCTTTCTGAAACAACTAGGAAGAGGTAGAAGGTTTACAGGATTACTCAAGACATGAAAGGGATGGAAGGCAAAGAGCTGCACCAGTTCATTTAGAATACATGGATGAAAACAGCTGAGCACAAACATGAGAGTTCCACATTTAGAACATCTGTATCATTAATACCAGTATTTTTTTCCAGAGAATGAGCCAGGATTTCACTAGAATGAATTAGGAACAGAACCACTGTTACAGTAGAATACTGAAACTGAGACACTGCAAGAGCAGAATCAGACCTTTGCAGTAATCTAACCCCTTATCTCTATAGCTAACTTGATTTTACAAACAAACCCTTTAATGGAAACAGATGTGAAATAAACTACCGCCACAGAATGGTCTTTGCACTCCACATGTTTGTTGTGTAATGTAGACCTAAGCCAATAAATGAAAAATACATAAAGATGCAAATATGAAATCACTGAACTCCAGCAAGACAGAGGCAGTTGATTGGATTATCACTGAATAAACATAATTTAAAAAATTCCTACACAAAGAAAGCAGTTTAAAAAAATCAATATCAGCAGTGTCCCCTTGCCAGAGGTCTGCTCCCAAAATGCTTATTCAAAGGTATCCTTCATGTCTGCTGTTAAGAGAGAGACTTGAGAAAATTTCTGGACTTTTATAAGCTGGTCTACGAATCTCATGATTGCAAGAGCAGCATTCCTAAATTGGGAAAAGTTACTTTTACTTATGATTGACTTTCCTTTATTCAAATACTACTTGGAATGCCAGTAAAATCATGTCTTGCGTAAGTGGAAAGTACATGTTCTTCCTCTTGACATGCTGGAAGCAAAAAAAACCCACAACATATTTCAGCTCAAAGGTAAGAAATACATGAGCAGTTACAACTCAAGTAATACATCACACCTAATAAATTCATGAGTATTACCTCAAAAATGCGTTTCTTTCAGGTCACGATATGATGTGGTTTGCACATAGGAGTTTTGCTCATAGGCAGCTGACAGCTAAGAATACTGACCAAAACGCTGTTACTTTTTTACTTTCTGTTAAAAAATAAGAAATGGAATGAAATTTTGGTCTGTACCCTAGTGAGAATCCACATTCTTGTTGTAATGTAATTACAACTGTTAGATCAGAAAGAAGGCAGACTGAATTTCAAATCTAAGCTTCAGTCTGGAGAGCCAGTAGTTTGAAAATCAACTTCAGCTTGTGTTCTACAGAGCACAAGTACACTTTACTCATCAAAGAAACATCCATTTATTTTCTAGCAACAGAATATTTGTGTGTGTACTTCCTCCTCAGCCTATCAATATATGTTGCTCAACAGAGCAAAGGTGGGATTCATTGCACTATCATATAATCTAAATGTGCCTGATTATGGGTTTATGAGTCTTGATTTGTTTGTTTTGTGACTCCCCAGTGGAGGCTTACCAAAGCATTGATTTGGAGGTAACACCAATAAGAGTGCAAAATAAACAGCTTTCTGAAGGAACCAGAGGTCTGATGGTGACTTCTCATACGCAATATAAATAAAGGCAAAGCCAAAACACCAGGAATTCCAGAGAAACTGTGACAGAGGTCTTGTGTTTTTATTGCCTGAATTATAACAAAGAGTAAAATAACAGATAGATCCTTCTAATCAAATTATATCAATTGTACTAGTGCTGCTCAAATTGTGCCTACTATGATTGTATCAATTCAATTAAAGTTGATGTAGTTTTTTCTCACTGGGCTTTACAAATTCACTTATAGTGCCTGAAAATACGATGAAGATGTTTACTTTACATGTGCAAATTGTTGATGAGGCCTTCTTCCTTCAGCCACATCATGTTCACAGGCGCTCATCATGAAGTAGGACTTCAACCACCTGGATACCTGCTGGGAAAATGACCCAGCAGACTGTAAGTAATCCAGGAAATTCCTGATGTGGTACAGGCAACTTCCTGGTCCATGTGTTTAACAAACCAATTAGAGGAGAAGTGTTACTGGACCTGGTGCTCACAAACACAACTGAACACATTAAAGAGACTAAGATCAGAGGCAGTCTGGGCTGCAGCAGACACACCTTACATGTGTTCATGATCTTGAGGAATATAAAGCTGGCAAAGGTCAAAGTCAGGACCCTGGACTTCATAAGAGTGAGTTTCCAGCTGTTGAAAGATTTACTGGATGGGATTCCCTGGAATCTTAGGGAATCTTAGGGAAAGAAGAACCAATGAGAGCTGGAAACTCTATAAGGATACATTTCTTAGAGCACAAGAGCTCTCCATTCTCATACATAAGAAGTAAACAGGGAAGGCAGAAAATTGGCATGGAATGCAAGATAGTGTCACAATCCCAATGGAATTTTCTCCATATTTAAAAAGGGCATTAATGTTTGTTCCTTGGTGAAAATCCCTACTGTCTGTACTCCAGCTCACCAGTCACAGAGTACCTCAGCTGGCATTAAATAAGAGTGACAAGGTGATGGAAATTACCACCCACCACTGCTGGAGAGCATGACTTGATCTTTTGGTAGGAGTGTTCATGGTGTTCAGTGTCTCATATTTGCCATGGGTGAGAAGAGCTCAAAGACATTACATCATCTGAATGGACAGATTTGCCAGATGTGGCTTTCCAAGATGGGCAGTATCTCCTCACCAGGAAGGCCTATGTGGCTGTTTGCAAATGGATTCATATCTTGTCAGAATCACGCAGTGCAGCATTGGATTCATGAGGAATCCATAAAGATTCTGCAGGAGGAAAGTGTGAGCATACATGGAAGGCTACCCCTCTTAGCACTAAGGACAGCTATTGCCCGGATTACCACCTGCTGGACTGACACCTCAGCAGCCCTGCTGTAAATGCAATGTGCTCAATGCAACTTCTAATTGAAGGTTGTTTATAATCTCCCCCTCACACAGAGGTCTCCTCAACTGAATAAGAAAAGTGGTCAAAGGTTTTCTTTGGGGAGTAAATTTCCTCTATCTCTAAATAACAGAAATATTATTCCTTCTGTACTGACTGGAAAAAATGCATGCATTTTCTAGGGAGATTTTCATTGGGGAGGGAGGCTTACCAGTCAGAGGAACATCAGCTATATCCATCCGATGGCTTCTGGTGGGCTCCTGGGGGTCAGTAGCTTGTAGAAGAATACAACCTCAGGAAAGGGAAATCAACCTCAAATATATTTATGACCCTGCTCAGCCTCCCTGATTTTTTTTTTCCTGTTTCTGTAAGCACCTTTCTCAGTTACTCCTTAATGACAAATGAAAATATTTTGTGCTGAGTAAAGGAGATGAGATTGAGGAAGTCCTAGGCACTTACATAGCGAGGCCTTAATGACCTTAATCCTCAGAATTAATGTCAGAAATTTCTAATTTCAGAACCATATTCCATTAAATACAAAAAAAAAAGAAAGAAAGAGAGAAAAGAGGGGAAAAAAACCAACAATAACAAAAAAAAAAAAAACAACAAAAAACCCCCAAAACCAAACCAAAACAAAAAAACAGGAAAAATAAAGCCAGTAGTCAGAGCTTTGAAGGCAGTGTAAGGAAGTACTGTACATGTTCTGTTTTTCCTTTGATTCTAATCACTCATAAAATCTAGGTGGTGTAGAGAATTTAACAGCCTTCAAGCTCTCTCTTTACTGACCCTAGTAGAAGGGATGCAGGACAGCGAAGGCCCAACTGGCAGAGGGAACAATCAACCTGTTTTTTCTCTGTCTACAACTAACAGATGAGAGAAAGTTCAGTGAATAAAAGAAATACCACTGACACTAGCAATGAAAGCTGGGCAGGAGTTTTAAAATTGTGGAAGCTACTTAAGTATGGGTGTGAGAAGAAATCTCTGTGAAAATACAAGCATTTTAAATAGTCAAGAGAAGCAATAAACATTTTAAGAATCAAATAACTTCCTCCAGTAGGCAATGAAGGGTGTCAAAACAACTCACGCAGAATACAAACTTTCCGTTAGTATGTACTTTTCTTCAGGTAGATTACCCAGGAAGCTCGGCTGAACAGGGTTGGACGGAGTTTTTACAATCGCCTCCACCCTTCAGTCAATATATTCTTCTCTTGCACTGCAAATCATCCTCACTTCGCTCTTGCTGAGCACAGCTCGTGGATTACTATGTAGACTGTACCACACAGGAGACTTGATTGTCTTCTAGCATGGGGACCCTCTGGCACTTAGAATGCATTTTCATTTTATTCTGCATTTTTGTGCTGAATACCACAGGGTAAGTAGCATAATGCTGAATGTACCGTAGTTCAGGAAACTTAGTTGCTGTTAATTATAAATGTCCTTTCTTATCTTCTTATACACGGAATGTTGCACAATTAAATTAAAAAGAGGAAATAATTGTGTTTTGTTGTTGCCAAAGTCTACAGTGGCTGCTGTCTGTGAGAGAATGTGTAAACTGTGAATTTCTATCATCAGATCTGAAGGGAAGATCTGCTGCAGTTATCAAATGCTTCTGACTTTCTAAGTATACCTACAGTTACCTTTGCCTTAGCACTTTGATATGTAGCGGTTTAAACATAGCATGGAATAGAGAGTAAATGGCAGCTTGTTACAGCTGTCTTGTGGGGAAAGAAGAAAATGTTCTTCATCTATCTTCACACCTCTTTCCTCCTTAGCTCTAGCTCCATCTGTTTTCCAGTTGCTTGGTGCTTTTCATTGTTGAAGTAGATCCTGTTTGTTTATGATACTTACTATGAACCTCCCTAGTTTTTCTGAATCTCTCTGCTTAGATTTTGATGGGCTGTGGGGACTTCTGCTATGTTGGATTTGCTTACGGACAGATTCTCTCTATACTGTGTCAAGTACAACAAGGACAATTGGGATGGTGGACACCATAGGGGCAGGAACTGGACCCTGCCTCCTAAAGCTGTAGACCACCATCAGAACATGTCAAGAGCAGCTATTGTACTCTTGCAGTCCTGGAAATTCCTTTACACTGTAAGAGACCTAAAGAACAGAGCTATCTTTCTTGTGATCAGTGACGGAGCTTTGGTTTTATGTCATCTCACCTCTGCAGGATTTTGTAGCACCACAAGGACTTTATCTATTTCCAGCTACCCTTGCCCTGTAGCATTTTTAGGGTAAGCTAGAAGAAAAACTGAATGAGATCAGTTTGTGGTCATGAAATATTGGTAGTGGTTAAAGGAAACATAAGCCTTCCAACAATTAATAGAGAATTTTGTGACAAACTGGTTTACTGTCACTTACATATCTTGCTTTGCATCAGTGAGGGTGACTATGCTACAAACAAGTTAGTAGCAAGTCTTTTGTGTTATTCTGGTGTTGTCTGAGCTTTGCTATATGTTGCCATCTCTCCTGTAGCCCTCTGTGCCTAGCAGAGCTGGTCTCCCTTCATTTTAGAGGGATACAGAGAGAAGATCCTTTTCCACTCAGATGAGGTGAACAAATCGCACCTTTTTGTAGCTTTCAGAACTTCTTAATGAAGGATTAAGGACAGATGGGAAAGGAAGGAGTCAGACACATCTGAGGCCTGAGTCTGGGCAGTAATTCAGTAAGAACACCTGATGACTTCTGTTAGTCCCAACACTCTTTCTTAAGAGTCACTGAATCTGTAGGGGTTTCACTGTGTTATTTTTCTTGGCAGGATCAAATACAGACCAACTCGAGGCTTAAGAACATGGGATCCTGATACAGGTAACTGCTTATATTTAGTGCTGTTAATGTCCAAGGCAGGTTTTTAATATATTGCCTCCTTTTCCTTACTTTCCTTACTTTGTGTTTCAGCATACCTCGCTAGATGCGATTTTAATAACAACTCAAGACCATTTTGTGACTGGACCCAACCTTGCACTGTTAACCAGGGATTGTGGATACGAACCAAGCATGAGACTCCAACAGACGGAACGGGTCCTGATGGAGACTATCCTGATGGAAGTAAGTGCTTATTTATGGCCTTGTTTACTTCATTTTGAGCATAGTTTCACTATCCTTCTTTTTCATGAACTGTTGAATGAAATTCTTTGAAATATGTTGGTTTGGTTGACACCTGTCTTTGACTTTTCACCGCATTCAGTCATAGGTAGAATAAACTGGCTTGCCCCATCATAGATTGAAAATATTTATCAGTGCAGTGAAAGAAAGTAGGAAATGCTAACTGCCTCTTATTTGAGACCTCACTAAGAATGCAGCGACGTTCAACAGATCATTACTCAAGAGAAGTTTTACTGTAAAATTACAATGATAACAACGGATGCCAAGAAGTGTAATGATTGCTGTACTGACTCTGGATAATGTTAATGCTAGCAAAGCATTACAAGATTGGAAATTAAAGTTGGAAATTAAAGAATATATTTAAAAATCTTGTCCTCAGCTAAGTGTGATTGAAAAACTGTGTTCTAACGTGGTCATATCTTTAAAAGAGTGTTTAATATGGCTCCATTTCTATCTGTTTGAACCATCAGCTTTGCACTAGAAGATTCATTTATAGCAGATCAATCTGTAATCATACAGTTTTCTGTAATTATCTGTAGACTGGAAAGGCCACTTATAATATATATATATGTTTTCAACTGGCATGGTCCATATAACTTCAAGTGCTACTTACATTTTCTTACTATTAATAAAGCTCTAGAACAGTAGACTGAATATTAGATACTTTATGTGGAGGAATGCTTTATAATGTAGATAGGGCCATTTCTTTTTTAATCCTTTCCATAGTCAGATGGGAGAGACTTAATAAAACTGCTCTGGCAAAATGTAGTTTTAGTCTTAGTAAATATATGTGATAAGAAGCAAAATGTTTCATTCTTAGTAAGGGAAAATGCGATTACATAATGAACAAGTTCAAAGTAAAGTATTTAAATCCCAAAAGCAAATATTGTGAGATTCTGAATTTTGAAAAGATTGATTCCTTTTGATAATGTAAAACCTAATATTTTAATGGAAATATCTGATTTTTTCTTATTCCTCTGTTTTGAGACAAAAGCAAATATTGAGGGGTTAAAATTTTCCTGATGCCAGGAATTTGTTTATCATTAGACCATATCTTGCAAGAGAAGGTGTAGAGAAGATGCATAGTAGATCACATTGTTTTCCTTGGAGGAAGGAGGGAACTGAACAAAGATAATTTGGGTACTGTGACTGGATATGCTGTCTCTTGAAAGAAACCTAAATCTTTATTTACAATCCTAAAATAACTGTTCATGTGAGGTAGGATATATTTGCTTTGCTCTCCAGGTCTCACTGTACTTTAGCTAACTACATAGTGCTATCCACTGCAATGCAAATTACAAACATTTGCTACTTTGCTTCTTTGTACTGCTAATGAGGCGTACTTCACTTTTAAGTGGCACCTAACAAGTTAGAACGATTCAGACATATATATATTATTATTATTTTTTCCACTCTGCAGAAGGCTATTTCATCTACCAAGAAGCAAGTAATCTGATCCCATTCGACACTAACAGACTTGAGAGCCCAGATATTCTGGTTTCTGAAAAAATATGCATAGACTTCTGGTACTATATGTTTGGGTCAGAAGACAGGAATGAACTGAGTGTGCTTATCCAAGACAGCACAGGGGAGTTTATGGTATGGAGTCGGAAGGGAAACCAAAGTTCCTCTTGGATTTATGGTGCTGTCACGCATACTTTTCCAACACAGAGAACGATAAAGGTAATATATTTTGAGAATAAATTTATTTGTACTGCATCAGCATTTATGATTTGCTCAGCCTTTGCTGACTGTAAAAGCTTGTGTGTATAAGCTAGAAGTGATAACCAAAACTTTGTTTATATTTTGTAATTTTAATGCCCTCATGCTTTCTGCCAATAATCTAAGAGAAAAAAATAACAACTCCCTGAGGTTTATGGTGTTTTTAGCTAGGAGATAAAATATATTTTATTTGCTCTCTCTTTTCTTCCTTCCCACATTCTCTCCTTCCCTCATTTTATCATGATGTCAAGGACTTCAGGTACCTTTACCTTTTTATGGACTACAAGGTTTTCTGCTTTGAGTTTAGGTTTAAGCTTTGGGATGCTCGCTACATTGGACTGCTCTGTAGAATCCAGACAACTCATTCTCAAAAGTCATTTGCCAGCCAATAAGCAAACAAATAAATAATAGAGAACGATCTTTCTTTACGTCCTTGCCTTATTACAGATTATATATTTTAATTCTGAAGAACACTAGGAAAACTGTTCCACCACTGGTTCACTGGATGCACTTAGAAATACACCAGAAAGCATATTCTGAAAACATGCTGAGGGAAATTCTCTCACATATGCCTGAACAACTGATGCAGTGATTATTTTTGCACCCTGCCTAGGTTATTTTTGAGGCTGTCCGAGGTCTGACAGAGTATGCAGATACGGCACTGGACAATGTGAGAGTAAGAGATGGATCATGTGGTAAGTCTATATTTGTGCCTTTCTCATCTCTCTTTAAGCTGTTGACAACTATTTGATTTCATTTACAATATAGAAACTCCTCATACTCCAAACCACAAAAGAGAAATGAAAAAAGCTTTATGGCTCACTTCAGATAAATGTTACGTCTTTTATTGAGGATCCTTCCCAAATTATTCCTCAGTGCCTCAGACACAGAGAATAAGCTATTAACTTCTCTGTAAATGTGACCATTTTCACAAGGTCCAACAAACTTGAAGTATGAAGTGCATCTCTAAACCCAGCCAAGGTCTTGGTTCATAGGGTAACCTGAGCTGGAATGGACCCACAAGGATCATAGAGTCCAACTTCTGGTTTCAGTGTTCTAAAATTCCTTTTACAGCAAATCTCTGTTCAATATGAGCCAGAAAATGCACAGGACTGCCATATGTAATTAAAAAAAAAAATGATGAATCAATAATGATCACTTTCACTATCATATCTGATTATATATCAGTAATTTGAGCTTGATCTTTGACCCTCTAATAAGTCAGCCTAGACTTTCACAGTTTGTGGAAGACTTGGAGCCAAAAATGAATCACAATTTCATCCCAACTTTATCGGTATGAATGCAAAACTTACAAAATGTGAATTCTACAAGAAACATGCTGCTGAATATGGTACAGAGAACATCATCAGGTCTTAATAGACATCTCTGTGAAACATTACTCATGTAATGTCAGTAAAATGTTTTAAATTTACACTAGCCAGGATTTTTGGATGGTGAAGTGTTCCATTCATGCCCTCAGAATATATAATTTTCTTTAAAATTCTGTGAAAAATACTTGGGGCCCATTTGGAGCACCAGTTGTTCATTTTTCTAGGCTTATTATCACACAATTCAGCCACAGGATGGTGCACTAATGTAGTTCCAAGAGACTAGAGAAGTGCTCCTCCTCCTGCCAAACTGTATGCCTACAATACACCTTGGGGTTGCTAGCACACACATAAATGCACCTTGAGATGGATAAAATATAGGTGGAGAAGATGCTAATATGTATTAATACGTATTGCCAATCAGAAATGGGCATCAGCAAAGACTCAACACTACTGTTTATCGTATCTGACAACAGAAAACTCCAGCATTCCATACATTCCTAAGAAATAAATGCCATTTTGTAGAAACAATAAAACTCTGATAAGAAACACTCAGTGTCCTGAGAGTCATTTTTTTTTTCTGTTACACGGCATCTGCTGGAAGGCTACACATTTCCAGACCTGTCAACACCTGCAGGGAGCATCAAATTCACACTTTAACATACATATGAGAAAATCGCATATCCAATTGTAAATAAATCTCCAGTTTTAGAGAAGCATGCAAGAACAAGCTCATTCACCGTGACAGAACTATAGTAGTCAGATGAGTTTCCCTAAGAACTCAAAAGTTTCTGTGTCCTTGTTTTTAAAATACAGACAGTTCCATTTTCTTCAGTGAAAATCTTTAAACTGGTTAAGAGTAAGTTGAAACTTAGGTTGGTTTGTCTGCAGTGTTCAATGTGTAATGTTATATAATGTTAAACATTGTTACTTTGTCTTTTCTACTGTCAGATGCAGTAAGCACCCCTGTGCCACCAACACCTACACCAACAGCATCCATACCACCTTCTGTGACAGGTAATTTTAACAAATCACATGTGATAGTCAATGTTTTAGACGAGGGCAGCTGTGTATTCTACCAGTGCTACTTGAGTTCATTCCTCTGAGTGTGTTTCTGTGGCATTGCCTTATGCCATAAAAATCTGTATTTGCTGTTTCAGTTCTTTCATATGTAATCTATAAAATGGAGATGACTGTGTATTCCCACAGCACAATGAAGGTATGAGATGGCTTTTCTGGATGCATCAGGATGTTAATTAAACATACCCTGTTTTTCTGTCTCCAGAAGGAACTTGCACTATACATGGAGATCCCCATTACTTAACATTTGATAAGCAGACTCATAACTTCATGGGCACCTGCACCTACACACTCTCCAAGCTCTGTGACGCCAACAGCTCGCTGCCGTACTTCAATGTGGAAGCAGCCAATGAACACAGAGGAGGCAACACTCGTGTGTCCTATGTCCAGTACGTGGACATTGATGTTTATGGCTTCAGGATCAATCTGGGTAAAAACAGAGCTGTTAAGGTAAGTCTGAATCCTACTATCGTCTGGAAATCGCGCTTTGAAAAAATTGTAGTACAATGACTACAAATTTATTGGCAAGCGTAAAGTAATATTTAGAAGACAGTCAAATGTTTGGAAACAGTAGAACTGTGGGATCAATTCAGAACAGGAAGAAAACGCAGGGTAAAATGTACTGTGCTGCTAACAGTCGGGATTAGAGCTGATGCTCTAGATGCTGTTGGTGAGTTAGTCTGTCCTTTAAGATTGGCATCCATTTTGAAGCTTGGTCTGTATCAGGGAGTAAAAAAGGCACCTTCATTAGCTGAACCATTGAAAGACTTCCTGATGACTCACATCACTCAGGTTGTGTCACTGGACCAGGCGCTGTATTTTAAGGCTTCTTTATAGCTTATCTTCATGAAGAGCCGAGGTAGCAGATACGTGTTTGACTCAAAACCCACAATAATTGAATAGACCACCTTACTTCTATAAAGAAAATAGTGCAGTGATGTATGTGACAGGTGATAAGTATTTAAATATACACAGAGACTTTTCACAACTTAGATGCATAGTGAACTTGATATGCACATTTATCCAAAAGTTTCTCTTTCCTATCTCTTCACTGTATTTACTGTTTTCATTATATATGTTTATAAGTAAAAAAGAAAAAAAAACAAACCATTATATAATAAGAACAAATGCTCAAAGTATATGTTAGTTTTATTGAATTTAAAATACATCGAAAATGTTATTTGAACACTTCCTTCCTATTGTTGGCATTTCACATGTGAAAGTTAAAAAGAAAGAAAAAGAAGAGGGGAAAAAAAGGAAAAGAAAAAGGAAAGAAAAAGGATCAAAAAATGTTTTCAGAATGTGTCCAATCCTGAATATTTTCTGAGATTCCATTCTAATTAAGTCTTTTAAATCTTATACCATGTTCTCATTTGATTCAATAAGCCTGTGAGCAGTTACTGCTGAAAGACCAAGACAATTTGTGGAATTTTTCCAGCTGAGTCTAGTTCGCCAAGCTTACTTTGACCACAGCTGAGACGTGGAAGGTGTGGCTGCATTACTATGATTTTGTGGCTCAAGATCTTTTGCCCATGTGTAGCATTCATGTTATGTAAGACTTAAAAAAAAAAAAAAAAAAAAAAAGCCAGAAATGCAACATTGTGTGCTCTTCATGCTAGTACAGGCTCAATGTACAAGCCCTATGCTCTGGATAGGAACATGATCTAAGAATATTACCATTAAGAATATGTATTTTGAAGTCTTTACATTGATTGTCCTTCTCTGTCCCTGTAGGTTGATGGAGTCAGCCAGGTACTCCCTCTGACCTTGGGGAATAGCGTCAGCATTTCCTTAAGTGGTCAATACGTTGTGGTTACTACTGACTTCGGGCTGAATGTCAAGTTTGATGGAAATCACAGAGCAGAAATCACTCTTCCCAGTACCTATAAATCAAAAGTCTGTGGAATATGTGGAAATTATAATGGAGACAAAAAAGATGACTTTCTTAACCCAGATGGAGGGATGGAAACAGACTCAACCAGCCTTGGAAACAGTTGGCAGGTTTACAATGACTCAAGGTAGGATTCCAGTCAGGATGTTTGGCCTTCTCTGGGAGTTACGTAATAAGCAATATTTTAAACAACTGTTGTATATAGGCCCAGAATGTCAGGAATATGGACTAAAATATATTCTTGTTTGTATAGTTCTTTCACATATTTGGGAAAAAATTGTAGCAAATTTAAGTGTGCTTAAAAACAGAAAAAATAGAACACACCTACAATTGCCCCCTAGGATTCCAGTTACTGTTATAGCATATTAATGATTCTGCTAGAACTATTCTGATATACTTCACTGTTTATTTGATAATTATACAATATGTTATTTCAAGATGATAGATGCTCGAGTGCTTTTACTTTTTGTTTGCCCTTCCTAGGTGTCTTACTCATACAAAGCTTATTTTTAGACTTAAAGCCAAAACTAATGTTGAAGTTTCTTACAGACATTACAAAAGTTATAAAGTTGAGATCATTTTAAAATCTGAACTCCTGTCCCATGTGAAACATAGAGCTTTACAAGTCATCCTTAGTCTTGGCTAGCCCTGTAGTTCTATTATGTGGGATTTGAAAAGTATCTTGAGCACAATTGTATGCAAAGTTCACGAGTGACTTTTCCACCATCTTTTTTTTTTCACACTAGCTGCTTGCCAGATGATGGCCATACCCCAGATTGCACTGCTGATGAAAAACATATGATCCAAAGCAATGAATACTGTGGTCTGATCACTGATCCCAGTGGTCCGTTCCAGAACTGCCACTCAGTTGTTGATCCACAGAGTTATTCTGAAGACTGCCAGTATGATCTCTGTGAGCTTCATTTGAGCAGTGAAGCCCTTTGTCAAAACCTGCAGGCTTATGCAGATATGTGCCAAGCTGCAGGAGTCCAGCTGACACCGTGGAGAAATGCAACCTTCTGCCGTATGTATCAAAGATTACTGGAAATTGCCATTTGTCAGGAGGTTGTAATTAGGACTGCCTGAAGAGAAAGCATTACAAAAAGCTGTTTTAAATTCCTGTAACACTGTGAATCTTGTCTGATCAGGTTAAAGATTTCAAGATCATGTGTAGTCCTCAACTTGAGTCCTAGAGTCCTTTAGAAAGACTGCTGAAAATAGGAGTCTTTTCTTTTGAATTTATCTCCTGCCCTTATAGTTTTGTTCAGGGGAATTACGTAGATGAGGGACATTTGATTTTGAGGGTTTTTTATTTTCTGAGGAAGCTGTGCCTGAAGTTTAGTGTCTTTGAGGAAAACAAATAACCTCATTTTGCACATGCTTAGTAGATGTGAGAGTCTCACCCATGTTCCCTGAAGAGACACTGAGCTATCTTATTGTATTCTCTTAGCCTCTCTACCTTTCATGTGAGCAGGCACCCAGTTAACAGAAAGGAAGTTGTGTCTTCTCTCGCAGCAACCCCAGCAGAAGCACATTAAGACAAGTACCTTGTATGAACACAGAAGGGATATGAGCCCGAGCTGATGAAAGGCAGAGCTGTACATGGGGATGAGGAATCCAGGCAGACTGGGCAGTGATGAAGAAGCTTTGATTAAGAGCTGGCTGAGCTAAGTACAAGGTGCATGGACTAGGTAGCCAGCCAAGGTATCACAGTTTGTTGCTCCTGCTGGAACAATGAAATCAAAACTGGTGGGAGGAATAGCTTTGAGACAGAACAGTGAAGATGTCTGAATAAACCAGTGTAAAGAGACCAGGATGAGGCAGAAAAATGCTTGATGAATAGAGCAGAAGATCTGGGAATCAGTATATTTTACTGTGCCCTCTGTACATTCTGCCCTGAGGGAGATGAGGAGACTGAAGAAAGATACTGGTCTGCAAACACTGAAATGACAGAAGCCAAATTTACTCTGGACATTTGTTTCACAATTGATTGTAATCTCTTGCTGGAGCATTTTCTTTGCTAGGGATATTATTGAGGCTTTCTCTCGCTTCTTTGGTTTCTAAGCAGGAGTAAACGTTCTCTGTAGCTGTTCTTTCTCCTACAGAAACTTTCAGGATCTCTCCTCCTTGCCTTGCTTCTATTTTAAACTATGTCTTTGTCCTCTATCAAGCTCACTAACTTACTTCTGTGTGAGTTTTAATTAATCAGAGGATGGATGGGGAAATATACAATGCAATTGTGCGATCTCCATTGCTTAAGGAAAGAGACTAGAATAGGGTATGTATCATTTAAAACTGAACCACATCATGTAAGCGTTCAGAAGCTGGAAAGATACTGAAGTTTGAGATTCAAAGAAAAACTTTGAATTAAATTAGATTTCCTATTCAAACTGTCACACGTGTAACAAGGTATAAAAACAGAATAGGATGTTTTTACTTCCTAATTATTTAACAAAATTGCAAATCAAGAAGCTAAAATATGATTAGAATTAAGTATCAGACTTACAGCCTAAATAGGTCACATGCCAAGAACAAACAACTGATATCCTCAGCTCAGTGCAGGAAACCAAACAAACACTGACCAGTGTAGAAGATCTTGAAGTAAATTCTTCCAGAGTGAAATTCTTAGGGCCCTCATCCATAAACTATGCTAAAGCACAGTTAAAAAGAAGAGGCATGGATTACATTGCCACAGCACTACAGGGTGTCTTCCAGACTACAGAACAAAACAGAATATGCAATTAAATAATTCAAAATACTTCAATGCTTAAAAGATAAACTTGTGTGCTATTTTTTTATATTACACAGCACTAGCTTGTCCAACCAACAGCCACTACGAGTCCTGTGCTGCAGCCTGCCCTGCGACATGTGTTGATCCTATGGCTCCATACAACTGCGGATTGCCATGCGCGGAGGGATGTGTATGTGACAGCGGGTACCTGCTCTACAACAGCCAGTGTGTGCCCAGCCAGCAGTGCGGGTGCTGGCACAACGGGCAGCACTACCCGGTGGGCTCTGAGTTCTGGACGGACAACACCTGCTCGTCCAAGTGCACGTGTCCCACGCGAGGAGGCAAAGTCCAGTGCTCCAGTGCGTCGTGCCCTGCAGGCCAGTTCTGTGGAGTGCAGAACGGGAAACCCGAGTGCCTGGAACACACCTACGGCATCTGCCACGTCCACGGGGACCCTCACTACGTCACCTTTGACAAGGTGACGCACAACTTCATGGGGAACTGCACGTACACCCTGGCCAAAGTGTGCTCCAACACCTCCCTGCCCTACTTCAACGTTGAGGCAAAGAACGAGCACCGTGGCAACCCCCGAGTGTCCTACGTGCGCGAAGTCATGGTTGATGTGTACGGAGAGCGCATTACAATACTCAAGCAGGAGAGGAGCCGAGTGCTGGTAAGGAGCGCGGCTGGCGTGTGCATGGTGGGTCCGCAAGGCAGGGCTGGGATTTGCAGGCAGGGTCTTCTCTGGAAGCAGCACGAGTGTGTGTGTGTGAGAGTGGAGCCTGTTGCCGCGGGGCTGACGGCCACGGGGAATCCATGGTGCATTGCTCTGTGTCTGCCCCAGGTGAACGGTGTGTACCAGACCTTGCCGGTGAGTGCAGCAGGAGGAGCCGTCACCGTGAGCAGCAGCGGCCGCTACGTCGTCGTGGAGACCGACTTCGGGCTGCAAGTGTCCTACGACGCTGACCACTCGGTGGAGGTGAAGGTGCCCACCAGCTACTCCAACCTGACCTGTGGCATGTGCGGGAACTTCAACAACCGGGGAGAGGACGACTACATGATGCCCAACGGGCAGCAAGCCGCAGACACCAATGAGCTGGGAGAGAGCTGGGAGGTCCCGGGCAGTGACGAGGACCCCACCTGCGGCGTGCCCCCACCGCCGGAGCCCTGCCCTGCCGAAGACAAGAAGGTCTACGAGTCCGAGCAGTTCTGTGGCATGCTGACAGCCAGACCGGGCTTTTTTGAGAACTGCCACGCCGTCATCAACCCGCAGAGCTACTTTGAGACCTGCTCCTACGACCTCTGTGCCATGAGTGGCTCCCAGGAGGTGTTGTGTGGTGCCCTGGAGGCCTACGCTGACGCATGCCAGGCAGCTGGTGTGACTCTGCTCCCCTGGAGGAATGCCACCTTCTGCCGTGAGTGCCCTACTCTGGGATGCTGGAGGGAAATGGGGCTCTTCCCATGTCCTGTAACTCTAGCCGCTTCTATAATCTTTCACTTTGCAGAAGATGTTCCCTTTCCTGTGAGCTTTGCTGATGCTAGCGTTCCCTTCCCTTTGCAGCCTTCAAGTGCTCTGCCAACAGCTACTATGACCCTTGCATGACTGGCTGTCCTGCCACGTGTACTGACCGACAAGCCCCACTGAACTGTTCCAAGCCCTGCATGGAAGGCTGTGCGTGTGCCTCTGGCTTCCTCCTCAGCGGTGACACCTGTGTGCCCGAGGCCCGCTGTGGCTGTCTCTTTGAGGGCAACTACTACAGCGTGAGTGAAATCCCTGCCCTGACTCCCTCCCCGCCTAGGGCACTGCTTTGCACCTCCTTGCATGCCTGATGTGCTCGTGGTTTCTCTGCCTGCAGGAAGGCGAGTCCTTTGTGAGCGAGAACTGCACTCGCCAGTGCCGCTGTGAAGCCAGCGGCCAGATGGTTTGCTCTGAGTTGTCCTGTGGTGAGGAGGAGGTCTGCAAGATCCAGAACGGCCAGCGGGGCTGTTTCCCAGCCAGCACGGCTCTGTGCCACATCTACGGTGACCCGCATTACAACACCTTCGACGGGAAGCTTCACCACTTCCAGGGCTCCTGCAACTACACAGTGGTGACGGCCTGTGACAACTCTTCCCTTGGCTTCAGCATCACCACTCGCAACGAACACCGGGGCAACCCGAGCTGGACAGCTCTGAACTCTGTGGCACTGTCCATGGAAGGCCTCCACATTGCTCTGCTCAAGAATAAAGAAGTCTATGTAAGCCCCTTGTTTTTAGACATGGGAACCACAGATATACAAAGTACCACTACGTAGCCTCGTATCCCTCCCCTAGAAGAGCTCCATCTTCCCTGAGACTGCAGGCATGCCCACACGAGAGCACGGCAGGACTCTGAATAGGGCAGACATGCGTGCTGGTGCAGAGGCAGGCATTCTAGTGGTCTCTGCAGCTTCTGCTGTGCTGTGGGTAGTGGAGCAGCTGTTGTTCTTGTGGGGCTGGGAATGGTTTCTCTTGCCATCGCTCCTTCTGACTCTGATGGCATCACCACCGCAGGGAAGACCAGCATCTTGTCATGGGAGGGGCATCTCTTGATGCTTCTCTCTCCCTCTCTCTTCCTTCTTCAGATCAATGGTGTTCGGGCCACCCTGCCTGCTTCTCCAACGCCCAGTGTGACTGTTTCCCTGAGTGGCTTCTATGTGCAAGTCTCTACCACGCTGGGCCTGCAGCTGAAGTTCGACGGGGACCAGGAGCTCCTCGTGAGGGTGTCCGAGAAGCACAAGGGCAAGCTGTGTGGGTTGTGTGGGACATACACCGACAGCCAGGAAGATGACTTCAGGCGACCCGATGGGGTCGTTGTGCCTGACTTCAATGACTTTGGAGCCAGCTGGGCAGTGCCGGATGACGAGTGGAAGTGAGTGCTTGTTTTGTTGCACAGAGTGCGGGCGGTGGGGAGCTGTGAGCGGCCCAAGGGAGGAGGGATGTTAAGGGCACGCATGGAGAAGGCAGCTGTGGGAAAGCATGTTTGATCCCATAGAGGCTGCACGGCAGCAGGCGTAAGGCCCTTGCATCTCCCCTCTCTGCTCCATCCACCCACGCTGTGGATGGTGCTCTCTCCCCGTGAGCACTGTGCTCTGGGGCCTCCGGTTACGTCTGTGCAGAGCGCAGTGTCCCACTGCAAACCCTGTATCTCACTGTTCCTGACCACACAGTGGGGTGGGCTGCACCACTGGCATTTTGAGTTTCCCAAGTAGCCATGATCACTGCTGCCTCTGTCATTTTCCTCAACCCATGTATTGCCCCAGAGGGGAATGGCAACTGTGGGCCGTGTTGTTGAGCCTCACAGATGACAGCTGTGGGTGCCTTGTCTTAGGAAGAGATGTGGACTCCACACAGACTGAGGTTTTACATGACATGTGGGTGGGAAATAGATGTTTCTCAGGGCTCCCATGCTGCTGAGAGCTCAGGGCTGTCTGTCTGCTTTGCAGGTGTGACCCGACCGTCGGCCCGCCTGTGTCTTGCTCCCCGTCAGAGGAGGAGGCAGCAAACAAGTCGTGTGCATTGCTCACAGAAGCCAGCGGCCCGTTCCAGCCATGCCATGCAGTTCTGCCACCCGAGACTTACTTTGAGGGCTGTGTCTTTGACCAGTGTGCCACGGGTGGCAGCACGGAGCAGCTGTGCAATGACTTGAGTTCCTACGCTGCAGCCTGTGCTGAGGCCGGGGTTGTTGTGGGAGACTGGAGCGCTGGCACGGTTTGTGGTGAGGATTCTGTATGCATTTATTCTTGATCAAACTCTATGTATTTCCTGCAATTCTACTGAAAATATGCTCACCCAGCACCCGTATACTGTGGTCCATGGTTTGAATTTTATCCTTCTCACTACTGCTGTGAATCAGCTATTTTTTCATAGCATTTTATCTACTTACAGTCTGGAATGGTCATTAGATTTTCCCTGTGTTGTCCTGCCCGGTGTATTCTAGCTTGTCTTTAGACATGAAGCAGTGTGCTCAGCCAGTGATGTCGGCAGCTTTTTTGCTTGTGATGGGCAAGCATTTCCTGAGGGACGCTGCGACATGGCAATGCCCTGCACATCAAGAGTGACTTCAACCTTGCTATCTCACTGACTTGAAGAGCTCCTTCAAGTATCAGTTAGAAAGGCTCTGAAGTTGTAGGAAATCATTGGTAGCTTTCAGTCCAAGAGGGAGCCCCAGTCCTCCATGGAAGCTCAGCAAGGTGCCACCAAGACATGGGGAGAAAAGAAGTGAAGGTACACAGAAGAGGCTGAGGGAGAAAGGAAGAACCCTTGAGTAATGAACACCCTGGAGTGCCCGGAGTGGAGACGATGTCTGGGGAACAGCCTTCCTCCACTGCCTGGCTGTCCTCAGATCTCTCTCTTCCATGCGCATTTGGTTGTCCATAGTCACCTGGCCATAATCACTCCAGGGATATAGGTGTGCCCTGCGGGACGCTGGGGAACGGTTTCCTTCTCTCATCTTGAAACTTCTGCTTTCCTTTCTGTTCCATATCCAGCTCCCCCAGCACCCTGCAGTTTCTCCTGCACATTTGATGTTGACTTCTGCGACTGGGTGCAGGAGCCATCCAGCAGCATTGACTGGATAAGGCACAAGGGACCAACGCCCTCTCCAGATACCGGCCCTTCCTTTGACCACACGACTGGAGGTAGGAGCATCAACCAGCACACGGCTGTCCTTCAAGCAGAAAAGTGTCCTTGGGAAGACGGTGACAACCGTCTTCTGACAGCAGATACGAGCCATGAATTTTCTGGTCTTGTTCCCCCAGGGCCAGAGCCTTCCTTGTCGAAGCTTTTCTGGCTCTGCCAGGCAAGGGGGTCAGAAGTGGCAAATCTGGTGCCATGCTGTCTCAGGGGAACAGGAGCAGGTTTCTTCTAGGGGATGCAGGCTTCTGCAGGAGCCAATGATGATTGCCCCAAAGCCGCAGAGCCACGGGAGGATTGTGGGGATGCTTTGTAGGTGATGCCATTGCCCACATCAAGGCATACAGCTGGCACAGCCCAGGGAGCCCTGTGACTGAGGGCTGAGGGAACTGTGGGTAGAGTAGGACATCTGTTGCTCTTGCCTCCCTTTCTCTGTCTTGACCTGCCACAGCATGTGCTCCAAAAATGCACTGGGATTTTACCTGGGAGTGTTTTCTAGAGCTGATGTTGCATGACAGCGTGGCTGGCACTTTGTTTCAGATGGCTACTACATCTACCTGCATGGCAACGATCCCTACCCCGGCTTTGTGTCCCAACTGGTCAGCCCGGTGTGCAATTCAACGGGACCACACTGCTTCCGCTTCTGGTATCACATGTATGGAGTGGCTGAAACCATGGCCCTGCGGGTGTATGTGGCTCAGGACGGAGAGCTCCTGCAGGTCTGGCAAGGTGTTGGGAACCACGGGGACAGATGGCTCTTGGGAGAGGTCACGGTGCACAGTACAGGAAGCTTGCAGGTAGGGGCAAGGGCTGTAACAGCCACCAGAGGCAAAGAGTGCTGTGAAGTGGCACTCGGAGTGTATTTCCGGAGCTAATGCTGGAAAACAACGCTTCCCTTAGATTGTCCTCGAGGGAGAATGGGGGGAAGATTTCCGCAGTGACATAGCGCTGGATGATCTGTCCATTGAAAAGGGATACTGTCCAGGTATGTGAAAGTGCCTGTGGAAAAGCAGCCTTCTTCTTGTGTCCGTCAATGCCTTTTCTGCCTTGAACGGGATGTGGGCGAGGAGGGTTGACTGGCATGTGCCACTGTGTCTTTTGTAGGCGATGTGACCCCAACACCATGCACCATCACCACCACACCTGTGACAGACGACTCAACACCAACAGTGCAGCCAGGCTCAGGTGAGTGGAGGAGAGCAGTGGTGGGGCTGCAGTGCTTCAAGCACTGGAGAATGGGAAGAAGAGCTGGAAGGATGTGCCCAACTGAAAGCTTTCTCTGGTTTTTCCTTTGTCAGGAACCTGTGTGGTGGAGGGAGACCCTCACTACCACACGTTTGACGAGCAAATACACCACTTTATGGGCACCTGCACCTACACCCTCTCCAAGCTCTGTGAGGCCAACAGCTCGCTGCCGTACTTCAATGTGGAAGCGGCCAATGAACACAGAGGAGGCAACACTCGCGTGTCCTATGTCCAGTACGTGGACGTCGATGTGTACGGCCAGCGCATAAGGCTGGGGAAGGATGGCGTGGTGACGGTAAGCACAAGTGGGAGCAATGGTGGGGCTGTGCAAAGGGAGAGCCGCGCCAAAGGAGTTGCTCCAACCCTGCCTTGGTTTCTGTCCTTGCAGGTCAATGGAGAGCCAGAGGTGCTGCCCTGCACCCCATCTGTGGGCGTGCAGGTCTCGTCCAGCGGGTTCTACACTGTGGTCACCACAGACTTTGGCTTGAGAGTGAAGTTTGATGGGAACCATCGCGTGGAGGTGACGCTTCCAAGCACGTTTGGGCAGAAGGTTTGTGGCATGTGTGGCAACTACAACGGGAGAGCAGCAGATGACTTCCTGAACCCTGACGGAGTGCTGGAGCCAGACTCCACCAGCCTGGGTAACAGCTGGCAGGTGTCCAATGACAGCAGGTGTGTACGATGCCGCAGCAGGTCTGGGGAGGGGTGGAGTGGAGGGGCCAGGAGGAGCCCACCCATAAACCTGGGGCTCTTCTCTCTGCCTCACTTCAGCTGCTCAGCGGGGACACAGAACCCGGAAGCCTGCACTGAGGCGGACAAGCAAGTCATTGCCACCAGCAGCTTCTGCGGGCTCCTCACGGATGCCAGCGGCCCGTTTGCGATGTGCCACGCTGTGCTGAGTCCCAGCAGTTACTTCGACACGTGCCTGTACGACCTGTGTGAGCTGGGCCTTGATCACAAGACGCTGTGCAACAGCTTGCAGTCCTATGCAGATGCCTGCCAGGCGCTTGGTGTCCAGATCCCCGTGTGGAGGAACACAACATTCTGCCGTAAGTCAGAAGCACAAAGGCACACATTTTACTGAGCTGGCTAGCCACTGAGTGAGGGAGCAGGATGACTGATTATTTTTCCGCTTCTCCTTTTGTCTTGGCAGCCATCACCTGTCCAGCCAACAGCCACTACGAGTCCTGTGCTTCTGCCTGCCCTGCAACATGTGTTGATCCTATGGCTCCTGTTACATGCGGATTGCCATGCGTGGAGGGATGTGTATGTGACAGCAGGTACCTGCTCTACAACAGCCAGTGTGTGCCCAGCCAGCAGTGTGGGTGCTGGCACAACGGGCAGCACTACCCGGTGGGCTCTGAGTTCTGGACGGACAACACCTGCTCATCCAAGTGCACGTGTCCCACGCGAGGAGGCAAAGTCCAGTGCTCCAGTGCGTCGTGCCCTGCAGGCCAGTTCTGTGGAGTGCAGAACGGGAAGCCTGAGTGCCTGGAACACACCTACGGCATCTGCCACGTCCACGGGGACCCTCACTACGTCACCTTTGACAAGGTGACGCACAACTTCATGGGGAACTGCACATACACCCTGGCCAAAGTGTGCTCCAACACCTCCCTGCCCTACTTCAACGTTGAGGCAAAGAACGAGCATCGTGGCAACCCCCGAGTGTCCTACGTGCACCAAGTCATGGTCGATGTGTACGGAGAGCGCATTACAATACTCAAGCAGGAGAGGAGCCGAGTGCTGGTATGGAGCGGGGCTGGTGTGTGCATGGTGGGTCTGCAAGGCTGGGCTGGCTTTTGTAGGCAGGGTCTTCTCTGGAAGCAGCACGAGTGTGTGTGTGAGAGTGGAGCCTGTTGCCACGGGGCTGGCGGCCACGGGGAATCCATGGTGCATTGCTCTGTGTCTGCCCCAGGTGAACGGTGTGTACCGGACCTTGCCGGTGAGCACAGCAGGAGGAGCTGTCACTGTGAGCAGCAGCGGCCGCTACGTCGTCGTGGAGACCGACTTCGGGCTGCAAGTGTCCTACGACGCTGACCACTCGGTGGAGGTGAAGGTGCCCACCAGCTACTCCAACCTGACCTGTGGCATGTGCGGGAACTTCAACAACCGGGGAGAGGACGACTACATGATGCCCAACGGGCAGCAAGCCGCAGGCACCAATGAGCTGGGAGAGAGCTGGGAGGTCCCGGGCAGTGACGATGACCTCACCTGCGGCGTGCCCCCACCGCCGGAGCCCTGCCCAGCCGAAGACGAGAAGCTCTACGAGTCCGAGCAGTTCTGTGGCATGCTGACAGCCAGACCGGGCTTTTTTGAGAACTGCCACACCGTCATCAACCCACAGAGCTACTTTGAGACCTGCTCCTACGACCTCTGTGCCATGAGTGGCTCCCAGGAGGTGTTGTGTGGTGCCCTGGAGGCCTACGCTGGCGCATGCCAGGCAGCTGGTGTGACTCTGCTCCCCTGGAGGAATGCCACCTTCTGCCGTGAGTACCTATGTATAACTGAATCCTAGAATAGCTCCCTCACTGTCTCAGAAGGCTGCTTTCAGGCCCTAACTGACATAGAGATCTTATATTCTACATGTTTTCCTTGAGAAATAATTTTCTACAAAGGTCACTCCATTATTTTTACTGCTAGATATCTTCTTTGATCTATGTTCAGTACTCCAAGAATCTATGTTGTAGAGATAGTGGTATGTCCCTGATAATGTGGTATTGCCTCTGAGTTTTATATGATATTTCAGTTTTAATATGTTTGTTAATTTCCTGTCTACACCTACGAATATCAATAATTCATGTACCAACTAAGCATTAGACCTGTTGTATAATTGCTTATTTTTTACTTGGATTTGAATTTTCTAAGTATCTCTAGTATATATTAATATTCATTTCCTTTTCTTGTAGAATGTTCTTTACTTTCTGATTTCAAAACATTGAAGAAATTTTATATTCCAATATTATTTCTGATAAAGTACTGTCAGTGTTTTATAATAATCTCAGTACCACCTTCTGGGTTGATGTGAGTTGTGATCATCATCTGAGAGTCTTTTATTCTTTTTCAGCTGTTGAATGTCCTGCTAATAGCCATTACAATCCGTGCACCAGTGCATGTCCTGCAACCTGCACTGACCCTCTTGCATCAATCAACTGCAGCAAACCTTGTGTAGAGGGATGTGAGTGCAACATTGGTTTTGTCAGCAGTGGGGCACAGTGTGTGCCCATGAGCGACTGCGGCTGCTTACAGAATGACAGATACTATGAGGTTTGTTCTGTCACATAGATCAGGGACTTATTTTGCAGTTGATCGTTAACATTAACTGTTTTAACTTCTTTTTATTTTGTCATCTCCCACAGAAAGGTGAAACTTTTTGGCAAGCAAACTGTGCAGGCCAATGTGAATGTGCTGGAAATGGGACTGTACTTTGCAATTCAGACACATGTGAAGCAAGTGAAGTTTGCAAGGTGCAGAATGGACTCCTGGGATGCTATCCATTAAATCCCAGCACCTGCCACATTTTTGGGGATCCACATTATGTAACCTTTGATGGGAGACTTTACCATTTCCAAGGAGACTGCAATTATACAGTTGTCGAGACTTGCACGAACTCCTCTGAATGGTTTTCAGTGACAACCAGAAATAAGCATAGAGGAAACCCAAACTGGACAGCCCTGGATTCAGTTGCTGTCACACTCAGAAATCTTCATATTGTTGTGAGGAGAAACAAAGAGACCTATGTAAGTGTTCCACTTCAAACACAAATAATCAGTCATATCAGTGCACTGCATTTTTCTATCCCAAGTAACAGAATCAAGTTTCTCTGCTTTATTCATCCCAAAGGATGTATATGAAAGAACTCACTGAAATATTTTTTCAAAAATGCAGAAATCAGCATAGCTTTATTATACTCTCTCAAATCTTTTGTTCATGCCATTTTAGAAAAAGCAGCTTTCTCTGGAGCTTTATCCATAATAGAATAATAATAATAGACTGCTTTTGCTGAACTAAATGACAGTCTGAATTTTACAGTTCTGGTATTTAAAACAGAAATAGTATTTTTGCTATATGCTCTCTTACATACCAGAACTCGCTTTAAACAGTCTTTTCTGCTATTCCAAGTGTTACCGTATTCCAAGTGTTACCGTATGTGTACTTGTGACAGAACAGAGCTCAAGTTGTTCTACAAACCTGTAGTCAAGATACGGGACAAGTATGAATGTCCCTTCAAACTTCTATGTCTACATTGCTCCTTAGGATAAGGCTGACTCAGTGAAGAGAACTTGCAGTATTATCAGTGCAGATCTTTTCTTTTTTTCCTAGGAACTTTGTTGACTTACCCATTTATGTCATTTTTCTTTTCTTTAGGTGGATGGAGTTCAGGTTTTCCCTCCTGTGGATTTGAAGCATGGAGGCAGAGTAGCTGTCAAAGGACATTACGTAGTCATCGATACCTCTGTAGGGATCCAGGTGAAGTTTGATGGCGACCAGGACCTTTTTATTCAGGTTGATGAAAGTCTCAAAGGGCAGCTGTGTGGTTTGTGTGGGACATTCAATGACAACCAGCTGGATGATTTTCTAAAACCGGATAAAGTCCTAGAACAGGATCCAAATAAATTTGGTGACAGCTGGCTAGTGAAGGATGACGACTGGATGTAAGTATATGATAATATCATAGGAAACAACAAAATACGTCAAACATAGATCTTCTGCTTAAAAGATTAACTAAAATACATGATATGCATTCCGTAGAATCCCTTTTCTGATATTACATTTTGGCTAGAATTTTTACCTTTTGACTAATTCTACATTTCAATAGAAAGCGCTGAAATTTTAAAACTACCCTTCAAAGATTTTTGTTACAAACTACATATAATTTATTTGATATCGAGCTTTTTTTTGGATGTGAACTTCTTTTCTTCTTAGTTCTATATTTTAAAATATTTCCTTTATATCATGTAACTGTAAGAAATCTAAATATTTTCTTCAGATTCTATTTCTAAGGCAAACACTGATTAAGTGAGGCACAAAGCATTTCTTTGCCTATTAATGCTCTCATATACAAAGTAGTGATCTTACTATGGGCAGCAGTAGTAAGATCTACTGCTGTAAGATGTTTTAGATATCTGGATGGTGGATTTATTTTGGACTTCTGTCTATGGATAGGTGGTTGCACCTCAACAATTCACTATTGTTTTCATAATGAGGAACGGTGGGTCAAATTTGTCACTTTTGGGTTTGACAGACTAATGACAAAAATACTCAATAAGTCCACAGAATTCGGCATAGAGTCCTATTATTCTTGAGGTGTACCTTGCAGGATAAAGCAAAATATATTTTTATTTTTAACACAGATGCAATACAGTTGCAGTTGTACCACCCACCTGTGATGCAGTAAAAGAGAAAGAATATGAAGAAGTCTGTAAAATTATTTTGAAAAATGGTGGGCCTTTTGAGGTTTGCCATTGGTACATTCCACCACAGCTGTACTTCGAGAGCTGTGTGTATGACCTGTGTGCCACAGAGGGAAATTCTGAACAATTCTGTAAAATTTTGGAGGCGTATGCTGCTGCCTGTGAGCTTGAAGGTGTAAATCTGGGAGAATGGAGGAAAGATACCATCTGCGGTAAGTTACAAGGTCATTCAGGAAATAGGTGTTCAGTTATATCCTCACATTACAAATGTAAACTCAAATGACTTAAATAGCTGAGCAGAATCTCTGAAAAGGTAGTTCAGGGAGACAGAAATATTCTGGTTGTTTAAAATCTGAGGAAATCAGTCTTCTAATCTGCACCTGTAATGGTCACTCAGTGTCACTTTAAGCTGTGATGTTCAAACATTTTTAACTTCATACAGTTGTTCATTACTGGATCATGAAAGCTGACATCTGCTGCCAGTTAAACGAACAGGAAGTGAAAACTAAGCACTTCATTTCTTCCAAACCAACTTATTGTGTTTTTTACCAATCAAATCACCACTTTGGCTTCATTAAAATATTCTACATTTTTGAGAAGTGTTAATACAACATTTATGCATCTAGTCTACAGCTCCAGATTTTCACCAAATGTGAAATAACTCTATAAGTGTATAAATCAGGGTATCAATATCAATAAGGCATCCTGCATGTTAAAGTCCATGTGGCCTCCCAGACATAACACTGTTTGACCCTTACTCTCTGTGTGGACATAGAAGTCTACATGGTAGTAAAGCTGGAGACACGAAACTGCTTTTCTACTACCAGAGGTGACTGCCAAAACCAGCAGAAGGAACAGGCTGAGTCTATGATATTAAAAAGCCATCCATGACCTCTTTCTAACTCAGACAACATTTCTCACCACAAGTTAGAAACTGTAAAAAGAACTATCAGACTGGTCTCATTACAGTGTTTAGATTTCTCCCCCAGCTACACTTTGAACAGCTGAATACCGCTGTTCCAAGTAGGAAAGCTTTGAGTGATCTTCAGTGACCAAAGATTAAGACTGTGGCACAGCGTAAACCTTTAGGATAATAGTATGTTATGATGACAATTGAGTAATGAACATTCTCAGACACTTAGATTTTCATATTGTATAATTCATCTGCCTGTACAGATTACTTCTACTCATTTCATAACAACTTCCAATGTTTAATGGACATGAATGTACTAGATCTAGACAGGTACTATAGGAACAGAGAGAAGATTACAGATCTCATTGCAAAAACTGTTTTTCTTTCTGCAACATGCATAGGTGCACCAACAACCTGCAATATGTTCTGCACGTTTGATGCTGACTTCTGTGAGTGGAAACAGGCAATTAATGACAACTTTGACTGGATAAGGAACAAGGGGCCAACACTCTCACCAAATACTGGCCCTACCTTTGACCACACAACAGGAGGTAAGAACAGAGACCACTATCTGGCTGTGCTTCAGATGCAGCAGTATTTGGAAAGAGTGCAAGGAACATGTTTTAACAGGAAATCCATGTTTCTTGGGCTTTGTCCAGAGCTTTCTGCAGCAGTTAGGAATTTGGCTTGGGGTGGATGAACAGTGCAGTGCATTTAGAAGCATGTAATGTGCGTAACATATGTTTGCAGAGTCACTCACAGAAAGGCTTCAGAAAAGACATATCCAGGCTGACACTGGATCACTTCAGAGCCTGCCCATACTTAAACATGCCAGCTTACCCAGAGTAGAGCAGTGTAATCATCTGGAAGTCTTTTGGGGAAGTTGAAATTCAGTGGCAGCGCTGGGTGGAGGCACACTGAAATATTACAGTCGAGCTAATTGTTCATATTTCCACTTACCTGCAACTTGCTACCCAGAGCTGTCAAGACACATAGAGCTGTCAAGACCTGCCTTCTAGAGACAAGTGATCCGCTTACAGTTCCATGAGTCCTAACTGTATATTGCCATGAAAATATGCCAGAAAAATGTACAAAAAAATGTAAATAAAGTATATTTGTCTTCTCCTGCTCAAAAATGTGAGAAAGTGGCTCTGTGATATTTCTAGATGGCTATTACATCTACCTGCAAGGAAGTGAGCACAAGCCAGGTGAGGTAGCCACACTGATCAGCCCAGTGTGCAATTCAACGGGACCACATTGCTTCCGCTTCTGGTATCACATGTATGGAGTGGCTGAAGCCATGGCCCTGCGGGTGTATGTAAAACAAAATGAGATAGCAACACTGGAATGGCGAGAAGCAGGAAACAAAGGAGACAGATGGATCCTGGGAGAGGTCACTGTGCACAGTACAGGAAGCTTTCAGGTAGGGGCATGGTCTGCAAGAGCAATCTTTTTTAAAATTGTGCTCTGTCAATGGCAATAATTAATGCTGGAAAATAATCTTCCCCTTAGATTGTCCTCGAGGGTATGATAGGTGAAGATTTCCGCAGCGACATAGCGCTGGATGATCTGTCCATTGAAAAGGGATACTGTCCAGGTATGTGACACTGCCTGGGGAAAAGCAGCCTGCTGCTTGTGTCCGTCAGTGCTTTTTCTGCCTTGAACGGGATGTGGGCGAGGAGGGTTGACTGGCATGTGCCACTGTGTCTTTTGTAGGCGATTGGACCACAACACCAGGCACCATCACCACTACACCTGTGACAGGCGAATCCACACCAACACCAACACCAACACCAACAGCGCAGCCAGGCTCAGGTGAGTGGAGGAGAGCAGTGGTGGGGCTGCAGCGCTTCAAGCACTGGAGAATGGGAAGAAGAGCTGGAAGGATGTGCCCAACTGAAAGCTTTCTCTGGTTTTTCCTTTGTCAGGAACCTGTGTGGTGGAGGGAGACCCTCACTACCACACGTTTGACGAGCAAATACACCACTTTATGGGCACCTGCACCTACACCCTCTCCAAGCTCTGTGAGGCCAACAGCTCGCTGCCGTACTTCAATGTGGAAGCGGCCAATGAACACAGAGGAGGCAACACTCGCGTGTCCTATGTCCAGTACGTGGACGTCGATGTGTACGGCCAGCGCATAAGGCTGGGGAAGGATGGCGTGGTGACGGTAAGCACAAGTGGGAGCAATGGTGGGGCTGTGCAAAGGGAGAGCCGCGCCAAAGGAGTTGCTCCAACCCTGCCTTGGTTTCTGTCCTTGCAGGTCAATGGAGAGCCAGAGGTGCTGCCCTGCACCCCATCTGTGGGCGTGCAGGTCTCGTCCAGCGGGTTCTACACTGTGGTCACCACAGACTTTGGCTTGAGAGTGAAGTTTGATGGGAACCATCGCGTGGAGGTGACGCTTCCAAGCACGTTTGGGCAGAAGGTTTGTGGCATGTGTGGCAACTACAACGGGAGAGCAGCAGATGACTTCCTGAACCCTGACGGAGTGCTGGAGCCAGACTCCACCAGCCTGGGTAACAGCTGGCAGGTGTTCAATGACAGCAGGTGTGTGCGATGCCGCAGCAGGTCTGGGGAGGGGTGGAGTGGAGGTGCCAGGAGGAGCCCACCCATAACCCCGGGGCTCTTCTCTCTGCCTCACTTTAGCTGCTCAGCGGGGACACAGAACCCGGAAGCCTGCACTGAGGCGGACAAGCAAGTCATTGCCACCAGCAGCTTCTGCGGGCTCCTCACGGATGCCAGCGGACCGTTTGCGGTGTGCCACGCTGTGCTGAGTCCCAGCAGTTCCTTCGACACGTGCCTGTATGACCTGTGTGAGCTGGGCCTTGATCACAAGGCGCTGTGCAACAGCTTGCAGTCCTATGCAGATGCCTGCCAGGCGCTTGGTGTCCAGATCCCCGTGTGGAGGAACACAACATTCTGCCGTAAGTCAGAAGCACAAAGGCACACATTTTACTGAGCTGGATAGCCACTGAGTGAGGGAGCAGGATGACTGATGATTTTTCTGCTTCTCCTTTTGTCTTGGCAGCCATCACCTGTCCAGCCAACAGCCACTACGAGTCCTGTGCTTCTGCCTGCCCTGCAACATGTGTTGATCCTATGGCTCCATACAACTGCAGATTGCCGTGCGTGGAGGGATGTGTATGTGACAGCAGGTACCTGCTCTACAACAGCCAGTGTGTGCCCAGCCAGCAGTGTGGGTGCTGGCACAACGGGCAGCACTACCCGGTGGGCTCTGAGTTCTGGACGGACAACACCTGCTCGTCCAAGTGCACGTGTCCCACGCGAGGAGGCAAAGTCCAGTGCTCCAGTGCGTCGTGCCCTGCAGGCCAGTTCTGTGGAGTGCAGAACGGGAAGCCTGAGTGCCTGGAACACACCTACGGCATCTGCCACGTCCACGGGGACCCTCACTACGTCACCTTTGACAAGGTGACGCACAACTTCATGGGGAACTGCACGTACACCCTGGCCAAAGTGTGCTCCAACACCTCCCTGCCCTACTTCAACGTTGAGGCAAAGAACGAGCATCGTGGCAACCCCCGAGTGTCCTACGTGCGCGAAGTCATGGTTGATGTGTACGGAGAGCGCATTACAATACTCAAGCAGGAGAGGAGCCGAGTGCTGGTATGGAGCGGGGCTAGCGTGCGCATGGTGGGTCCGCAAGGCAGGGCTGGCATTTGCAGGCAGGGTCTTCTCTGGAAGCAGCACGAGTGTGTGTGTGAGAGTTTAGCCTGTTGCCGTAGGGCTGACGGCCACGGGGAATCCATGGTGCATTGCTCTGTGTCTGCCCCAGGTGAATGGTGTGTACCGGACCTTGCCGGTGAGCGCAGCAGGAGGAGCTGTCACCGTGAGCAGCAGCGGCCGCTACGTCGTCGTGGAGACCGACTTTGGGCTGCAAGTGTCCTACGACGCTGACCACTCGGTGGAGGTGAAGGTGCCCACCAGCTACTCCAACCTGACCTGTGGCATGTGCGGGAACTTCAACAACCGGGGAGAGGACGACTACATGATGCCCAACGGGCAGCAAGCCGCAGACACCAATGAGCTGGGAGAGAGCTGGGAGGTCCCGGGCAGTGACGATGACCTCACCTGCGGCGTGCCCCCACCACCGGAGCCCTGCCCAGCCGAAGACGAGAAGCTCTACGAGTCCGAGCAGTTCTGTGGCATGCTGACAGCCAGACCGGGCTTTTTTGAGAACTGCCACGCCATCATCAACCCGCAGAGCTACTTTGAGACCTGCTCCTACGACCTCTGTGCCATGAGTGGCTCCCAGGAGGTGTTGTGTGGTGCCCTGGAGGCCTACGCTGGCGCATGCCAGGCAGCTGGTGTGACTCTGCTCCCCTGGAGGAATGCCACCTTCTGCCGTGAGTGCCCTACTCTGGGATGCTGGAGGGAAATGGGGCTCTTCCCATGTCCTGTAACTCTAGCCGCTTCTATAATCTTTCACTTTGCAGAAACTGTTCCCTTTCCTGTGAGCTTTGCTCATGCTAGCGTTCCCTTCCCTTTGCAGCCTTCAAGTGCTCTGCCAACAGCTACTATGACCCTTGCATGACTGGCTGTCCTGCCACGTGTACTGACCGACAAGCCCCGCAGAACTGTTCCAAGCCCTGCATGGAAGGCTGTGCGTGTGCCTCTGGCTTCCTCCTCAGCGGTGACACCTGTGTGCCCGAGGCCCGCTGTGGCTGCCTCTTTGAGGGCAACTACTACAGCGTGAGTGAAATCCCTGCCCTGACTCCCTCCCCGCCTAGGGCACTGCTTTGCACCTCCTTGCGTGCCTGATGTGCTTGGGGTTTCTCTGCCTGCAGGAAGGCGAGTCCTTTGTGAGCGAGAACTGCACTCGTCAGTGCCGCTGTGAAGCCAGCGGCCAGATGGTTTGCTCTGAGTTGTCCTGTGGTGAGGAGGAGGTCTGCAAGATCCAGAACGGCCAGCGGGGCTGTTTCCCAGCCAGCACGGCTCTGTGCCACATCTACGGTGACCCGCATTACAACACCTTCGACGGGAAGCTTCACCACTTCCAGGGCTCCTGCAACTACACAGTGGTGACGGCCTGTGACAACTCCTCCCTTGGCTTCAGCATCACCACTCGCAACGAACACCGGGGCAACCCGAGCTGGACAGCTCTGAACTCTGTGGCACTGTCCATGGAAGGCCTCCACATTGCTCTGCTCAAGAATAAGGAAGTCTATGTAAGCCCCTTGTTTTTAGACATGGGAACCACAGGTATACAAAGTACCACTATGTAGCCTCGTATCCCTCCCCTAGAAGAGCTCCATCTTCCCTGAGACTGCAGGCATGCCCACACGAGAGCACGGCAGGACTCTGAACAGGGCAGACATGCGTGCTGGTGCAGAGGCAGGCATTCTAGTGGTCTCTGCAGCTTCTGCTGTGCTGTGGGTAGTGGAGCAGCTGTTGTTCTTGTGGGGCTGGGAACGGTTTCTCTTGCCATCGCTCCTTCTGACTCTGATGGCATCACCACCGCAGGGAAGACCAGCAACTTGTCGTGGGAGGGGCATCTCTTGATGCTTCTCTCTCCCTCTCTCTTCCTTCTTCAGATCAACGGCGTTCGGGCCACCCTGCCTGCTTCTCCAACGCCCAGTGTGACCGTTTCCCTGAGTGGCTCCTACGTGCAAATCTCTACCACGCTGGGCCTGCAGCTGAAGTTTGACGGGGACCAGGAGCTCCTGGTGAGGGTGTCCGAGAAGCACAAGGGCAAGCTGTGTGGGTTGTGTGGGACATACACCGACAGCCAGGAAGATGACTTCAGGCGACCTGATGGGGTCGTTGTGCCTGACTTCAATGACTTTGGAGCCAGCTGGGCAGTGCCGGATGATGAGTGGAAGTGAGTGCTTGTTTTGTTGCACAGAGTGCGGGCGGTGGGGAGCTGTGAGCGGCCCAAGGGAGGAGGGATGTTAAGGGCACGCATGGAGAAGGCAGCTGTGGGAAAGCATGTTTGATCCCATAGAGGCTGCACGGCAGCAGGCGTGAGGCCCTTGCATCTCCCCTCTCTGCTCCATCCACCCACGCTGTGGATGGTGCTCTCTCCCCGTGAGCACTGTGCTCTGGGGCCTCCGGTTACGTCTGTGCAGAGCGCAGTGTCCCACTGCAAACCCTGTATCTCACTGTTCCTGACCCCACAGTGGGGTGGGCCGCGCCATGGGCATCGTGGTTTTCCCAAGTAGCCATGGTCTCTGCTGCCTCTGTCATTTTCCTCAACCCGTGTATTGCCCCAGAGGGGAATGGCAACTGTGGGCCGTGTTGTTGAGCCTCACAGATGACAGCTGTGGGTGCCTTGTCTTAGGAAGGGATGTGGACTCCACACAGAATGAGGTTTTACATGACTTGCGGGTGGGAAATAGATGTTTCGCAGGGCTCCCATGCTGCTGAGAGCTCAGGGCTGTCTGTCTGCTTTGCAGGTGTGACCCGACCGTCGGCCCGCCTGTGTCTTGCTCCCCGTCAGTGGAGGAGGCAGCAAACAAGTCGTGTGCATTGCTCACAGAAGCCAGAGGCCCATTCCAGCCATGCCATGCAGTTCTGCCACCCGAGACTTACTTTGAGAGCTGTGTCTTTGACCAGTGTGCCACGGGTGGCAGCACGGAGCAGCTGTGCAATGACTTGAGTTCCTACGCTGCAGCCTGTGCTGAGGCCGGGGTTGTTGTGGGAGACTGGAGCGCTGGCACGGTTTGTGGTGAGGATTCTGTATGCATTTATTCTTGATCAAACTCTATGTATTTCCTGCAATTCTACTAAAAATATGCACACCCAGCACCCGTATACTGTGGTCCAAGTTTTGAATTTTACCCTTCTCACTACTGCTGTGAATCAGCTATTTTTTCATAGCATTTTATATACTTACAGTCTGGAATGGTCATTAGATTTTTCCTGTGTTGTCCTGCCCGGTGTATTCTAGCTTGTCTTTAGACATGAAGCAGCGTGCTCAGCCAGTGATGTCAGCAGCTTTTTTGCTTGTGATGGGCAAGCATTTCCTGAGGGACGCTGCGACATGGCAATGCCCTGCACATCAAGAGTGACTTCGATCTTGCTATCTCACTGACTTGAAGAGCTCCTTCAAGTATCAGTTAGAAAGGCTCTGAAGTTGTAGGAAATCATTGGTAGCTTTGAGACAAAGAGGGAGCACCAACCTTCCCAGGAAGCTCAGCAAGGTGCAACCAAGACATGGGGAGAAAAGAAGTGAAGGTACACAGAAAAGGCTGAGGGAGAAAGGAAGAAGCCTTGAGTAATGAACACTCTGGAGTGCCTGGTGTGGGGACGATGTTTGGGGAACAGCCTTCCTCCACTGCCTGGCTGTCCTCAGATCTCTCTCTTCCATGCACATTTGGTTGTCCATAGTCACCTGGCCATAATCACTCCAGGGATATAGGTGTGCCCTGTGGGATGCTGGGGAACGGTTTCCCTCACTCATCTTGACACTTCTGCTTTCCTTTCTGTTCCATATCCAGCTCCCCCAGCACCCTGCAGTTTCTCCTGCACGTTTGATGTTGACTTCTGCGACTGGGTGCAGGAGCCATCCAGCAGCATTGACTGGATAAGGCACAAGGGACCAACGCCCTCTCCAGATACCGGCCCTTCCTTTGACCACACAACTGGAGGTAGGAGCATCAACCAGCACACGGCTGTCCTTCAAGCAGAAAAGTGTCCTTGGGAAGACGGTGACAACCGTCTTCTGACAGCAGATACGAGCCATGTATTTTCTGGTCTTGTTCCAGAGGTCTTTGCTAAAGTTTCCCCCAGGGCCAGAGCCTTCCTTGTCGAAGCTTTTCTGGCTCTGCCAGGCAACGGGGTCAAAAGTGGCAAATCTGGTGCCATGCTGTCTCAGGGGAACAGGAGCAGGTTTCTTCTAGGGGATGCAGGCTTCTGCAGGAGCCAATGATGATTGCCCCAAAGCTGCAGAGCCACGGGAGGATTGTGGGGATGCTTTGTAGGTGATGCCATTGGCCACTTCAAGGCATACAGCTGGCACGGCCCCGGGAGCCCTGTGACTGAGGGCTGAGGGAACTGTGGGTAGAGTAGGACATCTGTTGCTCTTGCCTTCCCTTCTCTGTCTTGACCTGCCACAGCATGTGCTCCAAAAATGCACTGGGATTTTACCTGGGAGTGTTTTCTAGAGCTGATGTTGCATGACAGCGTGGCTGGCACTTTGTTTCAGATGGCTACTACATCTACCTGCATGGCAACGATCCCTACCCCGGCTTTGTGTCCCAGCTGGTCAGCCCGGTGTGCAATTCAACGGGACCACACTGCTTCCGCTTCTGGTATCACATGTATGGCGTGGCTGAAAACATGGCCCTGCGGGTGTATGTGGCTCAGGACGGAGAGCTCCTGCAGGTCTGGCAAGTTGTTGGGAACCACGGGGACAGATGGATCTTGGGACAGGTCACGGTGCACAGTACAGGAAGCTTGCAGGTAGGGGCAAGGGCTGTAACAGCCACCAGAGGCAAAGAGTGCTGTGAAGTGGCACTCGGAGTGTATTTCCGGAGCTAATGCTGGAAAACAACGCTTCCCTTAGATTGTCCTCGAGGGAGAATGGGGGGAAGATTTCCGCAGCGACATAGCGCTGGATGATCTGTCCATTGAAAAGGGATACTGTCCAGGTATGTGACACTGCCTGGGGAAAAGCAGCCTGCTGCTTGTGTCCGTCAGTGCTTTTTCTGCCTTGAACGGGATGTGGGCGAGGAGGGTTGACTGTCATGTGCCACTGTGTCTTTTGTAGGCGATTGGACCACAACACCAGGCACCACCACCACCACAACTGTGACAGGCGAATCCACACCAACACCAACACCAACACCAACAGCGCAGCCAGGCTCAGGTGAGTGGAGGAGAGCAGTGGTGGGGCTGCAGCGCTTCAAGCACTGGAGAATGGGAAGAAGAGCTGGAAGGATGTGCCCAACTGAAAGCTTTCTCTGGTTTTTCCTTTGTCAGGAACCTGTGTGGTGGAGGGAGACCCTCACTACCACACGTTTGATGAGCAAATACACCACTTTATGGGCACCTGCACCTACACCCTCTCCAAGCTCTGTGAGGCCAACAGCTCGCTGCCGTACTTCAATGTGGAAGCGGCCAATGAACACAGAGGAGGCAACACTCGCGTGTCCTATGTCCAGTACGTGGATGTCGATGTGTACGGCCAGCGCATAAGGCTGGGGAAGGATGGCGTGGTGACGGTAAGCACAAGTGGGAGCAATGGTGGGGCTGTGCAAAGGGAGAGCCGCGCCAAAGGGGTTGCTCCAACCCTGCCTTGGTTTCTGTCCTTGCAGGTGAATGGAGAGCCAGAGGTGCTGCCCTGCACCCCATCTGTGGGCGTGCAGGTCTCGTCCAGTGGGTTCTACACTGTGGTCACCACAGACTTTGGCTTGAGAGTGAAGTTTGATGGGAACCATCGCGTGGAGGTGACGCTTCCAAGCACGTTTGGGCAGAAGGTTTGTGGCATGTGTGGCAACTACAACGGGAGAGCAGCAGATGACTTCCTGAACCCTGACGGAGTGCTGGAGCCAGACTCCACCAGCCTGGGTAACAGCTGGCAGGTGTTCAATGACAGCAGGTGTGTGCGATGCCGCAGCAGGTCTGGGGAGGGGTGGAGTGGAGGTGCCAGGAGGAGCCCACCCATAACCCCGGGGCTCTTCTCTCTGCCTCACTTTAGCTGCTCAGCGGGGACGCAGAACCCGGAAGCCTGCACTGAGACGGACAAGCAAGTCATTGCCACCAGCAGCTTCTGCGGGCTGCTCACAGATGCCAGCGGACCGTTTGCGATGTGCCACGCTGTGCTGAGTCCCAGCAGTTACTTCAACACGTGCCTGTATGACCTGTGTGAGCTGGGCCTTGATCACAAGACGCTATGCAACAGCTTGCAGTCCTATGCAGATGCCTGCCAGGCTCTTGGTGACCAAATCCTCGTGTGGAGGAACACAACATTCTGCCGTAAGTCAGAAGCACAAAGGCACACATTTTACTGAGCTGGCTAGCCACTGAGTGAGGGAGCAGGATGACTGATTATTTTTCCGCTTCTCCTTTTGTCTTGGCAGCCATCACCTGTCCAGCCAACAGCCACTACGAGTCCTGTGCTTCTGCCTGCCCTGCAACATGTGTTGATCCTATGGCTCCTGTTACATGCGGATTGCCGTGCGTGGAGGGATGTGTATGTGACAGCGGGTACCTGCTCTACAACAGCCAGTGTGTGCCCAGCCAGCAGTGTGGGTGCTGGCACAACGGGCAGCACTACCCGGTGGGCTCTGAGTTCTGGACGGACAACACCTGCTCGTCCAAGTGCACGTGTCCCACGCGAGGAGGCAAAGTCCAGTGCTCCGGTGCGTCGTGCCCTGCAGGCCAGTTCTGTGGAGTGCAGAATGGGAAGCCTGAGTGCCTGGAACACACCTATGGCATCTGCCACGTCCACGGGGACCCTCACTACGTCACCTTTGACAAGGTGACGCACAACTTCATGGGGAACTGCACGTACACCCTGGCCAAAGTGTGCTCCAACACCTCCCTGCCCTACTTCAACGTTGAGGCAAAGAACGAGCATCGTGGCAACCCCCGAGTGTCCTACGTGCGCCAAGTCATGGTCGATGTGTACGGAGAGCGCATTACAATACTCAAGCAGGAGAGGAGCCGAGTGCTGGTATGGAGCGCGGCTGGCGTGCGCATGGTGGGTCTGCAAGGCAGGGTTGGCTTTTGCAGGCAGGGTCTTCTCTGGAAGCAGCACGAGTGTGTGTGTGAGAGTTTAGCCTGTTGCCGCGGGGCTGACGGCCACGGGGAATCCATGGTGCATTGCTCTGTGTCTGCCCCAGGTGAACGGTGTGTACCGGACCTTGCCGGTGAGTGCAGCAGGAGGAGCCGTCACCGTGAGCAGCAGCGGCCGCTACATCGTCGTGGAGACCGACTTTGGGCTGCAAGTGTCCTATGACGCTGACCACTCGGTGGAGGTGAAGGTGCCCACCAGCTACTCCAACCTGACCTGTGGCATGTGCGGGAACTTCAATAACCGGGGAGAGGACGACTACATGATGCCCAACGGGCAGCAAGCCGCAGGCACAAATGAGCTGGGAGAGAGCTGGGAGGTCCCGGGCAGTGACGATGACCCCACCTGCGGCGTGCCCCCACCGCCGGAGCCCTGCCCAGCCGAAGACGAGAAGGTCTACGAGTCCGAGCAGTTCTGTGGCATGCTGACAGCCAGACCGGGCTTTTTTGAGAACTGCCACGCCGTCATCAACCCGCAGAGCTACTTTGAGACCTGCTCCTACGACCTCTGTGCCATGAGTGGCTCCCAGGAGGTGTTGTGTGGTGCCCTGGAGGCCTACGCTGACGCATGCCAGGCAGCTGGTGTGACTCTGCTCCCCTGGAGGAATGCCACCTTCTGCCGTGAGTGCCCTACTTTGGGTTGCCGGAGGGAAATGGGGCTCTTCCCATGTCCTGTAACTCTAGCCGCTTCTATGGTCTTTCCCTTTGCAGAAAGTGTTCCCTTTCCTGTGAGCTTTGCTCATGCTAGCGTTCCCTTCCCTTTGCAGCCTTCAAGTGCTCTGCCAACAGCTACTATGACCCTTGCATGACTGGCTGTCCTGCCACGTGTACTGACCAACAAGCCCCACAGAACTGTTCCAAGCCCTGCATGGAAGGCTGTGCGTGTGCCTCTGGCTTCCTCCTCAGCGGTGACACCTGTGTGCCCGAGGCCCGCTGTGGCTGCCTCTTTGAGGGCAACTACTACAGCGTGAGTGAAATCCCTGCCCTGACTCCCTCTCCGCCTAGGGCACTGCTTTGCACCTCCTTGCATGCCTGATGTGCTCGGGGTTTCTCTGCCCGCAGGAAGGCGAGTCCTTTGTGAGCGAGAACTGCACTCGCCAGTGCCGCTGTGAAGCCAGCGGCCAGATGGTTTGCTCTGAGTTGTCCTGTGGTGAGGAGGAGGTCTGCAAGATCCAGAACGGCCAGCGGGGCTGTTTCCCAGCCAGCACGGCTCTGTGCCACATCTACGGTGACCCGCATTACAACACCTTCGACGGGAAGCTTCACCACTTCCAGGGCTCCTGCAACTACACGGTGGTGACGGCCTGTGACAACTCCTCCCTTGGCTTCAGCATCACCACTCGCAACGAACACCGGGGCAACCCGAGCTGGACAGCTCTGAACTCTGTGGCACTGTCCATGGAAGGCCTCCACATTGCTCTGCTCAAGAATAAGGAAGTCTATGTAAGCCCCTTGTTTTTAGACATGGGAGCCACAGGTATACAAAGTACCACTATGTAGCCTCGTATCCCTCCCCTAGAAGAGCTCCATCTTCCCTGAGACTGCAGGCATACCCACACGAGAGCACGGCAGGACTCTGAATAGGGCAGACATGCGTGCTGGTGCAGAGGCAGGCATTCTAGTGGTCTCTGCAGCTTCTGCTGTGCTGTGGGTAGTGGAGCAGCTGTTGTTCTTGTGGGGCTGGGAATGGTTTCTCTTGCCATCGCTCCTTCTGACTCTGGTGGCATCACCATTGCAGGGAAGACCAGCATCTTGTCATGGGAGGGGCATCTCTTGATGCTTCTCTCTCCCTCTCTCTTCCTTCTTCAGATCAACGGCGTTCGGGCCACCCTGCCTGCTTCTCCAACGCCCAGTGTGACTGTTTCCCTGAGTGGCTTCTATGTGCAAATCTCTACCACGCTGGGCCTGCAGCTGAAGTTTGACGGGGACCAGGAGCTCCTGGTGAGGGTGTCCGAGAAGCACAAGGGCAAGCTGTGTGGGTTGTGTGGGACATACACCGACAGCCAGGAAGATGACTTCAGGCGACCCGATGGGGTCGTTGTGCCTGACTTCAATGACTTTGGAGCCAGCTGGGCAGTGCCGGATGACGAGTGGAAGTGAGTGCTTGTTTTGTTGCACAGAGTGCGGGCGGTGGGGAGCTGTGAGCGGCCCAAGGGAGGAGGGATGTTAAGGGCACGCATGGAGAAGGCGGCTGTGGGAAAGCGTGTTTGATCCCATAGAGGCTGCACGGCAGCAGGCGTGAGGCCCTTGCATCTCCCCTCTCTGCTCCATCCACCCACGCTGTGGATGGTGCTTTCTCCCCGTGAGCACTGTGCTCTGGGGCCCCCGGTTACGTCTGTGCAGAGCGCAGTGTCCCGCTGCAAACCCTGTATCTCACTGTTCCTGACCCCACAGTGGGGTGGGCCGCGCCATGGGCATTGTGGTTTTCCCAAGTAGCCATGGTCTCTGCTGCCTCTGTCATTTTCCTCAACCCATGTATTGCCCCAGAGGGGAATGGCAACTGTGGGCCGTGTTGTTGAGCCTCACAGATGACAGCTGTGGGTGCCTTGTCTTAGGAAGGGATGTGGACTCCACACAGAATGAGGTTTTACATGACATGCGGGTGGGAAATAGATGTTTCTCAGGGCTCCCATGCTGCTGAGAGCTCAGGGCTGTCTGTCTGCTTTGCAGGTGTGACCCGACCGTCGGCCCGCCTGTGTCTTGCTCCCCCTCAGAGGAGGAGGCAGCAAACAAGTCGTGTGCATTGCTCACAGAAGCCAGAGGCCCGTTCCAGCCATGCCATGCAGTTCTGCCACCCGAGACTTACTTTGAGAGCTGTGTCTTTGACCTGTGTGCCACGGGTGGCAGCACGGAGCAGCTGTGCAATGACTTGAGTTCCTACGCTGCAGCCTGTGCTGAGGCCGGGGTTGTTGTGGGAGACTGGAGCGCTGGCACGGTTTGTGGTGAGTGTTCCATTGGTCCCCTTCATGTCCCAGTTCAAGAATGGGCACAGCTGTAGTGGAAGCTACTGTGTCAACCATTCTGTGTGTCAGTGTATCTGTGCAGTTTTCTTTAGTTATCACACACAAATGATTTTCACCTCTTGAAAGTACACTTAGCTTCTGCTTGCATTTCTTACTCTTCCCATTGACAAAGCATTAAAAAACTCTTTCTGAGACGCCTGTATGGAATAGCTGCCTCAATTCTCATCTGACTTGATGCAGGGCTTTTTATGTAGTTTATACCCGGTGCTTGGAACAGAACTCCCATGTTCACTCAGATCTCCTTTAACGCTCTTTTGCTGTAGGTTCTTCGACACCAACGCCCACGATCCCCTTGCCAGACATCTCATCGAAGCCTCCAAGTCCAACACCCCCTGAGACATGCACACGTATGGTTCTCTTCTTTACAAGCTTTTATTGACAGTGGCAAATACAGGGAATGAAAAATCGCAATCCCTTCTCTGGCGATAACAGATGTTCTTTATTTTGTGTTCTTGTGCTACGTTTCTGTGGTTTAAATTTAAGGATCCCTGAAACCCTCCTTGCTGATGTAGAGTTAACTGTGCCCTTTCCAAATTGGTATTTCTCCTGTGCTGTCCTGCCCAGTGTATTCTCCAAAGCATTGCTTGTCCTTAGACATGAAGCAGCATGCCCAGCCAGTGATGTCGGCAGCTTTTTTGCTTGTGATGTGCAAGTATTTCCTGAGGGACGCTGCGACATGGCAATGCACAGCACATAAAGAGTGACTTCAACCTTGTTATCTCACTGACTTGAAGAGCTCCTTCAAGTATCAGTTAGAAAGGCTCTGAAGTTGTAGGAAATCATTGGTAGCTTTGAGACAAAGAGAGAGCCCCAGTCCTCCATGGAAGCTCAGCAAGGTGCAACCAAGACAGGGGGAGAGGGCACGCAAAAGAGGCTGAGGGAAAAGGAAGAAGCCTTGAGTAATGAACACCCTGGAGTGCCCGGAGTGGAGACGATGTTTGGGGAACAGCCTTCCTCCACTGCCTGGCTGTCCTCAGATCTCTCTCTTCCATGCACATTTGGTTGTCCATAGTCACCTGGCCATAATCACTCCAGGGATATAGGTGTGCCCTGCGGGACGCTGGGGAACGGTTTCCTTCTCTCATCTTGACACTTCTGCTTTCCTTTCTGTTTCATATCCAGCTCCCCCAGCACCCTGCAGTTTCTCCTGCACATTTGATGTTGACTTCTGCGACTGGGTGCAGGAGCCATCCAGCAGCATTGACTGGATAAGGCACAAGGGACCAACGCCCTCTCCTGATACCGGCCCTTCCTTTGACCACACGACTGGAGGTAGGAGCATCAACCAGCACACGGCTGTCCTTCAAGCAGAAATGTGTCCTTGGGAAGACGGTGACAACCACCTTCTGACAGCAGATACGGGCCTTGTATTTTCTGGCCTTGTTCCAGAGGCCTTTGCTAAAGTTTCCCCCAGGGCCAGAGCCTTCCTTGTCGAAGCTTTTCTGGCTCTGCCAGGCAAGGGGGTCAGAAGTGGCAAATCTGGTGCCATGCTGTCTCAGGGGAACAGGAGCAGGTTTCTTCTAGGGGATGCAGGCTTCTGCAGGAGCCAATGATGATTGCCCCAAAGCTGCAGAGCCACGGGAGGATTGTGGGGATGCTTTGTAGGTGATGCCATTGGCCACATCAAGGCATACAGCTGGCACGGCCCAGGGAGCCCTGTGACTGAGGGCTGAGGGAACTGTGGGTAGAGTAGGACATCTGTTGCTCTTGCCTTCCCTTCTCTGTCTTGACCTGCCACAGCATGTGCTCCAAAAATGCACTGGGATTTTACCTGGGAGTGTTTTCTAGAGCTGATGTTGCATGACAGCGTGGCTGGCACTTTGTTTCAGATGGCTACTACATCTACCTGCATGGCAACGATCCCTACCCCGGCTTTGTGTCCCAGCTGGTCAGCCCGGTGTGCAATTCAACGGGACCACACTGCTTCCGCTTCTGGTATCACATGTATGGAGTGGCTGAAAACATGGCCCTGCGGGTGTATGTGGCTCAGGACGGAGAGCTCCAGCAGGTCTGGCAAGGTGTTGGGAACCACGGGGACAGATGGATCTTGGGAGAGGTCGTGGTGCACAGTACAGGAAGCTTGCAGGTAGGGGCAAGGGCTGTAACAGCCACCAGAGGCAAAGAGTGCTGTGAAGTGGCACTCGGAGTGTATTTCCGGAGCTAATGCTGGAAAACAACGCTTCCCTTAGATTGTCCTCGAGGGAGAATGGGGGGAAGATTTCCGCAGCGACATAGCGCTGGATGATCTGTCCATTGAAAAGGGATACTGTCTAGGTATGTGACAGTGTCTGTGGAAAAGCAGCCTGCTGCTTGTGTCCGTCAATGCTTTTTCTGCCTTGAACGGGATGTGGGCGAGGAGGGTTGACTGGCATGTGCCACTGTGTCTTTATTAGGCAATGGGACCACAACACCAGGCACCATCACCACCACAACTGTGACAGGCGGATCCACACCAACACCAACACCAACACCAACACCAACACCAACACCGCAGCCAGGCTCAGGTGAGTGGAGGAGAGCAGTGGTGGGGCTGCAGTGCTTCAAGCACTGGAGAATGGGAAGAAGAGCTGGAAGGATGTGCCCAACTGAAAGCTTTCTCTGGCCTGTTCTCTATTATTTAATTTTTCCACATCCAATGTTATGAGCTATGATGTCAATCAGTAGTATCTTTCTGGTATCCATCCAGGTCCTATTCTCTCCTCCATGCTGCTTGTATGGCAAAGGTTTGCTAAAATATCTGCTGTGTATACACTGCCCAGTGTTTCCATTGTCATGGCACTGCGGTGTTTGAGAAGCAAGGACCAGCTGTTGGAAGGAAAACTGCCATGTGAATTCTCATCTCCACTACATCTTTTTTGTGTTAGGTCCGTCTACACCAAAACCAGGGACACCCTTGCCAGGCAGCACAACATCCCCTCCACACTCTTCAACAACCACACCAAGCTCAGGTATTCTTGTATCCCATATTCTTGTTGTACTGCTTCTGACAAATCTTTTATTGGTCAACTTTAAGGTCCATGGCTAGGGGTTGGAATAGCTGTAAAAAAGGGGTTGTAGTTTCCTTTTCCCCCAGCAATGCTGCTGGTAGAGTACTTGAGTGGCACTGTTTACTTGTGTATACCCTGTCCTGTGCCTCCATTGTCATGGCAGTGGGGTGTTTGAGAAGGGAGGACCAGCTGTTGGAAGTAATTCTGCCATGTGAATTCTCATCTCCACGACATCTCTTTTGCGTTAGGTCCGTCAACACCTAAACCAGGGACACCCTTGCCAGGCAACACAACATCCCCTCCACACTCTTCAACAACCACACCAAGCTCAGGTATTGTCATGTCCCATGTGCATTTTGTAATGCTTCTTACACCTCTTCAAACAGTTTCCTTCAAGGTCCATGGCTAGGGGTTTAAAATAGCTGTAGAAAATGGGTTGTGGTTTCCTTTTCCCCTGCCATGCTGCTGGTAGAGTACTTGAGTGGCACTGTTTACTTGTGTATACCCTGTCCGTGCCTCTATTGTCATGGCAGTGGGGTGTTTGAGAAGCGACGACCAGCTTTTGGAAGGAAAACTGCCATGTGAATTCTCATCTCCACTAAATCTTTTTTGTGTTAGGTCCATCAACACCAAAACCAGGGACACCCTTGCCAGGCAACACAACATCCCCTCCACACTCTTCAACAACCACACCAAGCTCAGGTATTGTCATGTCCCATGTGCATTTTGTAATGCTTCCTACACCTCTTCAAACAGTTTCCTTCAAGGTCCATGGCTAGGGGTTTAAAATAGCTGTAGAAAATGGATTGTGGTTTCTTTTTCCCCAGCCATGCTGCTGGTAGAGTACTTGAGTGGCACTGTTTACTTGTGTATACCCTGTCCTGTGCCTCTATTGTCATGGCAGTGGGGTGTTTGAGAAGGGAGGACCAGCTGTTGGAAGTAATTCTGCCATGTGAATTCTCATCTCCACGACATCTCTTTTGCGTTAGGTCCTTCTACACCAAAACCAGGGACACCCTTGCCAGGCAACACAACATCCCCTCCACACTCTTCAACAACCACACCAAGCTCAGGTATTCTTGTATCCCATATTCTTGTTGTACTGCTTCTGACAAATCTTTTATTGGTCACCTTCAAGGTCCACGGATAGGGGTTGGAATAGCTGTAAAAAAGGGGTTGTGGTTTCCTTTCCCCCTGCCATGCTGCTTGTAGAGTTCTTGAGTGGCACTGTTTACTTGTGTATACCCTGTCCTATGCTTCTATTGTCATGGCAGTGGGGTGTTTGAGAAGGGAGGACCAGCTGTTGGAAGTAATTCTGCCATGTGAATTCTCATCTCCACTACATCTTTTTTGCGTTAGGTCCTTCTACACCAAAACCAGGGACACCCTTGCCAGACAACACAACATCCCCTCCACACTCTTCAACAACCACACCAATCTCAGGTATTCTTGTATCCCATATTCTTGTTGTACTGCTTCTGACAAATCTTTTATTGGTCACCTTCAAGGTCCATGGATAGGGGTTGGAATAGCTGTAAAAAAGGGGTTGTGGTTTCCTTTTCCCCAGCCATGCTGCTGGTAGAGTTCTTGAGTGGCACTGTTTACTTGTGTATACCCTGTCCTGTGCCTCTATTGTCATGGCAGTGGGGTGTTTGAGAAGGGAGGACCAGCTTTTGGAAGGAAAACTGCCATGTGAATTCTCATCTCCACTACATCTCTTTTGCGTTAGGTCCATCAACACCAAAACCAGGGACACCCTTGCCAGGCAACACAACATCCCCTCCACACTCTTCAACAACCACACCAAGCTCAGGTATTGTCGTATCCCATGCACATTTTGTAATGCTTCCTACACCTCTTCAAACAGTTTCCTTCAAGGTCCATGGCTAGGGGTTTAAAATAGCTGTAGAAAATGGGTTGTGGTTTCCTTTTCCTCTAGCCATGCTGCTGGTAGAGTACTTGAGTGGCACTGTTTACTTGTGTATACCCTGTCCTGTGCTTCTATTGTCATGGCAGTGGGGTGTTTGAGAAGCAAGGACCAGCTGTTGGAAGTAATTCTGCCATGTGAATTCTCATCTCCACTACATCTTTTTTGCGTTAGGTCCTTCTACACCAAAACCAGGGACACCCTTGCCAGACAACACAACATCCCCTCCACACTCTTCAACAACCACACCAAGCTCAGGTATTCTTGTATCCCATATTCTTGTTGTACTGCTTCTGACAAATCTTTTATTGGTCACCTTCAAGGTCCATGGATAGGGGTTGGAATAGCTGTAAAAAAGGGGTTGTGGTTTCCTTTTCCCCAGCCATGCTGCTGGTAGAGTTCTTGAGTGGCACTGTTTACTTGTGTATACCCTGTCCTTTGCCTCTATTGTCATGGCAGTGGGGTGTTTGAGAAGGGAGGGCCAGCTATTGGAAGTAATACTGCCACGTGAATTCTCATCTCCACTACATCTTTTTTGCGTTAGGTCCGTCTACACCAAAACCAGGGACACCCTTGCCAGGCATCACAACACCAGCTACACCAACCTTTACACCAAGTTCAGGTGTGTTTTTCACATTGCTATGTGTATTTATCTGAGATAATTTTTGCCATGATGTAAAATTTTTAATGTAATTTGTATCAGATGCTTTGAACAAATATCCTGTAGTAATTCTGTCTGTCTTTAACTTCGTCTTCTTGAAGTTCCATCAACACCAAAGCCCACACGCCCATTGCCTTACACATCAACTAGGCCTCCACAGACACCATCCACACCGCAGTCAGGTTCAGGTATTGTTGTTTCTAATTCCCATTTCTTTTTTCCTTTTTTGTGTGTTTGGTTTTCTTACTTCAAGTCTAATAGCCAGATTAACAGTGTTATGCTGATTATGTGGTGATAGGACAACGGGAAATGGTCACAAACTGAAGCATAGGAAATTCCACAGAAATGTCCGTGGGAACTTCCTCACAGTAAGGGTAATGGAGCACTAGAACAGGTTGCCCAGATTGGTTGTGGAGTTTTCTCTGGAGATATTTAAGACCCACCGCCTGGATGCCTACCTGTTCATCCTAGTCTAGAGAGCCTGCTTCTGCAGGGCGGTTGTACTCAGTGATATCTAGAGGTCCCTTCCAACTCCTACAACTCTGTGATTCTGGATCAGATGGCTTAGTCTTCATGAACTGCCACAGAATGTGGGTGATTTCCAGTTACAGTAGAAAGGGCCTATCTCCTGTGGAAAGTTTGCATGCCTCCTTTGCACTCTGTTCTTGATTGATGCCATCACTACTACAACTGCGCAGCAATAAGCAAAGCGAAGTGTGTAATAGGAACAAAGTGATTGCAGCAGTCACAGCAGAGATTGATAGGAAATCATTCTGTCTTTTTTTCCCAGGCCATGCTTCCTGCAGTGCCTCTGGAGATCCTCATTACAACACTTTTGACCACAGAGTTCATAATTTCATGGGAAATTGTTCTTACACCCTCTCCAAAGTGTGTAACATCTCTCAGAATATTCCATACTTTGATGTGTTCACAACAAATGAGCACAGAGGAGCCAACACAAGAGTCTCTTATGTGAAGTCAGTGCAAGTGGAAGTCTATGGCTACCAGATTTCTATGCTGAAAAGCAAGAAAGTGAATGTAAGAAAATATTTGTTTAAAAGACATTTTTAAACTAACATGCAGATAATTAAGTTTTTTGGTTTGTTTGCTTGTTTGTTTTGTAGAATTCATAGTAGTTTTTTCTCTTTTCATTGGGTACATGTAACTCTTTTTTTATGAGATTTCAAAAAAAATTGCTTAGATTAAATATTATCAAATTGTGTCCCAATCCCCTTGTGCTTAAAATAACACATTTCATTGAACTATTCCTGTTGCTTGTAGTTGGGTGAGTTTCAGCAGCCATACACTAACTTCTACAACTTGCTGTGTAGGTGAATGGCAGCAGAATGAACCTACCCATATTTATTGAAAAGAAGATCAGTATTCAAAACAGTGGTGGTTACATTCTCTTGGAAACTGACTTTGGACTGGGGGTGAGATATGATGGAAATCACTATGCAGAAGTCTCTGTGCCCTCTGACTACAGTGGTCTGCTTTGTGGCCTGTGTGGTAAGTCACAGTCTCAGTCACTTTTTAATGAATTGTATAGACTCGTGTTTACTTTCACTCTTTTCTTAGTGTCATATTTAATCTATAGTAAAACAACCATTTACCAAAGGAACTAGAATTTAGAGCAGTAAAGAAAAGTTGCTGAAATTTTTCAGTCTCTGCTGACTGTTACACAACATCTAGTGATACGTTATCTGTCTGGAATACAGTGAGTTATAACTACAAATAATATTTTTAGCCATGCAAAGCTCACTTAGCAGTGTAAATTAGCTCAAGTAATGATCTAGTCATCATTACATCATACATCTAGTCATCATGCAGTCAAAAAGACTACTACGGCCTACTTTTGAATTCTACCTTAGAGTACCTTTAGATAGGTGATGTCTAGAGTAAAACAGAGCAATGAATGGATCAAGTATGGATGATCCTCAGGTGACAGACCTGATGAATATATAAAAAAAAAGAGAGAAATTTTGAAAGTTCAAATGCCACAAAACATTAAGTGCGGTATACAACACAAAAGATCCTTTTTGATTCCTGGGAGAGAGAAAAAACAGGTCAGACACAAAGGGCACAAACAAAGATCCAAACACAAGTACTCTTCTTATTTTGTACAGTGCACATTGGTGTTGGATATATAACCTCACTAGTTACCCATACAGCCTGAAACCTATGCTTTCTCTGCAGGTGTGAACTTCATGTATCCTAAAAATCTCTTTTTTTTTTTTTTACCCTCGCAGGTAATTATAATGGTGATCCAAATGATGACAACATAAAGCCTAATGGTGACACTGCAAGTAATTCCAATGAACTTGGACAAAGCTGGCTTGTACCTGAGAATAACACCATGTATGTACAGGAATCCAATCACATTTGCTAATCAAACTCTATAAAATCAAATATCTATCCACTCACAGATTTAGTCATCAGGGTATTTATTCTGTATCTTCCAATTACCTACTAGAAGTAGGGAGTTACCCTTTCTTATTAAAGCAGAAATGAGGAGTTGCATTCTTTAAGCCTTGTTTTCCAAAGCAAGAACAGTTTATGGAAGTCAGGTGTGATTTCAGTACAGATCCCTGACTGGAAATCATTAACTTACTGGATCCCATAGTTCTTTGTTTCAGCAAAAGCAGTTCTTTGATTAGCCCAAAAGGCATCGAAAGGGGCTGTATGGGAACTGCTGGGTCACAGCCTGAACCACTGAATGAGCATCTGAAGGAAAGATCTGGTTAGCGTGGGAGCAGAGGTGAAGGCAATTCACCTGCGTGACTGGAAGGGGTGAAGCCAGGCTCCTTCATTTAAGGGCTGACTGTCACTGAGGAAGGATCTCTTGTTGGAGATCCCTCCTTTTTGGAATTCCTTCCCTGTGAACTTAGATCTTTGGAGATGGGTGAGCATTCATTTTCCCTCTTTTTGTAGCACCTCCTTATTTGCACTGATCTCTTTGCTTTTACAAACTTTACCGGGGCATTCATTCAGAAATGGACTCACATCAGCCTTTCAAAGATGCTGGGTTAAGTCTTCTGTTTGTAACAAAATACACCCTGCTGTGCAGGGTTATTGTACATCAGTATTCCACAAAAAAATCTGATAATAAGCGATGCATGTAAACACTTTAATTTCTTTGTTTTCTTAAGATGCTCTGTTGGGGCAGAAGACCAATGTGATCCAGTGCTGGAGAGTGAAGCAAAGAAGAATACAGCATGTGGCATGATCACAGACCCAACAGGTAGAATGCTTGTAGTTGTCTTTTTCTTAAAATTGTTCTGAGTTTACACTGAATATGTATAAAACCTCCAGAGCCAATGGCCAAAATTAAATTCATGGGTCAAGATATGCCAACTGATGAGACGGTGCCAAGATGTTCATGTAGATTATGTGAGAATGATCACTGCAAACCACAGTTGCTTTTTGATTTATAGTGACTTGCATTCTGCTTTCTAAATGAAATAGTTCAGTGGGCGCTGTCATTGTATAAATTATAGATACTTCATCTGAGATTCTGTAGATTTTCCCTCCATTAGAGATCCCCTGAAGCTGTAATTATTGGCTTGCCTAGCCAGCAGCTCCTAATTTATGTATGCTGTGCTGTGTAAATCATGCTGGGAAAATAAATGAGCCTGATCTAGAGGGCCAAGTCTTATTGTATCTGGTCATTTCCAAGTGTTGGTTTAACTTACTAAACAGGTAAAGTTTACCTGGAGCACTCAGCACATTTTCTGCAATGACAGACAGTAGATGATGATGGTGATAAATTCCTGCCCCCCTCCCCCCCCCCTTTTTTTTTCTGTTCTCTATACATCTTTCTTTATTTACACAGGAATCTTCAAGGATTGCCACAATAAAGTGCCTCCAGAAAATTTCTTCAGTAATTGCGTTTATGATATGTGTTTCACTGATGGACAGGCAACATCCTTATGTTATGGGTTGCAGGCCTATGCTGAGTCATGTACCAATGCTGGAATATGCATAGAGTGGAGAAATGCTACTCTTTGCCGTGAGTGCTGTAGTTTATAAATATTTATTCTGCATTTAAAATTTAAATTATGCACATTCTTTATCTTTTTCATGAATAACATTTCATTGTATGTAAAACTGCGAGTTTAGCATTTTGTATGTTGGGGGTCTGCTTTACCTTAAGTACTATTCCAGTATTTATATAGTTCAGTGAATGCAGTGAAAGCATTGGGATAATTATTATAAAAATGTTGCCCTCTTTAGTGATTTTTTTTTTTTTTCCTCTAGCAATGTCCTGTCCGGGAGGCAGCATCTACAAAGGCTGTGGTACTAGGTGTCCCTCTACTTGTGTGACATCCTCAGCTGCTAATACCTGTAGTTCATTGCCAGTGGAGGGCTGCTTCTGTAAGGATGGCTACGTTCTGAGTGGAGACACATGTGTGCAAGAAAGCAACTGTGGTTGTGTCGATGACAAGAACCACTATCATGAGGCAAGTTACCACAGACATTATTTAAAGGAAAAGGAAAGAAAGCATGTTGTACCTCAATTGCTATCATTGCGAGAAAAGAAACTATCACAATTACTATTTACACTGTTTATAATAGCAAGGAAGATTCACTTTGCCAGACTTCTTGATCATTGAATTCTGTGGTCGTAACTGAGTAAATGTTCACACGTTGTGCACGTTCGAATACTAGTAATATGATTGTCCCTTGTGACATTACCATCCTATTTATCTTAGAGTTTATAATTCTACGTTTTTTCCCGCTCAGCTGGGTGAAAGCTGGTTCACCAGTAATTCCTGCACTGAACGCTGCACTTGCAATGCTAATAACACGATTGCTTGTTCATCCTGGGAGTGTGGAGTACGAGAGGAATGCAGTGTTAAGGATGGTGTGCTGGGTTGCTATTCCAATGGTAAGTCCTCCAAGAAAATTCTTCTCAGTGTCAATTTTATATGATGGCAAAGATAGTTCGCACTAACTGCTGCCAGTGATAAGATTAAAAAAAAAAAAAAAAAAAAGCCACAATGAGCTGTCTTACAGTCACTGATTCCCATCTATTGTAATTAATATCTGGAAAAACTGATGCTGCCCAGAAGCCTGTAAGGTCCCTTGGGTACTTTTTATCTCAATCATACAAATTCAAGAAACAAATTACCAGTGCCATAAGTTCTAAACTTTGGACTAACTGAGAGGGTTTACCATTTCTGAGAGACATTGTTGATGAATTCCTCACATAATTATTTACATAGATACATATTTATTTACATTCATATTGATACCTATATTTACACATATAATTATGATAATTATGTATTCTCGTATTGCTACATAGGAAAGCTCTGGATTATTCTTAATTACCATGTGTCACAGCTACAATAGCATAGAGAAACAGATTTAATTTGTTGCCAAGTTGCCAGTTTGTATGTAATTAGCAAATTAAACTTAAAAGATACCTACTGCATATTTCTCATTTTCAGTTAAATGTCATTGGCACAAACCTGGCGTACCTCTATGGAAGTTCTCCGTGTAATAATGATGAGGATTAAGTTGCTACACTAATGCAAATGTCTTTAGTCATTTGAGTCCGTGGTGAAATCCAGTCCAAAGTCCTTCAGTCATTTTTTTCACTTTCAGGCCAAGTAACATGTCAGGTGGCAGGAGATCCTCACTATTTCACTTTTGATGGATTGATGTACACATTTGTGGGTACCTGCACCTACACCTTGGTTAAGGCTGTTGATGACAATGTCAACCCAATAACCATCCTTGGCAAGAATGAAGACCGAGGGATAAGAGGGGCCACATACCTGAAAGAAGTCTACATAGATGTGTATGGTGTACGAATCACCCTTCGGAAAAGCAGAGAAATCCTGGTAGGTTTTGGTGCTATTCATTCCAGCAAGAAGTAACTTTAAAATTAGCTCACTACAGTGGCTGTAGAAAAAGGACCTCTATGTTTTATAAGAAACATGTATGCATATCCTTAATACTTATGGGTACCGTCCTTAAGTTGATGTTGTGGGGAAATATAATTTCTGACTATTTCCCAAGGTTTATCTTCTAGGTTTATTGTTATGTTGACCATATCTTGGAGGTGGAGCCTCCAGATCTGAGAACTGTTTTCTGAACTATAGGATGTACCTCCCCACTTTAGTAACTATTGCCAGCCCAACCACCTATAGCTAGAGCCCAGCCCAGCTCACTGCAGCTGAAAAGCTGATTTTTGCAACCTGTAGGTGGAATATGTAATAGTAAAAGTGTGAAGGATCTAGAACTGTCAGAGTAATCTTCCTCACTCCAAGGAATATAGATTCCAGCAGAAAAGCTTTTATGGGAGGTTGTCCATGCTGATGAATTATTTATGTCTCCAGCTGAACAAGGAGAGAGTCTACACTCCAGTGGAGAACCGTGTGCGGGGTGTGTCCATTGGAAATATTGGCAATTACATAGTAGTGGAAACAGACTTTGGTGTGGTAGTGAAGTTTGATGGTGATGACCACCTGGAAATAACACTCCCACAGTCTTACTTCTCAAAGGTAAGATTGATTGTGTAAATACATTGGTATTCTTTCAAAAACACCGCGCCTATTTATTTCCATTTTCTTTCTTTTTGCATTTTGCTACTGCATCTTTCTTTGTAGCTGTATTGTCAAACACATCATTTTTTTTTTTCCTGTTTTTCTATTCACACAAATTTCCTCGTGTTCCAAAGAAGTACTGACAGAAAATGACCCAGCTAGGGGAATATGTCCAGCTTATAAAATTAAATGCCTTGAAGTAATAGGATATTACAGTGTCTGTGCATTTTCTATTGTTGCAGTCCGTACGTCTGAAATATCTAGCACAAAGTTGGTTGTCATTAGTGTTTTTAACCACATCACTCTGTAGGCAATGATTAGAAAATTACTGGGGATGCTGGTATAGAGCAGATTGTTTTTTAGAGTATAGCTCTTGTTTGCTTGCAGGTACAAGGCATGTGTGGTAACTTCAATGAGAAATATGAAGATGATCTGTCCTTGCCCAACGGTACAATTGTCAGTGTCATACAGTTTGGAAATAGCTGGAAAGTGGAAGAAGACAGTGATGCAGGGTAAGCATTACTTCATACCTTCCCATCTCTCTTTGGAACAGTCTTCCTCTAATTGCTAAGACTATTTTACAGCTTTGTAACATACAAACAGTATATATGAGAATTTTCTCTTCTTCAGTTAAGCTACAAAAAATAAATAAATAAATAAATAAAAAGAAGCCAGCACCACCAGAAATCTCCATACAGGCCTGATGGTAATCACAGCCATTTCACTGATCCATGTACACGCTCAGGGAATTGGGCTTTGGGGTAGACCATGATGTATACACAGATTATGTCTTTTTACACCACTGGAAAATACTTAGAACAGAAGGATGGTGTTCAGGAACAGTGAGGACTAGCTGTACCCTGAGGTACAGAGAGCCTAGCATGGTAACATAGCTTGTACAACCATGGGCTCACTAGCCAAAGCCCATAACACAGAGTCCATAGAAGGCAAGCAGTACATGCCCTAGGGTGACAGCCAGGCTCAGCTAAGAGTCCACACGATTCTGTAGTGACAGAGCAGGTCCAAGGTCAGGCTGGGAAATCTGCGTTCTTGTCGGGTTCATTGAGTGCAGCCAAGGTCAAGAGACAGCATGGTGATTGCCAGGCGCATCTGTTGCTGCTACTCTTCCACTTGTAGACAGAAATAAATCCTCAGTCTGTGGTTCTATTTATTTAGTACCTTTCAGTGGCAACAAACTTTCCAGTTTCTGTCTCAATCTCACACGTATCTTTGAAACTCAAGTGTAGCCATTCCTGTGCTTCGTTGCAGTTGTGTATCAGACTCCAGAGAAGACGATGTTCCTCCTTGCTCTACTGAGAATAAACCAATCATTGAAAGCCAGTGCAACGTCCTAAAATCAGACAAATTCAAAGCATGTCATGATCTGGTAAAGCCTGAAGACTTCATAAAGATCTGCACCTATGACATGTGTCAGTATGATGGCATGAAGTCTGCTCTCTGTGACATTGTTCAATTCTATGTGGATACCTGCAGGAGTCAAGGCATCACCATTACATGGAGGAATAGCACATTTTGTCGTAAGTGCATATGGAAGTGGGAAAAAAAAAAAAAAAAAAAAACAACAGAAAATCAGATGGCTGACAGCATAAGACAAATGTATTAGGTGGACAAGTCAGATAATTAAGCCAAAATTTCCAGAAAAAGCAATTCTGGTATGATTCTATGACTTGGCTGTCTTGCTAAGCTGTTTGCAAGTTGAACTAAACCTGAACTAAACCCAATGATAACAACCAGATAAGTTGTGGATGAGTTAGAATGGTTTTAGCAACCAAATGAAAATCTTGAGTACTACAGTGAGTCTAAAATGGTGAAAAAATTAGAATCACAGCACCATTTATGTTGGAGACGATCTTCAAGATCTTCAAGATCATCAGAACCAACCATAATAATCATAATACAACCAGAAAGGAAAAAACAAACATAACAAAAAAATAAAAAAAAATGGGAAACTGTATTCCTACAGGAATCAAAGCCACTCACTTTGGACAGTTGCTTATTAAGGGACAAGTTCTTGAATTAAATAAATTAAATTAAATTAAATGGATGGAGCCACACTCCATCCATTCAATAAGGCTACCTTCTAATTATAAAAACAGAAAGAAAAGAAGAAAAGGATTACAGGATGGTGGGTCTTTGTTGCAACTCCTCTTCCCTGCCCCACCACCCTGAGTTTTTGTTTAATGATCAAAATAATCTATAAGAAGGCAGTCCTACACCACAGTTTTATAGGCCAAGTTGAAGCTTTCAGGCAAGAACATTTGTTTTAAGTGTATTTAATAACACTGCTTCTATTTTCTTCACCTACACAGCATTGCCCTGTCCATCCCACAGCCATTACACGAGCTGTGCCTCTGCCTGCCCATCAACATGCAATGACATTTTTGCCTCTTCCCTTTGTGAGAAGACAGAATCATGCACAGAGGGCTGTGAGTGTGATGATAATTATGTGCTCAGTAACGATAAGTGTGTTCCTCTCAGCAACTGTGGCTGCAGAGATGATGACAACAATTACTACAGTGTAAGTAATTCATTGTAGGGTAAATCTCTGACTGTAAAACTTGCAGGAAATTGGTCCCTTGTCCAGCAGAATGAGAAAGAAAATTCTACAGAGTCTACCATTTTAAATACATCTCATGTGGTTAGCAAAAGCTGTCGGATGAAGGTTTTAGAGGATGCAGGAACATGGTAATTTGCACCTGAAGCCAAAATTGAGGCATACTGGAAACTAGGAAATTGATCAGAGTTATTTGTGTGGTTTGTCCTATTCCTGTTACGTGTTGCAATTCTCTTGGGGAAGATAAGTGGATTGAGATTGATAAGATTTATTGATAAGATTACTCCTGGATTGATCCATTGTGGAATGGTCAGCAGGATGCATCTAGCCAGACTTCACATGTTTTGCTACTCACTTTCTATTGCTCAGCACCTCGGTAACATAGAACAATTTGTGTGCAGGCTGGGGAGACCTGGATAACTCCACACTGCACTCAAAGATGTCAGTGTCAGCAGAACGGTGTCATCAAATGTCAGAGTTATGGATGTGATTCTAGAGAAACCTGCATCATCAAAAGTGGAAAATACAAGTGCAATCCAACCGGTATGTGCAGACAGGTCTTCATCTGGTATTCCGTGAAAGCTAGAAAAGGAGGAGGCATGTGGGTGTCTGTTCTTTCTTTCATGGCACTTCCAACTTTTACGACATGAAAAGGCAGGTCTGCCAGTACTATTGATGACAAATTATTAAGCAAAAAAGGCTCCATTTCTCATAATAGAATGTTGCAGTACAAGACAGGGAATTTGTAAAGAGTAGAACAAGAGTTTGAAAATCTATGTACATCTAGAAAATTGGCAGATCAGTCTGGCTGATTTATATATATATATATATGTATGTATGTATATATGTACATATCAGCTGCAGTTACAAAAAATGAAAGTCTAATATGCATGTCTATTAGTCCTTTGGTGATGATCTTTGATATTTTCTCCATTTCATATTGATTTGAAAATATGAAAAATTAAGTCAAAACAGGACAGAGCAGATCTCAACAGATACTTAGGAGGCCAATCTTGGTGATTTTCATAGGGTACTTGCTTTGGTTAAGCTCTTACAATGAGGTGTCAGCCTAGCTAAGTTACAGCTAATCCCATGTTCTCAGTGTTAATTGGACTGCTTAGTAGGTATCTTGTTGCCTAATGCCTCTATGCTTCTATTTTCAAAAATAGGATGGCATAGATCGTACTGTATTGGTGATCTATGCAGGAGCATAGTACAAATACAGCTTTCCCTTGCTCCCTTTTCACAGAATGTCACAGCAGAAGCACCACGGTTGGCTTTGTACTCATTAGGCAAGAAGAATATTAGATGATAATCACTGCATCTGATAGGTCTGGTGAACCCAAGGACCAGTTTAGTAACATGGAAAGAAATCAGTGTTACAGCAGTTTCACTGTCTAATTTCAAAATTAGACACTGTTTGTCATGTTCGAATAATTTTTAAGTAATATATTGCTGACGATTATGAAACCAACATCTGAGTGCCCATTAACTAGGGTGATGCCTGAGCACCCACTTTTATCTCAAAAGGATTGCATGATAGCAGCAATTATTTTTATCTAACCTGTATTAAAGTGATTTATGCATAGGATTTGCTATGTGCATTCAAATTGGAAAGCAATGAAACTCTTTTTCTTTAGGTTTTGGGAAGTGCCGGATCATAGGTGACCCACATTATGTCACATTTGATGGTCTGGTGCACCACTTCCAGGGGAAATACACATATATTCTGACTCAGACCATCCCTGACCTACCTGATACTCTGACACAGTTCAGCATCAAAGGTGTGAACTATCCTCTTCGTCTAAATCGACGCATCACTTACCTGAAAGAGATTGTCACCAACGTTTACAATCACGAAGTGCGATTCAGGGAAGGCAAGCAGATACTGGTAAGTCTCTCACTGACTGCAGAGCACAGACAAAAGTTCTCCTTTATAGTAAAACAAATATTAAAGGACTGTTATGAAGAATATAAGTATTGAGGCTAAGCGTTATCACAGCTGTACTACGGGGCAAACAAAAATGTGATTTCAGTTGGGTTTTTTTCTAAAGCTGTGAAAGAGATTCTTCTTAAAATGAATAAATAAATTGACATTTAAGTATAAAATACCAAATATCCAAAACTTATAACAAAGACACGCAAATTATGATCGGTGGTAGGGACAAGTGTGAATTATGCTGGGAAAACTTTGTCTTCCCTCTTTGTTGGTGCATAGTAGTTTACATTCTCTCATACATGCATTTTTAGTTCAGTAATGGAAATCTCTCAGGAATGACATAAGAACACTGTGTCCAGATCATTTTCCTTAATATATGATTTTGTTACTTTAAATAATGCTTTTTTTTACCTGGTTAAACTATCTAATACATTTATCATAAAATCAGAAAAGAGGAATGCTCCTTTGTAGCATTTAGCTGCATCAGAGCCGCATCTGAATTTGGAAAGTATAATATGCGTGTTATCTTATTTTTTCCCTTTTAGTTGGATGGTGTAAGGGTGAGAGCCCCTGTTCGTCCTCATGATGGTATTCGCATATATCAGAGTATGACAAGAATTTACCTGGAGACAGATTTTGGCTTACACTTGAGCTTCGATGGCAATCAAAATGCAGGTAAGTGACATTAAAACCATCTGCGGGAATACTTACGCACAGCATCAGAGAATGTTATCATTACAAAGTAGGTCTAAACCTACTAGAAATCTTCATCCTTTTTAAGCCTGTGGTTCTCTGTGATATGAAGTTCCAGAAAACTGAAACAGAAAGTATTTCTCATGGGAGTGTAAAAGTGGCATTTCTTTATCTGGATCCACCTGAATTTAGGAGAAATTGTATGAGGGAAGACTGTTTAACTACTTTTCATGTAATGTAAGGCCTGAGTGATAGAAACAAAAACAGGCTACTTCAAGCTGCTGATCACAATGACAGGGCGAAGTCTGGATCTGCCCCTTTCCCAACTTAACAGAGTTACAGGGCTGAGGTCCTCCAGCCAAACAACTGAGAGTGCATTCTTTTACGTGCTTCCTCTCAAGCATGTTCCAGACAATCCTATTCTTTAGCGTTTCTAGGCAGGAGTTTCATATCACGTGCACAGAACTCATTCATGTAAGCTGAACAGACCGTACCCCCTCTATTCAAAGCGGAGTTATCCCTGCTTTACAATTTAATATAGCCATGGTATTTCTGATAATTTCAAATCCTGCATCACGTTAGTAACTGCAGTCTGAACTGTGGAATTTAATACTTCACACTTCTTTCTGCCTCCTCCATACACTCGGAAGAAAATATTTCTTTGTAATGGCATTTTTTTTTCTCCTTTGAACTTACCTAGATATAAAGCTGGCCAACACCTACAATGACAGAGTGGAAGGTTTGTGTGGTGACTTTGATGGGAGACGTAGAAATGACTTCAGAATCCCAGATGGTAGTTTGCTGAAAAATGTGAATGAATTTGGTGACAGCTGGAAAGTTCCTGTGAAGAGAACCTCTCGTTTCAGGTACCTAATTTTCTACTTAATTTCCCTGGCAAAAACAGCCACTGGGAGTCAGGAAGTTAAGTTTCCCACTCAGGTTGAGCACTGAGAGAGAAATAAACTGACACTTCTATCACAAGGCAGTTATTTACGAACTAGTACTATGAACACTGGATGTGCAGAGAACTGATGGTTAAACTCATGACAACTTCATTTCCAGACGAGACACCATTGTGGAGGATGAGACCACTGAGGAACCAGATACAGGGCTCTATCAAGGCTGCAGTGAAAATAAGCTGACACAAGAGAACAGCACTTCTAAATGTCAAATTCTGACTGCATTGGATGGTCCTTTTGCGAATTGTCATTCTGTAGTCCCACCAGATTTCTATTCCACGTAAGTGTCTGCTGCAAACAATCTAGGCAGCTTTATTCTGTATTTCCAAAACAATTTTGGAGCTTGCCTATGAGAAGAACTATACAACTTCATTTCTAGGAACAGAAGATAGTATGTGTCTTTGGAGAACTGGGCTCTGTGTTTCGATTAGTGATATATTTATATATTTAGATCCCCTTATTTGATTTTTGTTTTGTTTGTTTGTTTTTTAACTGAAGATTGTTTTTTCTCTGTTTAGAGTTTTGCTTTTCTGTTATCTCTAGAATGTAGCTTTTCTCTTTACCTTTAGAGATAAAGCAGCAGCAAACATTATACCTGTAGGCTGGAGTTTCTAGTGTGTTTAAGGTTCTCATTCACATTCAGTGATAATTCAGCTAGTACCTGGCTCTATTTGATTCCTTCTAGCAATTGTAGCTTCATAAAATGCAGTCCTCAGGTCAGAGCCACAAAAGCAAAGGTGTCAGTGACAGTTCTTCAGTCTTTCACAGACTGGTGCAAAAAAACCAAAAAATAGTTTAGTGAAGAAGAACTCATATGGTATCTGCAAGAAAATTCCCTCTGTTTATCTGGCCAAGGATTTATGCAGTTTCCACACACATGGTTTTGAACTATACGTAACCTATTGGTTAATTCTTACATTCACCATTCATCCATAATCAGTCAAAGGATGGCCAAGTAGCTCTGTAGATTTCTTTGATCATGTAGTTGCAAGTAATGCAGAAAGATAGGTGGTGCCTGCTCCAAAGCCTTTCTTAGCTGTGATAGGAATGCGTAAGTGCTTTAAATCAAACAAATGGACCACTGACTTCAGGGTATGTGTCCTGATTCTTGATGTAAACCTGCCTTTCATTCTAAAATTTGGTTGGGCAGCCTGTTCTGCCTTCTTAGTGGCTGCTTTATTTTTCTGAGATGTATTTGCAGATCCCGTTCACTCCAGTACTCACTGTCTCAAAATCAGGCCATTGATATTCAGATGATGAGCAAAGTTGAGAAGGTAGTGCTAGCAAACAAAGAATAAAAACAAACAAAGAATAAAAGATACAGTGCATGAACACTTTCTCATGTTGCACATAGGAGCTGCGTTTTTGACATGTGTGTGGAAGGAGACAATGTTGACACGTTATGCCGCAGTCTGAAAGAGTATGCACTGGCTTGTCAGGAGCAAGGAGTCAATATGGAAGGCTGGAGGCAACAGACACCTTGTGGTAAGCACAGGAAGAAACTGAAAGTGTAAACTAAAGGACTCTCAAAATGTGATGTTTGAGGTTTTTGCTAGAAGCACTGTATGTCACAATGTCCTACAGACATTGGTTCACACTTCAATCACTGTTCATAGTTTAGCACCCACACTTGCTCTTCTGTCGCTGCCTCCGAGTCTTATGGTGATGCTTTGCATTAGACCCCACCTTAGCCACCTTAGAAAGCTGCTTAGGAAAGCAGAGCAGTCAGCTCCCTTGCCATGAAAGTCTCTGTGAGTTAAAAACAAAACATTACTATTCCCAACTGATCTGTCAGCGTACAAAATGCTGAAATAGCCCTTACAATAATCTCAAACCTCTTTTTCCTAGCTTTTTTCTTCCCCACATTGAGGGGTTAATCCAAGCCATACTGCACATCACAACTTTGTACTTCTGTTGAAACACAGTTTTCAGAGCTATGAAACTACTCTGATATTTTCAAAGATAGCTGCTGTGTATGTGTGAGAAGTAATTTGGTATCAGTGAAAACCTGGACTCAGCACAGCATACCAAATAGCTTTGAAAATGCATTTCCTTACCTTGGAGTCATTCGCTTACAACTTCAGTATCATTATGTACATACGAACATTTCTGTGTGTGTGTGCTCACCATTTTGACTCTTACAAAACAGATCTGAGAAGGCCATGTGTAACAGCAACCTGTAATAACTGGACTTTCCTTATTCTTACAGAGATGTCGTGTCCTCCCAACAGCAAATACAACGCATGCATGACTGCGTGCCCAGCATCCTGCAGCGACATGACCAGCCCTTCTGAGTGTGAACTGCCTTGTGTTGAAGGCTGTGAATGTCTCCCTGGTTACATTCTTAGTGGCTCTGACTGTGTGCCTTACAGAGAATGTGGCTGCACATACCTTGATAAATATTATGAGGTACAGTGTCTCAGCAGGCCAGACAGCTCCCACAGTGCTGAACAATATTTTCTTGTGCTAATTATTTGGGTAATCTCTTTGTTCTCCTCAGCATGTAACTTTGCATTAGAAACAAAGAGCAATTTATTTAACAATATTCTGGTCTCTGGAGGAAGGGGAGAAAGAATACATTGCTCAGTCTGCCTCAAATTCTGCCTGTCAGAATATTCTGCAGGCACTTGGGGGAAGCATATGATTACACTCTGACCTCTGTTAATTCTTCACCTTTATTACAGTAAACAGCCTCAATAGGCTCTAAAGTTTACAGTACACGAATTACAGAAAAGTTGTATTGCTCACCATGGTCCCTCTCCTCTCAGAGAAGAGTGGCACAGGAAGGGCTGAGTCTGTAATGCTGGCTGTGGCATGAAGAGAGCCCTGGTAAGGCTGGATTCTGAGGAATCCAGGGATTCCACACTTATAGCTGTGGGATAAAAAGCTTTGTATTCATTTCAGCACTGGAGATTTGATACAGACAAGTCCTAAGGCAAGTAAAGATGGTGTTACAGGAGGAGGTAGGCACTAAAAACAAATGGGGCTTGCCAGAGAAATGGTACATGGCACTTTTGTACGCTGTCTTGAAGGCGCAATATGGTGCTTAGTTAGATACTGTTGGCTGTCCATGTACCCAACTAGGGGCTAGGATCTCCCACCTCAAACTTTCTTGAACTTTCCTTGGGTTTCAAGGAGCTGCTTGCTTGTTTTCTGTATACAAAGTATGAAAAAGAGAAGTCTGCCATGTTGTCATTCATCAGGAAGAATCAGAGTAGCATGAGACCCCAGCACTCCATTCATGTTTCCCTGTATGGTTTTTTATATTTTTAACATTCAACTGCAATCTTCCAGATTGGAGAAGTGTTCACCACTGATGACTGCTCCCAGCAATGCCTGTGCACTGAGAGCTCCACTGTCACCTGCTCTAACATAGCGTGTGGTTCCAATGAAATCTGTAATGCTTCAGACTACATTCGTGGATGCTACAGGAGTAAGTGAATCACTAAACCTATCATGTTTTACTTCATGCAAAGAAATCTTACTGCTGATAGGACATCTCTGGGTCTGGGATCAGTGCAGCAGTCTAAACAGAAGAAATAATGAGCTTATTGGAGAACTTTCTCTGATGTTTTGTCATAGAAAGTGTTTCTTTCCCAAGAACAGTTCTCTCAGGGTTGGATTACCTGAGATTCTGAAGCATTTCTCTTTCCTTTTTGCTAGGTGGACCATGTATGCCAAGCCCTTGTCAGAACGATGGTATTTGCTCTGAAACAACCAATGACACCTCTAACAACTACTACTGTGAATGTACAGAGCTGTACACAGGACAGAACTGCAACATTGAAAGGATAGGTAACAAAACCATTTTGGATTTCACTGTCTGAATTGCACACACCATTGTAAAAACAAACCAAAACAAAAAAAACCACCTGTGCCATTATGGAGAAGACTGAGCTGGCTTTTAGTTTCTGTGCTGTGAGTCAATAAGTAACCCAGTGGGAAGGTGTCAGGTCAGTCTGGGATCTCATCACATCTTTTCATGGGCAGAGTGCAGGCTGACCCTAAAATTCATTCCACTGCATGTTCCAGCCAAGTTAATGACACTATTTCTTCAAGTAAAAATTGGGCCTTGTACCATAAACTGGGTGGTCATGTCTATACTGGTACATCCAAACAGAAAGAAGAGGGCAGGCCCCTCCAGCAAAGACATGCTAGAAAGCGTGACAGCAGGGCTCTGCAGGGCATGCAGGACCTTGGTCTGACACCACTCCAGAAAGTCAGTTCAGCCAGAGATCATATAAGCCAAGCAGACAGGCACGCCTGCTTCCCATTCAGATTCTGCGGAGTACAACTCCTCACTTGAAATTGAGCAGAATCTTCTGTTCACAGTGCTCTCAGCTTATACTGACAGGGCTTATTTCTTCTTCAGATGACACAAGTATCCCGGAGAGTTCTCAGAGCAACACAGTTGCCATAGCTGTTGGAGTTACAGTAGCAGTGGTTGCTGTGGTCATTCTCATTGCCTCAGCGATTATGTATCTGTACAGGTAAGACTTCTCTCAGCTTTGCTACATTCAGCAGGGGCAAGGCACACACACTCCTTCTCGCGTCTGCATACCCCCAAATTACTGCCATTCTCACACCTGCAGAATCAGAAAGTACACATTTAGGAAGTAGAAGGAAAAGCTTTTTATACAGAAATGAACATATGCCATTTCTTTTACATACTACATCATCAGTGTTCGCATCACCACCACAGAACTTAGAACTCTTCAGAATCTGACATGCACACTACACCACCGTTTGGCTTCCCACTAAAGATAAGCACCATTACCTTCATTTAATTTCTATTCTTGTTTGTTTGCATACAGCAGGACAAGAAAGGCAGATGTAAATATCAACACCCGGAATTCACCTTCTCACAAGTCTAAGGATTCATTGGATGACAGAGTACATGAACACAACTATGGCTATGTAGTGAATGCTGCATTTGACCAAGATGAACCCCAAAGTACATATCTGTAGTTAGCTTTTTTTTTTTTTTCAATTCATGTGTATTTCTGCTCTTGTATTTTAATAATATTTCCAGTGATTTCAGAATAATAAATAAACAATTGCATGTACTGAAGATTCTGAAGTTTTTCATCTGAAACATATCTCAGATCTCATGTTGTACATTCAAGTAGAAGTAATTCTTTAATCATGTTATTCATTGTGTTGTCCACATGAGCTGTTCAAGTAGCAAGTCCAGACAGAATTCAGTAGCACAGTTGTACTGCACACCATCACATACGTACCCCTGATAGAGGTGCAAGCAGCAGACCGACAGGGTCAGAATAAACAATAGCATCTCAGGCAGTTCATCATGAGATCACCTTACCCAAATACTTAAGAGAGAAACAGATAACGGAGCTGGAAACAGTTCTGCTCTTTTAGCAAGGCATGGTTGATTGGGGAGAGGAGAAGAAAAATAAGACAACATCAAGCTCATCTGATAACAGATAACCCCACTCCATCCACCCCACTGGGAGTACCAGTCTGAAAGAAGCAATTGTTTGAGTGACAGCTGCCTCCTTGTTGTCTGTCTGGAGTGGACAAGAATGAGGGCTGTCACTGGGAGGGTGTACAGCCAGGATGGCTGATTCCAGTGAGCAAAGGAATATCCCATACCATGTGCCATTGTGCTCAGTAACAGGACATTGCTGCTATTCCTATGCTCCTGCACTGGACAGTCTGGATCTCCACTTAGGAAGGTGGAAGCTATGCCTAGGCATTGTATAAGCCCTGAACAAATTTCCAGTGGCAGAAGTGAAGGCCTGAGACACAAGAAACAAATGACTAAAAGTTTTCTTGATGGCAGAAGCTAGTTAAACCTCATTATTTTATTAAGGGCTGAACGTTCCATAACAGGAGGCAGGGATGGAGAGAGTAGAGGAAAGGTTGGGATCAGCACCTTGGGTTTCAGCAACATCTCTGGTCTAGTTCCTGATTGATGGCGGTGGGTGCACACACAGCTCCTCCGAAGTACACTGTTTATACACTGTTACTTCACATGTGCAGTTAGAGATTTAGAATACTTTGGAAACGGGTTGGTGGGGCTTCATGTGGTCTCCCCTCACTGAAATTACTGCTTGTAGACCTTGCTGGGTGCCCAGGTGTCATCTGTGATGATCTTTCCTGCACTAAGTTCACTTGTTGTTGCTCAGTAGTTCTGCATGGTCTCATGGCATAAGGAAATGGGTCAGACAAGTTCTTCCTTCAGCCACACTCATCTCCTTCCTGCAGTGACCTCCTTTTACTCCTCTACCAAGCGTTTGCTTCTCAGCCTCCCTCAGCACTGCTGGCCAGACAAGCACTTATAATCGCCATGGGTATTCAGGTGGATAAAAGGCATTTTGCTCCAGTCCATTCAAGAACGTGCCAGCTGTCCATACACACCCAGCCCAGCCATTGAGGGCTGGATGTGAATGGAAAGGGGCTTTCAGCCTCACTACATAATGAGAACGAATCAGTGCAAGGGACATCCCTGTCTACAAACAAATCGCCAACGTCACTCTGCAATTTCACCACATTTCTGAAAGCAGCTTTCTCGCCTGTTCAGCAGCAGCTTCCCATTGCTCTCCTGTACCTGCTAACTGTGCAGTTCTGTGAATGCTGAGCACTGCTGATCATTCTCACATCCTACTGCAGCTGCTGGGAGCACAGGACACCCCAAACCCTGCAGGATCACAGCTCCATCTCTCCCAGGTAACGCAGCCTATCTGTTCACAGGTGAAGCAGATTTGGGGGTTTCCATGGATACACTTTGCTATTCCAGTGTCACAGGAATTGCTTTGCTTTTCCACTGCAGAGCCTCATAAGTACTTCAGACTTGAAAAGGGGTAAATAAGAAAGAAGAATTGCAATGCAGTGTTCCACTGAATACATTAATTCTTGATGATAAAAGCCAGAATGACAACAAATCTGACACTACTCAGATCTTGCAAATCAACCAGCTCTCCTAATGCTGGGCATTAAACCACCTGCTTGGCTCAGTTCAGAGCACACACCTGCTGGTGTTTGAAGGTGGGCTGGAGGTGAACCTTCCTTTCTGGCTCAAGCTGTGGGGCAGCCACAGCTGCTCAGCTGCACTCGTCCACCCCTCAGCTCAGAGGACTTGTTGAGCACGGCCACGCACTCGTGTATCTGGAGGAAATCCCCGGGCCGCAACACAAAGACACATGAAAAGCCATCCTAGGCGTCTTTGCCTTAAGACGGCAACTGGGTCGGGCTCCGAGCTCCACCTCCATCTCTTTGCCAGCCAAGAAGTGAGGCGGCAGAGCACCTCACCGCTGCTCCCTCTCCGGAGGACTCGCGGTGAGGGATGCTCGCTTTACCCCTCTCCCCGTAGGGACGCTGCACACCCGGGCTTCGTACTGCGTGACAACACTGGGCAGCCGTCCGTTTCTCGCTATTTATAGCGGTCGGGAGGAGCCTGGGGCTGGGCTGGTTTCCGTCTCCGGATTCGCTCGGGGCCGCGGTGGCGGCAGCAGCAGCAGCAGCAGCAGCAGCGGGACACACGGACACACGCAGGGGGGTGAGCGGGGAGAGCTGGGCCGGGGAGCGGGTGCCTGCATCGGGATGCAGCCTTGGGGTGCCGAGCCCCGGCGGGCACAGCCTGGGATGCTGCAACCCTGTGAGAGTGGCTGCCGCTGCGCACCGGAGTCGGCTCGGGGGGGCTGTTTTGGGGAGAGCCTGGCAAGGATCAGGGTTTGCCAGGGGAGCAGCTCGGCCCCCTCAACCCAGCAGGAAACAACGGGATGAGGGCAAGTGCTGAGAGCTGGATGCTGGCCCGTCATGGCTTAGCCCTTTGCTCCCGTCGCTCAGCGGGACAAGAGTGGCTTTCACTCCTTGTCCTCTGCCGGGGCACTGCTCGCAGCCAGGCCCTGCAAACAGAATCCAGCACAGCAACAACCAGCTGTCACCTGCCAGTGCTGCACGTGCCAGGCTCTAATGACCTCCCAGCATGCCACCCCCAGCAAATGCCCTCTGTGTACCCCAGAACGCCCTGCCGTGCCTTGCCTGGAGCTGTCCAACCAGAGGAGAATGTCCTGAGTTTGATTTTGCAAGATGGCAGCAACCAAGAGCTTCGGTGCCACCCACCCTGGAGACCCACAGCCTGGGGACCTGATAGAGATCTTCAGGCCAGCATACCAGCACTGGGCCCTTTACCTGGGAGATGGGTACATCATCAACGTGACACCCGTGGGTAAGGCTGACAGGGTGGGGTGGGTGCTTTGGGATGGCTGAGAACTCTGCCTTGCACCAAGGGCAGGTGGTCAGCCCCACGTGGCAGCTCCAGGATGGGAAAGAGGAAGGGACAGGGGCTTCAAGCCCCACAGGTGGCACCTCCAGGGGCCAGGCAGAAGCTCTCTGGGGTCTCAGCCAGGCTGTGTGGGACCTGCCTGGCTCACCCTGTGCCTTCCCCAGAGGAGGGGCTGCCAGCCACGTTTGGCAGTGCCAAATCGGTGTTCAGCCGAAAGGCCATGGTGAGGATGCAGCTCCTGAAGGAGGTGGTAGGAAACGACTCCTACCGCATCAACAACAAATATGATGGCACCTACGCTCCCCTCCCTGTGGAGGAGATCATCCGGCGTGCTGAGTACCTCATCAACCAGGAGGTGTCCTACGACTTGCTGGGCAACAACTGCGAGCACTTCGTCACTCTGCTCCGCTATGGCGAGGGGGTCTCTGAGCAGGTAGGCAACGCGTGCTGCCCAGAGCCCATCCTTGTGGGGTCAGCCCAAGGGTAACGGCACAGGTTCATCATTATTCATTTCATTCCCCTGGTCAGCTCTGCCTGCTCTTCATTTCTACACCTGTGATTTGCTCCCCTCTCTGCAGGCCAACCGAGCCATCAGTGCCATTGGGTTTGTGACAGCGGCTGCCGGTGCCTTCTCCCTGCTGGGCCTGCTGCAGAGCCGGTCCCGAGAGAGGCAGTACTAAGGAGCCATCAAGCAGGAGCTGCTGGTGATACAGGGTGGTTTGTGGCCTCGCTCCCAGCAGTGCCTCTTGCAGAGGGCAGCCCCAGCCCTGGAATTGCCAGCGATGCCTGGCAGTGCTCACAAGCGCGTTATCCTCACACCTCAGGGCTCTGCTGAGGGCTTTTGGCACACACACTGTTTTTACTGACTGTGTTCTGTGGACTTTCTATGAATAACCTTTCCTAACCTGTGTTTTTAAACTTTTTGTTGTTGTTTTTTTTTTTTTTTTTTTTTTAATCCTTACCAGAAGTAACACAGCAGCACTGCTCTTGAGGCCCATGCAGGACGAGGTAGATGATCTTAGAGGTCTTTTCCAACCATAACGGTTCTGTGATTATAAGAAAAAACCCCTGGGCACCGCAGGACAGACTTTGTGCCCAGAGCTGGGCCTGTAGCAGCACAATGACCAGCAGGACAGATTCTATTTCCAGTACAAATTACAACTTTCCCCGGCCAGCAGGACAGCACAGCCCATGGCCCACACCTGGAGGTAGAGCTGTTCAATGGCTCCAGGCCTACAGAGCCCCACCATCTCCAAGCACAAAGCTGGCATGCGGCCTGTCCTAGGAGAAAGCTGTTGAGTGGAAGTGTGGTTTATCACTCTTCACAAAGAGTATTTGGCTGGCATGTTTGGAACTGTACTTTTTTGCAGGTTGTACATAGGAAATGAAATCCAGTAGTGCCTTCACCTCGTGCAGCTGCCTGGACTGTAAGAAGAGATGGGAGCAAGAGCTGTCAGTAAGCAGCTTGCTATTTTTATCTGCTCTCATCACATATATAACTAGACAAGAAGCTTTTGTTAAACAACAGTTGTTTCAGTGTTTGAAATAACAAAGCCAGGCCTTCTCGTCATATTTTGTAGTTAATACAGTTAAATAATATTGTTGTTTGTTGGGGTTTGTTTGTTTGTTTTCCTTTTTTTTTTTTTTTAATATGGGAAATGTGTTAAAATAAAACTGGGCTCTTAGTAACTGGATCTGGAAGCCCTGTACTGTTTTCCTGTAAATATAGCCATAAGCTCTGAGACTCCACTTAGGAAGTGGCTATGAGGATGAGAGCACACCCACCCAGGCTTCCTGCACTATGCGACTGCAGAGCACTGCTGCACATTAACCTCTGCTTCTAGGTGTGACGTAAACAAAGCAAGCAGCTCAGTGCAACTTTTTGCCCAGTGTGCCTTGAGAGCAATGGTGTCACGTGGCACTAAAGAGAGCACTAAATTTGGGTAAGGAGGCAGCTATTCATTCCCTGAGTGCATCCCCGCCCAGCTCCAACTTACTGCAATGCTTGAGCTGAAATCTTTCCTGCTCTCAGCACGTTGTGTCTGCAAAAGCTGGTGAGGGAGGGTGAAGTAAGGACAGCATGTGCACCCTCCCACATTTGTAATTCACTCCAGAATGGAAGAACACCAGAATTGCTGTGTAAGTGGAATTTTGCATGGAAGCTGCAGTTTCATTTAATGCAGGATTTTGCAGTTGCACATGTGTTCCTTAGTGCAGTCAAGGATAGGTCACTAATTGGGTCATCAAGCCCCGTGGGTACAGTGACAGGGTTTGGTGAAGCAGTGGCTAAATGCTGGAGCAGCAACAGTCATTGCTTGGCTGTGCTCAGTGTTGTTGAGCCTTTGTAGGAGGTGCTGGCAAGGCTGGAGAGCTGCTGTTGCCATGGAGTAGAGTCAAAGCTGTTATTTTACCAGCAAGAGAAAGCATAATTCTCTCCCCTATTCCAGGACACAGTCAGCCTGCCTCTGAATGGAGGGGTTTGTTCAGTGAGCACAGAAATCCAAGCCTGGTGCACGTGGAGTGATGCAAACAGGCCGATCAGCAGAGACAAGGCAGCCCTGTGTCCAGCTGCAGGCTCTTGCCTAGTCCCTGTGCTCATAGCTGGGGTTAATGTAAACCTCAGCTGTGCTTCTTGCTGCAAAGTCCTTGGTGTTTACAGGAGGCCAGTTTGGATCTCTCTGCAGCATCTGCTGCCACTTTCGGTACTGGCTTTTCGACTGATACCCGGTGCAGGCTTTAATCATCATCCAGAGGTGCTTGTTCTGCAGGAGAACATCCTGCAGAGTGACACAGTATGGCATTAGTGGAGAGCCCCAAAGCCAGCCCCTTGTGACATATGCCAGCCTGTCTATGTGCAACTCCCGAGCTTAAGGCACGTGGGGTAAGTTGTCTATGGTTCTCCATCAGGTGGATTTGACTGACACACAGTGACTCTTAAGGAAAAAGGGAGGAAAAATGAAAAAAGCCTGAGCGTTTGTGTTTGCAGGAAGAGCGCGGCTGGAGAGGAAGAAAGTCCCCAACAGATGCAGCTTACCCCAGGGAACAGACAGTAAATGAATGCGCTCACCTCTGTGAAAAAAGATATACAGAAGGTGACCAGGAGCATCAGTAGCACATAAACTCTCCAGATCACAGGAGTGCAAAGAAACTGTTGGGAAAAACAGGAGCAGTAATTAGATTTGAGGGCCTTGCCAAGATTTACATCTGTTCCTAATGACTGGAGGGGCTAACACTTTCTCCGTGGCAAGCACGGAGCAGGCCCCAGGCAGTGGCAGTAACTCCTTGTCACAGAGATTTGGAGGGGTCGATGCCAGGTTCCCCATGGCATACAGCTGCCCCCACATCACCATGACTGTGACTGACACCAGAAGATCAGCATTCAGTGCCCAAATATTCCAGGGAGCTGCAGCTTCCTACATACAAACCCACACTCTGTGCTGTTATGTTCTTTGTTAGGGAGAAAAGCTCAGTTAGATACAAAACACTTTTTCTTCTTCCCACTGCAGTCTGGAGGGGAAGACTGCCTCATTAATCAAGCCCTTGTTGGATGGATGATAGAGAAACGTGAAAGTGATGCCCAGTCATCATCAAACCAGTGAATTAATTTCCAAGATGGCCATACCCATAGCTTGTGTTCTGTGTGCGTAGGAAAAGGTCCAGCAAAGCGAAAAATAAATGCATCTTTTCTCTTCACTTACCTGCATGCCACTGTACACAACATCCATGTCGGCGAAGAAGAGGAAGAGGCAGAAGGCGAGCTGGAGGATCAGGAGAGCTGAAAATACATCTGGGAAAAAAAAAGGGGGTGGCCCTGGGAAAGGGGCTTTGGTGCCTGAACTCTTCTGATGCATTAATGGGAGTTCCAAGTGCTGTAGAACTGCTAGCCTGTGCATTCCTGGTGTTGTTTGTTTGGGGAGGGGGCAGGGAGGTGGGTTGCTGTGCCTAGACCACCTATAGAATTGAAACCTAGTGGAACTATTCCTTAGCAGACTGTTGCAAATGTCCCTACCTACGCTGCTTTTCTCACCCAAGTGATTTGGGACCAGCCTATTGCCAAAAAAACCCTAATGGAATCAGCTCTGCTAAGGTTAAACAAGATCCTGCTCTCTCATCCGTGAGTAAAAAGCTGCAATTGCAAAGGAGCTATCAGTTAGCTGGAGGCTGGTAGGAGTAAATCGTCTCAGCAAAACTCAAACAGAGAAGGAAAGGTTATTGTGAGAGGATTTTAACAGTGATATTATCACAGGCTTCTCTCTCTCATCTCTAGGAATGAAAGTCAGGAAAGGTAAAACTGAATCTCAGAGGAGCTCTATTTGATGTGTGGATTTTGAAACAAATACATCTTATCCTTACACACGATCTGTAATCTCAATAATACACAGTTCTGCACTAAGCACAGGACATCATCTTCTGGAAAGCACCTATTTTCCAGGACGCAGTCTTATTTTTCAGCTCTGCTGCTCCTTTTGTCTAGAAGGAAGTGAATGTAGGCAGTGCTCACTAAGATTTGCTAGGAGGAAAGCTGGAGCTCGCATACACAACAGTTTCATCGCATGTCAGTCACCAGTGTGGATACAAAATCATTATCCCTTCCCTTCTCTCCTGCCAGGGAGATTTTGAGGCAGGAAGGGGAGTACTACTCACAGTTGGTGTAGATAGGCTTGCGGAAGGGCTTTCCCTTGGAAAAGACAAAGGCCACAATGATGCAGTTGATGGTGGACAGCAGCCACAACGTTGTACCTTCGTAGCTGAGGACGGTGATCAGGGCACTGCTGCTGGTGCCGTTTCCCCCTGGGCCGGCAGGGGGCAAGGTCTGGTTCCCAAGTGAGCGATGCCTGCAAGGTGACACTCAGCGTCTTGCTCCTGCCTTCTACAAGAGCGAGCTGCAACAGCTCCTCCTTTCTTACCCACGGTAACCAGATATCACCCACAGCAATAAAAACCACGTTAAATAAATATTATACGTACACATAATGTAGTAGAAAAACAGAGCTTGAAGCAGTGATGAAGCTGCTGGTGAGAAGTCAGGGCCAAGCCAGGGGGAGCTCAGGTGCATGCAGTGTGCCTGAGTGACCAGCAAGGGTGGAGCCAGGATCCACCCCTTCCCAGACCTCATTTATGGTTTGGCAGTGGAGGTGAGGGTCTTTCACTGGAGGTCTCTGTGTACCTGAGATCTTCCAAGGGTAAGTAGCTTCTTTCCTTTGTTTCTATGCACACAGCTGCCACATTTGAGCAACCCCTCACTTGCTGCAGCCTAGAACTTTGCTACTATGCTGTCATTGCTGTGATTTCATTGCTTTACAGCATTGCAATGTGCCTCTTAGAAAGCAGCTTAACTACTGACCTGTGCCAAATCTCAGGTCCCAGCAAGACAGTGACAACAATGCTCCAGGCGTGGCAATGAGGAGCAGGCCCAGTTCCTCATATGCTACTCCAGAAATGCCATCTCTGTGGCATTCCATGCACTGATGGTCTGGGCTGGCCTTGTTGGCAGCCACTGTGTACCCCATAACCAGAGCTATGGGTTGGATGTCCTGGTAAGGAGAGGGACTCACCTCCAGTTGGCCAGCGCTACATACCAGGGCTGCTTCTTCACCAGGAGGAAGCCACAGGTCTGCATGGCTATGGTAAAGCACACATTGAGAACAACAGAGAGCAGCAAAGGAGGGGAGATGAGCTGGCCAGGAGGGCGATAGGGTGCCAGCTTTGGGTAGGCTTCAGTCAGGCTCACTGGAGAGAAACCAGAGAGATTTGCAGTCAGGTGCCCAAAGGATTGCTCTGCCACCAGCAGTTATGGTTACTGATGGCAGAACTTGGCTCCTTGCTTTTATTTTTGCTGGGAAGTAAGGCTGGCTATTTACACTCATGCGTTCGAACAAACGTAGGGGCTTCCTCACACCACTTACTTGTTAGGCAGACCAGGAGAGTAATGACATCTTGAACCAAATACTGGTAATTCCCAAAGATTTGCAGTTGCTGAAACAAAAACAGAAGGCACCACCTGACTACGAAGTAAAGCCCTGAGTGCTATTTCAGAGCAGCAGCACACTGACAACAGCATCTTGGATACACCTGCAGGAGCAGAGGGAGCCCAGCCGGCAGCTGAGTGCCACCTAGACCCTAGCTAAATCAGAACGCTTTTGGGTGATCCAGTGGTAAGTGAGTGTTTTTTCCACCCTTATCCCAGCAGACACCATTCCCTGTAGTGGACTCAGGTCATTGTAGACCACAGTAATGGCAGGCATGGATAGAGTTCCGCATTGTCCTGTCTGCTGTTTCTTTCCTATTGAGTAATGCAACAAAAAACCAAAAAGCTGCAGTGATCACAGCTTGCCAAAGAAAGGTGGCCATTATGCACTTACCCAGAACAGCAGAGCAGTGCCAACAAACTGTATCAGGCCATACAGAGTCAGGTATTTAACCACAGCAAAGGAAGCCACCAAAGCAGCTCGACCTTCCCTGTTCAAAATAACAAAACAAACTGCTGAAACTGCACCCTTCCCACAGCACTAGTGTTCTAGTGCTACAGCTTGCTTCTGCTTCTAAGCAGAGTAATTCCTTTGCTTTAGAAACTCCAAAAAGCATGGAAAATAGTTTAAATTCCACAGATGTATTCTGGCCTTAAGATACTGCAGAGCCACTTAGCTACCCTTCATCTGCAGTGTTTTGTTTCTTTGAGTTTGTTCTGCTGCTGTGATTTTAATACCTGGCTTAAGCTGCTGTTGTTTTTTCATTACTAATTTGCTCAGCAGTTCCGGGAATCAAGTGCACTGCTACATAAAATCTTCTTTGCATACATTTGGCTAAATGGCATCGTTCCTGGCTGCTCAATGACTACATAGAGCATTTGAGTATGAAATTTGTAAGTAATGACAAACTAATCTGTTCTGTGGTAACTGTTGTACTTGCCTTTTCTACAGACTGTCCCCTACATCTACAATCATAGAATCATTAAGGTTGGGAAAGATCACTAGGACTGTCTAGTTTGACCCCAACCCATTCCCACCATGCCCACTGCTTCTCAGTGCCACAGTCCCATGGTTCTTGAACACCTCCAGGGACAGTGACTCCACCACTTCCATGGGCAGCCTGTGCCACTGCATCGCCACTCTTTCAGAGTTTTTCCTATTATCCAACCTGAACTTCCCCTGGTGCAACTTGAGGCCATTCCTTCTCATCCATCAAAATTAAGTTTGAATTATCAGCACTTTTAAGGGTGGCATGTACACGCATGCAACCAGCCATAAACAAACACAAATTAACTGTTTCCTTTGCCAAGCTCCCTAGGATCCCTGTGCACTGCTGTGCAGCTCCCACTCGTGACCTCGCATGCCAAGCTCAGTGTAGGCAGTGCCCTGAACCCACCCCAGGGGAGCAGCCAACCAACCTGATCAGCTCTGGCACACACTGGATGTTGGGGATCTGTGAGGTGAAAGGCGAGGCCACTGATGCCTCCTGCTCCGACAGTGATATCCCTGCATGGGCCATCTTCAGAGCCTGAAATCCACAAGAGCATGAAGCTGGAAAGGAACCCATCTGCCCTTTCCATTTCTTTTAGTGGTGCTTCACAAGTTTTGCTTCAAGTGTGCCTTGTCGTTGACCTTTATTTATCCTGTAGCCCAGCTGATCTCATTTTCCAGATATCTTCCCTCCCCTACAGCTTAAACATTTCTTTTGTTCACTGAATCTCACTGTAGCTATTTACAGTTCTCTGAACTACCCTGCTCTGTCTCCCACGCTGGGGTTTGTGCATATCTCTCCTGTTGAAAAGCCCACCAAACTATTTGAATTAGCACATTATCTTCTTTCCATTCCTTTCCACGTCCTGATCATATTTCTTCTCTTTCTGTCTTATAAGGTTCCGTGTGAGCCAGCCCTGTCCTCTCTGGCCTAGCACTCAGGGGCAGGTAATGGATGGCTTACACCAAACCAGATAATGTGCTATTACAAAATTATATTACGGTAACAAGTTTTAGAATAGCCATGTAATAGGGCATAGAACCTGATGATTCTATAGTAATTGTCATGAAGGCTCGCAAATTTGTGTTTGAACAAATACGTAAGATGTGGTGCATTCTTATTTCTAGGAGAAAAATGCATATAGGCAGTGTCTTATAACAACACACTGACTGAGCACACCCACATGCTACCTTGGGAAATGCTTGTGATGTGGTATGCCAGGCAGTGTCTCACCACTTCAACCCATAGGTTGAAAGAAGTGACAAGGAGGGTGGGAGATTTGCTCCTACGTACCCCGCAGTCGTTGGCTCCATCACCACACATACCCACGTAGTAACTGTTGGAGGGCAAGGAGGGAAAACATTGATGAAAGGAGTTAAAATGGAGGGTGGGAGGGGAGGAAGTATTTGTGTTTTTGGGAATCTGCCCTCTTTATCACAGCTCCATTTCACAGAGCCTTCAATGCAGCCACTGCAGGTGGGAGCAGGGACTGGCAGTGCTGGTTACATCTTTCCTTGCCCGGGTTCAAGAAGAAAGGGAAAAGAACCTTACTCGAGTTTCTGAAGCTCCTCAACAAGGCTGGATTTCTGGCCAGGAGACATCCTAGCAAAGACAGTCGCATTCATCAGTATCTGTGGAACAGAGCGAGGGGCTGCCTTGGGTGTGTGTTTGTGTTACACAGAGACAGGGTCAGGTTCCCTGATGGATGCATGGCACAAACCTCTAATGCTGTCTCCCAGCCCCAACATTAGTTTAATTGCCCATAGGATCAGGTTCCACCTAATGACAACTCCATCCTGCTCTGGTTTCTGCCTTGCCTCTCTGGTAGACCAGCATCACCACATTTTCTGCAGCACAAGGTGTCCCACACCATTCCCTGTTGCATCACAGATGGTGCTGCTGGTGGTAGTGGCAATAACATTGCTCAGACTGAGGTTTTTTCAACCTGAAGGTCTGTCCAGAGGGCTCTCTCTCTCAGGAGCAGCTATTTTATGGGAGGGTGTCAGGAGCTGAAGGTTTCTGCTGTAAAATGCAGCTATTTTATGCTCCAACCACTGCTGAGCAGAAGACGTTGCCAGCTCTGGCAGTTGTATGTGGGAATGAGGCTGCTGGTTTTAATTAAATTGAAGTGGAGGAGGTGGCCACAGAGTCATTCCACCATGCATCTGCTCACATGCCTCAGCCACCCTGCTCACCCGAGGTCTCATGTATGCTGACAGCCAGCTGCTCAGGATAACCCTGAGCTGTGCTGGGAGGCTGCAGAGTTGTCAGAAGTGACAGCACTTCAGGTGCTGACAGGAAGACACCTTTCTCCATCTGGAACAATACTGCCGTTTACATGCAGTGGGGAGGGTAAGTGCTTTATTTCTTCTGCACTTACTTTTGGCAGCAAGCTGTAGAAGTGCTTTGTGAGAACCTGGTAGGACTTCCCATTCATTGCGAAATGGTAGTTGCAGCTTTCTCCTTCCAAGGTGATCTTTTCCTGGGTGTTGGCACACACCTCCTAGGAACCAAGACAGAATTTATCCTCAGGCTGAGGTCACAACACCTTGAAGCCCAACACAGACCTATCTCTGGAGCTGAAGCCAGCCCTGGTGGTGCCACCAGCTATTAGCCAGGGTGGCATGCCTGCCCCTGCACAGAACATCCCCTCTGCATCCAGCTCTGCTATGGACCCACACCACATTTCAGCCTCCCATCAGAGATACAGGCAGGTAGCGTCCTTCCTGCAGCTACAGGCCTGGCAGTACTGGATTTTCTAGCTTTGCTCTTATGTGTCACTGATAACTTTTAGGCACAACTGTCTCATTCAGACACTGAATTCTGGTCCAGCAAATAGTCCCACGGACAAGTATTTCTAAATGCATTAATTAGGTACACATCAAGCATGGGAGAAGCGGCCACTTGTGTCTGCAGAGCATTGCCAGTTATGCGTGCAGTCATTTTGCATGCAGTCCTGAGCAAAAAGGCTCCGTATTAGTCATTTCTTCCTAGCAGGTGGATGGTTCACTCCACATACCCTGGCTAGATAGGAACCCACTCAGTGTTTCTTAAAGGTGATTCAAAATCTGCAGTGAGAGCCCAAACCCAAGAAGCCAGCTATTAGACATCAACACTTTGATAATTCACCCTAGCACCCAGCAGCCACCCCTTGGCTGTGCTCACACTGGGAGCAGCTGTACTTGCTTTGCTGCCTTCTGCCAACCGCCAGGCAATGGAAGCTGGAGTGGAGCCCTCTGGTTCGCTGGCTTCAACAATGATGACTTTGCTGGCCTCGTGAATCATATCTGCGCTCCTGGCCACCGTAACTGCTGTCTGAAGGTTGTCCCCTGCCAATGGCACCAGAGAGGTTAGCTCTGCCATGGGGATGCAGGAGAAGTGAGCTGCACATTACTGTGGGGGGTTCACCTGTGACCATGATGCTCCTGATGTGGGCAGCAGCCAGCTCTCGCAGCACAGGCTTTGTCTCTGGCTTCAGGCGGTTCTCCATCATCAGGAGGCCCAGAAACTCCAGCCCAGATTCTACCTCCTCTCTTGGAAGAAGGAGAGAAACATGGTTGCTGCTTCCCAGGAACAAGGCTCTCTAAGTGGATATACTGCTGGAAAAGCCATGCTCAGCTGGAAGCATGTTCGTTCTAGTGTGAAACACAACTGACATGAGCTTGGGACAGGCAGAGCTCAACACGTGTCCACATTTTAGCTGTCAGTCCCTGCTGTGTGGATTCCTGGGAGGATCTGCAGAGCAGAGGTGAATGCGGAGAGCAGTGGGCTCAGGCTGGCTGAAACCTACCAGTTCCAGCATTCAGCATGGCTTTCTACACAGTCCCAATCCATGACCCTTTTGAAGCACAATTACCAGCTTTCATTGCCCTTCAATACCAGCTTCTAAGATTCATCTTGGTAACCCTTGCAAGAGCAGTAGTTAATTGCAAGTCAATTAACAGCATAATCTGCATGTGCTGAGAGGAAGGCATGATGGGGTTCTGCCTTCCCATAGAATCATAGGATCAGAAGATTGGAAAAAAACTACAAGATCATTGAGTCCAGCCGTCCACCCATGGCCATGCACACCATAGGGCAGGAGAGGAGGGGAAGGGCTGGGCCAGGCCCTACCAACATGGAGGGAAGCGATCCCACAGTGATGCTCATAGCTCCTCAGCACAGCTTACCTCTCCAGGTCACACACATCTACATCCTCTGGGAGGCTCAGCACTTTATGGGCCAGGGCGATGACTCTGAAGCCTTGGCTTGTGTATGCCTTGAGCTCCTCCAGGAAATCAGCTGGCACTGTTCACAGGATAGAAAGTAGTGTTGTTAGAATGTTTCAATTCCATTGCCAATTCCTCCTCTGGGTTTAAAGTCTGTTCTGTGACACACTTTATAACCTTTCAGTACTGTGCCCTCTCATACAAGTCACCTGGTTTGTACTAAGGCTGCACAACTGACTGATCCATGCATCTATTTCATACCTTTAAAATGCATATTAAGGTGCAGGTATGCATGGTGCATGTGTTCTCAGCAGAGAACAAATTAGTGTTTCCATAGTTCTGGCCTAGTCCTTTCTGTGTACGTGCTGAGTAATGCTCAGAAAGCAGTTTTTACATTTATGTGTTAATGGGAAAATTCTCCCATAAACTGAATTTTCAAATCTGATTGTTCCAATGGCTCTAAAAGAAAGAATTCCTTTTAACTTCACAGTATTTTGTGATCACCGCATCCTGCCATCACAGCTTTACAGTGTGGAACCCAATTATTTATTAAGCTGTAATCAATAGAGAAACAATCAAGGCAGGATGAGAGGAGCTATTTAGAAACCTGAGAAAGTGGAACAATTTTTTTACAAGATATTTTTCTTACTGACATGGGATTGTTTGGAGGTCCGTGTCATTAGGTCTTATGCAATTTTAAACTAAATCTTTCCATTGTCCCTCAAAACCATTTTCACCTGTTCTCAGGTCGTGGCCAACTCAAATAACAAACCACAGAGACCCAGACCACTGCTCCTGCATGGCTGGCACCCTTCCAAAACAAGCAGTGAATATGACCTAGGTTTCAAGTTTGCAGACAACTTTGAGAACAGGCCTATTATATTTCTCTCACACACAAAAGAGAAGCTGATATTTACTTGCAGAGAGAGGACAGAAGCCTTGGCTTGAGCGTTAATAGCAATTATCCTTAATAACAGTAATTTGCATGTCCACAGCAAGTTTCCCATTGCTGAGATTTAAAGCCTTTGTAAGCTGGGTCAGTAAATAAATATTGAATCTACAGGTCAGTAAATTAACAGAAAATTCAAGAACTCATGCAGCACAACAGAGCAGCTGTGACACGTGCAATTACCACCATCCCACACCTACCCTGAGTATTTTGAAACATCAACATTATTCACAGACTGTATCTTCAGCTGATGCACATCAGCTAAGTGATGTACAGCACCTGAACCACAGGCTGTGCATCTCACCACCCACCGGGCTGCGTGCATCCCTGCATACACACAAGCAATGAAAGCTTATTCGTGCTGTTAGCTAATGACTCTTAACTTCTGTACAGGTCCAAGACTTGTTTGTGTGCAGAATTTTACACATGCAGTTGCAGAGTGAGTGCTGCAAATCCTTTAGGATTACAGTCCAAGGTCTACTTTGGATTAAGTTTGAATAAATGCTATAATGGTGCCCTCCCCCACATCTATACCGGTTTCTTGTCTGCAAAAGCTGGACACTGTTTCTGGTGCTCCTTTCATGTACAGGTCGTACTGTTCCTCTCCAATCTTCTGTGAAACAACAGACATCCTCTGCAGCCCAGAGGAAAATGGGAATTGATGTAGGATTGCAATTCCTTCCACAGGGGCCTGGAAGAGGTCAGGAAAGGGAGGTGTTGCTTGGGGATTTATTCATGGATTAGACAAAGTAAATCCATCCTGAGCTTCAGCTCATCTGAGGCTTTCTGGCTTAGGAGATTTATTATTGATAGGGGACTATTTCCATGTCTCTTGACTATGTTAACAGATCAATGATGATAAGTTTAGGAATTGCAGTTTCAAAAACAGCGGCTTCCTAGCACGCTTCCTGGGAACTTCAGTGTTTTTCTTAATATTCATTTTCTCAGATTTGTCCAAGGTTTTTTCTTAGCAATCACATCCTGATGCAATATTCCTGAAGTTAAAGACAGGGGAACTGAAAATTGATGTTACAGTGACATTACCAAGGGAACAGAGCAATGTGAGAAACAAGATTGATTTCATTGTTGTCACAGCACCATCTTCCTGGTGCTGCTAACAGAAATCAGCCTCCTTCCTCTGGGAAGAAGCTGGCTTGCTCAGCATTTGAGCTTGAAACATAATAATTTTCAACTATCAAAATGCAGAGCTGCTGCCTTTTGAGAGGGAGAAGGAAGCAAACAACACTGCTTTGGGTTGAGGCTGGTAGATCTGTCAGTGGGGCTGCATACTGTTACCAACTGAATTTATGGTCCACACTCCTGGCTGTAGTGTCCTGACCTTGCAGAGCATATTCTTGCAGGTGTATTCCTGCTTTAGTCTTTTATCTAGTTTGCAGGATTTCTTTGCACTGGTTTCCACTTAGACCAGTCACACAGCTTCTCTAGTCCTAAGTTCCCAGGAGGTGTGTTTGCAGGGAAGGTACAGCACAGGACCAAGAGCAAGGGAAGGGCACTTTGCAGACAGTAACCCAGTAAATAAACAGTGCATGTGCAAGAAGCTTCACAAGCTGCAGACTGAAAGCACAGAGTATTCATTCCCAGAAAGAGCTGGACTCACGCTGCTGGCATTCGGCCCCGGCCTAACGATGCAGGCACCAATAGCACCAGCCTGATCCCAAGCTGTGCTGGACTCTTCTAACTCCTGTATGGGGAAAAGCATTATTTGTGATGCTGCTTTTTTTTTTTTTTTTTCTGGCTTCACACCTGACCTAAAAGCAGTGGCAGCAGCATATGGGAGAATTTCCCCCTTGCTATTTATGTTAGACAGCTGCAGTAGTGCTTTGTTATAGTCTATGAGGTCTTTCTAGCCATCACAACTGAGAGTCTCCCTGCAGCCTTGTTCTTAGTAGAAACCCACAGTTCCCTCTGTCTTTTGGATTGATGAGAGTGGAAAAGCTGTGCCAAATGTTGTTGTTCCTGTAATTTCAAGTTCCACATCAATTTAATGTCATGTAACATCAGGAAAATGTAATAATCCCAATCTAACTGGATTTATCTTCCAAAATCCAGCTTTAAAAGACTCTACTCTGAAGCAGGGTGGAGAGTTTGGGTGTAGGATGCTTTAGCCCTCCAGCTCTGCTGCCACTTTTGCCTGTTCTTCTACAGCAGTGAGCACCAGCCTGGTGCCTTCCTGCAGTGCTGCTCCAAGAGCTGCCATCTGTTTTATTTATTGACTCAACTCTCCCAAGAAAAAGGCTGAAGGAGAAAGGAATGATGATGCAGTTGGCTGCAGTGATCCCTGAGCCCCTGCAGGCTGATTTGTGGGAAGAGACACTGCTTTCCTTCTGGTGCCTCCTTCCATCCTGCTCCCACCAGTGCAAGACTCCTCATCCCTGTGGATGTGCCCTGGGCCCTTGGTTCCCCCCCAGCTCTCAGATTTGCTGTTCATCCAACCCAGGGCTTCTCCATTGGGATACATCCCTTTGCTCATCAGAGAAAACAGCCCTCAGCATTTGGGCACAGAATCCTGCCTGCACATATCCATATAGACATGTACATGGGCTTGACCTTGAATAAGCCCTGGGGCTGTGCTGCGGAGGGTGCAGAAGACAGGAGTCACCATACCCAGTGTGTGCCCTCAAACATTTTCAGGTCCAGTGGGTCTCCTTGAATCTTCTTATCCAGAACCACCAGGGAGTGGCAGCTTGCCATGGCTCCACACACCGGTCCCCAGGGCAGAGGAGTGCAGGATGGAAACTTGTGGATTTTCTGAAAGCTTATATAAAGCAGAGGGTTAGAAGGGCTGCTTGCAAGAGGGACGCAGAGAAGTCTTCAGCTAGTGTATACAGGTGCTGCTTTGCTACATTCAGTGGTGCTGCACCCAACTTCAGCAAACAATGCATTGTCCTACCCATCCTGGTAGTAGCTTAGGGGAACTCAGGTGGCCAAGAAGTCCCCAAAAATTATTATGAGTTCAACTTGATGCAAAGCAACTGGGAAGGTAAAACACTCAGAGGAGCTGGTATGGGCTCAGGAGTACTTCTTGACAGAAGTTCAGTATTAGAGAATACTGTTCAGTATTAGAGAAGACACTATGAGAAAGGAAACTTGCAGCTGAGATCTCCAAGAAGCTGAGCAATATGGCCCAGGAGAACCTCCCCTTCCACTGATAGAGCTCCATCTGCATTTCCAGACACCAAATACTTGCTTCTCACTTCGGTTTTAAAAATGGATAAGTCTGACTCCTATTGAGTTACTTGGAGGAACGTTGTTATTTATTTCTGTGGAAAGCCTTGAGGTGTGCTCCCTCTGGAACAGACGGAGCACTGTGGCTGTGCTGGGGCAAGGCTCTGTTATTGCACCACTTCTCAGAGTCTTCTCACACATTTTTCCTTCTAAGAAACTGGCTGGCTGACGAGCTCTGCCTGCCAGACCAGAACACAGCCCATTACCATTTAGGCTGGCATGTTTAGGAGAAATTTAAATAGATTTTATTTACCTTTGATCACAGCAAGCATCCCCTGTTACTGAAAGAAGCACAGTGCAATGAATCTGGAAGCGAGCAGCATGACAGCTCGCAGCTCTGTTAAAAGGAACAATGCATCCCAGGACCTGTCGTCCCTCTGGGCCATCAGAGTCTGTTCTGTTTCCAGCAAATTATACCTTGTTCTCAGGCTGGTCATAATTGGCTTATTAATTAATTAATACTTGAGAGACACCATGAAAATGTTAAACAACATGAAACCAACAAACGCTCGTATCTTATTAAACATACAATAGGTTATTTTGCAAGTGGAATGAAATTCCTTTACTGTCACTGCCTCTCAGTATTCAGATTAGCTGACAGCTAGTCTTATGTGCTTAAGAATCTGAATATTTAAGAAAGAATAATTATGTAAATGCGCTAATGAGATCAACACAGCCAGTGATAGCTCCTCCTTGTGTTCTGGCAAGCCACCAGCACTCCTTCCCAGCTGGGTGTAGGAGCACATCAGCAAAGAGAGCCTTATGTTCTGACACCTCACAGTTCTGTATTGCACGAATTTATCCCGATATATCAGTTGAATTTTGTCCAGCTGCTCACGTGAGCAGACACTGCCTGCATGGCTACCTCTGTGGAATCATTGCCATTTGCTGTTTGGTGGGCTCTGAGCCCACCCAGCACGCTCGAGCTTAGCCTGGAACCCCTGGGGCACTGGATGGGTGCCAAGAAGAGAGCATGCTGTGTGCCAATTGATTGGTCCTGCTGGAGGAATGTTTTATCAGCTGACATTTATTAATCTCTTCTCATTAATTTGCATCAGATAGCAATATTCTTTCTGTCCTTTGAGAGAGCATTGGGAATGTGATTTTTCTCCTCCCGTAATAAATTCATCCTTTCATTCATTATGGCATGATTATCTCTGGTGTTGAGGTATCTGATATATTAACAGCAACTAATGAAATCTGGGAGTAGGCATGGGGTGTGTGATTTGTCCTGGCCACTGCGAAAGATTGATATTTTGACTTAGTGTAACAAGCAAGTTATACTGCAGAGCTGAAGTCTGCTACTGTATTTTAATACTGTGAATGAAATAGCATAATTCTGGATGTAGCCAAGTTTAATATTTACACACTGGATATCTCTTGGGGCTTTCATTTCTCCTTGGGCTTGAATTTGAGATGGAATCTGCCATGGGTGGGAGGCAATCTGTAGGAACGCCTAGGCTTTGTACGTCTGATCTGTGCTCTCATGGATTTTTGCAGTGTTTACAGAAGGTAGGTGAGATTTGACAGACACCGAAGCTGGCAACACTTAATTTCAACAGAGGGAGCATTATCCTAACACTTAAAGGATGAAAGGTTTATTGAATAGATTAGGAATATTTATTGAACTGTGCTGTGAATGACATAATTGAAAAGCTCTGTGCATATTCTCTAAATCCCCATAGAGTAATTAAAAGCACTCTTACTGCTGCTGGCTTCTGGGCTGTGTGTTTGCCTTGAATTAGCAGCCATGCTGATGGCTACGATGGCCAGCCTACTTCCTTGGGGGGAAACGAGCTAGCAGGGACACCAGCCCTGATAACCTGACTTTGGGGCAGTACATCCACACTGGAGAAGTTATCATCACTGAAGGAAATCCCTCCTTACCGGCTTCCCTCAGAAGGGAGGATGCCCCACAGGTCCAGTCCATCCTCTGTCAGCGTGCCTGTCTAAATTGAGATAAATATCTGTTATCCTGTACCTGCTCACCCCTTTCCCTTTGAGTCCCCAGAGCTCATTCATGGGCAGGGTAAAGAGAGTTTCCTTCCCACAGTGCTACCCTGCCCCACAGGCACCTAGAGAGGATGCTTTCCTGGGAGTGGCTTAGGGGAGATGGAATGAAAATAAATAAAATAAAAAATAAAATAGAAAAATAAGAAAATAAAATAACCACCATATTCCCACCAGCCTCCAGCATCGGTCACTGCCCCAGGAAGTGTCTTACTTTGTCAAAGCAAACGAGGTTGATTTGCCCGCAGATATTAATCCTCTGTGGAGTGATGCAGAAAATCTTCTTTTTCTTCAGCCTCCTTTGGGCATAAACGGTGCCCGTGGTCAGGGCAGCAGGAATGGCAGGAGGCACAGCCGCGGTGAGGAGAAGGAGGGCCATGGCCACAACATCTGCCACTGGCTTCTGCAAGCAGCCAGAACAACAGGCAGTGAGGTAGTAACAGTCCTGCTACCCTGGGAGCTGATCCTCCTGATGTGGAGTAATGCCCCCTAAGCTCTGACAGTGGGAATGATGGATTTATTCATCTTGGTTCTGCCCCCAGCACCTCACTTCTGGCATCAGAAGACTGGATTACAGAACTGGATGATACTCCAATGACCACGAGGTCTTGGAGCTGGCCTGCAACCTGGGGGCATGGCCCATACTTACTCTGTGGTATGTGAACACACAAACGGTGTATATCGATCCCAACACACCAATGGCAGAGAGGCCTACAATGAACTTGAAGGCATCTCGGTAGAGCTGGAAGTTCACAGGTCTGGGGTAGAGGATGGATCTTACCAGGTCACCTTTAGCAGTGTTGAACCCTGTGCGAAGACATGACCCTTACGTAGTGGAGACGACCGAACAGTGACACGGTAAGGCATCTCTGTGAGAAATGGGAAGCCTCTTGGGAGGCCACTTTTACCATTTTCTAACCAGTTTAAGGATAGACGTACCAGTTTGCAGCACCACAGCCCGCACCGGCCCTCTTCCAGATGACCTTGCCTGGATGACTTCAGTCCCACAGAAGAGGACATGTCTCCGGTAGTCCTCCATGCTGTGGGTTTTCCAGGGCTCTGGGCTCTCTGTGAGAGGCAACAGGGTCTTCATAACTGGAATGCTTTCACCTGAGAACAGGAGTACGTGCTTCATTTAAAGGGGATTTAAAGGTTTTATCAGACTGTGTGTGTGTGTTAAATAATGACAGTGCCCTTTAGGTGCTTAAACTTGCTTGACTAATTAGCTCGCTCATGTCCTTACAGATGAGGATTTATGGTGACAACCATTGCAGTTTTCATTTCAGAGCATATCAGATGGCTTCTCTGAGCATTTTCTGTCAGTGGGCATGGGTCAGATTTTGCCTTGACCCAAGTTCATGCCTTGTGGTGGCTTTGGGTTTAGCTGTGGCACTGACCCCTGTGCTTGTACACCACCTGCTTGAGTGAGGTGCTGCAAGGTCAGAATCCAAAAAGTTAAAAAAAAAACCATATTCAGTGAATTTGAATATTTCCTCTTCCTACTTCTGACAGTATATTAATTCTACTTGATTTTCATGTGGATTTGAAATGTATATTATACAATGGAAATGCTCAAAAGCCCTAGATAGCTGTGAATTATTCAAGCCACAGTTCTCCCACCTCCTGCTTCAAACTATTCTAAATAAATAGTAAAAAATTTGCTGTCAAAACAGATAAAGACATCTCCCTGATAGAGAACCTGCACAAGGCGTTAGCATTCCTAACTCCAAGGCAATACCTGTGAGCATCCCTTCATTCACAATGCAACTTCCATCAATCAGGACAGCATCACATGGGAGAGAGAGCTTTCTTCCATCTAAAAGAAAAACATCTCCGGGGACTAAGTAACGAGACTCTAGTTCTTTGAAACCTGTAGAACAATACAAAAATGAACTTACTTAACATGTGCATAAATTTCTAGCAATAAAAAAACAAGTTTCAAGGCACACATAGCATCACTAAATTTCACCACTGCCTGATCTAAGACCAGTGCCTCTTAGAAATAATTTTTGCCTAGAAACTATAGTGTAAAGGTAGGTTCTTCCCTAAACATTTGCTTCCAAACGGCTGCCTTCAGTTTGGCTTAACATCCATAGAATAGTGACTAAGAAAATCCATCTAAGGCCTTACATCCCCTACCATCCCAGGAACTGCACACTGCAGTGTCTTCGGGGGGCAAAATTAGCTATATGGCCTATTTTATGGACAAGGAACAGAGGTGTGGGGAAGGTGAACCATACATCTAGACTCCTGAAAACTTGCTCACAAGCTGCTTACTTTACAAGATTGTGAAAGTAGCCTATAGCAGGGCAGGGAAACAGCTCTCTGAAGGCCAAAGTTGTTATCTGATTGCTTGTTTGGGAAATTGAGTTTTCCAGGCTCTATCCAACTCTTAACGCAAATTAGTAGGTTCACCTGTATCATTACAGATGCTGCAGATACTGATGATAATGACATAGATGCATCATTACTGCACTGCACAGGCTTTTGCCCACTCCTCTTGCTGCCCTGCCCCATTCACCTCCCTCCACCCCATTCTCCCCACAGCTCACTCTGCACATTTCAGCTGTGGAAATCAACAGGAGCTGTGCAATTCCAGATACATTTCAACATGGCAGTTAATTACATAGGCTGGTGCGGAAAACGAGACGCAGATGACTCACCTTCGTTCTTTGTGCAGACTGTAACCTGGACTTTGTTATGCTCCTCAACGAGGTCATGCAGCTTGGTAGACTGCTGTTGGTGGGAAAGAGATTGCAATGTTAAAACATCAACCCTCAAGCTGAGCAGCATGTTACAAGTCAGAAATTGAGCTAGTATCAGAGAAACTGAGTTCCGCTGAGTTATCAGGGGAGTATTCACACCTCTCTTTAGAGGTCAGGATGCCAGATGTGGGCTTTTTTTTTTTCTGGTTTTTGCAATCTAATTCAGGCAATTGCGTACCCTGAGATAATGACAAAGTCAGCTGTCGTTGCAAAACCACCAGAGAGAATGCACAATCTAGTAAGTTGCAATTGCAAAAATCTAACCCCAAGAGTGGATTTCTTCATTAGCTTTGTTCTTATGAGGATGTCAAACCAATTTGAAGACTATCCGGAGGCTTCAAACATTGTAATTCTTCCTGCCAAAGTTACCAGTCACACAGTAAAACCCTTTTCTAGACAAGAAAAGCTGAGTGCACCATCCTTGGCACTACACAAGGACATAGCATCTCTGCTTCAGGGATACAGGCGCTCTTAAATGTATGTGAGTGCATGTTCAACACAGGAGTGCTATTTACCCTACACAACACATGCAGATTTTAGTCAGAGATTAAAAAAACGGGGTCCATGGCCAACACACCTGTGCTTGCAGGAGCCCCAGCTATTCACAAGGCACTCGCTGAGACAAGCATGAGGCTGGAATCAGGCAGATTAAAGCATGCCCTTGGCAAAGGGATGTATAGAGTGCCATGTCAGCAAAGCACAGCACTGAACATGCTGCTCAGAGGTCCCCAAGCCCAGGAACATACAAAAGAGTACTCTCTGTGTTTTGTAAGTATGGTTTTATTATTTTTCTACTTATTATGTCATTTTCTTCCCATGTGTTTTTTGCCTTCTTCATTTATTTAAAATGTGCTCACAGAATAAGGAGAGAGTTCCCAAATTCCCTGCAGGAAACATCAGGCACCTCACCTGCCTGAATGTGGAGACTCAAGAGCATGCAGACACTCTGTAAGGCTCACCTTCCTCTATTTTCCTCTTCTACAGAGTGGGGATAGAGAGCTTTAAGCTCTCCCTTAAGTCTCCACTTCTCCACACTGAACAATCAGCCATCCAGCCAGGTTTTTACCCAGGAAAAAAGTGTGCCTGTCCAAGATGTGAGCTGCCAGCTTCTCACAGAGAATATTGTTAAATTATGGTCAAACCAGACTCATTGGTACTGGCCACTCTCAGTCTTAAGAATCCTATGTGTCAAGGCTTCAATCTTCTTCAATTCCTGGGAAGCTCAAGACTTCTGGATCTGAACCTTTTAACTCTTCTATAGTAATAAATCTACAGTAACACATCAAAATATAGAAAATAGCCAGAGAGAGCACAGAAACAGCTGTTTATTGTATCTGCAATGAAGTCACTAGCAGCATGGTATGGGAAGTTTTTTTACAATGAGGTTGGTGAGGCAATGGAACAGGTTGCCCAGAGAGGGGGTGGATGCCCTGTTCCTGGAGATATTCAAAGTCAGACTGGACAGGGCTCTGAGCACCTGATCATGCTGTATGTGTGTCCCTGTTCACTGCAGTGTGGTGTGAATAGATGGTCTTTAAGGGTCCCTTCCAACCCAAACAACACCATGATTCTAAGTCGACAGGTTGCATGGCACTCACCTTTCTGAGGTCATACACAGTTAGGCCAACAGAAATGACTGACAGGACTATGATGGCCAACGTGTATTCGATGTAGCCTTGGCTCAGCCATAGTGTGAGAGTGAAGGCTTGGAACACATAGAATGGGTTTAAAATCTGCAAATGTAAGCATAGTACTTGTCAGAGGATGGACATAACATGTAGTACAAAATGGGGTGTGGGAAGATGGGGGAACATATCATCACAGTGTCTAGGAGTCCAAGTTAAAGGACAATTTTCCGTCTCAAGGCAATGTGCTTTTATAGCTCCATCTCTGAACTCACCAGCTTACACACTGTTCACCATGTTTATAATTAAAAGCTGTTGCTAACTGGTAACTATGCAGCAGCATCTATGCTAGCAATTTAAAGTCAGAGTTTAAGAGATTTTCAGTCAATCCATTTCCCTCTGACAAAGGTGACCTTAACACTGCTGATTCTAAGTAATCTCTACACAGAAGACGCTATCCAAATATGGAAAAGAAGGACTGAATTGCTGCCAATGTATTTAACACTTGGTGATTTTAGAAAGTCAATGAGGGTATAATTTTTTTTTGCAAGAAAAGAAGAATCTAAGGGTCTGTGAGGCCATCAGTAATCAGTCTCAGACTACAGCTAAGCTGAAGACTGGATTTTCTCATACTTCCACACTGTTGGCCACTCCACACTGTGACAATTTTAAAATACTAGTCATCGTTCACTTCAATTATGCTAAAACAGGAAGCAAGCCCCAATGAAGTCCAGCAGAGAACACAATTTTGGTGCTCTAACTAACAACAGAAGCGTAGAATGAAATTTTTTCAGAGAATTGCCCACTATGTAAAGAGTGACAGACTTTCTATAGAACTCATATAACAAAAATACCAACTGAAAGAGCTTTCTGCATACAGATTTGAATTGAAATGAATTATTCATCTGACAAATTTGGTCCCTCAATGAAAATTTAATACGCTATTCACGATTCACTAGGACAAAGAGACAGACACTAAATCAGAATGCCAGTCTTCAGCCACTGAAGCTGTATCTGGACTGAAATACCACCTGCCTGCCAGGACCCCTCTGCCTTCAGGCACTACAATTAGTATTTCAAACACGGAGCTTCAGACTTGGATGGAAGTGCAAAGTTCAAATTGAATAAACTTTTTTAGAGTGCTGCACCGGAATTCTCTTCAAGACCATCTCCAGGGGGCACTGAAAAATTGGTGATATCACATCCAACCAATTTCAGGAGCCCTGGAGCTTTTCATGTATTTTGTACAGCTTCAGACAAATTCCTCTTCAAGTTCAGAAAAGTGCTGACCATACTCTCTTGGAGACCCATCGACAAAGTCTCAGAATCATTTCACAACTGTCCCATACCATGCCAGCCGGTCTTACTCACCTCTTTAAAAAGTAACTTCCAAATGGGACAGATTTCAACTTCGATGGCATTAGGCCCGCACACCAGATGCCTGTAAGTAGTAAAAGAAGAGTTCCCGATGTTACAACTTAGTCACATGGGTAAGATAGCATGAAAATATGAGCCCAAATATTATTGGACCTAACACTTACTTAAACAGGTAACTCCTGGGGGTACAGACAGTTGAGAAACACAAATAAATCTGTCAGGAAGCTATTGTACCTGAAATGGATTTACCCAGAGACGGAAGTTTGCTATTTCCACGTTGAAGATGTTGTAAATTTGCTGTTAAACCCTGTGATGAGCTCTCCAGAGGTCTTTTAAGGCAATGCTGTCAAAGGCAGCTAGCCAAGACTTGCTGTGCCCTGAGACAAGACTGGAGCTGGTGGGGTTTTCCCCAGCCCTGTCTCAATATCACTCAGAACAGAATAAGCTCAGTAAGGTGTGGGGACAATAACTTTCCACCTCTCTGAATGCTACCCAAGCAGTCTGTGCTGCTTTACTACTACAGAGAGCAGCAAGAAGCTCACATGAACTTAAAAGGGGATTTAATGGGTCATGCTGTTATAATTAACTCATGCATCTACTCATATGCAGACAATACCTGATCTTCCGTTCTTCCCCTGTCAGGCCAGCTCCAAACTTGTGGTGTATGCTGTGACACGTGTTGCTGTCTTCCAGTGATCTAGGATAACAGGAGAAAAGTTCACACAGGGGACTCCCATACTGCAAAGGGATTTGTGGTAAGTTGTTGGCACTCACCCAACTTTCCTGAACTCTTTTACAGAAAAGTCCCAAATGTAACGGATTTTCTGTACCTGGATGTATCTCATCTGCAAGACCAAACCAACAAAAATTCATTTCGGCATTCAGGGAAATTTACCTCATTCTGTTACGGAAATGTTTGCGTATGTTCTATGAGAAAGCTTCCACTCAATATAAGAGGACTTGCAGAAGGATGATGACAGTGCTTTCCTGGAAGCTTCCCAGTGCTATGATTCCTGTAATTCACCCACCATCTTTGTTCCACCATTCTTTTCTGTTTTATAGACAACTTACCTTTAACTGTGGCTTCATTACGGCTCTGTTTATAACAGAGTCTTTATCAGCTACGAGAGGACATTCTGAATTACTACCAACAGGTTGTACCAAAGTGGACAAATCAATCCAGATCACCTTCTTCCGGGTGTATTTCTGAAACTCATCCTAGAAAATAGATCCTAGTTCAGTGACAACCCAAAATATTGCCCGTAATAATATTTCCTGACTCAGAGAATTTCATATGAGGTACCCAGAGAACTACAATCCCATGGCTTCATTGCAATCACAGCAAATGTCAGTCCATAGCAACAGGGATGCCAGGTATCAGTGTTTCAGTACCAAGCAGAAAAGTACTTTGAAGTCAAACACGCAATCATTTCCATTTGCTTTGATTTACACTTCAGAGCTATTTCAAAGAAGATAAAATGGAACTAGATGTGCTTCAGTAGCTACTGGATGGATATTCAGTCCATAAACCAGACTAAAGCTAGCTGCAAGTAAAAGCCTTCTGAAATACCTTTGGTGTGAATGTTGAAACCTCAGCACCATCTACGTAGCTCTACAGATCTCCTGTAATGCTGCTACTTGTTATAAATCCACCATCAAAAGCAACTCAGCTTTACTGCTACAGATGCACTTATCAGACTGAATCGTCCTGGATTGTGTCACCTAACACGCTGCTCATTAAGTGGTTTGAGTACATCTGAATAAGGGATATTGTTGCAATATTGAGCATTAAGTGTAGTAAGTATTTGCTCTGATAGAATTTTGTGGGATTTTAATTTACAGGGATGGAGTCCTAGAATATAACCAAAGCCTAAAACCCAGCTCTTCAAAATCCATCTCCTCAACATTGTCTGATAGATAACTTCCAAGCAGAAAGGTTACTAACAGCCATAATGCCTGAGAATGTTTTCTTCTTCAAAGGCAGCTGACTCTACCACAGTGCATAGAGGATGAGAAGGGGCACAGCTCCATTGAAGCTTGACTCATCCCTGCCCCTCCACCTCTATGCACAGTGTTATCATCCTGCTGCATCATGTGGGCAAAGAGAGACAAGCTGCTCTATCTGTGAGAGCCATGGATTCTTCCAGTAACAGCAAAGTGTGAGGGTTCAACCTACAGTTGTTCTGAGCAGGATGACATCCGCTTCTTCCAAGCTGCAGGGGACACAGTTTGCCCACACATCCCATTCTGGTTTCCAGTAGAACAGCAGCAGCAGAGCCCCACAGGACAAAATGTACCCAGCAATGCACAGTGCCTTCCGGCAGCCCTGGGTTTTGTAGCCAAAAGCCTCCTATACAGCAAAGAGAAAGCACTTAGTTAACAAGTTTGACCGTGGTGTTCGTTCATCAGAAAGCCCAAGCTGATTGGAAAGAAAGATTGGTGACTGAGGCCTCCTAGCAGCACTAGTTCATTTTTGGAAATCAGAGCTTGCTGACTGACATGACACAGTTAAGCACACACAGCTTCTGCAAGGAGGACGTTCTCTATGGAGCTAAGCACTGAAATCCACCTTGCAGAAAATGAACAGCCTCTGCCTCAGGAAAAAAAATGGCCAAACCCCCAGGCGCCTCCTCTTAGCTGCCAGATACTGTTCCCACTGCCGTGTTATCTTCCACCATGTACACCACATTTTGAAAATAAGTACATGCAGAAACTTTTTGCTTTGTACATTCATTTCCTTTTACTTATTCTCCAGATCACATCGTCTCCTCTACTTGCTCTTTCTCTTTGATGGCCCAGTACTCATCTACTCATAGGAGGTAACGCAGACCTGTTGGAGCACATCCAGAGGAGGGTCACAAAAATGATCCAAGGGATGGAATACCTCCCTGCAAGGACAGTCTGAGAGAGCTGGGGCTGTGCAGCCTGGAGAAGAGAAGGCTCTGGGAAGACTTGAAAGCAGACTGTCAGTACCCAAAGGGACTGTAACAAGGAAGGGGACAGACTCTTTAGCAGGGTCTGCTGTGACAAGACAAAGGGAAATGGTTGCAAACTAAAAGAGGAGTATTTAGACGGGGTATAAGGAAAATATTTTTTACTATAACAGTGGTGAGGCACTGGCACAGGTTGCCCAGAGAGGTGTTAGGTGTCCTGTCCCTGCAACCAACCAAGGTCAGGCTGGATGGGGTTCTGAGCACCTGATGGAGCTGTGGGTGTCCCTGTTCAGTGCAGGGAATTGGACCAGGTGGCTTTCAAGGTCCCCTTCAATTCAAACTATTCAATGATTCTATGATAGCGACAATCACCAGTTCTAGTTTGTCCCCTTGAGAAAAACATTCAATTTTTGTATACTTTGGCTTGACTTAAATCTCCCCACAGGGGTAATGATAACTTTAATCCCTGAAGCTGGATCCTTCTCTACGAGCAGGGTGTTTTCTTTGCAGTTTCTGCACAGCAAAACACTCACATCTCCTTCCAAAGGAAGCAATGCCTGGAGTGAAACCCACACCTCAAAGTTCACAGAGATTAGCTGCTCACTTTGGGGCTTTCACTCCTCCACTGCCTCAGAGAAGCTGCTCTGAGCAGACAGCAGTGCTCAGCTCAGACAGGACTTCAGCCCCCATGGGACAGGAGGAGAAGCTCCATCCACAGCTGGGGTTTATGGCATCCAGGGGTGCAAACCCATTGGGCATGTCATGACGTCCAGCCTGGGTATGTCTAGTTGACACAGTTTGCCAATTAAAGTACACAATATGATGAGGCAATGTAAGCTGCTATTGACACAGAATTTGAGTGGAGGGAGGAAATGGTGTTTTAAAATGTAAAGAGAATAAAAATGAGGAAGTCTCAGTTCTGAATTATACATGATAGAAATGCCAGAAGGAAGAGTGGTGCTCTGTGGGATAGAATATGCAACAAAGCAGAGCTCCTTGACAAGGGCTTGTATCAACAATTATGCAGTTCAACTTCAGGTATAATTTTAAAGTGATTAAAAGGCAGTGGAGTAAGCACCTATTTCGTTTTAAGAGAGCAATTAACTTGATTTATCTGAACTCTGATCATAATCAACATAAACTAAGCTGAAATCAATTCAGTTCAACTGAAATAAAAATAATCATGCAGCCCTTGTACCAGGTTAGCAAAACCCATTTCAAAACAGCTCTGCAGCTTTGGAGTTCACAGTCCTGCTGCATGCAAAATATTATTTATTTGAAGGACACAAAAGTTTAAAGCAATAATTACAGATGTTCTCAGGGCTGGAGGACAAACCAGTCTCCACAGCTAGGGAAATTCATGGTGATCTTTGTTTGCTTGTTTTGTAACAGCAGCAATTTCATAGATAAAACCCAAAGGCAGGTCTGGAAAGCAGGGAGCACGGTGTGGCAGCTGGGATGGCAATTCACTCAGAAGGCATTGAGAGGATCAAGTCCTCAGCCCAGGCTTGGGAAGAGCTACAGTGTCTGCCCCACTGAGCTGCCACTGAGACACATTTCTCAACAAGTGTAGTACATGGAGGTAAGGCTGCTCCAGCAAGCAGGGCGGCAAGAGAAAGTATGACATAAAGCAGAGCCCAGCACAAGCCAGTTTCACACAAGTCATGCTGTGTCATCAGCCTGCAGGCAACACCAGGCCAGCAGGGATGGAGGCTGGATGGGCAGGGAGGTGTCTCCTGAAAGTGGTGCAGCTCAGTTGGGAGGCAGGGCTCCCAGCTAAAGGCTGCCTGTGGCAATGGCTCACTCCACTCACACTTGCTAGCCCTTCATCCTCATCTGGCAGTTGATATTGCTGTTGCTTCTTACACTAGCAGAAGCACGCATGTATGCATGCATGGAGGACCACTTCCCCACAGCAGTTAGGGACACCTTGATGGACACAGTAACTATGAGCATGACACAGGAAATCACTGGTTGACTCCTTACTTGTTTCCCAGAGCAGATTTTCTGATTTTTGTGCTTAACACAGACAGCTCCAACCAGCCCGAGCTCCCTAATCTACAGCAAGCTCACATGAGCTGCATGAGCAGCAAGCAAAGCCCAGCAGGGATTTACCAGGGGCAAACAGCACAGCTTCAGCCCCACCACTATCAGCAGCCTTGTAAACAATCCTGAGGAAGAGGAACAGCTATGCAATGCAGGACAGGATCCCTCCTACCTGTGCCTGCCCTGAGCATCTGCATTGTGTGGTCTAAGCACCTCTCAGTCCTCAAGGCTGGGCAAGGAGTGACATGGTGGGGATGCTAGAAGCAGAGGACAGAATATCCCATCATGAGAGGAGTGCACATCTGTGCTTCCATTGCATGCACACATGTGCATGCACACACATGCACATAACAGGTGGACAGGGCTATACTTTACACCTGTGCAGAGGCATCTATTTCTCTGCACTGGAGATACCTGAATTCCAGATGGTCTCTGAACAGAAGGCTGGAGAGGAAAATTTTATTCCCACCCTCATTTGTCTTAAAGTGATTAGTCCATGCTGGCAGGTGCAGGAAGAGTTTCCAACTCATTGCATTTATAAAGCCGTCCTTTATTTATTCCCACCCTCATTTGTCTTAAAGTGATTAGTCCATGCTGGCAGGTGCAGGAAGAGTTTCCAACTCATTGCATTTATAAAGCCGTCCTTTAGTGTATATAATCAATGATCAATAGTCAATAATCAGTTATAGATAAAACCAGAAAGTAGATTCAATCAACATTAATTAAAAGCCTTTTAAGGGCAGAATTTTTCTCTGTAAATGCTGCCATAAAAGGGTGAGAAACAAGGGATTGCTCCCATAGGAATCGCAGTAGAATTTGTACAACTGCTCAGCTTTCCTAGACCTGCTAAGCAGCACAGACTCTAACTTGTCAGGAGAAGAGATTTAACCACTGTTCCAGAGAATAACCCAGGATGAACCTCATTTGTAAACACCTTTCCCCTGACTTGTTTTTTGATGGTCTGGCAAGGGGAAGAGTACCTGTAAGTAGAGATCTGTAAGGTTAGGGTGAAAAAGGCAATGGAATAGATGAGGAGAAAGGGACACTGCTCCATGGCTGGGTGATTTCTGGTGGGCAGTGGTCTCTTCCAAGTTTTGTGCTTCTGGACTGAAGTACTACATTACTCAGTTAGTCCTTACTTAACCAATATCAATCTCACAGTCAGCAGGAGCTGGTCAGGGGGTTTTGCCTTCCTTAAGGCTGTGCTGAACCAGATGGGGAGTGGAGGGGAAGATCCACAGGCAGATGTAAAACAAGCCTGTGGAGAAAGAGGCACACAGGGAAACTGACCCCCCAGCACAACCCCCCACTCCTTACCAGCTCATTTTCTTCATCCTTGTTGAGGAGCACATAATGATCCTTCCAAGTCTTTTCCTCCATCTGACTGTGTTGTTTTCAGCCCTGGATGTCCTTGGTGAGGTCACGCAACATCAAGCACAGCTATTGACTTGAACTCAGGGCAGCATTACAGATAGCTCTCCCCATGGTCCTTCCTGCTGCCTCTGAATGTCTCACAATGCGCACAGTTTTTAATACACTCCCGGAGAGGGAGGAAAATCCAGACTCACGTGTAAAGCTCTTAAATGCCCAGCTTGTATAACACATGCATTTCTCCAATCCCTGACATTTCTGTGCTTACCAAGGTGGGACAGGCTGGTCCAGGGGTGCTGCCTAGTGAAGGAGACATCAAATAGCATGACAGAGAGCATGAAATGCCAACAACTTGCCCAACCATGGCTTATCGACAGGTAAGATTGATTGTTAAAGGTATTGTGCCTTGCCTGCACAGCAAGCAGCTTTTCCTTTCCTTTTTTCTTATGCTTAAATGGCTTGCATTCCACTCAGGCTTAATTATACTGGTAATCAGTGTGTGTAGTTATAATAAAATCCATCAGACTTCATCCACAGTCTGTTGCTGTTACATAATCAAACACCCAAAGAGCCCCTGTGTCCAATAACAGTGTTTGCAAGTTGTCTCCCCTAGGGTCAAGGTCACAGAGCTGGTCCTGAGTTCAGCTGTAGCACAGTCCAGGTGCATGCTATGGCACTGATCTTCACAGGAAACCCATTCTGAATGTCTTCTCTAGCTCTGAGCATCCCCCAAAACCTGAATTTTGGTCCAAAGGCAGGCTACAAAGGTGAGATGTACAAGGGGCAGCTGAGGTCCCTTTGTTTGTTCAGCCCAGACCAGAGGCTGAGGGGAGGGCTTATGGCAGACTACAGCTCCTCAGAAGGTCAGAACTGCACGATCCAACCAGATCTGTGTCTGGGGGATTCTGTCAGCTGCACTTGTGACCATGAAGCCGCAAAGATGGACCAAGTACTAAGGAAACCTGAAAAATTAGGGTGCTGGTAAGAAAACACATTTTTTTTTTCTTTTTTTCTCAGCAGTGCCATTTAGAACCCTTGACAACCTGAAGGTCAATGGATGTGATACACTAGCAGGTCACTCCTGGTCATTATTTTAAAAAGAAATACTCGTTCCTGAGAGGCTGGGTGGTGCTGGTACCTGGCCAGCACTTTTACAAGGTCCATCTGAGGACATTCTTGTGGCAAAATGTCTCACAAAGAGATAAAGAGCAATCCAGGGCAAGCAGATGATTACATGATGCCAGCCACTGCCTCCTGACACCCACTAGGGGAAGGGAACTCCTGCAAGGTATTGTTAGCATGCTGTTTAACTCAACCTCTCCATTCTGACCATCTGAGTGAGGTGTGTTTTATGTCCACCCATGCAATCTCCGTGAGTTGAGGGGGTACTGGGAAATAGAATGCTTTTATGATGGTCCAGAGGGTTGAACTCAGTGTAGCTGTCAGTGGACACCATCCACCCTGGGGAACCAAAATATTCACAGTTTTGTTAGCAGCTTATATAATTGGATGGAGATGGCAAATTAAATGTTTTCATGATGCTGAGCTGTTAGCCACCTGCCCTAGGAGGACGAAATGAGGCAGCAAGATCTGGGGTTGCTAGCCACATGGAATCACCACCAGGAGTTCAGTTAAGTGCTGCACTTAGTAGTTGGAAGGAAAAAAATGCAAAAAGAAAGAGGAGGTGGTACAGATGCGTGCCAGAGGAGGAGAAGCAGCTCACCACAGGTTGTCTCACCTTGCCAGAAATATGACTTGTTCTGAGTCATGGTTCCAGGAGGCTGCTGAGATACCTGAGACAGGAGGACATTATTCCACCCCACTTGCTGCTAGCAAGGCCTCAGCGGGAGGTCAGGCTCTAGGAAGGTGTGAGCTAAATGGAAAGGGTCCAAACAGTAACAAGACTGAACGTCTGGAAAACGTGACCCATGAGGCAGTGTTGAGTAACTGAGTTTGTTTGAATGATGAAAGAGAAGGCTGAACTGGCACACTGCAACTCCTGTAATACAGAATAGAAGACTGTCAACTACTCTTCCTTTCTCTTATTTTTGTTAGAGATGAAGGAGAAAACAGTCTGATCTCTTGGAACAAGGTTAGATATTGAGGAAGATTTTCTAACTTCTAAATGCAACCTAGGGCAGAGGGAAATCTTGTCCCTGCTTTATGGAAAAGAAGGAAATAAGTGCCAAGGATGATCTCAGCCAATGTGGCTCTTGTCTCAGAGCATGGAGGTGAGCAAAACAATTGCATTAGGGCCCCACCAACTCCCGCAGTTTCTGCAGTAATCCCACATATGTGAAAGCAGAAGCCTGAAAACTTGTGAACCCTAAAACCAAAGGGCAAGTCTGGGTGCTCTTCTGAGCTGGGGCAGGATGGTGTCCTGCTGGTACTCTCAATTTCATAAGGATATGTTTCATTAGAACTTTGCTTTGCCACCATTCCCCAAGAAGCATGGCAATTGCCTTCATTCTACATGGGGAGTTATGCCATGAGGCACTTGCTGCCTTCCTAACCAACAGGTCAAACCAGAAGGCTGCATCCCCAGCTGTGCTGGGCTGCAGTGGAGATGAAGGCCCTTCTGGAGGGCAATACAGCTTCTTTTTCCGATTTGTGCACTCAGTAAAGCTCTGTTTTTGCACAAGAGATGGGTGTCCATTCAACTATAAGGAAACGTGAAGCTCGAAGCCATGCCAAAAGGCTCTGTTGCATTATGAAGAAAAGAGCAGGTACTGTGCAGATAGAACCAAATAGCACCCTCTGCCCCCAAAGAAGCAAAAGGTTTGCATCCTTTAGAATGAGCTTTGTTCCTCCTTTGCTCCTGTGTGCTGCCAAGCAGGCATGCTGAGTAGTAGACAGAAACTGTGGTAACTGAATCAAAATAAACAAGTAACACATAAAGGAGAGGCACAAAAAATAATGCAATTTCTTTTTCTCGTTATCTAGGACAACTGTTTTTCAGAGAAAAATCCAGTTCTGAACTTAGCTGTTAAAAGCAGCTTGTGCAGCTCAGCAGTGTCAGCGCTGCAGGCAGCCTGCCCCTTTGATTTCACTGTGCAAAGCTAACTGGGACGGACAGTGTCTGCCAGCAGATATCACTGGGGTCCATCCAATCAGTGTCCAGTGCCAGCCACCAAAGGAGAAAGTGAGCCTGGAGCTTCAGTCCCCCGGGTGGGTTTTGAGCTCAGTTTGGATAGCTTTGGCTGCCAACAATGGCTGTGGAAGCCACATTCAGCGCCATCAGGCTGTGTCTCCCTTTATGCAGCCTCAGAATTTGCTAAACACTCCTTTCACACTTCTGAAGAACAATGCTTTTCATTAAATGGGTAAGGTTTGTCTCTGTTTCTCTACTGTTCTGTCAGTGTAACAGCCTGGGAATGCTAAGCAACAAATCCAAACATTAGACAGAACTGAGAACCTTCATTACACCTGCCTCTCTTGTATTGCACAGGCACATGAGGGTGAACAAAATGCATGTGACCTGTACCTGACAGACCGTGCACCCTGGTACCCAGAAGGATAAAGTTCTTCCAAATTAATGAGCACCTCAAAAAGCAAAACTAATAACTTATTCCTCAGCATGACCCTAAATATCACCCCACTCCAAGAGGGGACATCCCCATCAGCAGGACGTAGACTGTGAGCTGTGATGTTCCACCAGAGATGAGGGTGCAGAACATAGGGTAGTTGAGGTGTGCTTATGAGCTGCTCTCTGCAGTAGTGATGAATGTAACACCTCCCATCTCCTGAAGGTCAGAGCTATGCTGTGTAAGCAGCTCAGTGCTGGAGGGCCACACCACATAGCTCTGCTGATCAAACTGTGGCTGATATGAGGGAGGGGAGATGATAAAACATACTGCACTACAGTTGGAGACACTGGACTTGCAAAGGGAGATGGAACAGAAGATTGGCATCTGAAAGAGTAGCATTGGTTAAGTATCACCTAGCATCTTTATTCTGTTTTCCTGCAGGTAAAGCTGTATTTCTGCCTTAGTAGGCAAGTAGGTCTTTATCTTGTCAATTCTACAAGCACTTCAGGTTTACCAAGAGCTGACATTTCTATGCCATTCCCAATTGTGACATAAACATAAATTATATGCCTAGTCTGCAAACCACTGCAGCTGCCAGTTTTGTTACATGCTGCAACATATTTCTTGTATGCGAGAGCTCATAAATTGGACAGAGAATTTGGTCTCCAAGGAAGTTGTTACTGCAACCTGAACAGAGGATGGCAGGAATAACTCCACTAATGCTCTTTCAGTTTCTCCTGAAGCTTCATGCACTGCATAGAGCAGGAGATAAAACCTCTCACCTTCATCTACCAATGGGTATTGTTGTAAACTGGGAATTCATCTCAACATCAGAGAAATATTCTAATGAATCATTTCCAGTTTGGGAGAAGCTGTGTGGTACTGCCACATAAATTGTAGTAGATAGGAAGGTATTTAATCCATCTGTTTGTGTTGAAGTTGTCTAAAATGGGAAAAAAATCCTTTGAGCCAAATAAGTGTTTCTTTGTAGAAAAAAATATACTTTTTTTAATTCAAGACAATCTCTTTTCAAAGATGGTTCTGATACAGATACATTAAATCAAAACAGTGACTCCAGTGATTGCTTTTGGTTTTTCAGAGCTGCTTTGTACTCTGAAAGACCAAAGGATTCTTTACCATGACTCCCAGCCTGCCTCAATCTCTGCATTTCTGTGTTAATGCAAGAGTGGTTTAGCACTGCATTGAATTGTAGGAGCATACAGTCTCCAATGTCAAAGTTCTCAGAAAGCATTCCTCAGCCCTACCCAGGAAATGCATGGGCAAGCTGCTTCTTTAAATAACAAACTGTGCACTCAATCCAGAGGGGACAACTCCCATACACACCTTTCTCAAAGGACAAAGTGTTCCCCCTGGGAAGTCTGAAGTCACACTGATTGAGATCTTGTTGTACCTACCTGTGGACAGACTTGCAAAACATGGTGAGCAGAAAGTCAGCCTAGCATTAAAAAAGAATAAGAAAACACACGCGTATTGAAGCTGCTTGTTTGAGTAGATGAACTTTGCAGAAATGCTCAGTGTGTTGCATTTATGTACTTCAGAAAAAAATCATCATAGTGAGTGAAGTGTCCCTGGAAATCACCACTGTGTAATGCAGCTCAAGAGAAGGATGCAGCAATGGCATTTCAACCATGAGCACTCTGTGAGTTTTCACAGTGCTGCTCCATTTGCAGCTGGCAGCCATTCCTACATGGTTGAGGGGAGAGGAGAAACAGCATTATGGATTCCTGCTTCTGCAGACTGCTTTTCTGCTTCTGGTTAACTGAAAAATGAGCCGGACTCAGTTAGGATTAGAATGAGGGTTAAAGATGGGTCAGTCCTTCCTCTGTTTTTACGTCTTTGAGACAGTCCTTCTACAGCCAGCTGCAACTATCCTCAACATCCTTCTGCTACGTTTTCCTTCAGAGCGCATCCTCATTGCTGTCAAATGTAGGATTGCTATGTCCTCCCATATCTTTCTCTACTGATACTGCCACAGAATCCGAGTAGAAGGTTTCATTCAAAGGAGGCCAGGCTGAGTCCTGTTCTAACACCCTCTGCAGCCTCTTGTAATGGCTTTTGGAGTGGTACTGAAAGGTCTTCTTCAGCAGCAGCCATAGGGCTCTGTTCTCTATTATGGCTTCCTGTAAAAGCAAGAACAAAAGGGAAATTCATGAGAATCTGACAGTAGTTATTCCTCTTTATCCACAGGACACACACAGAGCAAGTAGTAGAGACCTAAATCTCCCATCCTCTCCTGCTCATCCACACTCCTTAGACAGTCTTTACTGAGAACTTTTCTCTAACAGAGCTCTACCAAAGCGTTGCCAACTTCCTCCAGTTTGGGGCAGGGTCTGAAACACCTCATTCACCAGAATAAAAGAAAGGCAGTGGGGCCTGGCGTTCCTCATATCCAGACATTCGGATGTGGGGATCTGAAGACAGATAGGAAGTATAAAGTAGCAGCAATGGTTTCTATTTGACAGGTCATTCCTAAACTGGACTGAAGGATGGAGAAAGAGTGAGTTGATCCTTTTGTCTCTTCAGATAGTGCTGACAGGTGCATTCAGTGCAGCACACTCACCTCAACAAGAAAGGACACAGCTAGTGTGACTGCCAGCATCATCACCATGGAGATCCGCCACGTGGTGGGGGTGCAGACCAACTGGGAGGAAAGCAGAATGAGCAATGTGTGAATGTACCGACACTGGTGGGAGCCGCTCTCATCAAAAGCCAGAATCCCACAATGGCTGTACACTGCTGACAAGACGATATCACTGCCTATCATGAGGAATTATTGATAAAGAAGCATTTAAACTTATTACCCAGCAGAGAAACCAGTACTGCAGAGCAGCAGCAAGGAATCTAAATGCTTCCTCTCTTCCTAATATCAGAAATAGCTTGGGGTATTTCAAACTCCAGATTCAGTTCCAGCATGCCATAGCTGGCACCACTGGGCTTCTGGCTGTAGCTCAGTTTATTTTGGATACACAGCTCCGATCCAATATTCAGATCAGCAGTTACTCCAGGGCTAGGCTATTGCAGCTTCTCATTGCCTCTCCCCCTTTTGGCTTCTCAGCAAATACAGTGCTTTCCCTCCAGATAAAGCATGTTTCCACAGTTCTCCCCAGAGCTATTTCAGCCCCACAGAGCTGCACTGCTGACACTGTCCTGTGCCACTACAGTCCACCGCAGAGCTAAGACTTGCTGCTTTAAAGTGCCATCTCGTGGCAGACTCTTTAACTGGGTCTGCCGGCTCAACCTCTGCTCTGGATTCTGCTGTGCATTGAGGCAGCTGTGGCTGGGCTGCTTGGCATTCAAAATCTGGGTATGTTCCTCTCATCTCTGGTTTTGTTTCATTATTCCAATTTCCAAAGCCACTTTCTAACTCTTATGCAAGGATGTAGGACTGGAAGCAGTATCATGTTCAGTATTTGCTATCCAAAGCCACACCACTTCATCAATCTGATTACAAATGTACTATATATATATATATACGCATTTCTTTCGCTGTTTGTTCCTGTGACCCCTTCTACAAGGCTGTGAGACAGTCACAGTGAAGAATATTAACATCTTCCTTATAACTGCCAGTCTTGACAAACTGACACGTCTGTCCCATGGCTGATTCAGATCTTATCCTTCCCTTACATTTCTCCTAGGATGAATTTGCACAAGGTAACTCCCACGTTGCATTCTGCCAGACTAAATAAACCAAGCCCTGCTGGTATTTATCAAGACAGATCCTTTATTGCCCTATTACCATAATAGCCAGTTGGTCTTCAGAGATGCCAAACATCCATGCAATAATCTGTGCCTTTTTTTAAAAACACTCACAGTGCACTTATAACAGGACCAGCTATAGGAGGAAAATCCACACTGGAACAATACTCACATCCATCTTAGTGTAGAGATCATCAATATCAGCAAACATCAGAAAGAGGCAAACACCCAGTTGCCCTACGAGGACGAGTATGAACACATCTGTAGGGACAAGAACAAGAAAACAAAACCACAGCTGTACGAGAGCTCCCAGATGCTTATCTTTACTACAGAATATTGAAACCATCATTCTTTATTTCAAACACATACATACAAAAACAAACGAACAAACAAAAAATAAACACCACGAGATATCAAGGATACTTCTGATGGAGTTTTACTTAGTCAGACTGATACATACAAGGCTGGGAAGAGCCTCGAAGCCACAGATTTAAAATGTCAAAAGAGTATTCTGATCATCTGAGCTGAGTTCAGAAGACTGAGAAGACAGAGAGCCTTCCAGTGATTCTCCCTCCAAACTCAGCTTCCTGTCATTTTTAGCAGCACAAAATGTGAGCCCAGCTGATATTGGCACACCGCAGGATGCTACTGGGACTAAAACTTCAGAAAGAAACATCTGGCACAGGCTGCCCAGGGAGGTGATAGAATCACCAACCCTGAAGGTGTCCAAAAGCAAGGTAGACATCACACCGAGTGACGTGGTTTGGAGCAGTCACAGGCACAGGCTGGTGGTGGGACTAGATGATCTCAGTGGTCTTTCCAACCTTAATGGTCCTATGACTATGAAAAGCTGGCTCATTTAGGAATCTAATAGTGAGCTCCTGCTTTTATTGGCTGGCATCACTGCATCACTTCATTCAAGTTTTAAGTTTTCCTTAATGAATCGAATTCTGGAGCTGACTTGCTCACAGACTTCTTCCCCTCTCCCAGCACTTACAGTTGGTGTAGATGGGTTGCCTAAAAGGCCTTCCCTTGGAAAACACCAGTGCTACGATGAGGCAGTTGGTGGTACTTAGCAGCCACACTGTGGTGTTCTCATAGCTCTTGTAGCCACTGTCTATTTCTGTAGGGTCTCCATCTCTCATCCCATGGAGGCCCAGGGTGGAGACAGAGGAAGAATTCTCTGTGTGTCTGTTCACTGAGAGGCAGGCACTGCAAAAGAGCATTGTTGAAAAGGTTTGGGACCTGCATATAGCACTGCTTACTGTAAGCAGCTGGTGGGGAAGCACAGGGTCTGCCTGCAGCTGCTCGTCCATGATGTAGACAAGCAGTCATGTCAGGTAGAGCTGTCTCACTAGGTGTGCCCTGTGTCACCCAGTGCCCCAGGAAGGAAGCCTACCTGTGTATATCAGTCTTGGAATACCAGGGCTGCTTCTGGACCATGAGAAATCCAAAAATCTGCATGCCAAGGCTGAAGAGGATGTTAAGTACAACAGAGAGCAGCAATGGGGGTGAGATGAGTTGGCTAGGAGGCCTGTAGGGAACCAGCTTTGGGTAGGCTTCTGTGAAGCTCACTGAAACATGATAGAGACATAAACTACGGGGTCCAAAATAGCAGCAGTGTGCTGCGCATTACAACTGTTATCAATGGCAACACTTCTACAGTCTATAATCGTCACTGTAACACATGCAATTATTATATCAAGCTCAAAATGCAGAGTTATTTTCTTGCAAAAGCTTACTGGACAAAGAATAGGTTAATTGATGACTTTTGACTATCCTGAAATCATCCCTAAAAATCTAAATTTCCAGTACTCTATGCAGTCTGTTTCCTTTCTTTCTGTACTTAGGACTACACATTTCCAAGGAGGTGAAAAACACATGAAACACATTCTCTTCATACAGAGGATGACTAATTGACTTACTTGTCATACCAATTACAGTGGTAATAGCCAGATCTTGAAACAAAAATTGGTAATTCCCAAAGGAGTTTAGTTGCTGAAAAGTGGAATACAAAGAAAAGAAAAACATCACAAATCAGACATTTGCTGTGGGTTTGTTTATATCACCTCCAGAAAGCTTTGTTGTTTTGTTTTTTGTGGAGCTAATTCTCAGCTGCTTGCTCTGAAATTCCAAGCAGAGTATCTCAGCAGATAAAGGGACCACACAATCCAGCACTGCCAATTCATCATCACTGGGCTCACAGTGAATACTCTTCTTTTGTGCATTGTTTGAACAAACGATACTTCCAGTTCACTCAGTGCAATAAACAAAAAAGTCTATTTGAAGAAACATGTCCTTTCTCTATGGTGGGTGATTTCTGAATGGAAAGCCCTCCTTTTTAGTTGGGAAGAAGCCAGGTAAAAGTAGTTTAAGGCACTCCAGGGGATTTTGCTTAGTGCCAAGCTAATTTATGCTTTAAACACCGAATAAATTGCAACAGCATATGCTTGTGTCAGATTCTCCTACATCTGAAATACTCCTCAGTATCTCAGTCTTATTTTTGCCCAGAGTGGATCCTGAGCCCATTGGCTGGAGTTAATGGGAGGAATCTTTCCAGTTTTCAGATGAGAGTACACAAGGACTAAATTATCATGTCAGCTCAGATGAAGCTCCACATTCTACGTTTGTTTTTTGTGGCTTTTATGCTATGTTTCTCCTACAAAGGAGAGTAGCTCATCCAGTTCTGTCAAACAAGTGCCATATTTCCAAGACATACCCAGTACAGTAGGAGAACACCAAGGTACTGAATGGTGCTATATAAAGCCATGTACTTGAACATGCAGAAGGAAGTGACCAGGGCAGCACGGCCTTCCCTGTGTGAATATGTGAATAAAGGACACCAATTAGGTGATGCTTTGCTCTTGTCGCCAGTCCTCTCAAAATGCTGTTGGAAAATAAAGCATTTGTCACAAGGACAGAAATCTCTACTATTCTTTTCTTCTGCTCAGCTGCAGTTGCCTTCCTCCCGTGGTTTGGAAGGAAATATGTCTGTATATATCTTAAAGGAGTTTAAGTCAGGTACTAGGCAAATGGTGATTTCAATGTCAATACATTTATTTTTCTCCATATATGTGCATTCTGGCTTGGTGGGAACAACCAAAACTAATATTTAAGAGCAGTGGGGAATGTCTCCTTCATGTAACAGGAAACAAAAATCCATGCTTACCTGATTAGTTCTGGCACACACGCTATGCTGGGGGTTCGGGATGTGAAAGGTGAAGCCACTGATGCCTCTTGCTCTGACAGTGATATCCCTGCATGTGCCACTTTCAAAGCCTGAAAAGGCATATTGCTCTTCAACACTCACAAGCCAGGAAAACCCAGGAAGAGGTGTATCAGCCAAGAAATGAGCCTTTTTTACAGGATGTGTTCTGTGAACAGCAGCAGTCCCTCCTTACTCCATGTGTGCTCCACCCAAACCATTTCTTCACTGGGATTTGGAGCATCAGGCCCAAAGTAGTAAGGGAATGGCAGCATGAAAAGGTCCGTTTCCTACAGATCTCAAAGCCATCAGTCACCAGCTGCATAAGGCAGTTTTAGCCATTCCTCCTTTATCACTGCCTCTTTGCAGTCACTATTTATGTAAATGTATAGATTCTCTACTTGCTTCCCCTGAGAAAACTTTGGGGACTTTGTTTCAGTGCAAGTGGCTGCTTCGCTGCTGAGATGGCAGTGCTCCCATCTCCAGCTTGTGCTCAGTTAGCATTATTCTACTGATACTGCATTCATATTTAAAATAAATTTATATATATATATATATATATATATATAAGAAATTCTCACTTACCCCACAGTCATTGGCTCCATCTCCACACATTCCCACAAAGTAACTAAAAAATGAAGTGACGTACAGTTCAGCACTGGGAAAAATGAGACCTATAAACAAGAGGGAAGAAGAGTCTCCCCCACGCAAGTTATTTCTGCAAGTCATGTCAGTTTTTTGTTAAAAGACCATCTGGAAAGCTGAAAGACTGAAGTACAAGTCCAAGATTCTAGCAAATGCATGTCCCTGGGTTTGAATAAGAGATGTGTCTCCAATAAAGTCTTCCTGCTGTGACAGTCTGAGGTATACATTAGCATGTAGTTTTATGTTCACCGCAATTGACTCAGTTTCCTACTCTTACTGAGCATAGTAAGGTTAATCGTGACAGAAGCAGGGGCTAATGGTGTTTGCTCAGCTCAGAAACAAAGGATTGCAAATGCTGATACCTCATGTTCACAGGGAATAGATATGAGCTGGGGTTCTGCTTTGGGGTCCAGACTTGCCTGTATCTCCTGGGGCAGACAGAGAGTGACAAATACTGCTGAAGGAGGGAAAGTGTATGCATAACAGGATATCTGGGGTTGAAAAGATAAGCCAGGGCTTGTCAAACCTAGAAGTCCTTATATCGGCAGCATCTAAATAAAAACCAGACTAGTGCTGACTCACTTGTGTCTTCAGTTGCTGAGACTTAGATTCCAGCTCAGGGAAAGTACTCAATGGGAGGCACTGAAGGTGCTCCAAGGAAGCCAGACAGTGCTCACACCAAGCTGGAACAGCCTAAGAATTACCTTGCTCTAGGGCAAGTCCTGGGACCAGGTAGCTGAGGGGGGAATCTTGACAAGACTTTGTGATCAGTTGAATAATAAGCAACAAGATCCCTGGGACTCAAGGTTGTACATACGTATTTCCAAGACTGTTAGCACACGGTATACAAATGCAGAATGCCTTGCTATGCCTTCTGATTCATCAAGCTGAGTCAGCAATAATGCTTCAGATGCTGAACAAGAAGTAAGAGCGAAGGACAGAATTAACAAAGAGAACTATGGGAGTGTTAGGTCTCTGACAGACTGTCAAAACAACGTGGACTTAAGTGGCTCTTCTTTAATAGGCTTCTGGATCTTAATTGCCAAGCCATAGCTCTGTAGAAGCTTCAGTTTTGTGCGCTTCTGGGGAACAGTACATTAGAGAAAAGCTATCTTTTATTATGCTCTTGTGAAGTTTGGAAATTCGTCAGACACTTCATAACTCAGTGCTTACTAAGAACTTACTCCAGCTTTTGAAACTCTTCGACAAGACTGGATTTCTGACCAGGAGACATTCTGGCAAAAACTGTTGCATTTAGCAGGAGCTGTCAGGAGAAAACAAAGGAAAGGGACTTTTTAACTTCTTGGTGTAAGAGTCACAGTGATTTCAGTGATAGCCTGGAATAGAAATGACCCAGAGGTCACATTTCCAAACAACTGATGCTAGACTCCAAGGCAGGGAAGACTGAGAATTAAAGATAAAAAGTTTATTAATTTTGAAATAATGGTGATCACAATTAGGACATAAGGTCCAGTGTGTTATTTATAAGATGAACAGACATGTAGCAGAAATGCAGCAGTGAACTAGTGATGGAGCAGCTGGTGGGAAGGCAGGGCCAACTCTTGGGAGCACAGGTGCATGCAATGTACCTGAATGATCAGAAAGGATGGAGCCAGGATCCACCCCTTCCCAGACCTCATTTAAGGGTTGGCAGTGGAAGTAAAGATATCTCACTGGAGATCCCTGTGTACCTGAGACTTTTCAAAGGTAGGTACCTTTTTTCCTTCTTCCTTCATTTCTGCATCCCTGGTTGCTGTGTTTGAGCTTGTCCTTGCTTGCTGTAGCCAAAGACTTTGCCACCCCACTATTATTGCTGTACTTTCCATCACATTTTAGTGTTATAGTGCCTTATTAAGAAGGAATATACTAGAAGAGAATTAATGTGGCTATCTTATTCATGAAACAGATAAATCATTTCAAATTGTGTGCTGTGTAAAACCAGTTTTCATCAAACCAGTTTTCACTTGTTCTTCAAAATATGAGAGATGTAGGGCTGTGCAAAGGCCAGTCATGTGGCCATAAATATTTCAAGACCTCCTCTCACATGCTATGAGGCTGCTCTGCTCTCTTGTGTTGGAAAACTTCTGATTTTTCTCAGATTCAACCCCTACACAATTGTTTCAGAGACTTACTGATTCCATGAGTATTTCCCAGAAAATTCCTGGTGCAGATCTCTTCAGTTAATTATATCAGGATGATCCCAATCTACTGATTGTACTCCAATTAAGTAATCTATAGCTTACCTTTGGAAGTAAGTGGCTAAAGTGCTGTGCTACAATTTGGTAAGTTTTTCCACTCATGACAAAATGGTACTGGTCTGAGTTCACTGCCAACCTAATTCTTCTTTCAGTCTGACTGTCACTGTCCTGGAAAATATAGATTTAAAAAAAAAAAGACCTGAATGAGTGCTCAAAAGCTTTTATAGGCGAAGTCAATAACATTCACAGAGAGGGCACTTGTGAAGACCCTTGGAGACCTGGGTTAATCTGTGTTTTAGTTTCCCCATGTATGGGGAAGTACTAACTCCCTGTCTGTTCAAACAGGGTTTGTTCATTCAGTGCAGTTCTATAGACTTGAAGGCCGCATACTGTGCTACACTATCACACCTACTTTGCAGGGAAACATGCTTGAAAATGGCGTTGGCTAAGTGAGGGCTATGGGCAAATCTTCCATGGGTTGCACTGTCAAGCTGTTCTCAGACCTAATCCAAGCAGCTAGTCATAATAGCACTCCCAAGATAACATAGTAGGAAGGGACAGGACAGTACTTTGCATTGTTCCAAGCATTCCAACTTAGTTTGTTTTCCTGCTGCATCGCATGTTTTACACTCACCAGGTTTCCATGATCTTTAGCTTTATTTTCCTCTAGTGGTTTCCATATTAGAAATGCTGGGGAAGATCCAGGTGTTTTGTTTGCTTCCACAAGAATCACTGTGCTTGTTGCAGAAATCATCCCAGCATTTTTTGCAACAGTTACAGCTGTCTGAATGTTATCACCTAGAAAATTCGGAAGGAGTGTTATCTGCTGTGGGGAATTGCTCACGGAGGAAATATTAACTTTTGCTTGAATTCTGAATTTTCAAATATATCCACAGGTATTAATAAGATTGTAGTGCCTGTGTATAAGGACATTTCAGATAAAGTTCAAGATTTTGCAGATGAGGTTTATCTCAAATACGTTTTTAATCTGACCTGATCTTGAAGAAATGTAACTGGGGAATGTGTTCCTGGCTTCTGTCTTAAAGGTGGAAAAAGAAAACTGCTATTATTATCAGTACGTCACAGTAATTGCCTCTGAATGGTTTTGGTGTAAGTTTGATAGCAAAAGGGGTGAAGCCCAGGACTATAATTTCTAGATGTCTGTGTTTAGACCACAGAAGAACTGGGATTTATCCTATCCAAATCTAAACTAAGTCTTCAAGGGGAAAGAAGTGATAAATAGGAATCTGTAGGCAAGAGTAACCAGATACCACATGGCTCAGTGATTTATTTTGTTCTGGCAACTGTGTTCCATTTTGGCTTATCATGACAAGCCCTCACGTGTGTCAGCTGACAAACTTAGTAGGGAGAACAAATGGGCTCACTGGAAAGCAAGGGTCTTCATGGTACAATTCAAGGGTCTTCTTTGGTACAATTGGGACACAAATTGTCAGGTATCTGGAGTAGCCTGGTGAAGTTGTCAGACGTAACCCTTCATGGTTCAACTCATGTGATTGTTACAATACTGCTTCTTGGACTGTAACTGCCTGCAGGACACAAATGTCTGTGCCTTCTTACTAGTGCTAGTGACAAAGCAGCAAACTGCTCACACATGTAGTGGAGTTCTCTGTCTGGGCTGGAAGCTGTCCCAGCGATTCATCCCATTTTGATACCTGTGACCATAACACTCCTGACGTGGGCAGCACTGAGCTCTTCCAGGACAGGCTTTGTCTCTCTCTTCAATCGATTCTCCATTATCAGCAGACCCAGGAATGTCAGATCTGATTCCACCTCCTCCCTTGAGTGAAGACCAGATGGAGAGATTTAATTTTTTTCCTTTTAGCTTGCTTTAGCACTGAATTTACTGATAGCCAGTTGTAACTGTTAATTGTCCAGTCTAATTTAAAAGGATTTAAATAACTTGTTAGAGCCTCAGATGGTTAAAAACTGTATTTTGTGGCACTGCTTCAGGGCCATCTGGGTTTGCATTCCACCTGCAGTAAGTGGTGCTAGTTGAATATGGAGGAATGGAGACTCTTCAGTTTGTCTTCCACTCTTCTATTCTGTTCTACCCTGTTTATGAGGGAGCAGTTCAGTACACAGGCAGCTTCAGGTCATGTTTGCTTAATTATTACCAAATCAAAAAAAGAACCAATTTGAAGATATCTTCTCCACATATGAAAAACAAGCCTGAAGTATAAATTGGGTTGTTATTTATTTTTGCACAGGGTTTCTTTCCTGTTCTTTACACCTGTGCTATTGTTTGTTTGTTTTTAACAGCTGAGCACATGCAGTTGAGAACAAAATTTGGAAAACAATCCTATCACTGAGGCTTGAATTGAAGGTTTTCAGGGAGCCAGGTTCATTCTGAAGAGTTTTGGGGAGGGGGGGGGGGGGAATGGAAGTAAATGCTTTCATCCACTGTAGTAAGTAGGTGATGCCCAACACTTGAAAGGCAGTCACAGTAGATACTCAGAGTAGCTGAGTCAGGTGGTACTAAATAGTCTCTGCTTTCACAGAAAGAGTATTGTTCGACCTCCACTAGTCCTTTTTCTTTCCTGGCAGTTTATACTTGACCCAAATATAACTGTACACACAATCTGGGCTGTATTGTATACATTTGCCCCCTGGGTTGAATAAGTCTGTTATGACACTTGTCACATGAACTAAACGAATGATTTGCACTTTGCATCCATGTTATTGGCTCTCTCATTAATATGAAAAACCCTGTGAAAAAGCAAGTGATCTTCTGAATTAGACTTGCAGATAGTAAACAGAGAGGGCAACAAATGCACTAATAACTGCAGCTGTTTCACAAGTGATGTTTCAGGAGTATCACAGGCAGGAACTAGAGGGGTTTTGATAAGAGCCTATGGATTCATGCATGAGCGTTCCTGGATGAGGCTTGAGGAGAAACTAATTTCATGAGAATAGCAGAATAGTTTTCTTCTAGAAAATACAAAAATTAAAGCTAGAATGCTAAAAGGAGTAGACCAAGACTGCAGCAGAAGTCTGCAGACTTTCTCTGTGCTAGGGAGTAGGTAATGTAATGGGGATCATCTGCTACCTTTGTTTAACCAAGGAGCCAGGATAACATAAGAAAACAAACAGTACATTTGACTGAAAGCCTAGATAATTTCTACAATCTTCCTTGCATATTGGCTACAGGAGGGGTGCACTAGGCTGCAGGTTGTGCTAGATTAAAACTGTCTATATTGTTTCATTGCTAAGAAATGTGTAAAGATTCTAGGTATGTGCTGTAGGTATTGGGTAGCGGTAGACACCTATCTTCAGATTTAAGTCATTCTCTTTAGCCTGTACCTAACAAACCTGTGTATACTACTGCCCTGCTAGTGGTAGAGGCCTCATGGTAAAGATATAATGTGAGGCTTTATGGCTGAATGTGGCTGGTAAGAAGCTGTCTATTGCTTACCTCGTTAGATCAGTAGTTTGTTTCTCTGACTGAAGAGATTTACATGCCAGTCCAATCACCCTAAAGCCTTGTGCTGTGTAGAACAGAAGTTTGCTTTCAAAGTTCGATGGGACTACAAAAGAGGAAAAGACAGCTCATCATGCCATTTTTATTTTTTTTTTAATGATCTTGGGTGGCTGGGAGAAGGAAAGATTCCTGTACTAGAGGAGAGGTGTATCTGAAGTTCTAATAGGCTATGACTATTAAGGAGGGCTGCTAAAATGAGCGTTGCCCAATAAGAAAATCATTGCCTCTCCACTGAGGATCTTAAACTATTCTGCATAGATTTACCTTCTAGTATATTAGAAAGGAGTCTGCTCTTCCAGCTGCCGGTTTAAGGCTTAATGACAAAATAAAATGTTTTTTGGTGTACAGTAGGTATCCTAAGTGTTAATTCTGGTAGAAGATGTGTGCCATGTACAACAGTTGGTACTTGCTTTTGTCTGCAAGCTGTGATTCCTTGCTGAGAAGGACTGTATAAAAGGCTATCCTTAGACTGGAAGCACAGTTAACTTTTCAGCTTGAGATAAAAATTCTAAGACCCTGAAATCTCATTTGGTAGTGCATAATAGGTATAAACTTTTGGATCTTACACTACGTCTTTCTAGGAAGCATTTACAAATGTTGGTTACCTGTTTCTGCTCTGCATAACATTGCTACCATTTCTGGAGCACCTTTTGTGGAGACCTGTTTTTCCCCACCAATGTCCTGAGTAATGACAGACATTCTCTGCAAAGCTGAAGAAAATGGAAACTGGTGTAAAATGATAATTCCTTCCACAGAGGCCTAGGAGAGAAGAAAAGGGATTAGATACTCCAGCAAAGAGTTTAAGTTCAGGCCAAAGCAGTTGAGTTCCCTGAGCCATGCTGAGAAAATAACAATGTATAATGCGCTGGTTTTTTTTGGTTTTTTTCTTAATGGGGCAGAACAGACTTGAGGAATTCCTACAGCAATATTTCATTCAAACAATGTGAAAAGTTCACTGGTGTTTTTTGGCTAGCTATTTGATACAATTTCCTGATAGGAGCTCAAGAATTCTATTTGTTTAAAGAGGAGACAGCTACATTTTAAACTAGTCTGTTTTTCCTTTTGGAGAGGCTTGAAAGCTTCCCCTTGCATCACCAGAGGTCTAACGTCAGCTTCTGTGGTCAACTGCAGCCCCGGGTGCTCTTGAGGTGATCACCACTGGATCCTGGGCTGAGGCTGGTGCCACCAGGAGAGGTAAATTACTGGGCTGGACAATCTCCCATCTAGCAACCTCCTGCTCAGGTCCTGTTTCTGCTGTGAGCAACAAGCTCCTTTTGGCAATTATTTTTTAATCAGAGTATGGTGATCTCCCTGCACACAATCCAAGTGAGACAAAGTGTGGAAGAGTGCTCTTGGACTAGAGCAACCAACCATTTCTTTACCTGAAAGGTATCTTTTACACTAACAGTTAACTTGATCACTAATGTCTATCTTGTAGATAGCTTACAGTACTGGCTTTAGGTCCAGGTCTAACAACAGTGGCGTGTGCAGATCTTTGACCTTCAGTCTGGTGTCCACTGGAATCATCTATCACCTGTGTATTGAAAGGCAGAAGTCTTTCAGATTACAACATCAGTATAGCTGAAAGAAACCTCAACAGACCATTCAGAGCATTTTCTTCCCTCAAAATAAGGTCTCCCATTCATTCTTGACCTCACACTAGGAAACTCCAGTAGCAGAAAACTCACTGCATCCTTTAGCAAACAAATCTGGAGGTTTACTAGCTACACAAAGATACTGGTGTACTCTTGCACAGCAAATAGGTAGTGCTATTTCCTGAACAAACTCTTTGCCAGTTACATTGCATTCAAATGTGCAAAAGCATTTTTCCTAGATGTAGTCTCAGTGAAGTCTAATAAATTTTATATTATTGGTGAAAGCATCATTGCCTACTCTTGAGGTCTTCCACAGGTTGGCTGTTGTTTAATAATTGCAGCGTGACTGTGAGAATAAAAATGTTTCATGGTGTCAAAGGGCATGCAATCATTCCTCTTTCAGGCAACCTATAGCTTCTTTTTTTTTTCTGTCTAAGTCTGAAGTGGTGAACTGAAGCTCCTGGGGAGAAAATACTGTCATTCCTGTCATTGCTGAATAGTTTGCTTCTTGAAACTGGGCTGTTTTATATATTTTGCAGATAAAAACAGGCGTGGATGTTGTCACCCACATAACTAGCTAACCTGGCTCAGAATCTTGTCTTGCACCAGCTTATGGCTGTATCTTTCCCTAGATAATTATCAGTTATTCTCTTACCTATCTCAGATTTGCAGGTTTTTGGTGTTTTTGGTTTTTGGGTTTTTTTTTTTTGTTTGTTTGTTTTTGTTTTGTTGTTTGTTGTTGTTTTTTTTTTTTGTAAATGCTCATTTTTCCTCAATTGATAAGATATTAAATAGGGCCATTGACAGCATCTGTAGGTAATGGGAGATGAAGGGAGTGAAAGCAGAGTGCTTTGAGATCTTCTGGTTTTGTTCTGTTCTCATTACACCATAAGCATAGTAATTTCCCATCTTTGGGATCTTCTGTTGTCTTTAGGTTTGAAATTTCCATACCCATATGGGATGTCTCCAAAGCTCTAACAAATGTTGAATTTTAGTACTCGAATCAAAGCTGGTAAGAATCTGTTATTCACATACAGATGTGAACTGGCCTATTACATCTAGGTCTTCCTGTCATCTGGCAGCAGTCACAGTCAGAGTTAATACCCCAACAGGGTTTGTGTGATATCCACCACTCCCAGACAAATGATCTAGGTATTCAGTGTACTCCAGGCTGAAAGCTTTAAACAGAAACAAAGAACATTTCCCTAAAAGCCGAAGTGTGTGGCACCCCTTCCAGCTTTTGTCTGTTCTATTTATGTTTGGAAAGTGGCTACTTGCATGGATGGGTTTGGGTTGTTTCTCTTTTGCAAGAAAACATCAGAACTCTGCATCACTATTTGCATAAGAACAAAGCACAGCTTTACCCAATTAGTTGCCTCAAACATTTTCACATCCAGTGGGTCTCCTTGGATCTTGCCTTCTAAAACAATTAATGAATGACAAACCACCATTGCTCTGAATACTGGGCCCCAAGGCAGGGTATGGTCCACAGGGAACCTGTGAATGTCCTGGAAGCTAACACAAGAGAGATCATAAAAGTTAAAATTAGAAAATGCCAAACACAAATGGGGTGTGTGGGGGGGGAAGCTATAAGGTGATAGGATGAGAAGGGAATGGCTTCAAGTTTTGCCAGGGAAGATTCAGATTGGATATTAGGAAAAACTTCCACCAGAGAGTGGTGAGGCAGTGGCACAAGCTGCCCAGGAACGTGGTTGAGTCACTGTGGAGGCATCTAATAAATGTGGAGGTGTTTTACTGAAGAACTCGGTTAATGGGCAATGTTTCTGGTAGGTGGACAGACTAGATTATCTTAGATCTTTTCCAACCTATTTTCTGGTCCATTGTGACAGACATTAAATTATAATTATGAGATGTTACTTGATGCTTGTGCAAGGACTCAAGCTGTGAGACTGATAAAAGCCTGAGCATCTTTGTGCACTGATGTTTCTGGAAATGTAAATGGGCAAAAATATTGACACCATAAGAACTGAACAGCAGTCTCATGGGTTACAGTAGTTTCCTGTCATGAATGGTCAGGGCACTCCTGCTACTCTGACATCAAATCAAACATGTCTACTGCAGACTTCCTTGCTTGTGTGTGCTCAGGATCTGGGATAAGGCAACCAACTCATTTTACAGAGGTTACAGAAATACTATTAGATATATAAACAAGGCAAACTTTTCATTGATTTTTGATGTGAATATCAGTCTTTGATTTGTTTGTATGTCTTGGTGGAGTGACTGGTCACTATCCCATGAATTCAAATTCCTTTGGTCATCAAAGTCTTACCAATTTCCTTCAGAGGGCAGCAAGCCCCAGAGATCCAGGCCATCTTCTGTCAAGGTGCCAGTCTATGTTTAAAATATACATTCAAATTAACTTTCCACGTTAGATTTACAAAAGGAATAAAAAGCAAGACATAAAGCTGCTGTTAAGACAATGCCAGTGTAGAGTAGAAGTACTACTGATATTTCTCAGGTTAAAAAAAACCAAACATACAACAGTGTATGTTCAGACAATGCAAACTTAAGAATGAAAGGCTGGTTCATGTGTTTCTAAAATATAATGGAAGTGCTTGGACAAACTCCAAACTCTCCTATCCTTAGCATTGCTTCCATTGCAAGTGCAGGAGTGATCAACACAGAGCAGTTACTTTGTCAAAGCAGATGAGGTTCAGCTGTCCACACATGTTGATTCTTTGTGGGCTGATGCAGAAGATGCCCTTTTTCTTCAGCCTCCGCTGAGTATAAATGATCCCTGTTGTCAAGGCAGCTGGTAGGGCTGGGGGAACAGCAATAGTGATAACATCCAGAGCCTTCTTCACTACTTCTCCTGCCTCCTCCTGATATGGAACCAAAGGCAGTTATCAGCAAGATGATGTGCTGCTTGGATTATCTGAGAATAGCCCTCTTTATCTCTCCTCCTCTGCATTGCAGATGCTTCATTACCCTGTTGTTTTCTGCCAATGGTAAATTACATAATCATGTCCCTAAGAAATGAATTGCTTTGATTTAACCAAGGGGCCTGAGGCTACACCATTGCTGAAGAGTATTCTCTGTCTGAACAAACCTACAAAGCACATGAATGAGTTCAACATGCCAAGATAGGTCATTGCACCTTCAGTCAAGCCTAGCTCACTATCATGAAGCCCAAAAGAATTTTTTTTTTTTACAGGCCGTCATCCAACTGCCTATAGACATAGCTCTGGGATTCATACTAAGGTGACAGATTAGATGTGTGGAGAAGTGCTGAAAAGGAGGACTTTCATGTGGAGGAAGAGGCATGGAAGTGTAAGTTACGTTTCTACAAGTAATCTCTGACTGAAAGGTTAAGAGGTTGGTGTAAAGATGGCTGCAGGTGCACTGAATGTTGGTATTGTTATGACAATAGCTGAAAATGGTGTCAAAATGAAGCTTTCTGTGGCCTGAAATAATATCAGTGAAGGGAGAATGAGAAACTGATGAAAATTCAGCTTGTCAAATGCAGCATGGTTTATGGTCAAACCTCCAAGCTTAGAAGTGATAATAACAGAGCTCTGTTTTCAGATCTATCTGAACTGTAGATTAGCTTTAGTTTGCAGTGCTTCTGCCCTGGGACCCCAATTTGAAATGCATTCAATCCTTTCTCAGTGATACTGAGAAGAATAACATCAGTGTGTATTTCGCATATTACAAAGAGGGAGGAAGGTTGTCCAGGAAGAAGGAAAAAAAAGAAAAAAGAAATGCTGCAAAGCAGATACCACAGAACAAATCTGTGCCTTGTAACACTTCTAAAGAACTCTGGGGAAAAATAAGTGGAGATGTGGGAGAGTGACTCAACTGATAAAGAATACTTGGCTTTTCAAAAGTTATTTCCTGAATGACATACTTATTTAGCAATAACTAAGTGAAGGTTCCCCACCACACAAAGATATAAAAGGGGCAGAAGAAAATAGGGAGTTATCTGTATTAGTAAAGGGGATTTGTGCTTATACCTGTGCTGTTCAGGATTCTGCAAGAAAGAGAAGAAAGAAAAGTGTCTGAAGGGGTATGTAATTATCTGTTAATAGCTCACTCCAGATTTGCTAAGAACTCAGGGGAAATGAAAACCAGGACAGCATTTTTTTGATACCTTAGGATTGAATATCTAAGAGTTTGTGGTTTCACAAATATAATTTCATTGTAAAATGACCTCATTTACTAAGGCAAAGAGAGTTAAAAAAATAAAAAACAAAAAACATACTTTCCCTATACAAATGTATAGGAAACCACTGAAGTTTCAAGTCTCTTGATACTGAGTATGACCATTTCTCCCGCATTTAGTAACTCACCCCATTAAGTGCAAATACACACACTGTGTAGATCATTCCAATGGCTGCAAATGCTATGAGGCACATCAGGAACCGAAGTGCATCTCTGTACAACTTGAAGTTCATGGGTTTAGGGTAGAGAATGGATCTCACCAGATCTCCTTTGGCTGTATTGAAACCTGAAAAGATAAAAGAAAATCGTTATATGGGGAAGTAACTTCCAAAAGTTCTCCAAGAAAAATACAAGACTTTGAAATAGAATTGAAGTAACTTATGATAGAGAGCCAAGATCTCTAATTTTTACAGTATGTGAGCTGATATACATAATATAGGAAAAAAATAGCTGAAAACAATCCTCCTGTTTTAGACATCTCAAAGCAAAGACAAATTCCTCTTTGCAATCTTATGCTAGTGATTTATTTAAGAGGTATACTAAACAAGTTGAAAAGGTATATAATAGTTCCGTCCAGATGGGAATATTGATGGTGAACTTGGTTTAACTCCTTTAGCTTAAGGTACACCAGCGAACTTTTATTTCAGACTCTGGAGACCTTTAAGGCATGTTGCAATAAGGAAAAGCAAGAAAGGAAAAACAAACTGAAGCATTGACTGACCAGTCTGTAGCACCACAGCTTTCACTACTCCTCTGTCATCTCCCTTGGTCTGTATGACCTCTGTTCCACAGAATAGGACGTGTTTTTTGTAATCCTCTGCACAGTGTATTCTCCAGGGCTTCAGGTTATCAGCTTGGGGTAGCTGAGTCTTTGTTACCGGAACACTTTCTCCTAGGGAAGATTAACTCAGATGAGGAAAAGTGCAGTATGCCTTAAAATTAGACTGCTGGCATTGAAGTATCTAGACAGAGTCAATGTACTTCCTAGAGAAACCAGTTTAGAGAAATGTTATATTTGTTGTCACATCTTCAGAATAAGTAGGAGTTTGAGCCTAGTGGAAAAGAACAGACTCTTCCAGAGAAAAACTCCCCTTTGCTCTGGTACAACAGCTTCTTGCACAACAGCTCTTTTTAAGTCTGAGAACTGAAAACAGTCCAAGAACTCTGAGCCCTGGCAGGAGATACAGAAATTTGAACAGAGACTTCAGCTGGTATTGTGCGACTCTACTTGATAGCCACAAGTTGTTCACCTAGATTGAACGTCGTATGCAGGTCACTACACTATTCCCTCAGGTAGACTAAATGTGGCATTACCTGGTTCTTGTTTCTAAGAAAGGTGGGAGCCTTTAGCTTAGTGGTTGAGAGCTGATAAATATTCTGTTTATATCAGAGCAGACACATTCAGGTAAGGCAATAGAAATACTTTCATCGAATATCTGGTATCTGAGTCTTCCTAAATGAAAGGAGCTTTAGGAGTTTCTCATTTACATGAGATGAGAAAATGGACCGTTCTTCCTAAAGTCCATGTCAGCTACTTAAATATGCTGTGGCTAACTATTATTCAGTCCTGTTTATAGCAAATATCCCAAAGAATGCACTTCTAGTTTAACTACGAACTATCCCACAATAAGGATGATATGTGATTATGCTGTATGTCCTGCCACTTGTGGAAACCACAGGGCCATGATGATGTTTTAATCGTAAATCTGGAAAAAACAAGCTGTACCTGTCAGCATGCTTTCATTTACAATGCACTGCCCACTGATCAGGATGGCATCACAAGGCAAGAGGGCTTTTCCCTCTTTCAAAACCATCATATCTCCGGGAACAAGATGATGTGATTCCAGCTCTTGGAAACCTGTAGGTGACATGTAATGAAATCTTTTTGCTTCACATGTTTCTCCCTGTTAAGGGTAAGAATACGAGGAAGCTGAATATGTTATTACTTCTAGACAATGTCTGATAACAATAGACTGCAAGAAGGACCTAGGAATGCAATATCACTTATCAAGAAAAGTCTAGGTATCAGTTCAAATTGTAGAATACTTTATCTCCATAAGACCCTAGCTAACAATTATTGCTCCATTGTTCTGACCTGACCGAAGACACTTACATCTACATTTCCTCTCCCCTTTTTTTGAATGATACAAATATAATGACAATTAACAGACTTTGAAAGCAACAATTAGGTGGACTCATAACCACTAAATGGTTACATGGTTGGCTTTGCCAGCACTACTTTAAGGAAAATGACATTGTTCTCTTGGTATTTTGTTTTTGTAAGGCTGTGCTCGTACAACTATGAATATGACTGATGTGTCACAACATACTTCTGGGTAAAACTTAAACCAATCTGCACAAAAGGCTTGGAGACAATAGAGGCAAGTGCTCCAGAAGAAATTTGATATTATATGTTCTCAATTTCAATATAAATAGCTGCGGAAATGAAAGAAGTATTCAGGAGTTACCTTCCTTGTTTCTGCAGACAGTGACCATGATGTTGTTATGAGACTCAACCAGTCTTTGCAGTTTAACAGATTGCTGTAAATTAAAGGTGAACATAGGAAAGTGGTGCATCTTACATGGTGCAATTCATCCACTAACTATTCCCTTCTGTTATTTGTAGTTATGAGAGCCTTCATAAACTGGGTTCTGTCCTTGCCAGGAACTGTACAATCATACAGAAAAAGAAACTCCCCACCTTAATTATGGAGACAATGCCAAAAAAAAAAAAAAGTTACAAAGCAAAGCACTGGAATGGGGAAGGGCGGATGTGGTTAAAGTACCACACAGATATTATTATGACTAGGAGGCCAAGCCACTGCACCTGCTTCTACAGGACTAAACCTTTGAGTAACTCTCATAGCCCAGTACATGCACTTGTTGCAACATCCTGGTCTTCCCCAGATATTAGAAATAAGACTTCCTTGTGGAGAAAGGTGAGATGTCTCACTTACCTGCCTAAGATCATATACAGTCAAAGAAACTGAGAGGAGAGACATGATTATGATGGCAGTGGCATACTCCATGTAATCTTCAGCAAACCACAGACACACACTGAACAGCTGGAACACGTAAAATGGATTTAAGACCTGTTTGGAGAGAAGTAATTACTCAAGAGTTGGCCATATCTCTTTGGCTCCAGTATCCCCAGACAGCCCATCTTGTTAGAGCTCGGTTGGACTAAAAGCTATGGAATTAACTGTTATCTCCCCCACCATCTTTCTGATTTTGTGAGCAGTGACCCAGCCTAATCAGTCTGGCTTATTTCCATGGAACAAAAGTGCCAAATAATCAGGACCGATAAGGATGTTATTTGCAATGTGAGTGGCTCAATCCAGTCAACACAATCCTTGTTTCGCTTTGTTCTTCACAAGAAGCTGGGAGCATACTGTGAAGTGTGTGAGGTCATGCACATCGTGGGTAAGTACATCACCACAATTGCTCTGCTTAGACTGTATATACTCAGTTGTAGTCAAAAGATATTGGCACTACACACATTGTTGTACAGCTGTAGACTTTTGCCAGCTAGTGTTGCACATTTTATCTCTGCTGATTCAGAGATAGCCTTTGCCTGAAAGATTTGATTTCAAGTGTAGCTTGTAAACATTCACTGGCCCTTATAAGGTCAACAGAATGAACTCCCAGGACATGGATAGATGTAAAACCTACTGTTTTACTGCTTACAGGTTTAGAGTTTTTTTTCTACATAGGTGTGGGGCTGATGCTTGTGGAACAACGGAGAATAAATGATTTTATGATGATTTCACAAATGCAATTTGAAAAAATGCTGTGCTTGATAGGTGGGTACTGAGAAGCTAATGAGACATAGAGTCCATCATATTCTGTACGTATACTTTGCCTTCCAAAGTGGCCTTGAGAATAAAATTGACAGAAATGCTGAACCTCTTTGATGAGTAGTTTCCAAATAGGAATCACTGGAACATCAATAGTGTTTGGCCCGCATATCGCTCTCCTGTATGAGATAAAGATATGTCATTTACAGGTAATATAGTGACTGAGTAGCTTGCTCAAGAAGCTTCAGCTGCTAATAATCCCAAAGGTTTGCATTGGTCCCAATCTAAAGTCTGTGAGGACCTTTCTCAAAGGAAAAAAGTTAAGAAATATGTCACTTACAGGGCTTATGTCAGAAAAGATGAATTTACCAGTGAAATTGACTCAAACCAAGAGCCAAGGAATGTAACACAGACAATTCAATGTAAGTTCAGTATGATGACATAGAGTCCCACTGAAGAAGCACACACAAACTTACCTACACTGTCCCATGCTTTCTGCTACTTCAAGCAAAAACAGCTCAGTTAGTTACAAAGCATAGTTATTTATCACTGTTACTTCTCTCAGCCAATAAATACTCAAAGGCATTTTAAAAAACTTTGACCAGTGACCTAGTATTTTAATTCAATTTTTCAAGCATAGCCACTGCCACTTCATCTAAAATTATTTTCATATTAATGTATGCTAAAGAAGCTCAAGAAAAGTGTGCCAAGAACAATGAATTTAAATATCTTTGGAATCCATATGTTGAGTACACAGAGTGATTTACAGTGCATACCTGAGACTCTGTTCACTGCAGGTAAGACCAGAACCAAATTTGGTGTGTATAGCTGAACAAGTGTGGTGGTCTTCTAGGGCTCTAAAATACAAATATGTAAGTATGTTTTCCTTAGGACATTTTTCCCAGAATGTTTGACTTCCCCAGAGATTTGTGTAATTGGTGTAACTCACCCAACTTTCTGGAACTCTTTTGTGTAGATATTCCAGACATATTGGATTTTTTGTACTTGAATACTTTTCACCTGCAAAATAAAGCAGAGGCAGCAAGGGCTGCAACACAGCAAAGAAAAATTATCCCAGGCCTGCTCAGATGTGGCAACAGACAAGAACGGCTGATCCATGATGGTTTCTGAGCCACTTCTAGTGCTTAGTCCTTGCAGAGCTGTTATCTGTTGGGAACGCATGCTGTCATTTATGACATGCAAAGGAGATTGTCTTGCCCTGTGCAATAATAATGAAGCTTGTTAGAGATAATTATGTTTCATATTGGCTGGAAGAAGGCAATGCATGTATACACATAAAAAAGCAGCTTTGGGAGTCTCTCCCTGTCCAGTGTAATAAGAATGAAATTTATACTGAACTCACACCCTGATTCAAAATGGAACTATAGCCAGTCATTAACCTAACAAGTGCTCTGTAGTTAGGATTTGAATGCAAAGGAGTTACAATATATGAAGTGCTGAAAACTGGACTGGGGAATGAGGTTCTCAACTTGCTGCAGGAGTAGCCCTTGGGAAGCTCCCACAGTACTTTGTGGAATTAGGAAGCTTAAAAGGCAGTAAGATTTCATAAACAACACATAAGGCTTTTGAATTGTTAGTGAAGTATTAAGCTGTTTGCTCTTTACTTCTTGAAATCTGTCCTTTTCTACCTAGATGTTTTGACTGATGTGAGTTTTGCTAAGAAGGGTCTATTGTTTAGGGGCTACATTGTTTTGGTTTGTGTTTATGTTGCTAATTCAATCCTCTGAAGAATGTTACAAATCAGTCCTCACTTTCATACTATGCCAGCAGATTAAACTAGCTGGCACTAGTATTTCATATGTACACTAAGATATGCCCACACAGAACAGCAAAAAAGGCAATAGCTTTGCTCATCTGAAGTTATGCTTATAATGAAGATTTCTCATTAAAAATTGTTATAGGTACAAAAATAAATGCTAACAGGTTAGAAATCTATTTCTTGGAAAGGCATATAACTCTTTTATGAGCTACCAAGTGCAGTGATCTTGTGCTAATATCTGTCTCTTGATTATAGACAAATGAATCACTGCATTCATATTGTTTACGTCATTGTAATATGTGACACTAAACAAGATATATAACTACGCTATCTGGTACTTGTTCTGAAACAGGGATAACAGTATTTACTTGAATTATGTGGGACTATGTGATCTGCTTGGATCAATTAATCCTCCACCTTCTTTCCAGTGCCTCACTGGCATCTCCAATTTCTAGAACTGGAAGAGGATGGGATACATTTTTTAAGAACAGTAGACAGATCGAGACTAGAATCCAACAAATACACATTAAAGCACAAATGGATGTGTACAAAGGCAAGAAAGGAAAGCATGTTCCACAGGCTCCTGGATGAAATGCTTCTGGATTCTTGATACAGCTCTGCCTTGGCTCTGCCTTGGCACACTTCTGCTCTCTACCCCCTTCAGCTGCATTCATCCCTGTTTTCATGTTGCTGTTGGAGCTGTTCAGTTACTCAGTTTCCCTTCAGACACATAGGCATCCCTAAGTTCTTCTGTGCCAAGACTGAGTTTTTGATATGGAAGTCTGATTCTTCACTGCTGACCCCAGTGTTTGGAGGGTCTTTTATTCATAATCTCTCATTTTCATGTTCATCCTAGGAGTCAAAGAGGCTTTCTACAGGGGTGAATGCAACTCCAAGCTCATTTTTCCTCATCTCACTGTGTTATCAAGTAGCAGGTCTCTTAGCTGGGTATGTTTCATGGTTCACGTTCACCATGTGAAGCCAGGTTGAGATTTGCTACACCTCCCAGATACTGCAGGCAATAATTGACTTACCTGTAAACTTGGCTTCATTAAGGCTTTGCTGAAGATTGAGTCTTCCTCAGCAATGCCTGGATAATCCGATCTACTTTTGATAATTCCAGATACAGAGATCCATTTCACATTCTTACGTGAATAAATCTGAAATTCATCCTGAATGAACAGAAAAGAGAAGTGGTACAATTTCCCTTAAAATCGGACTATAAAATCGCTATGAAGTGAATGATTCCTGTAGGCTTTTCTCAAGAATTGATCAACTTTTTCTAAAGAACTACCCTACAGCAGCCTTCCAGCACCTGTGACATAGATAAATCTGCAGAATGGGAGCAGAACCACAGTCCTGTCAAAATGTGAGTACTTCAAAGTAATTCATGGAGCAGAGGTCTGTTGCTTGGCTGATAAGGATGGAACGTAAACACTCAGGTTGTGATCAATGAACAGGTGAATGGTATGGGACAATCAGAGATGTAGTAACCACACTGTAAATAAAAGGTCAAAAAGCATATAGTAGTGTCCTACAAGATGGATGTTTAATGCTTTTTTGTGTTAACATTTCATTAGAACAAGTGTGCTAGCACCATGACTCTCTTATCTTAGACAAGATTTTGCCACAAACTCAGCTCATGATCTTGCTGTTTTTGTCATAAAATTAGTTGGACCTGCCTGATAACTAGCAATGGTAGTTCAGTCTTAGAGATCTGAGCAACTGCTGTAATAAGCAACAGCATTCCAAGTCTCAGGTCTGAACACTGAACCACGCACATTAAAGCCAGCTATACAACTGACCCATATAGCATATTAAGTATGTAAGAAGTTGGGCAGATGGAAAAAGCTGATTACCTCAGGTAGCCAGATTCTGAAAGCTAAGTTGTTACACCTTTCTGACAACAGAAATATAATATTCTGTACCAAATATGCATCTTTTTGAATATTGTAAGGGTTCAGAAGATCTTTGGGGATTTTCATTTATCTTAATTATTTGTGCACTTCCCCCCCTTACAACCATATTTTGAGTCAAATATCATTTATTTTCTGATATTTATCTTTCATTTATATTTCAAAATCAGTAGACATTGGGATGTAGATTGAGATGGGAAACAGTCAATAACACAGGTGCTCATTATTTAAATTACAGTGAGACAAACTTCAATAACAAAAGTGAGTTAATAGGCTCCTCAATTGCATTGCAGAGATGATGATAAATTATGAATGAAGGTTTTATGTAAGGCACAAGAGAACTCTGAGGATCAAGCTGACAAAATTACTTGTATTCTCATTAGCAGTAGCCATCACATTGGAGAACTAACATAATCAGGAGGAACGTAGGGAAAAATACCTGTCATTTTCATGCCAAGAACATAAGAAAGAAATCTGCAACTGCAAATGCCCAGAGCATATTTTCAGAGAGCTTACTGATAAGGAGAATTTATGATATGATTCAATTCTTGTTTAATTACACAAAGGATCATTTTAAAATCCATTTATCAGAAAAGTGCTTGACATAGCAAATCCATTTAAAGCGACACACAAGAGTGGGTAATTAAAAATGCAAACTGAACTGAAGATTAAAAAGTAAGATTAAACCTAATATGCTGCTCAAAAAAAAAAAAGTTTTTAAAATCTCCCCCCTGGCATATTAGATTGCAGTTTTCATATAAAATATGCAATAGGCAGATCTGTGACTTCCAAAGCCCAGCATTCTAGCTGCAAACTCTTGTGCTCTTTTAAGAATATAGTTCAGATAAAACAGTAGAAGACCTTGAAATTTCACATGCCATTACTCAGGAATCTTTAAAGTAAAAAAAAAAATATATAGTAATAATAATAAAAATAAAAACTTTTGGAAGTAAACCACCCTGCCAAGCTCCTAGAGTATTTAGGCTCAGCTAGGGTTCAGAATCAAGCTTCATTTTGCTTCTTTCAGTTTTGTGGTAGTTACCATGAAACAAAAATCAAGGCACATTGCAGAGCTTCAGCACAGTCCTCAATAGACGTAAGAACTAGCAGACAAACAGCCCTGGGAGCATTCGATGCAAGATTATCATCTTAATGGATACAGAGAAGGACTGATGCTTTAGTATCCTGAGAATGGATTTGCAAGGTATGAAAAACTGGGATGGTGGAAGGGAGCAGGAGGACTTGACAGCAAAGAACATAGGTATGAAATCACAGGTATTACAGATTTTTCATCATAGTTTTTCAGTTCATTGCCTGATCAGCTGTTAATCTTCATTCCAATCATCATCTTACATATAGTTTGTGTAATGCTTGAGAGTTCTGTAGCAGTTATGCCAAATATAAGATCTTACTGCAATACATCAGCAACATGAGAGATTTCAGCTAACTGGATGCATTCCAATTAACTCACCTTCCAATTAACTACATACTAGGGACTAATTTAAAGATTAAAGTAGGCACCTACTGTTGTTCTAAGCAACACAATGTCTGCTTCTTCCAAGCTGCAGGGGACACAGTTTGCCCAAACATCCCATTCTGGCTTCCAGTAGAATAGCAGCAGCAGAGCCCCGCAGGACAAGATGTACCCAGCAATGCACAGTGCCTTCCGGCAGCCCTGGGTTTTGTAGCCAAAAATTTCCTGTACATCAAAGACAAGGAAAGAATCATTCTCACACACCTGGAAGAGTACCATTTCCCATCATACTCTGTTCTTCCATGGATAATGTTTGGTATGGTACTGCGTAGAACTTTGATTTAGCTTCATTATCGTTCAGGATCAGAAAAGAATTCTGCTTTTTACACAGCTTTCATCCACCCTCTAACCTGTCCAAACTTTTAATATAGTTTTATTTATTTGTAATCTTGTGGATGAAAAAGTAACAGTGAGTTGAAATGGTATCAGAATATGAAGGTCCTAACCTTTACGCTTTGAGACAGGAAGCCAAGCTTGCTTGCTCAGCTTTTCTTAAGATCCCTGGGTGAGACCTGCAAGAGCTACACTGTAAAACTTGGCACTGTCACAGTATTTGTAGGGCAGTTACCACCTTCTACGACAGCTCCAGTGTAGGGATTTGGGACCTTGCCAACGTGCTACTGTCCTAACATCCCAAAATAATAACTGTTATTAGGAACAGCTAATGAATACTTGCTCAATGCTTTACATGTTTAGAGGGCAAAAGGAAGCTACTCTCCTTAGCTGTATGAGTAGGTATCATTATTCCTTTTTTAAAGCTGGGGAAATTGTTACAATGAGGCAAGGTGACCTGCCCAAAACTTCAAAGGGATGACTGTCAGCATTATAGTTCAAGAACTGCCAGGTCATGGTACCATGGCCAAATTCTCTCTCTGTAGTGCTGTCAGAGGCTGGCTAAAGGTGAAACAAAATGTACAAAGTGACTTTGGAGAGCAGACCAAGTCCTGATCTAAGTGTAAGATAGAATAGCTGCAATTACATCAAATGACCAAGAGAATTTGCTAACATAAGGGTTAAGATTCCTCAATCTCCTTCTTCTTAGTGTATCTGCAGCAATTGTGCAACCTGCTTCTCAAGATCAGATATCTGCAGCTACAGATATTGCAAGATCCATTCACAAGGGAAGAAGATAAGATAATGTAATTGGAAGGATGAGTAATACATAATTCCTGGTTCTGTGCTAGTGCCTTTGCTTATTATGCAAAACGCAGGCCCTACCCAGTGTTTCCGCTCACTGCAACAACCTGCCTGCCCTCTGTCATTTCCCAAAAGATGGATTCCATTCACCTAGGTAGTCTCCATAGGGCTTCTAAGCAGGAGAAAACAGCGACTGGGGAAAAAAGTATGGTAGGCTATTCAAGCAAGTGGCTTGCATTGTGCGGGACCTGTTTATACCAGCTTGAGATGCGTGTGCTTAGCATTTTCAGAGGTTTCTCTGAGCTGCATATAAGGCACTCTACAGCAGACAGAAAGAAGTTCATGCACGTCAGCAGATAGGCAACACTGTTTTAAGGTGGTTGGCGTAGCAGTCATGTGAATACTAATACTAATTAATACTAGTGAATACTAATAGCTCCAATAGACAGATAAAAGGCTTTCCATGCACCTCTGTCTAGTTCTATTCTCAACAAAAAGGTTATAACATTAGTGTCAGCACCAGCATTCAGAATAGTACGTACAACAATGCAAACTCACAGTTTGCAGCAATTAGTTAATAGCAAGATGTGGATGCCTGTCTCCAGACATTACAGCTTGTCAGCAAGGTAAAGAAACTCCCAAGTAGATAGAGATGCCTAAGGGAAGAACTGTTAAAAGAGCATGCCTTCAGATTTCCTGCAGTAAATAGCTGCACCTGAAATAACTAACTAGAATAATCTTTTCAAATTGGGATGAGCCTGTCTATCAGGGTGGGGAAGAATGAGATTGCTACCATGTGCATCTTGCTTCTGTGAGTGATTCATTCCTTTAATTTCCAGCTTTTGTGCATTACACCCAAAGTCTGAGAAGTCAATAAACCTGCAGCTAGTACAATTAAATAGGGTGAGGGTGGGCACCTAATGCGTGATTGGCAGTCATTTGGGTTCATCTTCTGGTGGCAGTATTCTTCTCTTCAGAAATGCCAAATGATTCCCCAAGCCTTACATGTCAAATTAACCAAGAGGTCCACCCACCAAAGCAATGTGTTTGGAGGGTTAATGGTGTCATCTTTCACAATGACAATGTTGGGGTGAGTCACGTGGCAAAATGCATCTGTCCAATTTTTTGTAGTTTTGAAATGAAGCTTCCTGGTATATGCGAATCAACATCCAAAAGGGCTTAAATATAAAGACACTGCAAACAATTAATCCTGTACAATACAGGGCGTTCACAGTACAGCAAGCAAACGGAAACAGCAAGCAAACAGAATTCATGGAGCTAAGGCAGATTCTGCATTTCTCTGCCTAGAAAAACAGGTGTCTATATATAAAAATTTGAGTTCTACCTACACCTGCACGTTTTCAGACTTTGTTTTCCCCTCAAACAAAACGAAACAGTTTAATTCTCTAGTTTCAAGATATTTTCCAAAATCAAGAAAACATCAGTATTCTCCCTCTTGAAAACTAGGACTGGGGAAAAAAAAATGGCCTTGCACTCAGGTCATCCAGTACTGTTAAATCTCACTGTTTATGACAAGGGGCTTGCCTGAACTAGATACTTTTAAGCTGTTATGACACAGTGCACACTCTGCCCTAAGAAACTAATGTTGGTTCAGGTTGGTTTGTTTTTTGATGAATGTGGCAGTTCTGAACGTAGGTGTTCTGAAGCTCTACAAGGAGTGACCTGGGAAAGAGTAAACATCAGATATCCAGGTATGAAATGGCAGTTGACATGTAGCTGGAAAGCAAAGCTAAAGTAAAGCAAGATTTTTCCAACTTTTGGAAATATCTGGAGCAGGATATCTGGAGCAGGTTGCCTGGGCCACATCCTTCAGATGTAAAACTGAACAGCAAACCAGGCTCCAAATCTGACTGGTCCCAGACTTCCCCCTTTAGGCATCCACTCTGCTTTAGAATAAAGCATTCTGTTAAATTTCAGTGTTTTTCTGACTGTGTCTTCAGCAGAAAGGACTATAGCAATGAATTGTGGATTCATAAAAATATTTAGTAGGTAAATAACTCCTAGCTTAAACAGGAGCAGAATAAGTAAAACCTATTCTCACCTGCCAAATAAGTCAACAAGTAGAATTGTTCTTCAGAAGAATTCTCAAAATATGCTCTTCTGAAGGTGAATATTAGACCCACAACACCAGTAATCACAATGTGAATGTATGAAGAGGTGGGAACAGGCACACGCATAATGCAAGTTCCTCAGCAAGTTTATCTAGCCATGTGTATGTCTTAGAGAGATTAGTGCTCAGAAATCCCTCAAACTTCTTCAGGATTTTCTAGGTCTATACTGCAAAGAACTCCCAAGAAAATCTTGAGATTTGTACTCTGTGACAAACAATGCTTCCTGGGCTGACAAAAATCTTGGTGTTGGTGTCACCAGTAAGAGAATATCTGTCTGCTTGTTTTTCTGTTGGTAAGGAAGTGAATAACTTCTGCTGGTTTGTATTTCATTGCACAAGGAAATAGTGCTAAAATATGCTTGAAATATAGGGATTTGCACCATGGCAACTTCTGCATTCCATGGGCAGGTTGTTAGGGTGTGATATATAACATCCAGCCAAGTAAACTGGGTTCATACAGCACAAAATTTAGCGATGGTGGAAACCAAAGCTAAGATCAGCTATCTGTAGTAGTCCAAAGGGTTTCTTGTTATTAGAACATTACACTGCCTATAAAAGAGGCTGTACACAGGACACATCTCTGTGCCATAATTTTTAATTAATTGTAGAGTATTGTAGAACAGTTTCCTTGACTGTTAACAATCCCTTTCTCTTGGAACTCTTAACAGTCAGAAGAGTGACAAATAGAGAAGGGTTTCAACTTGTGAGTGAGGGGCCTAGGGAAGGACCACGAATTACTGGACTGTTAGATCTGTTCAGATGGCAGAAAACATGATTGTTCAAGGAAAGGCTCTTAGCTGCATTTACAGTCATACAAAGCCAGTTCTGAACAGCTTATTACTCTAATATCCAGCAAGTCTGTTACTTATGGTTAAAAGAAAAAATTCCTGTAACTGCAGAGTCATCTGCTCAGAAGAAATCAAATGCAAAAGCGAAACAAGTTCAGGCACCCTTTTCCTTGGTGAAAACACAGCTTGTAGCTAATAAAGAGCAAGGAATCTGAACAGAGGCTGTGAAATATTGTAATTCTGGCAACCAATCACCAGGTATCCTATTACTAATAACTTGCTGCTATAGCAACAGAAAATAGGATTAGACTTGAAAGACTGGTAAAGATTCACAATGAATTTAATATCTGAATCTCACTCTTAGCAATTGGAACCTCTTTCATCAGAGGTTTTTTCTCATTCCTTCTGAAGCCAGGAACAATGGTCAATGTTGTTCTATTAGGAACACACTCAACAACGTACTCCTCCCTGGAAAAAACATAGTTCTGTAGTTAGAAATCCAGTTTAATACAGGTTCTCAGGCTAAAATAGTGCTGCTAATTCAACAGACTGCTTTAGCTAACAATTCAGACAAATATAAAATGTGGTTTTTTTATGTGTGTTCCAGAGAAAATCAAGGTTTCCATCTCATTCAGATGGAGATTTTTCCAGAGATTCAGCTGTTAAATGGTTAGGAACACTACTCTAGGCCAACCCTCAGGCTGAGACAAGGTCAGCACCAGCTAGTTTTATAATACTACATCAATATTCTGTCAATTTCTTCTAAGATTCTGTGAAGTTGTCCTCTGTTGGAGGTGAAAATCAATTACATCTAGAGGACATATACAACTTAATACTGTTTCAGTGAAATGTCTATATACATATATCTCTCTTTATAACTGTATGTCTCTGCTATGGAGGCACCACCAGACATAATCAAATTACAGACTGTAGCATTTCATGGCAAAACACGTGCCATCTGCTGCTTTTGAGTTGAGAAAGACCTAGACAAAGATAAAACGACTCACCATTTCATTCTCCTCTCCCTGGTTAAGCCGTGCATAATGGCTCTTGGCAGGATTTTCCCCCATGAAATGACCTTCTGGAGATTTTCTACAGCACTCTCTGGACAAATCTTCAGTGTCCTGTGGCTTGAATGTCCACACTGAGGAAGGGCTCTAAGTACACACCTTCTTTCTAACTCTGCTTTTGTTTGAAGAATGGAGCTCCTCCCTCTCTATGGGGTAAACAGGTAACATTCATCCCTCCTCCTTCCATTCTGTTTTTGGGGTTTTGAGATTGAGGGGATACCTTGAAACAAAATTCATTCAAAGACACTGGGAGAAAGAAAAAAATCAGATCTGGTAAGAATTTGTCACAGCAGAAATCCTAGTCATAACTCTGATAGTGCAGCAAGTGCTTCTGGCATGCATATTTCAGGGTGGGCAAGAGATGGATATCTCTCCTCAAGAGATTATAGAATTACTGGGAACTAGGGAGTGTGTCCAAATGACAAGGAGAACAGGCCTTGCTGTTCTTATACTCTTAGCAGCCAGCCTGTCCAGCTGTGATTCCCTCACATTCCTTGGAGAATATTCAAGCCCTGGCTCTAGTTTGTGCAGACAGATTTATGTACTGACTATGTGTAAGGATCCATCCACGTAGGGTCTCTGATCAATATTTTTGTTAATTATTAAAAATATTGTCATAGGACATCTTACTATATAACACTGGGGAAAGTAATTATAGTTATTTACTCACTCTTCAGAAAAACTAGAGCTTCTCACTGATGTCAGACTGCTGGGTGCAAATGTCTCTGACCTCCAGTACAGGGTCAAAGTGAAGCTGGCAAAATAATAATAAAAATTAAAAACAAATGAACAAACAAACAAACAAAAAACAGCAGAGTTTTATCACTTCCTTTTTTTTCACTTCTGTGGGCTGAATTGTTTATTATTCTTGTGATTCATTCTCATTCTCATTACTGTTTCCTTGTCCTTTGCTATTTTTTAAGAAGTTACACGTCAAACATTGTAGGAATGAGGTCAGGAGAGGCAAACCTGTTCTTCCAGAAAATATGTTAAGGAAACTAAATTATTATTTCTAGAGTGGCTGAAACAGACCAGGACATGCCAAGTTTGTTCCTACTCATCTGCACTTCAATTCCACGTGGCATGCACTTGTATAAGCCACAAACATCTCAAGCACTATGAATGGCCAATGCCTATTTCATGCAATGGACAGGACTGGAAGACTCAGAAACACTGAAATGTTAGAAATGGATGGAAGAAAGAAGGGAAAATGAAGGAGGTAGGCCAATCAACACAAGAAAAGTTGTCCATTTCAGTTTGTTCTTCTGAGACTCAGCAACTAAAACTGCAGTTATGACATAAGAATCAAAAAATTCGATTAAAATTAGAAAGAATGCAATGTAGTTCATTTATTATAAGCCTATTTATAAGGTTCAACACTATCTAAAAGCTATAGAAGACAGGAAAGAACCACAAAGGTATCTTTTCCAAAGCAGGCTGACGGTTTTAGGAAATGACTCATTATTTTGGGAGGTGGCAGCAGTGGAAAACAGGAGTGCCACAGTCAATTTTTCTGCCTGATCAGCTTTTGCTGCTTCATCAAATGTCAGCTTCACTCCTTATGGTGCATGAAGAGTAGGATGTAGCATGCGTCACTGGGCAACCCTTCAAGCAACAAGCAGAACACCAAGCCTGGAACTTGAGGGAACAATCAAGACCCATCCAGCCTATTCACTGCTTCTAGCCTGAGTCCAGCTTCTGATGACATTTTCTACTAGGAGTAGAACCCTTTTTTGGGAGTTTTGTATCTTAGTAACTGAAAACAAAGGAGACGCAAAGATTTTAAACATTCATAATTTCCATACGTTAGCAACCCGTCATAGCATTTCAGAAAAGTCTGTTAATCCAGGACGAATGAAGATGGTGGAATCTGTCTATTTTCTTAAGGAGGATTTTTATCTGGAGAAAATGGAACTTGAACGCCCTACGTCAGAACCTTCAGTTAAATGATGCCCTCTACTGTTCGAAGTGAGCATTACAGATTTGTTTATGTACATAACTGTCATTTGTATTGACTCCTACAGGGAGTGCCATCATTTCCTTATTCATTTGAAATGAATATAAGAGATAAGATTCAAAAGAAAGATAACCCCGAAAAAAAATCACAATAAATCTAAAAGTGAGCAAACACCATAAGAACACGGGTCTCATCTCAGCCTCACAATTTTTATCTCAGCCCTGAAATACATGTATGTATGATTGCATCCTTGGTCAGGGATCTTTTGCAATTTATTTTGATATGAGAAATACCACTATATTATAGAATCATCGAATGATTAAGGTTGGAACGACCACTAAGGTCATATAGTCCAACCACCAACCCATGTGTGCTCTAGACCATGTCATTCAGTGTGACACACACCCTTTTCTTGAATACCTCCAGGGACAGTGACTCCTTGGGCAGCTGGTCCCAATGCATTAACACTCTTTCTGAGAAAGAGGTTTTTTTTCCTAATATCCAACCTGAAAGTGTTCTTTAAATGTCACCCAGCCCAACCTCCCCTGCAGCTAGAAGCAGCCTGACCTATAACACACCCCAAACTTCTAGTTATGTCCTGCAGTGGTCAGGGTGAAGCACGATGCCCAGGAACAGCACAGAGAAGAAAGTGAGAGGAGCTGGGAGACATGGCATTCAGGGAAGATGGACTTAAGTGTTGCACAGCCTGAGGGAGACTGAGAAGTCATGACAAGCACTGGCACTGCCAGACTCCAGCGCCTGAGGTCTGTATGAAGAGGTTTGGCACATACCAAGACTTGCGTGAACCTAAGTGCAACCGGCCCTGCCTCAGGGCAGAGGGACAGCCCTGCCGATCCCTCTCGGCTCCTCTTCCACGCGTCTTGCTACCCAGCAAGGGGCAGAAACCCACTGACACTCCTCGCGCTCTTCAGCACCCCAGGCAGCGCCGCCACCCGCTCCAGCAACGCAGAGGAGGGTGGGACGGCCTCCATCGTGTCAGCAGCACAGCCCCTGGGGCTTTGTGCCACTCCTCGGCTGCGAGCGGGTTCGAGCGGGGTCAGGAGAGGCCGCGCTCGCCTCGCAGCTGGGGCGGTCGTCAGCGGCGCTCCGCCGCGCCCGGAACCTTTGAGAGGGGCGGAGTTTCCAGCCGGGCCCCGCAGTGCGGACCGGGGGCCCGGAAGCGGCGCGGCCCGGCAGCCCGGCGGCGGCGGCTCCCCCTGCCCTTGGCTCGGCTGCGGGGCGCCGGGAGCGGCGGAGGAGTTCGGTGCGGCCCTTCCTCCTTCTCCTGCTCTCCGGAACCTCCCGGCCCTCAGCATGTGGCGGACGAGGGCGGCGGCGGCTTGGTGAGCGGGCCGGGCCGGGCCGGGAGCGGCGCGGGTGCTGCAGGGCCGCAGCGAGCACCGGGCCGGGGGAGAGGGCCGCGGCTGAGGGTTGGGGCGGGCACGGGAGCGGGTTCCTGACTTCCAGGCGCAGTGTTTATGCATGGTAGCGGCACGCCTTTTTCCTTTTGCCTTCCAAGATGCTTTTGACTCGAGAGGCACCGACATAGTCCGGTTGCGGGCCCGATGTCAGGCGGGTGCTTGTGGCACAGCTGTGTGTCTGTTCGTGTTTGGTTTGTTGTCCAGCGCAGCTTTGCAGAGCTCACGGGACGTCTGGTTCAGTAGTGGTGTTTTGGTTTCAGTGTAACTGCACTTCTCAAGGAAGATCTTGTGATTTTTTGCGGGGGTCAGTTTTCATCAGTGGCTTTCAACAGCAGGAAGAGAAAGCAAAGCAGTAAATGGAACTTCTGCTATAATGGTTGAGTTATTTGTTTTTGCTGTAAGCTTCTATACATACACACTGGAAGCAGCAGAGCTTAAGCTGTGAGGGAGCACTCTGAATGCACTTGTTGTTCAAGCTGTTGCTGTATGGTTTGTGATAGAACTGATTTGGTCAGTGCAGAACGAGTGCTAGAAAAGACGGCGTGTTTTAAAGGGGCAATCACTGAGGGAAGTTATGTAGCATTAAAAACGCTTTTAACCTGCTGCAGGCTGCTGATGGGAGTGGTTGCTGTTGTCTGTGCTACCACGTGGTCTCTGCTGAAAAATGTAAATATCTGTGTGAGAGCAGTGGTAGCACAAGAAAGGAAATAACAGCACTGATGTTGGCTTGGTTCATCCCAGCTTACCACATCTGGTTAAAATCTGTCTTCAAAAGCATTCGCCATCAGCAAAGCAGTTTATTTAAGAGATGAAAACAACACTGATTTTTAACTTTCCTTCCATAGACTCAATTTCTGCATCTGAAGTGTTTTTATAACCAAGTCTTCCACTTGTTTGGAGATTAAGAGGGTGCTTGTGAGAGACAGTGCCATCTCCAGAACATATAAAATCACAGAGGAATGATTATATTTGCTTTCTGTTTATTTTCCATTTCTGTGACTCACCTGCATACTCTCTCTAGGATCCCTGAATATGAAATGGTTAAGGATTGCAGGATTAATAATTTGTCTTCTCAGTGGCATGAAACACTTTCTTCTGCTTTTTGAATTGTCCCCTTCATAAGTAAACTCTTTGGAGAATATTGAGAACCCTGAAGAAAGCATCAAGGAACAAGCATTAATTTCAAGAACTGTCACTTCACTCAAATTTTGCATCGAGCAAGTGATTTAATATTAACTGTTCTTTCAGGATGGTGAAACAAAAAAAAAAAAAATATAACAGAAATTACTTTTTCCAGAGCTGTTGTCATTTCCCTAAAGCTACCTCAAATATTGAAGCAGGCAAATAGTGCAAGTCAAGGTATTCCAACTTCTGTGTGTATTTTAATACAGTCAGGAGTGATACATTTCTGTTTGAACTGTGCCTTTCATTCACACTGAAAGCCTTCATTGTGAATAAATCTGCGTTACTTTACTGAAGTCTTCAATAAGCACAGTGTAAGCATGTCCAGAAGTAGTCTTGTGTTTGCATGACCTGAGAGAAAACAGTAATGCTGCAATCCTAGAACCATAGAAAGTTAGAGGGGAGGAAACTGAAAGATTTCTGCAGATAAATCCTTCTGCTCCACAGGAGGACCAGCTTTGCCAGGAAAAAAAGAAAAGAAAGGAAGGGATTTTGTAGGGGATTTTTTGTTTGCCTATTGTTTTTTGATGTTTGAAAACACTCTTTAAATGTTACTCAAATCGAACTTTTACAGAACATTACAATGGGCCAAACTATAAAGCTTTCATTTATATAACAATGGATGGTAATTTTCTGTGAGCTTTAGATACTTGTTCCCCAAACTGTGCTTCACCACTGAGATGTTTTTTCCCTTAATCTTCTGTGGAACTTAAATGCGCTTAACAACAGAACTTATAAATAGAATTTAAGGTGTTTGTTGTTTGCGGGTTGGGTTTTTTTCAGTAATCACTGGAAATGCTGTACCAATGAATACTGTTTATAGCTTTTATTATCCTGGTAGCACAGCAATGATAGCTGGACATCAGAAAAATGCTCTTAATTTATATGTAACCAGCTAAAATGTAACATGAATCGCTTGTGAAGAGGTTACTGAGGTAATGGTAAGCTGAGGATGTCTGTTACTTAAAGTCTTTCTTTTTTCCTTGTAGTGTTATCTGCCGGAGTCTAGCAAATAGCAGCTATGGAATAAGAAGAAAATCAGCACCTCAGAACTTGCACTTAGTTTCCCGAAGCTTGCATCATCCCTACCATCCAAGTTTGAAACTTCAAAGACGTCCGCTAAGGATGTCCATTCAACAGTTCTCTTCTCTTAATCGTCTTCCCCTACGCAGAACAAAACTTTTAAGTGTAAAATATGGATACCAGTCCTACAGGAACTTTTGGCTAGCTAGACTAGCATCAAGGCTTCTCAAAATTCGCTATCTTATATTGGGGTCTGCTGTAGGTGGAGGTTACACAGCCAAGAAGGTGTGTATCTTACATGAAGAGTATTTTATGTGTGTTTAATAATTTTTGTTGTTATTTGTTGAATAACAATAGTTCTTGGTATATCTACAAAAATAGAGCCTATCATTGTTTGGTTAACTAATGAAAGTAAAGGTGAATGTAGCAGAAGTGCTAAGTCACAGCTTGAAACAGTGATTGCACACCTGGTAGGAAGGCAGATCCAACCCAGGGAAGCTCAGGTGTATTGCATGCCACTTGAGTGAAGAGGTGGAAGCCAGGATCCAGCCCTTCCCAGGCCTCATTAAGGGTTGGCAGTGGAGGCAAGGGTGTCTTGCTGGAAATCCCTGCCTATCTGAGGCCTTCCAAAGGTAACCAGTTTCTTTCCTTTATTTCTGTGCCCATGGCTGCTGCATTTGAGCAAATTCTCACTTGCTTCAGCTTCTCTGGTGTCGCTACTGTGTTACAATGAGTAAAATAGAAAACAAATTGTCAAGAGGATTAGAATAGGTTTTCAAAAACTGAACAGCATTATACATATCTAAAAGATGATGGGTTAGTATGTTTTCTGCATAGATGCTACTTTGCAATTGATTGTTCATGTGCTTCTCTACATGCATTTCTTCTGTTTCTCCTGTTTGTTTCCTTTATGTACTAGACATACGATCAGTGGAAGGACATGATGCCTGATCTCGATGAATATAAGTGGATTATTCCTGACTTCATCTGGGAGCTTGATGAACATATTGACTTCGGTATCACAAAAGAGGAAATGTTTCTCTAAATTTGAACACAACTTAAACACAAGGGCATGGCTCATAGTGCCTGTCTCCAATGCTGTGGTAGCTTTATAGCAGTAATTTGTGCCTATTTGTGTTGTTACAGAGTTTTGGTATGTCTTACCAAGTTACTTTAATCAGTTTTGGAAGAAGTATCATTTAGCATTGGTATTCCATGATCCATCCTTACATTTGAGGATGTTCCTCGTCCTTTAATGTGGCCACATATTCATGTTATTCACATCAGACTTTCAGACCACGAGGACTTAAACGGGTTTTGGCTGTATTATGCACAAGGTTCTTTCTATCTATATGAATGCCTAGAAAGTAAAAACAAAAATATAAATAGAGAATTAAAATATGTATAATTAAGTGCCTAATTGGACATGCAGAAGTTTATAGAAATGTCTGCAAAACTGTTTTGAAGATGTGGAGTTAAAAAATGAAAAATACAGGTTTTATTTTCTTGAGCCTTGTGGTTACAGTAGTTTTCTCGCACATTCTCAGATAGAAATGTAAAAAACACACTGAAGTACTTCTTGTGCATGTAGAGTAGTTAGGTAGTGTTCTTTGTTTTAAAAAAATGTGGAGGAAGATTTCCAATACACGTGCAGACATTGTGTAGGTAATGTTAAATGCTGGGATTGATTAATGGAGACTGATGTTTTCTTGTTCAGATGCAAAATTTACAAATGTTGTCTCCAAAGTATACAAGATAATGTGTGAAACACAGTGAAATGTGTGGATAAGTTTGACACAATTAGTTTTACACAATTTTTAAGTACTTTAGGCAATCAAGTTATCAGAAGGTTCAAAGTCTAAAGAAGCAGGTGGTTTTGCAGCTCTGATAAACTTTCTCAATACTAATGGGGGGAGGTGCAGTGGAAATAAGCTTTTTTTTTTTCTTTATTTTTTTAAAAAAGTTACTGGAAAAGTTACTGGGTATTACAGCCTAAGCTCTTTTCATTCACAAAAATAATAGAAGAGAAAAAGTGCTCACTGGATCCTGTACTTTTTTTCTAGAAAAACTTATCAAAGCCCTTCCTGATGCTGATGACCTTGCCAAACTTCTGCCCGACTTCGACAAGATTGGAGAGAGCTTCACCTCACTGAAAGGAATTTTTTCTCCTGGTGAGAATAATTTTTCAGCTTAGTTTTAATTTTGAAAACGTAAGGTATTACAAGATGAGGTCTCATCCTTTCGTGCTAAAAGGAAGCGGATCCTCAAAATGCATGCTTATTTTTGGCTATCTCATCTGAAAGTGTTATGGATGCAGGTAAGTGCAATGTGTTTTTAAAGGCACGAACTCTAGTAGCAAATGCTGAGAACCAAAATGTGAAACTCAATAGAAAAGTAGAATCATTGTGCACCTGTAAACAAGCAGATTGAAACCTGTTATTTGAAGTTAGTTGTGGAAGCTGGACGTGTCTGGCTGGAATTTGCAGAAACTGTGAGTGGCCCTGGATAGTAACAGCACTGTAGGTGTTGCAGGAAGACAGAGTTGGATATTGAACGTGTGATGGCTTAATGTTGCTGGCATGTGAAATAAGAGATTTGCAACTAAGGGTGTTATTTGGGTTGAGGAATATTTTCTGCCTGAGCACAGCTCCGGAAGGATTTGTTGAGAGATTCAGTTTAGGTAGAAGTTGCATAAGGAGGAGTTCTAAATCCTTCGCGAAGTACAGGGGGATGGTTTGTTGGTTCCTCCTGTTCAGATTGGCTTTAACTTTTTCTAAATAATGAGCTTCTTTTTAAAATAAAAAAAACTGTTCCATTGTTATCTGACTTGCTTTTTAGCACAGCTGAGAACTCAATCCAATGATCCGTGTAACAGGACTAAAGATTCTTTCTGATGTATACCTTAATGATTACCAAACCCGATAAATTCATCATTGTGAAAGTTTGTATCTGTGAGATGTTATAGTCACTGCTTTAAGTGTGTTTGAAAATACTTGCCTATCAGTCTTCCTTAGAAGTGTGTTTTCACATTCTTAAAATACTATTAATGGTAGAAATACTTGATTTGTCTCATTACGGACTCAGCAGGATCAAGATCAACAGACTGACAAATAGATGACAATCTCCTGTGTGTTCTGGCTGTTTAAAGTTGCTGTGTTTTGTTGGCTGTGCTATGAGATATCATCTATTATAGTGGGTTTTGTTACTCACATGGGCATCGTTACCATTTATGGTTTTGTGGTCCTCCAAATGAAACAAAGATCCCTCATCTTTGGTTTGCATTTTGCTTTGTATATATAATTTTTATTTCCCCTCTTCTGCTGATTTTTCACAGGTTACAATTTGGTTAGTGAAGTCATAGGAGCTTCTGATCTACTTCTGTTGTTAGGTGTGTAAAAGACCTTTTTACTGCACTTAACCTGCCTCTTTAAAGCCAGCTCTTAGAACAGCACTGTACCAAGAGGAGTGAATATCGATGTAAATGCAACTATTCACAGCATTTGGTTTTGCATTACAAATAACTTCCAAATATTTAAAAAATTCTTAGATCCACTCTTGAGAGAATGAGCTGTTGGTGTTTCTCTGGCATAGTTCTTAGCTGATGCTTTTTATTTCAGGCATATCCCAAGAAGCTTGCTTTGCAAACCCGTGTCATTGCAGTAGGAAAGAATACATATATTCTTTTTTTTTTCATTATGGTAACACCAATGCAATTTGTATTATCCCCAGAAATATGTATTTAACAAAAGCAAAGTTTCAGAACATTTGTCTAGGTGAAGCTGCCTGTTCCCTTTTGGTAGTAACTGATTTCACTCAAACTGCATTTAAGTTCTACAGGTGAATTCTAAACTAAGTTTCTGTTTATAGTAAATCTTCTTGGAGCAAGATTACTGATTTGATTATTTTACATTGGATAGGTGTAGTTTGAATTGCTTGCAGTGTGTTTTGCATATTGTAATGAGTTTCTCTAATTGTCTTCTAGGTACTCCAGGAGAAACAGCATTCAGAGCTACAGACCAGAGTTATGACAGTGACAAACAGTACAAAAAGGTAATTATCCTTTAGCAAAAGTTAAAAAAAAAAAAATTATTGACAGCAGGCAATTTTCAAACATACTTCAATAACGTGTAGCTGTTTATTTGAAGCAGCTTGGTAATGGACAATGTTCTTGCCTTTAATACATAAACAATACATTTTGGTGTAAGGAAAATTCAAGGCAGCCATAAAAATGTTTAGGAATGGCGTTCTTCAGAAACTTGGTTTGTAAGAAGGTCCTTCCGGTGTTTTTGTGTGCACTTGGATATTTCCTGGATGCATTCTCAGTGGCATTTGAACTGGACACTTACTAGTGAAGTTTTAAACTTCTGGTGTTATTTTCAAGCTTTTCTGCTTGCAGCCTTATTTCTGTTGACCTGTTCACAGTTGTGATTCCTTGTTTACGGATCTCTGCCTTAGTAAAGAACTGCTTTAAGCAGTCTGTCTTTTTAGTTTATTTAGAAAGTCACATTTTTATTATGATTTCCTTTAAAAAAAATACTGCATTTTAATAACTGGAAGGGTTTTTTTTTTTCCAAGTCATAAAGATGAAATTTAATCTTTTGCTTTAATGAATAGTAGATGTTATCTTTCAGTGTTAATGTTTGTTCTTTTAAAGGCTTTTCATTTTTCCCATGTAAGCTGTTTTTGTAAGGAGCAAGAAAACAATATATTTGAGGGAATTTGTAAATTATCACGTGAATTATTCTTTTCCAACTGAGTATTTCACATTTGAACTTTAAATGTGACTCTATGAAAAAGGCATTTCTGTATATGCAGGCATGTATACGTTCGACATTAATTCTGCATGGCAATATATAGTGAAACTTGTACAAAGATCACTTGTTACATTTTCTTTCCCCTTTGGAATGGTAATAGAATTATACATAAGAAACAAATTTAGACCTTTGTTTCCACTCTGTCAGTAAGCTGTCCCTGTATATTATTTCTCTGCAGTGATTGCTTAGCACAGGTTTTACTGTTTAAAGCATTAAAAATCAAAAACAAACACCACTTCTTTACTTTATTTGTGAATAAATGGTCATCTTACCTTGGTAAGCAAATAAACTGAATTTTTTGTTTGTTTGTTTGTTTTTACTGAGTGCTAGTACTATCAGTAATTCTTACTATTCCATTTTTTTCACATGCAAGGATCACTGCATTTTAATGTTAACATCAAAACTTTGGCTGCAGTGGAGAAAGTATCGGTTCATATTAAACCAGTATGATCTATACAATTTAGTTTGGGGTAATAATTTTCATTATTCGAATTACATCTAACAAGTTACTCTTAGAACCTGCTACTTTGCTAATTAGTATGATCATTTTGGTCATAAATATTTCAAATAAGCTGTATATAAACAGCTAACATAGTGCACTCAGTTTATTGACAAGTAAAATTATTTTCTAGACAATAGATAAGATGGCCCTTTTTTCATATAGTGCTTTCTGCTGCCAATCAATCCTAGTCTAAGAATTGTGATGATGTTGATGTACAAAATGCTATGGCATGATATTATTTGCTGGGAGATGAGCTGTATCTGGTTGTTTCATTTGGCAAATACCTTGGAAATACTCATGTGAAGAATGTTCTCTAGAACTGTTACTGGGCGTTGTCCTCAGGGCTATAAAAACTTCCTTAGATTGACTGAAAAACAAAGTAGTTTACAGAATGATTCTGTGAGAGGAAGAGCTAAGGAAATTGTTCAGAACAGGGAATTGGGCTGTTCTGTTTCTTCCAAGGAATGGGATTTATTTCGTAACCTTTAATGTGGTACAAAAGGTATAGCTCTTTGAAAAGAAGGCAAAATTAAAATTATTGAAGTGTTCAGATAAGTAATTTAAATAAATGGTGTCCAAACCTGATTCTATGTGGATTAAATAAGAAATTGTGCTTTCAGAGGAAGAAGATAATTATGAAAGCCCTAGTGTAGTGAAATGTATTGTGTATTTTGTATTGTGGTAATGGCTCAAGCTCTTGCACTGAAGTGGTAACATTTCTTTCTTAGACAAACACTGCAACATAACTGTCTGCTTCAATAACAAACAAACAAAATAAAAACAACAACCCACCATCACCTTCCTAGAGTGTTTCCATTTCCTAGGAAGGCAAGCAAACTCCAAAGCTTACCCAAGCTTATAAGGGAAATTTAATGTTGCTTATAGCTGTGATGAATTGAGTGTGAAAGATTTGACTCGGTATTGGTTTGGGGCCTAAAAGCTAGGTAAATAAATAATTCAGTATGTATTAATTCAAAGCAGCCACACAGTCCTTTCTCTGCCTTTGATACCACAGTGAAGACTCATGCCTTAAGAGCCTGATTCAGTGTGAAGGATTTGGCAGTGAGTGAACTGATGTGGTCAGCTTTACTAAGCACAAGCAGCAACACAACAATTCTGCATGAAAAAGTGACTTTGGAATAGAAATCCCACTTGACTTGGATATCAGTTCCACCCTTCATGTGACAGTTATTCCAAAAGAATGCTGTACTGCCAATTTGTTCCAGTTCTGTTATATAACTGGTTTAGTTTCACTTGTATCTTTCAGAAAAATTGTAACCTAACTTCTCAAATGCTTCTGTAAATTTTCATTTTGTGTGAATCAGTAACTTCACACATCCTTATGGATCAAATCTCCACTGATGGTTTCTCTGGAATTCGACTGGCTGGTGTCTAACTGAGCCTAAAAATAACGGAAATTACAGAATCTTTGTCATTCGTATTAGCTTCCATCCCATGTTTGTAGTCAGAGTCTAGGAAACAAAAGGTGCTTGGTGAATGCTAGTTGAACAATCTAAAGTAGTTCAGAAGCTCCGTGCATTGAGAGAAATCAAAACTACCTGCTGATAGGCCTAAGACTAAAGAAAAGCTAATTGAATTCAATCAATAGCTCTTGAAAACGAATAAGGAATAGCTGTCTGCATGTCATGTACTGACTGTAGTATTACTGAGGAGAAATCATGCGGTACTTGTGTAAGTACCTTTCTAGAACATACACTTTGTGCATAGGTAAGCTGGTGCCTGTGTGGTTTGTAAATTCTACATGTATTTCCAAGGCCTTTTTCAGGTATTCTCTGTATAGCTGACATGTTGTCTCTCGCAGTAAGACTTTTTAAATCTTTTCTTAACTTTTTTGTTTTGATTTGGTTTTTTACCCTGTAAATTATGCAACAAAGTCTGCATAATTTTCCTTTCTATATTCATTACACAGTTGTGTTCTCAAAGTAATGTAAAGGAGTTCCTCATTATAAATATGCGGGATAAAATTGCAACATTCATTTAAATTCTTTGGAATTGATCTCTTTACGTTCCCCATCATTTTCACTCCTTTACCTCCCTCAGCATTTAATTATTTTTACTGCAGGGGATTTATTGTCAATTTTTCTCATGAGTGGTTTCACTGATATTGATAGGAAATAGCAAAAGGAGCCAAGGCATGCCAAGTAACCGAGCTTTGGTTGCTTTTGAAAGCAGGGCACGCGTTACTTTAGTCACGAGTTACTTTTAAATTAAGATAGTCATGCTCAACTGAACTGCAGCATATGAATTCTTAACGTAAAATAATGTGCTTTGGTTTTTATTCAAGTATGTGCAGTGATACTATCAAAATCTGTTTTACTTTGTTGTGTGGATTCTCATGATGACTGCACAGTTTGTGCCACCAAGTTTATGAACTTGGTGTTATTCTCCTTTCAGTTGTTTCTTTCATAATTGATAGCCATTATAAACTAATTGTAAATTTAAATCCCGTTAATTGAAAAAGTTGAGAGAGGTTTTTCGTGTTGTACTACAGTCATGTGGACCTGGTGTCCTAGAAAGCAATTTCATATCCAATGATAAATTCAAACGTCTTCTGTTAATGTGCCTGTTTAAATGCTAAGTTGCCTTCGTTGCAGGTTTTGTTCAGTGTTTTCCTTGTATTTTATTGACCTACAGTAAAATTCGTAGAGGAACTGTGTCAGATTGTATTGAGAATTTCCTTGTTTGTGGAGTATGTTGTAGTAGAATATTACTGTGTAGCCACGTGGATGTCTCTCCTTGATACTTAGTGAAAGTGAAATGGAAGGGTTTGCTTTTGTTTGACCCAATTTCCTGGCACAGTTCTAACATGTTCGCTAGTCTGACCATAGGGATATAATAAATCTCAAAGTAGTTCAATAAAATACAAATGTGAGGATTTTTCTATTCTTGAAATGTCATACAAATCACTATATAACAAACAACATTTAACGTTTGGTCATTTTATTGTGTCTCTTCTTTTATCCATTTTCTCCTGTTTTGTTTATCCCTATGTGTACATGCCTGTGTGTGTCCTCTGCACCTACTATATACATTGGTGGTAGATGTGTAAAGAAGTCAAGACCAAAGTTTTATTCCAAGATCTGTTTCAACTATTTTTATTTGAATATTTTTTTTAGTATTTGTCTCTGCATTCTTCAAAATAATTTGTCCCCCTAGAAGATCGTATTGCATCTTTGAACCAGTGTGGACTTTCTGAAAGACAACTTAAAAGTATTTTTGGTGTGGAGAGAGAAGAGGAGAAATCTAAGCTTTATGGAAATGCTGAGCAAGTAAAGAAATAAACACTGGGTTACAAGGATTTTGAAGTGATCAGGAAGGATTACAATAATGTTATATAAACTGCAATGTTGTGGAAGTGAGGGCTTTTTTATACTCTAGAAACTGCTTTGCTTCTCTTGAAGGCTAAGTAGCAGGAGAAGTCATCTTTCTGTACAGCCTCTGATATTTTGAGAGCAAGAGTGAAATGGGAGCTCTTGCATTTCTGGCTAGAAGTTAAACTGGTTCAACTCTGTGCACCACTTCATGTAGGGTTACCAAAACACTGTTTAAATACTTTCATAGTTAAGTTGTGACAATTTGCTGTTACTTGTTTGGTATAAATAAGTGAAATTAAATCTTGAGCCATTAGACAACATTTTAAGGTGATTTTGGTTGAATTCTATTAGAATTAAGCACCTAGATCGTATAAATATTGTTGAATAGAGCTATAAAATCTAGCTAAATGTTTATTATGTTCTACCAGGATTTACAGAATACCTGGTTTTGCTGTCTTTATCCAGACCCAGCTAGCTAGCAAGAGATCTTGCTAATGGAATTTCCCTTTTGTTTGAACTGACACATTCTCACGCCTGTTTTTTCATGTCTTTGTCATGCCCTTTGGTTTAACTTCGTTCTCCTTACACCCCCAATTTTTCCTTTCCTTTTTATTATAAACTCATGGCAGGGCCTGCTTGGTGAACTCATTCTGTTACAACAACAAATCCAGCAGCACGAAGAGGAGGCACGCAGAGCCGCTGGCCAATATAACACGGGCTCGTACCAGCAGAAGCGAAAGGTGATGGCTTAAGGGACAATTTGTACTGTATTCACACTAATCAAATACTTCAGCCTCCTGTATTTCAGCTAAAAAAAAAAAATCTAACGTTTAAATCGTGGGCCAAAATAATTATTACATGCTGTGTCAGTACAGCTGTGTAGTCCTGTTTCGGTTTAACAGCATTGCTTTTAAGCATGATATTAAAAACAGAACAAATACTTTGTGTCGCTTTGAAGTTCTGTGTTCTCTGCCTCTATAAAACCTGTTCCTTAAAGTTCTTATATTAAGAAGCGTGTATAAGGAGAGAATGTGAATAAAAACCAATGCTTGCCCTGCTGCTGCTTGCAGATAGAAGTACAGCTATTTGCAGGTGCTCTCTGGCAACGCTGTATTCCTAATTTACAACATTACCAGTTTGAAAGTAGCAGCAGCTCTGTAGAAATAAATTTGTGCAGGCAATACTCCTATTAAAAACTGTATATTCCTCCAAGCTTTTCTTTTTTCTGTTGATGCTTTTAAAGCACAGTTTGTACTGGTATACTGTAGTTGTTGAACACTTCCACGTGACTTTAATTACTTCATTTATGATTTAATCAGTTTACTTAGCGTGATGCAGCTGCGGTGATTTGGATTTCAAGATATTTTCCACACATAGAGGATCAGAGTAAATGTGAATGTGAATCAAGCTTTTAGACGTAGTTCCGCAGCTTCAATTGGTCATGATTTTTAGTCCTTTAATTGAGGTAATTACAATAATCGGTTCTCTGAAGCTATAGCTTTATAAATTTAAGTATTTTATTTTCATGTATATATATACTTATTTATTTATTTATTTATAATTTAGCTTTGCAACTCCTAATCACTCTAAACTGTCAGTCTTCCATTAATAATTCAAGAAAAAGACGATAGTATGATTATTTTTTTTCCTACATTTCCATTTTCAAATCTATGTAACTAATATTCTCTCTGGATTTGAAGTAACAAAATTATTTTTTTTTCATCCTTGCATTGATTCCTTTCCAGATGTGTATGTAGTAAAGGAAAAGATGTCTTCAGGGGCCTAGAAGCTTTGAGTATAATTCTCTGATTATTCACTTCTTTCTTCAGGAAAAATAATTCCTTCAGCCTCTGTTAGATTATATTATTGAGACAACTGAGTATGCAGTAGTAGCTTGAAGTTTATTATAAGGCATATGAAGATGTAGAATTTACCGGAAAAGCAGTACAATATTTGATACACAAAAATGTATCAGCATATAAAGGGAATTGGGGGAAAAAATCTTTTTTTTTTCCTCACAAGAAGCAAATTGAAAAATGTGATAAACTATTTTCCTTCACGTCTTGATGTGAAGATATTAATTCCAGTGTTCCAACCATTTATCCAAATTCTTCTTTGGAAGAAGAAGTTGTTATTGTCATTGAAATTAGTCATTTATGCCCTGCAAAAATGGCATTCAACTAACATTTTTATTTTTTAAAATAGGCTTTGCTTGCCTGCCCACTGGAGAAAATGATTTTCTATTCTTTGAAGTTCTGTCGCTTGATTTACTTGCGCGTCTTCTGTTTTAATTTAATTATTCAATGCTAAGTCATCTTCACTGTGAGATAATGAGTACTATTATTCAACTTACAATCGTGGTAGGGAATAAATGTAAAAGTGTAATGGATTCCTGTTGATTTCTTTTGCCAATCGTTTAATAAATACATAGCAGTGTAATTGATTTCTCTTTCATAGCTGCAATGTGCATGGCTGTTTCTTATGTATATTATGTCTAAGTCTTGATGTTTTCATTTCTATTACTGAAAATCATTGTGGTTCTGTAGATGATTGCTTTAGAATTATTTATAGTCTGATTAGAGAATACACAAAACCAATTAACTGAAGTTTCAAATGTATTGAATTTTCAGAGGCACACTTGTTTTATACAATATGGGATGAAAGTTGCTAGAAAGCAGCTACTGTGCAAAACAAGTGACTCACTGAAAGAATAAGATGGGTGCTTCTGCTAATCTTAGTAAATAACTATCTGCATCTTGCATGCGAGAATGCATGATTAACATTATCATACAGGGTCCTTTTTTTTATTTTACTATAAGTGTTTATGGTACCATTATGGAAAGAAGGAAGCATCTCAGTGTCCAGATCTTACTGAATTGGAGTAGGCAAATATTGTCTGTGTCTGTTTATTGGGAGAGGCATTTCTAACAGTTATTTTTTCGTAATTCTTCTAAAAATGAATAGAAATCCTAGATTAATCATGTGAGACTGTTAGTAATTTCAAATGTCATGGTAGTTTTAACGTTGCTTTGCAAATTACGAAGAATTAGGAACATATAGAACTGTATGTTGAAAATACTGTATGTATTAATTGCAGACAAGCATCCAAAGGCAGTGCTCATGTGATTGGAGCTGATCTGTAAGCATGCAAATCAAAGACACAGTGAGGCTCCAGGAGCACTTTCAGAAAGATATTGCTTAAGAGTGGGAAGGTGTTAGCTGCTTTGAAAATCTGCACTACATAGAACCACTTTGTTTACCTTCTCTTTCCTGTATTGCTCTTCCTGACTCCCCTCACCATTCTTTGTCCTTCTGTTTTATTTTCTCCTTATGTCTCAGAGGTGTTTTAAGTGCAGGTATATGTAACAAGCATTTACATGTGCTGTTGGTGCAGGCATCAATTTCTGTGTGCGCTAAAGTTCCCTTTGATGCGCTTGCTGTCGTCTAACTAATTAGCAGAGAAGAGGAAAGGTTAATTTGCAGTACTTCCCCTTTGCTGCTTATGAATAATGAAAAAAATTGGATGTAGATTGAAATGTCAGCATGAATTGCTTCCTATGAAGTGCCTACATGATCCTGTGTATTATAGGTTCAGCACTCTAATTATATCAATCTCTATGGATAACAGTGATTTGTTGTTTAATCTGTAACAGCTAGAGTGAAATTATAGTAACTAAATTGATTTGTCTGCTGAAGTGATGGTGTCCTTTGCATGTTAGATAATTCTTCTTTCTGATGTGAAGCTAACTTGAGCTGTGTTACAAGCTTTAAATCTTTAAGCTTTTGCCTATGTCATTCTTTAAAGAAGTGTATTGATGATCTTTTTTTTTTTCCTGAATTTAATATTTCATCTGTCAACCGTTAGGTTTCCTGTTTCTTGTAATGATTTCAATCCTATGAATTTGTATTGTGTTCATAGATTTGTTTTTGTGCTATTAAAAATGGGTTCTTCAGAGCAACTGTTTATGACATCTTCCTGATGAATCTAAAAAGTATTTGATTAAAACCGTCTTTTACATTTATAACTTGAACTACAAAATGTTTTGTTATAATATTCTGATTTTTTTCTATTATACTGTAATTTTAATAATTCTAAAATAACCTTCCAAGACTATCCTGACTAACTACAACTTATGAAGTTGGGCATTATGGTTGGGGATTGTAATTCTGAAAAACAATATGAAATAAAAATCCTCTTCAAGTTTCAAAAATAGTAAATACTTACCTCGTGGTCATTTGTGTGGCAAGCAGATGTTTTAGCTACTGTACATTGTCAAGTTCCTGCTAGTTCAGGACATGAACATAGAAGATCATGAGAATTCAACTATAAAATTATATTGAGGCCAATGCCTAGAAAACTCTAAGCACCAGACCAGTTTTGCTTTTCCTGAAGCCCGCTTTCTTCGTATTAAGTCTTGAAAGGTTAGTTTTGCATTTGCATGCACTGGAGATTAGACGTCCCTGTGATCCTCCTGTTGCAGATAGGACTCGATCAACATGAAATTTCAAGTGTAAATTGAATCGTAGTTGTTTTAAAAATGCGTGTAAAGACAATTTTCTTATATGGAATGGAGCTTTTAGTTTGTGATTCTGTTACTTAACTAAACAGCATGTTAGTAGCCATGATTATTTCTCTTTGTAGGTTTCTGACAAAGAGAAGATAGATCAACTTCAGGAAGAACTTCTACGCACTCAGGTAACTTTTCTGACGTACTGATATCCTAGGTAGACATTCCTCTGCCACAGTTTCAGATTTACTGCACAGAAAATGCACTTGTAATTTAAGATATTTGTTAAAAAATGGAAATATGTTTACTTACCTCATTTTAATCCATTAAGTTAGGAAATGTGATGTCTAATAAAGAGAAGAGGCTCTTAAGTGCATTTGTTGACTGAATACCTGAGGTTTAAAAGGAAAAATGGAAATCATATTGGATATGTGGAATGCCATTCAGGAAAAACACAGGATGTTTTTGTCCTCCATCAGGGAAAATAATTGTCATTATGTTCCTAGGGATGTATATAAGCCAGGCAGTGTTCATCAGAGCCTGACTTTACAGGACAAGAACCTTGTCCTCCTAGGTGTGTTGTCTTGCCGTAAACTTGTAAGGACCTCTCCCAGTCTCAGTGCAATAAAACTTTAATCTCCTTAGTTAGCAAGCCAGAAGTAGATTACTTTTCCCTGGTTTGTGTGTGTTACTATTATTTATTTTTATTTAAGTACAAAGTTGTTACTTTGTTCTGCGTTTTTACTTTTCTCAGGTTATTGTAATCTTCGGTTGTATTTGTTAGTTCCTCAATCTTTGGCATAGACAGATTGTTTTGTTAGGGTATTTTGTAGCCTCTTTATATATTTGCTATTACTTGTGGGTAATTTTGAAAGGATGAAAATATATATAAACAAAATGCATATGCATATATATTTAAAAAAAAAATTGAAATTATTATTTTTTTCTTAGCATTAAGAAAAATTCGTGTTTAGTCCTTGTGTGATCTTTTTGAACAGCCTGAGTTCCCACTGCCACTAATTTATCTCCAGCTGTATATCTGTAGCTCCTTTGAAACTGATGTTGGAGGTGGTTAAATATTGACTTCTGTCCCCTGGTTTGGTACTGTGTTCTTACTAAAACCTTTGAAGAAACAGTGTTGTATTGCTGGAAAAAAAAATTCTAAGCATTTTCTTTTGCTGGCCTTCTATTTGAATATAACCTAGTGATTGCAAAGGTTTATATACTATATATATATATATATATTTTTTTTTTCAAGACTTACTCGAGGTAATATATATTTTTCATAGGTAAAATTTTGTTAAGCTATACTGTTTCCATAATTACAGCAGTACGTGTGTTGTGTAACACTGTTTTGTAGCTAAAATACCAACGGATGCTTGAGCGGTTAGAGAAGGAGAACAAAGAATTAAGAAAACTGGTACTGCAAAGAGATGACAAAGGAATTCATCAGAGGAAGTTAAAGGTACTTATTTGTTAACGATCAGTTTAGAAATACAGTTACACTAAGTTTTGTTTGTTAATGCATATATCAGCATTTAGCATTTATTATAACATTTCTATGTTTTTTTCTTTTTTTTTTTATAGTTAAGGCTTTTATATGACAACATCTTTAAAGAGTATTATCTCTAGAAATTCGGTTGAAGAGTGCAAAGAGATTATTATTCTATCTAAATAACTTATCTTAGTGGGAAATATGGATTACAATTTGGTTTGTTGTTTATTTGATTTTTTATAAAGTTTTGCTATATTTGCTAATAAAGATATTTATTAATATATCTATTATATAATATATATTAATAAATAAATATAAATAAATATAATATATAAATGGATTTCTTTATATTATATATATAACTCCTCCTCCTGCCCATTTTTCTGCCTCTCCTTGTGTCACTTGCTGGTCTGTATGGAACTTTTTTCCCTGGAAGCTGCAAGACAGAGTTTTTGTTTTTATAGGAAGATTTTGAACTATCAACATCATTCTTAATACTTACTGTTCAGTAGGCTGAGAACTTGTGTCTCGATTTTTAGTGGAAGAGATTCAGTTCAGCTTTGTAACTTGGAAACTGTGAAACCTGAATGCTGTTGCTCTTGTGCTGTATGCAAGAGCCCTTATTTTGTTCTTTCAGAAAGAAGCTCTTGTAGCTACATTGTGTTCATCCGCAGATGCAAAAGGTGTCTGACCCTGTGCTGCAGTATAGACAGTTTATGGATCAAGTAATGAGGATAGAGTGAACATGCTTTTACAGATGAACTTATAGCACATACAGTTGAAACCCAGTCTTTGTTCTTTTAGTAGGCTGAGTGTTTTCTTTTATTTTACTTCTGTAGAAATCTTTGATTGATATGTATTCTGAAGTGCTTGATATCCTGTCTGATTATGATGCCAGCTATAACACTCAAGATCACCTACCTCGAGTAAGTCAATTAAGAATTCAGAGTTGCTTTGTTTGATGGGTTTTTTTTTGTTGTTTGGTTTTTTAATTAAAGTCCTATCTTATAATTGAATAGAACATGTAAGTATAATCCAGAGTTATTTAGACGAGAGTTTTTGCGTGAAAATATATTGTCTGTTTTAAATGTTGAATTTTGAGAGTAACCAGTACAAGTATGTCAAGTCTGCTTTGACTTGTATGTAAAGCCCTACCTAGACATGGATATTGCTGCTGTGCTCAACCTTTTATTTTAATTGGTCTTACCTGGTGTACCCTATCCTTTCCAGCACTGTAAAAAGTGTTGTTTTCAGGGTGGGTACCAGCAGAGCAGAGAGGGTAAAGGTAACCCAGCTAATTTCCTACTGTAGTGCTGCCTCTGTTTGCACAGCCTCCTGTGGCATTAGCAGCTTCTATATTGAGCTGGTAAAATGGAGAAGTGACAGCAGCTCAATACAGCTTAGCCTTTTCTGGGCAGAAGCATCTTATCAGATCAGTAACTTTCAACCTTTCACCTATCTGAAATGGTTATGCACAAGCTGTGAAGTACTAACTCACTTTCAGTCCTCTGTTGTCTAAACTTCCAAAATATTCTGCTGTTTAAATTCTCCCTTAAGGTGGTAGTCGTTGGAGATCAAAGTGCAGGAAAAACCAGTGTGTTAGAGATGATTGCTCAAGCCCGAATATTCCCTAGGGGGTCTGGAGAGATGATGACACGTTCCCCTGTCAAGGTAAGAAGCTTAATAATCTCTGAATCAGCATGTCCCATATTGTACTTTTTCTACAAGTGCTCCTGTGTTTACAGCCCACACAATAATTCTCTGCTTAACAAGCATGCAGAAGTTGTATGTCTGCAGTCACAAGTATACATATCTACTTATAATGTTTCTCTGTGTTGGATTTAACATTCTTTTTCAAGCAAGGCTTTTACTATTTAGGTAACCCTTAGTGAAGGTCCTCACCATGTGGCTCTATTCAAAGACAGCTCTCGGGAGTTTGATCTGACCAAAGAAGAGGATGTAAGTATAAAGAAATGACTGGAAGTTAATGAGATTTTGATTAATTTTCTGAAGAGCTGTGTATCTTTATGGGCTGCTTGCTCCTGTTTAATTAGAATAAAATGTTGAGTGGAGCAAAGCATTATATTAGATATTAAAGTAGCTCTTAATATGATTTTTTTTTTTTTTACTAGCACTTAGACAGGAAGGATGTTGTAGGAGGAAATTTGGGGGGAGGGGGAGAATGTGCAAGACTCCGCTGGTGATCTGCTGTGTAGTGCCACGTTTGCCAAACTAGTTATTCAACATGTATGATGTTTTCCTGGTGCATTTGAGACATAACTGTTTTACACTTATAAATGTGCTCATTTATATTTATAAGCAGAGATCTTGAGTGAACTCCAAGTAAACTTTTTTTGTTAACGTTTGTGATTTCTCTTCTGTCACAATTGGGGAAATTTGTGATCAGTATTGAAATAGATTTGATACTTTAATTTTTCTTGAAACAGCTTGCAGCTTTGAGGAATGAGATAGAAATCAGAATGAGAAATAGTGTGAAGGAGGGGTGCACTGTTAGCACTGAGGTAAGGCTTGCCAAATATTTAGTGGCAAGTGTCTGTACATGTCTATCTTTTGTAAGTATTCTTCAATTATGATACTTCTGTGTTTCCTGTTTGTCTCTACTTTATACCTCATTCTATGCAAACTGTATTTAAATTGTTAAAATCAGTTTTATATCATAAATGTGTGCATTTAAAATTGGACTTTGTATTTAAAATTGCAGACTTGCTAGATGTGTATGTAAATATGTATGGTTTTTTATATGTGTGTGTGAATGTTACGCACTGACAAAGTAGGTATGTGTTTGTATAAACATATCATTTCAATCTTATCACGCAGACTATCTCCTTAAGTGTGAAAGGTCCTGGTTTACAGAGAATGGTATTGGTTGATTTACCTGGAGTCATTAGTGTAAGTATGCAAAAAAAAAAAAAAAAAAAAAAAAAAAGGCAAACCTTTAAGTTCTGTAAATTAAGTAATGTTCTTGTGATCAACTTTTTTTTTCTTTTATATCTTTCTGTTTTCTCTTTTTATGTGTATTTCTCTATATGTATTAAAGACTGTGACATCAGGTATGGCTCCAGATACAAAGGAAACTATTTTTAGCATCAGCAAGGCCTACATGCAGAATCCAAATGCCATCATCCTTTGTATTCAAGGTAATAACAGTTAAATGAATATCAAAGTGGCAGGATTTTTTAATTCTAATTCCTATGTTCCTTTTGGAACACTTCTGATTAAATACTTTTTTCTCCGTGGGAGGAAATTCCTACAGTAAACAAAACTGCATGCTATGAAATGTTTGTTTGTTAGTTAAGGCATCTTTAGTGTCAGTGACAAAAAGAGAATAGAAAATGATGGTAGTAATCAGATTCAAGATTCCTCCAAAAGTGATATTTGATAAAACTTGTACAGTGAACAGAAATCTTAATGATGCTAGGAACCTGGCAGGTTTTCTCTGTACATACCCAAAAGTTAAGCATAGATGTAATTTTTACTGTTACTGAGTTGTAATGTGAAACTTATTTAATGCTTATTTTATGTTTGGTAATGTGAGTTACATTATATAGACCCTAAAATATAACTTTGTTTATTGTAGATGGATCAGTGGATGCAGAACGCAGTATTGTCACAGACTTAGTCAGCCAAATGGATCCCCAGGGAAAAAGGACAATTTTTGTGCTTACTAAAGTTGATCTTGCTGAGAAAAATGTAGCTAGCCCAAGCAGGGTGAGTTGAGACTTTTTTTCATATAATAATGGCTGAAGTCACACATAGACACATAGCTGTGGCTCTGTCAAAATATTGGACCTTGCCTACATGTCCTGGATATTTTTGAGTGCTTATTTCTATATTCAGTGTGATTTTTATTTTTTATGGTTGCTGTTTTAATATCTCATAAGCTTAGTCATGTCAGTGACGTGTCAAGTCGCAGCTTGGCTATAGCATGCTTTCTTGCAGATTAGCTCTGGGAAATGAAACCTGATCAAAAGGCTCTAGGGTATTCTGGAATAGGCTTTTTTATTTTATTTTGTGTTTTGTGATGTGCTTTGTTTTGTGGATGGCCTTTTTATCTTACATTTATTTTATTTCTTTAAGTATCAATAGAACTTACAGTTGTCTGATGAAATTCTTTACATATAAATTCATTATATATATATATTCTTTTTATCCTTATCTTCATAGATCCAGCAAATAATTGAAGGCAAACTCTTCCCAATGAAAGCTTTAGGTTATTTTGCAGTTGTTACTGGAAAAGGTAAAGAGAGTTCTGGATCTACATTTTGTTTTTCTTTCTTAGCAGAGAAAATAATCTAAATAGAACTGTTGCAGCACTCTTTTCTTTCTCCAGGAAACAGCAGTGAAAGCATTGAATCTATTAAAGAGTATGAAGAGGAATTTTTTCAGAATTCCAAGCTGTTGAAGTATGTTGGGATTTTATTACTTTTACTAAACTGGGCCCATGTTGGTAAATGCTCAAGTTAGATTTTCTTGTTGAATGTATTATTAGGGATTGCAGTGTAAAAATGCTATTTGAGATGTATTCTGCTTAAATTAAGTAACTTGCTGAGATGACCATGCTAGCCTGTTTAGTTAACACTCACAGAGACAGAGGCATCTTCAGGCAGCAATTGATTCTCCTGTAGTTCTGAGCCTCTCTTCAGAGGCTCAAGATGAACTAGTTCCCAAACTATGCCTGGATGTTTGATACAGCTGGGAGGAATGAACCCAGCCCAGATGTGCGTGCTCGTAAATAGCAGTTCTCTTGGTGTGTCAACAGTGTTGTATTCAAATCAATAGTTTATATGGTTTACTGGAATTTCATTGAGCTGGAGGAGCTCTGTTTTGACATGGTTGGACCTCCTGTCTTGAAAGTGAGGTTTGTGGTCAGCGGGATTGCAGTCCCTGAGATTCAGCCTCTAGAATTAAAGAGTTTGTTACGTCATTTTCACCTCGAATTGATGATTGTGTATTGGATGTGTTTTGGAGGAAGTAGGTGCGCTTTGTCATGTTATTCTTTGCTACAGAAAGCAAAGTTTTTTTCGTTGTGAAGGGAAAATGAAATCTAGGAATCAAAGGTTTGCATGGAAAAAATTTCCTATTGCTCTTTTTCATTACAGGACATGTATGCTGAAGGCACACCAAGTAACAACGAAGAATTTAAGTCTTGCTGTGTCGGATTGCTTCTGGAAAATGGTGAGAGAGTCTGTGGAGCAGCAAGCAGATGCTTTTAAGGGTATGTCTTCAAAAATGTTTTCAAAAGTAAAAGTAAAGTAGTGATTTGTTGTCACAGAGTTCTTCCACAATCATGCTTTGCTAGCATGCTTGGTCAGTTGTTTAATATTTTAAATGATTGCGTCTCATGAAGTGGTAATTGCCCCAGTTAATCTTTCTAAAAGCATACCAAAATAATTCACAGCATAAAGGACTCACCAGCATAAAGGACTGCCAGAAGAGTCAAGAGATAGGACAGTCAGCAAAAACTCCTCCTTTACTCATCCATTTAAAGTTTTTGGACGATTTGTCACAAGCAAGGTCAATGGCAATTTCAGTAACTCCTAAACTTTTAAAATAGTCATGCAGTGCATATAGACTATTTAAGTCCTGTTTTCTGATGTTTTTTTCCCTCTTTGCAGCCACACGTTTCAATCTTGAGACAGAATGGAAGAACAATTACCCCCGGTTGCGAGAGCTTGACAGGGTAAATTACATTACTGCTTTAATTTGTATGGTACAATGTGCTGCAAAGACTGTGAATTAAAATTCATTCCATTTAATCTTGTTTGTAGAGGTTTCTTAAAGTTAGCATAAATTACCAACACTTTAAAATGTGGGGACAGTATAAATTATCCTCAGGAAGGAAACACAGAGTTCTCACATTGTGTGAAGTAATGTGCCTCTAAATTGTGGTAATTTAATGCTTAACAAGTCCTTCACTCTTCTAGGATATAGTTAATTGTCCTAACTTGCCCACAGGGATACATCTGTGTTTCTCTGTGGCCCTGATAAATAAAAGTGGCATGGATTTACATTCCCTGTTCTTTCAGATAGAGTAACAAAGCAGTTACGATCCCATTCTATAATTCTTTTATAGAGACTGAATATTTAAATGCCATGCCTGACCAGAGGCATGTCAGAAATGGGTGGGAAGATGTATGCTAAACCAGAGTAGCTTATCAGAAGCACATGCATTGTCCAGAACATATCCAGAAGGTACCATTTTAGGCTCAAAATGCCCAAAGAAAACATTTCTGTTACTCTTCAATTGAAAATTGGATCAAACTGTAAAAATAAAATCATATATTATTTCATATTTTTTTCATCTTGCACAGAATGAACTGTTTGAAAAAGCAAAGAATGAGATTCTTGATGAAGTCATAAGTCTGACTCAGGTCACACCGAAGCACTGGTATGGTAACTTTTCAGTTTTCTAGTTGCCTTGCAGAAATTTAGCCTTAAAATATAAATTATTTTATTAATAAAATTATCCAACATGAATAAGGGGATTATTTTCTTAGGGTTATGTACTACTATTTCATTTGTCTATGTGGAAATGTCGAGGATAGCAAAAATGTGTAGAATCCGCTTACAAAAATTGTGGCAGTTCATGTTTTATAGTGTTTCTAACCAGAATAATAAACAGTAGATTTTTCTCAAAAATGAAAGGGAGTGATCATAATAAAGATGTTTTAGGATGTTCATTTGATTCTGTAATCCCTTTTAACTTCCTGTTTTATACCAAGGTGCACGTCAAAATTATATATAACACCTTGAGTTGGGAGGAAGTAAACTTCGTAGATTTCAGAGGTTTGGAAGTTGAAAGATTATTTAATTCTTGGCTGTCAAAACAGCTAAGATGTAGGTGAGAAAGAGAGTACTTAGCATAGGTGTTATAACAGTGTAGAATTACTGCATGGTGAAGTCACTGAAGAGGGAAGCAGAGAAGAGAATACCCAGTGTTTGGATTTCTGTGACAGCCTGTACCACAACTGACAGTCACAAAGTTTCCTTTAAGCCTTTGCTTTCAATTACCTGAAATGAACTGTTTCTTGGTCATTAAGAAAGAAATTGATATATCTTGCTCTTAATGACATTATAGAAAGTGCAGCCATGCAGATGTGAGTGGAGAAGTTGATGTAAGCACTGGATAAGCCTGAATTTATGTTGCAGTCCAAACATAATGTGGTTTTGCTGTTCTGGTATTTGCTGCTATTGGCTGTGGGTGCATAACATGAATGTTTCCATGCATTTCTTTTGAGAGTTAGCACATAGTGGAGATTCTAGTTTTATAGCACCTCATGAGCTATAAAGTAGAATTAGATACCTGTGTCACAGAAATTACTTTTATTGGCAATTACAGGCAGCCTAAAACCAGCAGTGCTTTTGATGAATACAGATGATTTCATTCTACTAAAATTTCAGTTCTTTCCAATTGTTTGATTGGATGAAGCAAAGCAAAAATGCATTTTTATTGATCAGTAAAGAAGAAATGAGATTGCATTTTTTCTTAATCAGAGGACTGTCCTTTTCCTACAGTATGTTTGTAGGTAATAAAATCTGTAACAGACAGTTTCTGGCACACCCTGTAAGTGAAATGAATTTTCTGCATCCTCCTTTCTTTTAGCAGCAGTCATTCTTGATCAAAATTGATATTTTCTTGGGCACTATTTAAATCGTTCTATTTTTGAACAAAGCTTTTTAAGGAAAACATTTTTTTACTGGGTTCGAAATTAATTGTTGTGTAGTGGCTTCTTTCAACATTTAAATTCTTCAGTTCATTTAAATTCTAACTACCCTAAATATGCTTAAGATCTTTTCCAGAAGTAGTAAAGATATGACCATTTATGCTGACATGTTTGATAGAGAGCTTCAGAATTATTAAATCTCATGGAATGTTGAATTGCAAATGAGAAGTTTTCAGTTAAACTGTCGTTGAAACAATGGGAGGAGTGGTATATATGAAATGTTCCTTAGTCTTTCTCCAAAAATGCCTTTGAGTAAGGACATTGTTTATGTCCTGAAGTTTAGCCTAGTTATAGGAAAAGGACGTTAAGTGACTGCTAGCACAGAAGGTAGTTTCAGTCTTAGTCTCTCAGTTTCCACTGTTCCACCACATCTGTCATTCTTATGACCCAATGGGAAGTTGATTTAGCATGCTGAGCTAGCATCAAATTAACTGGCAAGAAACTGCAACTTGTTCTGTGTAGACCACAGGGACCAAGGGGGGGATGACTGCCTCTATGGATATTGGCTGCTCAGCTGAGTAGGTTCACTGCAGCTGCAAAGTTTCCTGAGTAAGTTTATTGTCACTTAAAAAAGTTGAAGTGAGATTGTTTCCATTGTTATTTCTTGAAACACATCATACCTAGGAAAGTGGTGCTTAGTTTTGTAGTGACTTGAGGCATGTTTATAAATGAATGTCAGTGCACATTTTAGTACAAGGTTGGACTTTGCAACTTGCTCCATTGTTTATCAAATCTGGGAACAATCAATGAAAACCTCAGATGGAAAACTACAGCTTGTTCCAACAAAGAAATTGGAATACAAAAGAAACAAAACCTACATGCTTTGTTATGGAGGCATGGAATTTTTTGTTAAAATGTTTCAGTGCTTTAAGGTCTGCACCACTGCTGTTGCCATGAATATGCACAGATGGTTCTGCATGGTTCTACTGTTACTGTTAAAAGATTTAAGTGCCCTTACTGTGCAGAGGGAGCCAAAAACCTTGTAGAAGTGAACTTCTTAAGCTGTCTTTTCTGGCAGAACTCTGTAGCTTTGTCCTTAGTTCTAAGCAGATTCTGGTTATACACTGATGTTAAGGAGCATTTTCTGGCAAATTGAATGCACACCTGTTAGGTAGTTTCTTATTGGAAACCATTGTAAGTGTTAAAACTTTGCATTTCAGGGAGGAGATTCTTCAGAAGACGTTATGGGAAAGGGTATCTACTCATGTGATTGAGAATATCTACCTTCCAGCAGCACAGACGATGAACTCAGGGACATTTAACACCACTGTGGACATCAAACTGAAGCAGTGGACTGACAAGCAACTGCCAAATAAAGCAGTAGAGGTTTGAATTTAGGCAAATTAAGATATTTCAACTCTGTAAATAAAGATGTGCTTCATTTTCTTATTTACCAGATCCCGTATTTTAAAAAAATGTCCTACTTCATAACATGAAAACATAGATCCAGAGAGGTAAAGGCTACCTACAGTTCTGTCCAGCTTGCATGACAGAGAAGGCTAGTGTGATCTTGATATCAAGAAGCATGTGCAGTAGGAGTAACATGTTTTGCTCTTATAGTGAATTTCCCTGCTAATGATGCTCCCTCACACACCGCATATAAAAACACTACCAACAACCAAAAAAACCAACAAATAGACCACTACCGGTCCTCGTTTTGAAAGCTTAAATCCTTTGCACTAGGATTGTTTATATTCAACAGATTCATGTAATTTTACCAGAATTCCACCTGCCACATAATGAAGTAAACTTCATCGTTGACCTTTTTAGTAATGGCTAATGGCAAAGGAAATTCAGTACCACATGCTTGTGCATTATTTTCAGAATGTACACAAATTTATTATAAGTTCTTACACCAGTGTTGCTCTATGGGTTGATGTATGGTACTATGGTCAGTGTAAGGCCATTATTATTTGCTAACTTTCTAGGTGGCATGGGAGACTTTGCAGGAAGAATTTTCCCGTTTCATGACAGAACAAAAAGGAAAAGAGCATGATGATATCTTTGATAAACTGAAACAAGCTGTCAAAGAAGAAAGTATTAAGCGCCATAAATGGAATGAGAGAGCAGAGGATAGCCTGGTATAATGTAGTGGGTTTTTTTCATATTGTTGACTAAGTGCTGTTGAAATCATTTGATAAGTTTCATGTTCTGTTTTTTTATTTTATTCTTTCAGTGTGATCGTAAAATGATAGAGAAATATGTCCATCTCTCCTTTTCTATGAAATGCTTTAAGTCAGTGTTTCTCAATTCATTTTAGGATTATCTTTTGTTAACTGTTGCCCTAAATAGCATCTAATAAAATCATCGTTTTCTGTCGTTCAGGAAAAAAGCCCCCCATAATTCAGTGGTTGCCTAAGGGCAGCCTTATGGGAATTCACTGTTGGCTTATTGTCCTGTTAAGTATAGCCACATAAAACAACAGCATTTCACTGCTGTCTTTAAAGATTCTAAGATCTGAAGGGTTTTCATATTTGCTGCATCTTTTTTATTTTTTGCATTACTTAGGCTATACAAAAGAGTCAAAAGCACAAGAAAATGGATTTTTTTCAATGCCATGAAAACTGTTTGAATAAATTCCATGTGCCCAATAAATGCTGTTGTTATAGACATCAAAAGGCAAAGAGAATGGCAGAAATCGTGGTGGGCTTTTTGGTGTTTGGGTTTTTTTTTTGTTTGTTTGTTTGTTTTTTGTTTTTTTACTATAACCCAAATAACTGATTTATTTTATCCTAAAAAGATGTTCTGTATTGCAGCGAGTGATCCAGCACAATGCCTTAGAAGATCGGTCAATATCTGATAAGCAGCAGTGGGATGCAGCTATTCATTTTATGGAAGAGACTCTCCAAAGTCGTCTCAAAGACAGTGAGTTGTGCAATGTCTTCCAGTTATGTTTTTAATCTGAGCCAGCTTCCTCATCACTGCAATGCAAGCTTTTGCACAAACATAACTTGAGTTAGTAGGGATGGTTTAAAATGGCACTGATATAATAAAAATGTCAGGATACAGCCTGGATAAGCTACTGGTCTTCCTCTGGAAGATAAATGATAAGAGGTACAGAGAATAAAATAATATGGTTCAGAGAAATATGTAAAGGGGTTGGATAAATTCAGCAAAGTAGTTGGTCCAGTTAAGGTTATCAAGCAAAATTAATTTTGATGCAAGTTGTGGTAGATTTGAAACTCCTGACTTGAAACTTGGGGCCTGTGAACATGGAAGGCTGTTGTGTTTCTTACATGCTTCTTGGAAGTACCAGTTCAGATTGGCAGTCATTTGTTAATTTTGCTGAAAGATATCTGACCTGTTGCACGAAGTAATTTCTCAATCTTGTATCTAACTTTAGAACTATAAATTTGGCTGATTTCTATATATTTCACATGGTATCTTCATGTTTCCTTTTTTAGCTGAATCTGTTATTGAAGATATGGTGGGTCCAGATTGGAAAAAGAGATGGATGTATTGGATAGGCCGCTCCAAAGAACAGGTAAAAGGGGGAGACAGGGGCAAGAGTTAATAATAACAAAAAATAAAAATTAAAATGGTTGTTCCCAACATTTAGAGAACTTGCATTATGTAGGTGAGTTTTCAAAAATACATACCCTTTTCACAAAATTTTCAGGATTATAAGAGAAACTTTTGTTTCAAATACTCTGCAATTGCTTTTTCTCTTTATTAAGTTTTAATTATATCACAATTGTATATATTTGTTTCGTATTACAAATAGATACTGGGTTTTAACCTGTTCTTCAGTTGAATTACATCCTTACTAATATGCTATTAGCTGGATATTCTTCTTTCAGTAGAGAGAAACTGATGAAGGGAGGGTGGATGTTATTCTCCTGTGTATTTTTTCAAGTGTGAAGCAAAACTCAGTATTAAGCAGAAATCTTGTGCAGTTTCCTACCATGCTTCATCTGTATTTCATTAGTGTGTGATAGCATTATCACTGTTGTTGTCACAGTTGTCTTCAGATTGATTACTTTCATTACTTCTCACTTGCTCAGAGCCTTTGGAGTTTGCTGCTTTTGAGTTTAAATAGCAGCTTCCTTTCAGTGCCCACTGATGAAGAGCTTTTTATGTTACTTTTTCTAGATATTTCTCAAACTGAATCATACTTTAAAGAAGTAAATAGATTTTAAAAGAATGCAGTAGAAAGTAAGTGATTCAAAGGAAGGAGTTTTACAGTCAACTGTGCAGCCAAGTGTGGGAGAAGGGTAGTTGTTTCAACCTAAGTTAACTTAAATTTAATGAATGACGACTTAAAGGTATGGACCATGGAGCTCAGGACCACATGGACTTCTTGCTAGCTGGTAGGCAAAGCTGACAGTTCTTGTAGGTGTCAGAAAGCCCGTGATTTACATTTATTTAAATGTCACAAAATTTCAGGTGAATTTTTTGCTTGAATGTCTACTTCAGTATAAAACTAAATAGGGACTTGCAGAGCAGCTCAGTCTAATAATTTAATGTACGAATGTGGACCACAACTGTGGCTATTCATGAAGAGGAAAGGAAGCCAACACCCATGATTTTTTTTTTCTACCTTTCAATTCCTCTTCTACATTTCTGGGCATAATAATAAAAAAGACAGTTAATTAGCCATGTATAAGTACTCTGTTTGAGATGTCTATGCACAGATATTCTTTTGGATCACATAAATGTAGTAATGTGTTAAAGGTATTTGACACTGTTCTGGCTTATTAGGGCACAGGCTGTTTATTGAGGTGGTGCTGATGATGTCTGTGTCTGTAATAACCAGTTCCAACTAATCATTCTGATCCTAGAATATTCGTAATGAAACAAAAAACGAACTTGAAAAGTTAATCAAATGCAATGAAGAACATGCAGCATATCTGGCAAATGATGAAGTGACGACTGTCAGAAAGAATCTTGAAGCAAGAGGAATAACAGTGGACCCATGTCTGGTAAGATGCCACGTTGTAATAAAACATATGGGAGCTCCCTATGAACATTTGAATGATCCTTTTAAGTAGTGTACGAAAGATTGTATCTAAATACTGAGTGTGTAATCCAGATGTTTCCAAATGGTTTGCTAAATGGCTGTTTGCACGCAATTCACACACTTCTGTTGGCTGTCAGACAAGTGCAGTACAACACTTTGGAATCTGTCAGAATCTGCTGAGCAGATTTTCCCGCCTGCAGTATAGACCTGAATTATGCCGCAGCTTGTTTAAAAATCATTGTTCATGTGTTACACAGTAGAATCGAAGCCCTTGGAAGCAAGATATAATAAAAACATGTTCCACTTTCCTAAGTAAGTTTTCATTTCAGTTGTTTGTATTGTTTGAAGTTCACAGCCATGTCCAAGAGAGATGAATTTTGTAAAAAATACTTGCAAAAAAGCAGTTTTACTATAGTGACCTAAAGGAATGTAATGTAGCTTTAAAATATTCTGAAAAGTGATTTATCTTAATGCAGTAGGGCTTTTAACCAAATTACACCTTTTATCTAATTAAACATAAGGTTTTAAATAAAAGAAAATTCAAATAATAGGTAATAGATGTGGATTTTTTAAACAGTGATTTATTTTCTGTGGTAACTTTAGCTACCTTTTCAGTATTCATGCATGCACTAATTAAGGGTAGAAGAGCTATTTAAATACTGGCTGCTTTTCTCATGTGGCATTTATCATACCTTTTCTGTAAAGGTCATTGTAGAAATCCACATCTGCTGTATGAGCAGACTGCAAACTGAATTTTCTTTCTAGCTAAGCAATTGATTTTTTTTTTTTTTTTTTATGGAGTCATACTTGTAGGTGCATTTAATTTTGAAGAATTGGAACGCAAGTCCAGTGAAGAATAGTTTGTAATCTTTGTTTACATAAGACCTGTTAAACATTTCTCTGTGCTTTGGTCTGGATTAGCTAGTAAAATAATGTGCATGACTCTAAAATGTATCCTTTATGTTAAGATGAAGGTTACATTGTGCCAGGAGTAGCATAATTTGTTTTATTCTGTAGCGTAGAATTTAAAACTGTATTTTAACTACTGATTTTTCTCTAGATAAAAGACACGTGGCACCAAATTTATAGAAGGTATTTCCTGAAGACTGCTTTGAACCACTGCAACCTTTGTCGAAGAGGTTTCTATTACTATCAGAGACATTTTGTAGACTCTGAGGTAAATTAAAGAGCAGATTATATATATAGATAAATACATTAAACTGTTCTAACCTTTGTTTTGTATTCTTTACCTTAACATAGCTGGTGATCTTGGATGTTTTCCTTAAGGCTTGTGATTTAACTCCACCCAAACAGTGATTATGTAAAATGACCACTAGGAGTCAGCTACAAACTAAGCATCCACTATTTGTCAGTGCACTGAGAATACACTGTTAAAAGCAGTATTGTAGAGGAATTAGCCGTGGTTTTTTGGTATCCATTTCTCTCACTTTTACACTGATATTAGGTTTCCTTGCTGATACTAAATGTTGAGGTAAAACATTAAGTAAATGTATTTCTATGGATTAAGTATGGTAAATAGAGGCTTAGAGTTGATGCTTGGAGCTGTGTGTAATCAACAGGGAAAAAAATCCAACAATAAGCAACTATAGTGTTTACAGTGACCTTGGTTGTAAAGAATTATCTTTTCTGTTAAAGGACTTTGCAGTTTCACACAACAAACGGCTGCGTGCATAAAGTCCTATGAAGAAAAGAATATACTATTTTCTTACCACTGTATTTTAAGTTAAAGTGAAATGACCAGATTTTCTGTGCAATTTTATATTGCTTTTAAATGAGAAACAGTGTTCCCCATGGAGCCAGAAATCTGGTGCATAAATACCTTTTTCTGTAAGAGATGAGATTGAAATCGTGGAATAGAGAGCTGCAGCTCCACGATGTCTAGCCTCCTCTTCCTTTTTTATTTTTGTCTTATAAGGTGACCTGGTGCAATGTTACCTCTCCTTTCTGCCATCTTTGCAGGTGTAGGAGCTGTCTTTTTTGTTGGTAATTAATATAGACCTTGGCTCAACACTGTCTTCAGAGACATTTGCCAGACAGGGAGACCCTGTGTGGAGTTTAGCCGTTATCTTTCAATGTGTTTGTTATGAACAAACAAATATGGTTGACATGTTTTTTGAGAAGTGTTTTTAGTGTGTGTCTTTTTTACTTCCAGCAGTTATTCTGTGGGGTTTTTGTGCAAGATCAGGATACATATATGTACCTGTACAGTTGTTGTTGAGAGTGCATTTCAATGGAGGTCTGATACTACAACTTCCCTTGTTTCAGCTTGAATGTAATGATATTGTCCTCTTCTGGCGGATACAGCGAATGCTGGCGATCACAGCAAATACATTGAGGCAGCAGCTTACTAATACAGAAGGTAAAGCTCACAGTGAGTTGAGGTATTTGAAATAAAAAAGTCTTTTTGAAACCTTTTTTAGCATTCCCTTGGCTGCTTGTTCCTTTCATGCTCAGAATGACTGGCTAATTTTCATGTCCCGGTTGGATGATTAACGGATATGAAGTAAATAAAAATTGAACTTCATTTACGTTAATTTCAAATTGTTTGATTAGAATGATTTAATGTAAATGGAATGTCAAATAATTGAAATGCTTTCCAGTTTAAAATATTTTCAGCTCATGTGATACCAGTTGTAAATTTCTTCTTCCAAGCAGAAAGAGCTTCTATAAGTAGTAATTGTATTCTTCTTTCTGAGTTTAATATTGCAGTGTTCCTTAATTTTGAAATGTTTGATATTAAAAGGATATCAATTGTAATATGCCATTACAGCTGTAAAAGCCTTATCACTCACTTTTTTTTTTTTTTTTTAACAGTAAGACGCTTAGAGAAGAATGTAAAGGAAGTGCTTGAAGATTTTGCTGAGGACAATGAAAAGAAAGTTAAGCTCCTAACTGGCAAAAGGGTCCAACTTGCAGAGGATCTCAGTAAGTAGTTTTCTGGAACTAGCTTGAAGTGAAACAAATTCCAACCTACCTCTGTCTTTAAGAATGGGAAAGTAAGGCTAAGAGCACCTAATGCTCTGTGTGTCGTTCACGTGCTTTCACTACACTAACAACAAATCACCAAAACAATACATAGTATTTCAATTAATCTGGTTTTATTTGGCACTGAAGTTGTCTTAAATTTTTTTTGCATTGTCAGCTTTGCTTCTTACCAGCATCAGGAGTAACCTTCCATTTCATAGCAGTAATGGCTGGAGCTTTAGTTTTATAAAATCAGGTTAGACCTCTGAGAGCACCTTGTCTGTGTATGTATGCATCAGTTCTGCAGTGTGTTTTTAAAATCATTACATAGCTAAAGCGCCATCTTTGCACTGTATTTCTTTTGGATTCAGAGGGTCCCAGATCCTGGTACATTTTTCTAATGAAATAATCGTTATTCAGTGCAAAATGACATATGACGACATGCACTGTTTTATTGCACCTACGGGAAGATTTTAAAACTGCCACTGCTCAGCTCTGTAGTCAAATCAGCAATGTTCTTTCTACTTTCTGCATGCTTTTATTGCTAAGTGGTTATAATTTTTATAGGCAAATGACAGGGAAGAGGGATTTCTTCACCGTTCCCATAGTGACTAGAGTGCTTGTCTGTGTTACAGTTTTTTTTATACTCCTGAGACAAAGTTTGATAGCATAATGCATTGAACTCTCAGGTGGCTTTACGAGTAATCACCTTCTTAGAGCATTCAGTGGTGATCAGAATTGTGCTTAAGGAAAAAAAAATCCTCACTCCCACAGCACACATCTGTAAAGTACTTGTACTTTAATTAGGAATGAAATGGAAATGATCTCCTGTGTCATGAAGTTTGGTTTCCCTCTGTTGCAGGCAGCTGTGTTTATACAATCCAGCTCACTCATTTATCTTGAACTCCATCTTCAAATCAGCTAACTTTTGGGGGCACTCCATTCCTACTGAAAATTTTTTCCACTATGTCATTCTTCCAATGCTTACAGTCTTTTAATTTCCAGGGTAATTTTGTTAATATGAGATTAGCTTTCTGATTGGAAACTATAATTATAAAAATTTCTTTATAGATCTGAGGTTAGAGTGCTTCCTTTTGATATGGCAATTATATCGTACTTCCATCTGCCAGTCCTTTAATGTTGAACACTGGATGTATTTTACTGTTTGTTCAAGATAGTGGTTGAGGGCAAACAGTTTCTAGCCTGATGACCCAACCTCATGATGAGGGCTCACACAAATACCAAAACTTATTTGAGCAAGTTTTGTTTGTGTTCTACATTCTAGACTGGTATTTCAGCGCTGTACGTGAATGCTGCTTCTTAGCCTTTAGGTCCTGAGTTTTGCTGCCTCTCAGTGTTTACTTCTCAGGTTTCATTCTGTTATTTTAAGGAGCGAACAGACTTTTGGAACAGTTCCTATGAAACTATATTTTTTGTAATGTACTGTTCTCTTCAAATAGGAGCCCATACTTGTTATGTACTTCTCCTCATATGTATCATTTTAATGCTTGTTCTAGTGAACAAATACTAAGTTGGTGGAAATAAAGAAGCCCTGGGACTAGAGATGTGAAAAAAGGGCTTGTAAGGTATAAGACAGGGCAGAGTATAAGATGAATAGCTAAATTGGAAGAAGTGACTTTAAAACATTCCTGTGCCACCAGTCTTAAGGATTAATAGGATTTTGAAAGAGTCCTGCAGTGGATGTATCCCAGAGCAATGTCCCTGGCAGTGAGCAGGTATGGGTACTTAAGGAAAAGAATATGAACAGGTTAAACATACAGCAGTACTTGTCTGGTGTGCTCTTTCAGCACTGAACAATCTGTAGTTCCAAGATTTCCTAATCCTGAGGTAATATCTTTGTGATTAATAGCCCTTCATGGATTTCGTTTTCCTCCTGTGAATTTCTCTAATTGCTTTTTGAACTCTTATAAACTTTGGCATCTGCAGCATCCTGTGGCAATTAGTTCCAGAGTTTAACTACACATTGTGTGAAAAAGTACTTCCTTTTGTTTGTTTCTGAGCCACCTGCCAGTTTCATTTGGTTCTCCTTAGTTCTTGTGCTGTGAAAAACATTCGGTAATCTGAATGTAATCTATTCATTTTTTGTGTTACTTATGACTTCATAGATGCTTATACTACCAGCAATTGCTCTTCTTTTTTACTGAGTTGAAAAATCCTCATTTGTGTAGTTGCTCCTTGCAAGGACATTGTTTCCCCATTTCAATCAGCCTGGCCACTCTTTTCCCCTTTTTAGTTCCACTAAACCTGTTTTGAATTGAAAGAGCAGAACTGCATGCAGTATTTGGGCTGTACCTGCATTCTGGGCTTATACAGTTGTATTATAGTTCTTTCTGGTTTTTAACCTGGTCTTTTACTAATAATTCCTCATAGTTCATTTCCTTTCTTGACTGCTGAGTGATGAGATGATGATTGCATTGGCTTCCAGCTGCAGCTCCAACTTGTTCAGTGAGAAATAAGAGTCAGCTCAGCATAATCAGCCTAGTTACTTCCCTTGCTTTGTTTTAAAACACACATCTGAAATATTTTTTTTGTTGTTTTTCTGAGGATGTGGAAACAAGGAATCTGCTGTGTCTTAAACATCTGGTTGGGCACTTCTGGCATACTGAGCCATTGGAGGAGCCTGGTTTCATGTTGCTGTCTACAAACTGCCTCTCAACTCCAGTGCACTATTTATAGTGAAGTGCTCTGCTGAAGTTGTCTGACAGCTCAAAATCATAGCCAGGTCTTTTACCATATGTTGGATGGCCTTATCAGCAACAAGGCAACTTACATTTGCTTTCCAGTTGGCAGATGCTTCTTGCTTGTGCATACTGCCAAAGGACAAAGCACTTTGATTTGAAACTTATGTTACACGCAACTTGGTGCTTTTCTATACGCTTAGCTAAGTCATTATCTTAAGCACATTGTGTGCTGGGTGGTTCAGTAAGAAGCAAAATAGGGAAGAGGGAGCTAAAAGTATTATGGCAAACATTTTAAAGGAGAATTTCCAGTTGTAAAAATACCTCCTGTCAAGACTGTCCTGTTTGTGTTGCTTTAAGTCAGTGCTGCTGGCTGGATACAACATCCAGTATGCAGTGGTGGCAGACTGCTGTCCTTTGGCTGTGTTGTGCACAATTCTGTGTAGCTGTACACAAAAATTCCACTTCATCTAAAATTCTGCTTCATTTATGTGTTACTGTAACAGTGTTTTAGAAGGTGAGTAAATCTTGAGTAAGTCTGTAAAGTATTTAGAAGGTATTTCTTGAATCTAACAGTCATATTTTATATTTACTAAATTATATGCATTATATGGTTTTATGTGGTATTCTAACTGACATTAAATACTCAAGCAGGCTGCCTCTGAAGTTACTGAAAGGTCTTTTATTTTAAATACATTTAAAATGTATTTTTTTCTGCAGAACTTGTTAGAACTATAAAACTGCTGGCATTTCATGAGCTTCAGGGCTTTTTTGATGGCAATTCTAAGGACAGTTGATTGCTTGTATAATTCTTTCTGACATCAGACCATCTCTGCTAGTGTGAAAGAGCTATATCCTTCTGGTTTTCAATAGTGGGCAAAATGTTTTCTTCAGGGAAAAAAAAAAGGTGTATGTCAGAAAATTTTATTTCAAGATAAAGAATGTTTTATTTCTGCTGTTTCATTCTTAACAGAAGTGACAGGGTAGTAATTTTAGTAAGTGCTCTGTAGTTCAGAGCAAAACTGACAAAGTGGATCAAACTTATCTTCCTGTAAACCATAACATGGCCACATTTGTTGTTGTTGAACTCTCTATGAAGGGTTTCCCAGAACTGCCCAACTGTTTTCAGAATTCCACTCTGCTGGACTCACTTCTCATCTATTGAAGGCCAAAGGAAACTTCCTCTGTAGTGTGAACTTCGTACAGCAGTCAAGTTGCTTTACAACTTTCCAACGCAAGATGGCAATGAGCGGTCTTTATAGGAGTGAGGAAGTTGAGCATGGCAGCCAGGGCTGGTGCTAAGCCTCCCATCTTTGGTTACTGTTTCTCTCTCCTTGATGCATGAATGTGGCATACACAGTGAGCTTTTGTTTCCATAATGGGAATTTGTTTCTTGGATGTTAGCCTTTTTCACGTGGGGGGAAGATGCATTTGCCTTTTTTTTTCCTTGTTTTCTCTAACATAAACAAACAAACAAAATATACATAACGTTTATAGATATTGTAAGAGGTGGACATTTTTCTCAGATAATCCTCATTAACAAATGCGTAGCAGATTTTCTTTAGTAAGAAGCTTGCTGACTGTTACAATAGAAATGCTTTAACAAATTAGGAAATTGAATGGGATCTTCCAGTATTTTATGCTAAACATAAGCTACAAATGTCTGTGTTGCAGTAGCATTGAAAACATGCTAGGTGGTACACGTGTATTGAGTACGTACAGTGAACCCTAATTTCAGGCTATCAGCAGGAGCTTTACCTTTTAGTACACTAAGGACAAACTATTTTACTGAGCCTAAGAAAAAAATGTGCATGTTCCATCTTGCTTATTTCCTCTTCTTTATTCCTTTCAGAGAGCTAAGGTATGAGTGTTATAAAAGCATTGTTTGTGTAAAAATGTGATTTTGCACAGGACAGTCTCTCAGAAGGCTACTACATGGAAAGCATCTTTCCTAGATCATCCAATATTTCCTCACAAGATAAAAAAAAACAAAACAAAACAAAAAAAAAAAAAAACAGAGAAATCACAGAACATCCCTGAGTTATATATAAAACCATAACGCATTTGGTGGGGAAAGTCATTGCAGAAAGCATGGGGAAATTTGATCCCAAAATTACTAGGTTTGAATGTGAAGGGGTCAGCCGTGCAAGTTTGTTTGTCGGTAACACTGACACCTGTACAGGTGTCCTGGGCTAGCTGAGACTTCTTCGTTCTGCACAAAAGCCTTTTGAAACTTGTAGGTAGTGAGCCCCCCCACGAAGAAAAGGCAGTTTTTAGCTTGGGGCCATTTGCTTTAAATTTTGTCATACATTTGTAACTTGTAAAATGTAATAATTTGTGGAACTTATATTTTCAAGACTAAAGTTTATTTAAAAAAAAATCAGCGTTATAGTAAAATATTTCTGAGTTTTGTATCTAAAGCCATTGCTTCCATGTCAGCTCAGGATACTTCAGTTGAATCCATTACAGCTGAATATAAACCTTGCAGTTGTACTGTGCTGTGTTCTATTTTTTAAACTGTCTTTGAGCTCAAATGATTTAATATCATCATATATATACATAATCAACCTCAATGCAGTTAGAGAGCTTGCAGTAATTCTGGTACTTCCATATGGAAGTTGGTGACTCAGGATCTGGGATTTCTGTGCTACATTTGGCTGAGTGGGCTCTGTGTTCGTTGTATGTTGCAAACTGATTTAAATCCAAGCAAGTTATCCTTTTTAACTATGCATTTATGCAAAGTTGAGGATAAAGTCTGTGAGTAGTACTTTGCAGATAATGCCTAGCTCTGCACTTACATGGCTTTTTTCCTTTCATTGCTGTTAGCTTCAGAATGAAATGCTGTGTGAAACTAATACTATTTTGTAGTCATTACTATAGTCTAATTAAATTTCAGTCTCTTGAGTTGACTGTCAACAGTATTTTGATTTTCACCTCTGTCCTACATGACGGTATTGATTACATATGCCCTTGGCTTTGTCAAGGCTTTCTAATGCCTTTACTTCTGTTTTCTTTGCTGTTATGAGCTTTACATTTTTTAAAAGGTTAAAAGGTTGCACAGGGGGAAAAGCTCAGATGTAGGAAGAAAGTTCTGCTCTCAGATGGGCAGATCTCAGATAACTTCTCCTGGAAACCAAGGAGTAAAAGGGCAAAATCTGCTAGTAGTCCTTACATCAGTGTTTAAGGTGCATGTTCAGAAGCAGCATAGTTTTCAGCATTTACAAGAGAGAAAAAAGGTGTGATTTTGAAAATTCTGACTGTAATGCCCAGATGTCATTCATACTGCACAAGGGATTCTCAAAGAACGATGTAGAAAAAAATGGAAGTGTTGTAGGAAGTCCAAATGGAGAAGTTGTTTTTAAGAATTTGCACAATTATAGTAATTTTGTGCCCTCTTTTCTTCTGTGCTGCCTAACTATTGCTCAGGAAGCTACTTAAGGAAAATGTGGTCACTTCATAGTTGTGTGTTGTTTCATGGAAGTGGCAGCAGCCTTGATCTGCTCCATTCAGCAGGTCGTGGCAGTGTGTTTGTGAGAAGCACGTAGTTCTGGGCTGACTCTGAGCTGCTAGAAGTTTGCACAGGAGGTGCTGTGGCCTTTTATCTAGACAAAAACAGAGGGGCCGTTTCTCCCTGGAGGTCATCAAATGCATCTCCAACGCGTGCAAGGTAGCTGCTGTCTTCACAGTCCCCTGCCAGCAGCTCCTACCAGGATGCTCCATGGCCTGCATCTTATCAGAGGCAGACTGTCACTTAGAGAACATTCATTTCTGCCTAAATCTCAATCAATCAACTGAAGCACTCTTGTGGGCCATGTGTGTCAAACGAGTTCAAGCTTTTTCCAATGTCAGCAGCATGCAGGTGGCAGCAGGACTGCCATGCTCCATTTCAGTCCTGAACAGGACCCCAGGCTCTGTGATGCATATACAGGGGCAGTGTGCTTGGAATTGGTCAGTGTGGCCATCCATGTCTTCCATTTCCCTTGATTTTGAATACAGCAAATCAGCTAAAAAGCATCCTGTTATTTTTAGTAGATATGTTTAAGTTTTTTTGGTTTTTTTTTTTCCTCTTTGAATTCTGGGGGCAGCTGCATGAGACTGAAGAATTAAAACCAGAAGAATGTGTAGGATGGTCTCCGTCAAAACGCAGATAAGGTAGTTCCTGCTTCGTGTCACAGCAGAAAGTGCTCTAAAAAGCTGCATCTTCTCAGAGAGGGAAATAATCCTCCAGGGAGAACATCCATCACTTGTAAACCTCCTGTGATGGAGTGATGGTTTACTTTACTTAAGAATCCCAGATGACCGAGGTCCGTCTGCTGTGATTTCTTAAAGTTATTGATGAAGAGTTAGGCTCTGGTGTCCAGGTTCTAAAACAGATCCTTACAAAGTTCAGCACATTTATCACTGGCTAAGTGAAGCCTATCACTTAAAGCTGACATTGAAAAGTAATGATAAACTGCTACATGAGTAATGACATATTTAATGCCTGCTGTGCTAGACCTGTGCCTCAGCCCATGCCTCATGTACTTGAGGGTCATTCTGTTGTGTGCCAAATTGATTTTTTTTTTCCTAAAATGCCCTTAGTGATGCAAGGATCAAGATGTGTAATTGGTTGATATTTTCTTTTTAATACTGGCTGTTTGAGGGTGGCTGTTAATCAAGTTGTAAGTACTCATCGTTGAGAGACTGCTATTTGTATAAGTGCAAAATTTTGAACTAAGCACTGTAGTTATGTGTTTGGTGTGAGTACGTAACTGCAGAGAGTAACATTCGCATCTCCAAGGGCTGGAGAAATCAGTGTAGTGATTTTAAATTGTACATTGTAAGTCTATACAGAAGCTTTCAAAAAATATATATATTTTCTGATAGTAATTATGTCAAACTAATAAAATAGTAACTGAACCACGTGCTTTTCACTTAAAGTTCACTTCAAGTTTCTGACTATCAAAACTGAAATGTCATGTTATCAAGATCTAAAAATTATCACAGTCTTTTCCAACGTTATTCATTAGACTTTCACATAATATTCCTGATAGCTAGATGATCATCTACTATGCTAACTGCTGGTTTATTTTGGGTGGAAAATGAACATACATCAGTTGTTTATACTGTTGAAGTTTTGTAGCTAAACGCAATGGTGACCTTTACATACACAACTTAGTTTTATAAGTAGTACAGCTATACATGTCTTTCTGCATTGATTAGGAGAAAAAAAGTTAACTTTTTTACATCACTGGGTGAATCACTGGGGAATATTTCTGATCTGCCTTTATTTCCTACTTTTTGACATTTCCACCCCCAAATAATGAATATCATTGTGTTCAAATCTATTCAAAGTCAACAGCTTTGATTTTGAAATGAAAACTTTATAAGTCTGACTCGAGATGTCTGTTTTATAAGGTTTCTTTGTCATTCTGACATGAAGTTCCTACTAGCTGTCCACTAAGCAGCAAAACTAAATTCTGTTGAAAGGTTATTAGTACTGTTTTAATTAAAAATACAAGGTAGAGACAGAGGAATGGAGGAAACCCAAGTCTTACCTTGCTGCTGCAGACATCATACCTCTCATAAACTTAATTATTACCTTTATTAAGCTTCATTTGTACATTAAGCTCATGTTAATGGCAATATAGAAATGTATACTACATCATGCTTTGGTAATGTTTACTTTATGTTCTGGAGACAGGCGGAACTTAACTGTGATCACTTGTAGAAACATATGAAGTCAGAAATCTGGGTAGTTGTCGCTTCTGCTTCGACCATGTTCATCAGTTTCATGCACTCATGCCCTGCCAGGCACAGGAGGACTTCATGCTCACCAGCCTGAAGAGCCCTGGTGACTGCTCCAAGGAGCACAGTAAGCTTCTGTTCTCTTTGGCTGAGGCGGGGAAATGTGTTGCTGCAGCCGTTTCATGAAGTTGCAGAGGTCTCACTTGTGAATCTGGGGCAGCTACAGGTCAGGACACTGATTGATTGGTAGCCTACAGTTTCATCAGCAGAACACACAATTTCTATTTCTGGTGCTAAAAAGCATTATTAGTAATGCTACAATAACGTGGTGATGCTCTGTACCTTGTAAAAATAGCTGGAGTGCTTTCAGATTAAGATCTCTTTTACTGCCACTTGGTTCCCCGTAGTCTGAACTTAGTGATGCTCTTTTCTACAGGTAACATAGTTCTGCTCAGGCACAATAAGCAGAGTGTTAATACGTGCAACACAACAAAATTCAGTGATGACAACTTCAATTTATTTTTTTTCCTGCCTAAAGTGACTCAGGACTAAAATGTCATTGAAGCAGCCCAAATACACAATCTAGCCTCCCTTTTCCTGCTCTAGCTGTAAGAGGGAAAAGAAAAAATTTCACTCACAGTATCTTTGTAGAAAGCAGATTCCCTGAGTTTTCTTCTGTTAATGCCACAATAAGGGAGATTTTCAGCCAGGTCAGTTACAGATAGTCATATCTGTGGAACTGATGTTCTGACTGACACCTGCAGATCTTAATAATGGTATTGAAAGAGTATGCCTAGTGAATTCTCTTGTTCTAGTTTTTAAAGTAAATATTTCTTGAAAATATACTGAAATGATTGGCTTAATTTATTTTATAATGAAAACATCTCATCTGATGCACTTCAGGAGCTAAAATGTGTCCCTGTCCTCCCCCTCTGCTTTCTGGGACTGATAGCTGGAGTACACTGTAGATGTTCCGCAGGTTAAAATGCCTGTTGTCTCAGGATGGCAGCGGGATTTAAGACAAGCAGAAAAGTTGTCAGCAACTCTGAATATAAAGGTAGAGGGATTCCTGAGGGGAAACGTGATTTATAAACTTATTTACATAGTTTTTGCATCTTAATTATCTCATTCCACTGGGAGTACTTTGAAATCAGAATTTATGGAAATAATTCAATGATGCTGTCTGTAAATTCGATTACCAGATTCAATAGGTATAGGAAACACTGTCATCGTAAAGGAAAGCATTGGTTAGCTCCCTCACTCAATTTGATCGCTTGTAACTGAAGGCTGTGCTAGCTGTTTTCTGCAAGTTTGCATTTTAGAAGTTGTACGTGTTTATTGATGAGTGGATTTACTATATGAGCCATTATTAATTTGTTTAAACTTCTCAAAGTTTTTCAGGCTTTATTACACTAATGAACTAATTGTTTAAGAACCATTCTCATGATTCATCTTCCTGCTCGGCCTTTTCATTTAAAAAAAAAAATTTAGATGCTGAAACTCCTGTCAAACCAATATTTATAGCAGTTTGACAGCAGGATGAGGAACAGTGTTTATCTTTATAACAGCTTAAGGAAAAGGCCTTTCCAGCACCCAGCCATGCAGTTACAATCTTGACCTCTTTCTTATGCTGGGAACACGCATACAGCAGACGAGCAGCACCTCCCATGTGTTTTCTTGACCCTTTGACTGTCCATTCACTTCCCATCTGTTTTGCAGCCTTAAAGGAACAGAGGGGGCCCTCTACTTATAAATCTGTCTTTGCAGCTGATAAATGATGTTCTCTGTCTTTAAGAGCAGCCTGGGTGGTTTTGCTTTTTTTTTTTCCCCCTCTTAAAATTTTAGCTCTCCTCTTGTCCCCGTCCAGAGGAGAACATGGTATGCAAACAAGAGGAAACTGGCGAAAAAATGTGATAGGTAGCTTGAAAGGATTTTCTAAACGTCAGCAGGACATGACCCTGCAATGATCAGTGAATTATAGGAGCTGTTAGGCTGCAGTGGTGAGGCAAGAGACAGCGTGTCGATGCAGGTCCTGTAACAGCCAGGGGAAGTCTGCTTTCCGGGGCATTCTTGGAGTGGCTTTTAGTGTGTTGCCTCTTACTGTTTCAACAAGAAGTCTACCTTTTGCATAGCCTCTAGAAAATCCAGTAATGCAGTGCAAAAGGCTGAACTTAAAGGAGGTCTTTTTTTCAGTTCTCCACCTGGCTGTGCATTGGGGTTGAGTACACGTGTGGGATCTGTGGTTTAGGTAGCCCTAAGCTGGAATTCAGCTTTCAATAGGAAACTGTGGATCCATGTTTCCAGTTTTTATTAGTGTGCTTCTGGGCATTCTGGTGAAATCTGAATACAGGCTGGGCTTTCCTTTTTGCTGGAGGAAAGATGAAGCATTCACAGCAGTAAATTCTAGATTTTTGCCTTTATGGTTAATTAACCATAACACAGAAGTAGCATAGCAAGCAGTGGCAATGTTTATAGGCAACAAAGGGATTGTTGGGGGGAAGAAAAATGAGGGAGAGGTGCTGAACTGTAACCAAAACTCAGAGCAAAATATCAAAGCCATGTAAACATTAGTTAGAGGTAGAAAGCACTTTGCTGTAGAACAGGAGGATTTGCAGTGAGGTATCAGCAAATGTTATCGTGCTTTTTCACGAGGTGTGCTGCACTGAAATACAAAATGAAGATGGATCTCTGTCTGGAAAGAAGTTACTATTTTTCATCATGCTGCAACTGGAAATTGATGCCATATGGGCAAAGTTGTAAATAGGGGACAGGAAAGCTTGGCCTCATATGATAAAATACTCATGTAGCATCCTCCAAGCGGTAGTGCAGGGAGACATGATTTTTCTTCTGAAATGCAGCACTAAACCTATTGGTTATTTGTATCAAAGTATGTATGTTTTGAATGAAAATTAATTTATCTTTAGAAGCAGAGTAAAGACAGATTTTTGTGGAGGGAGGTCGTATCTCTCATTAAACCAATTAATGCAGTTGGAAAATACATTTTTTTTCTTGCTACTTAAGGTCTTGATGGAATAAGTCAGTAACATGCTTTACTTTCATAATTTGTTTAATGTTATCATGGCATTACTCGGCCTTACCTCAGGAGCTTTGTTTGATAGCTGCCTTATTGCAGCTGTTTCATGTTAGAGTGATTCCCTGGCCTCTGCACTGTTAGTTGGTAGATAATCTTAGTTATAACAGACTGCCATTGGTGAGCGTGCAGTCCTTGTAAGAATGAATATTTGAAGAGGTTTTCTTCTGACCAGCTTACAATATTAAGAAAAGCAAACTCTATCTGTATAGAGTGTGAGGGCTTTTTTTGTGTGTGTGTGTGTGTGTTCATAGCATATCTAAATCCTAATTACAGACCAATTAGTCTGGGTTCGAGCCTTTTAAATCTAGTATCACAGGATTAATGAAAAGAAAATGAATGGGTAACAATATCATTTCATATGGAGATAAGGATAGACTGAGCATGAATGAGGATCTCATGACATCCGATGAAAGAATTTCCTCATTCTGTCAATGAAGTTTTATGGGATATGGAGAGAGGATTATGGGAATATTCATGACCAGATCAAGAGGCATAAGGAGTTGATGTATGAACCAGCTTATCTTTTAGGTAAACACAGGGTAAATGGGAAGTAGAATAGCCATTCATTTCCCCTAGGCCTGTGGATTTCATTGCTCTGAAGGCGGAAACAAGTTTGGTTACAGTTGTTCTTTGTTGATACCATTTGATTTTTGGATCACTTTTTAACAGTTGGTAACTTCAGCTCTGCTTTAATATTGTCAGATACTGCGCTCTCTCTAGATGCTATGGGTAACATTAAGCAATAGCACATATTTAAACTTCTGAAGCACCATGTAATAAATAAGACAGTAGTCCTTCCAGCCTACTGGAGCATTTCATTACAGTACTGGGGTACTTGAGCATGTTACAGAAATCATTTTGCCAGCAACTGAATGCTTTTATCCAAGGTTTACTTCTTCATGGAAAAAGTATCACAATATATGGAAGGAGCAAAACATCACTTAGTCTGTCTCTTAATTTCCTTGTGAGTGTTTGTGTCTGAAACTTAAGAGATACTCTGGGTTTGACATGTTCATACTCCACTAAATTGAAGCACACTTTGTTTCTGGGAAGGCTTAAACCAATAACATCTCGATCAAGTTGTCGATGAAAACTGCAAATTTGGGTACAGTTTCTCTATTTCACAGAGAATTTCGAATTGCATTCAAAAACTTCTTTACTTAAAGGCAGATAGCATGTGACACTTGAACTGGAACAGTAAATTTTGAGACAAATACAACATCATTTAGTACTGGTGGGCCTTTTGGCCACTACCCGGAGCTGCAGACAGTCTACTTCTACTCTTTAGAAAACTGTGAAGCACTTACATTTACTGGTTTATTAAGGTGTGTGTACTGTCAATGCACAACTCTATTTCCCTATTTAAAAAGTGAACTAATATAACTGTTTCTGGGTGCTATGGGGTGGACTTGTGGGAAAATCACTGTTGAGCTGCTGTCTGCTGCTGCTAGCAATGCAAGGCAGGGCATGAGGAACTGCTGCTGTTTGGCACTCATTGCAACTGTTCTTTCTTAAGAATAGCTCACATGTTTTTTTCAAAGTATTGAATTACCTCTAGACCTCATAATTACTACAGTTAAGCAATCATTTCAATTTGGTCCAAGTATAAAAACTAATAAAGTGCTCGTAAGGATGGAGGTAATTTTAGTATGTCTGTTCTCTGAACAAACACAGCTGATCCAGTACATTTTGGTGGAATAAATATTTGCTATCCTGTTATTTTAATACTCCCTGATCAGAAAATTAAAATAGCTTTTGTTGGCACAAACCTTTTTTAAAGGTGATATAATTAGAGATTTTTTGCTGATGCTATTAATTTTCAAGACTTTAATATTACATTAGCAAGGGGTTGAGTAGGGAAAATATTTGCATTTCATACTGCTAAATCTCTTTGCTTTCACAGAGTCAATGGCTTGATCAATGTAAAAAGCATATTTGAGGAAAATGTATCATTTTATATATATAGTAACTATATACGCACATAATATCAAAGCTATTAAGAGCACTAATCTAATGAGATGTGGTCTCCAGTTACCACTGTGAGCGGCAGCTCAGTTTTGGAGAGGGAGATACAGGATTAGTATGGTCCAAAAATGGGTAGACTGTGCAGCGTCAAAGGGCGTTTTTTCACTGCTAATTTTGTAAACGATGGCAGAGCATCCATGTTGTGAGATGTGCAGTGTGGCTGGCTCAATAAACATCGTGGTGCTCCTGGCTTTGTTACAGAATGTTTACATACTGACATGCAAAATATGACTTTTTTTTTTTTTTTTTTTTTTTTTTTTTTTTACTTTAAGATAGTAATACTTCAAATTAAAATCATAGGAGCACAGTGATCACAGGATTATTTTTTTTTTCCCGTTGTCAGCATTCAAAGGTTATGTCTGCTAAACTCAATCAAGACTTCTTCTGGTAAAAATCAGTTCTACAAGTTCCAAACATACAGCTTTCCCCCTCATACTGTAACCTTCATTTAATACCGAAGCCAGCAGGTGCTCTGTGTTAGTAGCTGAGCAGCACTGGGGAAGGGGACACTGAAGTGCTGAAAGTAAAAGAGATTTGCCCTTTGTCACTGAAACGCTGTGCTGTACAGGTGGAATTCCAAGGCCTCTTCATTCCCCTGCAGGCTGTTTTCCGTCTTTTGTTTCAAATGCTAATTACAGTTCTCCACTTCTGCTAGGACAGGGCTATGGGATTTTGTTGAGTTTTGCCATTACTACTACTCTAGAATGGGTTTTAGCCTTATCTGTGGGATTATCTGTGGGATCGTCACTTGGTTACTAGATGAAATGTTCAGTTCCCTTGGGTGCATTCCTATTGCATTCCTGTTTGAGGTCCTATTTTTCCTGCCCCCCCATGATGTTCATGTATCCTATTTTTAAGGATGAAAACTGTTTTCCTTTCTATTTTGCTGTTACTTCAGCTCAGCAAAGCCCATTTACTTATATGATATTGATAAAGAGAAGAAGACGTCAATAGAATATATAAAGGTTTTTATTAAAGGAAGAAAGAAAAACTCAAAACTTTTATCTCAGACAAAGAAACTTACAGCTCTAGTCTAATTGTATTTTTATCTTTTCAGGGTGAGGACATTTCTTATATGTTTCTTCTCATCTAACTTATTTTTGTGTATCATAACACTTGCCACCCCTTCCTTCATACTCCTGACCTGTGCTTTTTTTCATGGCTATAATCACACGCAGAAGGAGCTTCAGTGAGAATGTGGTGAGAGAATATGCAGGAAAACTTGCAGGCTTTCAGTTCCAGCTAGGTTCCAAACCTTGCTTCATAAGCTGCTGAATAAATCAAGTAGGTTATGTGGTCACAAGTATTGAATGGGATTGGGAAAAGAGTGGATGTGAATGCCTAACTCTGTGTTTTTCCCAATCCCCGTTGCCTTTTTATTAGTAGTAACTATTTGCAGTTGTGTTCCAGTAATGCTTTTGTAAAGAAATAAGTTCCCAGCTTTAGGTTTTATATAAAATGAGGCTCTGCCCACATACATCTAGTCACTGCCAAAATGCACAGAAATAAAGTGTAAGCCTTAAACATTCATAATAATGTGCACGCCCTTTTGTATAGGGGTGTTGAATCTTGATGTTTGCTTCCCTGAAATTCTGCCTGATGGAAGGTCAATGGCTTTTAACTCTTAGAATGATTGGTGGAGTTTGTGACGCTTGCTGTGGAGAATAAGGACAGTTCCCTCGGTGGAGCAAGTGTAAGGTAGTTCTGCTGCACATGGCCTAATGGAAGCTTCCATTTTCTGAAACGCAAGTATAGGATTTCTCTTCAAATGTAAGATTGCTTTGGGAAAATATAGAATTTATTAATAAAGCATGGTAATTGTGGAATGTGTTTGCAGAAGTTCTTCGAAGGGGACTGTTCCTTTTCTTCTGAGGTGGAAAAATTGATGTAGTGAGATGTTTTAATCATGATAAGATATCTTTAACGCACATATCTTTAATTCCTCCAGAAAAGGTTCGGGAAATCCAGGAAAAACTTGAAGCCTTCATAGAAGCCCTCCATCAAGAAAAATAGATTGTACAAGCAGGTAATCATGTGCAGATGATATAAGAATTATTACAATTTCTTCACTGTTCAGTACAAAATAATTATTCACATATCTAGGATGTATTTGCATACAGACTTTGTGAAAGTTCCTTTCTATTTTGCTCCAGTGCCAGGCTGCTGCTGCAGCTGCTTGCTTCTACATATGTAAAACTGCATTTTCAGCTTTCATGCTGCAAGCAGATGTGAAACTTAGTAGAAATACAGTTAATGGCTAGTTGTTCTGATTTGATTACTCTCCGTTCATTATTTCTTTCTATGCTAAGAGACAGTCTGTAACTAACTGGAATGAAAATTAAGGAAGCAATTTTCTTGTCTGTAAAGCATTTTGAAATCTTTTCTTTATAGGCACTGTATATTGTAAACAAAGATTATATGCACTTAGGTCACTTCCAAATTTCATTTTTCTGCATTAATTCTCAAAAACAGAAGCCTGAGGGCTGTGATATATTTGCACACATTTTAAAATAATCTCCTCTTTGTTTCAGCAGCGACTTAACACAGGAATGCAGACTTTTCCAGGATACCATGCACAAAGAAGACTGAATAAAAACGCTTTCATGTCCCATTCTGTTTCTTACCTTTTGGGGGAGCATTGTGAAATGTTGGAGGAAAAAGAAAATAATGTCTCCTGGGATTGAGAAACTCAATCAAACCAGCCTGTTTTTTTAATTTTTGAAGCTACGTGTATGTGACAGAAGAACCTGATCTGTGTCTTGATGAGATAGCTTGGGAGCTTGCCAGAGTTCTACATTTAAGAGTTGTTTTTTTTCCTGACAGGAAGTTGCTTATGTTGTTGTCATCTGTCTTGTACGGAGGAGCTGGATCGGGATTCATCAAGGGATTTTATCTGTTGTCGGTCTCTTGCCTGCAAATGCTCCTTAGGTCTAACAGAAAGTTTTAGTGTTTGGCTGTACATTACAGCACCCTTCTAAGTCATGCCATTTCTGTTATGCTCTGTCATTGAAACAGTCTCTGATGGCTCTGGTACAGATTTTAAAGCATGGTGTTGAGCTATTGAGGAGAAGTTGTGAATTTTATTAAACTCAGAACTCTTTGAGAGACTTCATTCAAGGAATTCAAGTGCTTTCAAGTGAAAGTGCAGACTGCTGTTCACTGACACCTTACAAGGTTTGGCTCAGGAAATGATACCAACAGCGGCTTCCTTTACCAGTTCTTTCCTAATACGTGTTGTTCCTTGGAATCATGGCCAATTACATTTCATTTCTGCCATTGCACAGACTGATTTCCTTTTAAATCTCCCCTTTCCAATAGACACAGACTAAATTGATTACCTGTGAAATATAGAAAGATAGCCTGTACAATTCCAACTTGTCCAACCTTCTGAAGTAAAAAAGCAAAAATATGATATGTTTCTAATAGCTACTGTAAGACCAAAATTACTTTCATATGAATGCTGTGCACAGAGTCCCTCCATAACCACTTGATATCTGTATTTCAATGTAGTAAAAATAAAAACTAAGGATTGCCTATCTTCTGCGTTTTAGTTTTGTCACAGAAATGTCCCTTCTGACAAATGTAGGTATGATATAGGCTCTGTATCATAGGTGCCTGGCGATTAATCACCGCTATATTTTTCTGCCCACACTTCACAACAAGTGATCTAAATACGTTTCTGAATACTAATGTGGAAGAAGGTATCAGACTTTAAACAATTTGTTTTGAAGTTATCTCATTATGAAGGTTGAAAAATTGACATATTTTCCCTTCTGGAAAAGGCTGTTGATGTCTGAACTCCTGGCAATCAAAGGAGAGCAGCCTGACTGCTCTATAACAGTTACTGTGCCTGTCTGCTCGCAGTGAAAACAGAAGAAATTTTGGTAAGATGTTCCCCAGATATTCAGACAATTAAGTACTTAGTCTGTTGTATGAGAAGTTAACATAGTGCTATTCATTATGAGTTGAGAAGTTAAATATTGCAAGGTGATCCTACTGGTTGGGGATTTTTTTGTTTTTGTTTAAAACTGCTTTTCTGAAGATGAGTTTTTAAGAATGGAAAAATGAAAAAAGGCTTCAATCATCCTCATTCTCTGACAATAACTTTGGAAATGTATATTTGCACAGTCCTGAAAGAAGATTCCATAGGCTGTATAGCAAGTGAAATAAGTCTGTACTTGTGTTAAATTCCTCTTTGTATAAAAAAAATACACAAAACTTTTGCATTTACTTCAAGAGATCACTGTCAGAAAATTCTGTGTAATGTAAATGTTGCAAAATATTACATCCAGTGGTCCAGTGTTCATCTCTGTGTGTTGTTCCTGTAGTTCTAGTTCCGACCTCTGTGCTGCTCATCTAAGACTTAGCATGATGTATTCCATGGAAACTAGGTATTTATTGAATAAAAATGTAACTGAAGGAAAAATAAAACATGGATTTTGAACATGGCTCTATTGTACTTAAGAGTCACTTGAGCTTTCTTTTTCTCATTTGTTAAACTGTGAAAAAAGTACACTGTTATGGTACTAAAACATCTGATTCAGAAGAGTTGTATTAGCACCGAGTTAGTGATAATTTGTAAGTGTTTTGTTTCAGAACATGAACTAATGATCACCTTACCATTGAGAAATGTTGAAGTAAGGGGTCTACGAGTCTGACCCAGGACCCCTTGAGTCATTTAAAACTCAACGTTCTTGGTGGAATTTGGTCCTGGAGACGTCACAGGATATTTTTGTCAGTGAACGTGTTGCCGTATGAACCCAATCTGTGGATGATATCTCTATATTTTTGCAGTGACAGCAGAAATTTTCTTTGAGATGTTTCTGTCTCTTTGAGATGCTGTAGGAAACGTCTCGATGGTGCTTCCTCACGTGGAAGGAGTGTGCGTGGATGAAGATCACAGAAAACAGCAGGTAATACATTTGCTTCCTGTATTTCCTTTTGTTTTCACTTCCTTCGTGTGCAGCCTGTTTTGAGAATTTCCTGGAATAAAATGTCAAGTCTGAAGGGAAAGGAGAGATTTGACTAAAAGTCTGATTACAAACTACCCTGGCAGCATGAACTAGTGCATTTCCAGCTATTGCTGTCCCATATATAGATGTGACCTCTAGAACCTAGAATCACCTCCACAATGGGAATATATTTATTTTTCTATAAACCTTAATAACTGACGTGAAGAAAAAAGCTTTCACCTTGACCTGGAGCTTTCAAGCAATCTTAAATCTCAAACTATTCTGTCACTTTCCTTCGTAGGGTGCCCTTGTAGTGACTGACCATCTCCAAGGTACTTGTTGAGGTTTTTATTTTAGTTTAGATATATTGGATCTTGTTCTATTTTATAATTAGTTCACAGTCTTATGTTCCCTTGCAGAAATCTTTGTGCTTGTTTTTATTTAGTAAAGTAAATGCGCTATAGAGCTCTTGCAAGATGGGTTCTGTGTAGTCAGATAACTCTTGCAGCTGTTGTTTGTTACTAGTGGTCTATATACAGAGGTGTTTTTTCATAAGATGAGGCTGTGGTTGAGAATTTTTTAGTATTTGATATAACTACAGAATCAAAGGGGAGAGACTGAAAGAAAACTGAGGTTGTAACAATGATCCACGCTGTGGTGCTGGCGTAGAAAATACATTTGTGTACACAAACATTGCTGACTTCTGCCATCACCTCCACACCTCAGCACATCAGAAAGTGAAAATATCCAAGCTGTCATTCTGTAAACAAATGCTAATAATCACAGGTGTGGTTTTAGTTTGACTGTAGAAGTGACTGATGACATAGTACTGAAAGCGCTTTTGGAATGGCTCCTGGACAGGAAACTGCTCCAGAAACTGTTCTGGAACTGACTGTAGGCAGGCTTCCTGGGCCAGTGCTGGAAGTCAGCTGAGGAACGTTTCCAGAAGTGCCTCTAGAAGTCATTGTGGCAAGAAGGCTGGCAGTTGGGTCTGGCAGATTCTGTAGCAGAGTTTCTGTTCTGACTGGTGGGTTTCCAGGCATGGTTCTGGAGCTGAATCCAAAGCCATTGACTGTGAGATTTATTCTGGAATTAGATCTGTCAGTGCAGTTCTAGACCAATTTCTGCTGAAAGTTTGTTTACAGTACATAGCTACAAATGGTTTGTGTTTGTGTTGCACAACACCGGTACAAGATCCTTTCTTGCTGCTGCTGGGAGTCTGTAGGGTCTAGGATAGCTCAGGAGCCGTGCATCCCAATCTGTTGTCGGTGTCACTTTCTGAGACAAAGATGGATTTCACGTACATGGTAGTGACAGCCAACAAGATGAGCTTTGTTCCAGTTTTTCACCCAAAGAATTTCAATGAGAAGGTTAATCAGTTGGATTAAACCATTCCTAATTCATGTAAAGACATGATGTACTAACTAAAGTGATATTTTATAAAAGTTTCATGAAAGAATAGCCAAAATACAGCAAATAGTCATGTACAGTAGATAACATGAGCCTCTTTAGGTCAGAAATTGTTTCAATACAGAGGTCATTTTCACTTTCATGGAAGTGTCGTCTTTGCTAGCCTCACAGAGCAGCTGTTAAGCTAACAGTGTGCTTGGTATATTTAAGAATGTCTGAAGCAGTGTTTTGCCCCATCTCCACGAGCCAATTGCCTATGGCTTTTAATGTTTAGGATGGAGCGTTCACTGCAACCTTCTGTACAATGAGCCTGTTCTGCCTCATGTGAAAATCAACATCCTTTTTTGTGTTGCTGCCTGACAGGATGCTACAATACTATTAGCATTTGCAAAGAGTTTGCTCCGTCTAATAGCGCAATCCCCAGATCACAGGCTGCTCAGTTTGTGTTTCTCTATTATGTGAAAGACACAAAGAAGCTGAAGGCTGGCAAAGGCCTGTCAAATCTTGTAATGTAGCGAGCGACCCCAGAGCTTCATTCTGCTTTATATCATCCCTTGTTCCCCATCCCACCCCGTCCCCTGAATGGGCTCTGAGGTAGGTAAATGAATTCAGCGGTATGGCAGGCGGATGATTCCTTTCTGACCTCATTCCTGTACCATTTGTTTCCAGGCTTGTTGGAAGGAAGGGGACGTATCTGAACCTTTTGTTTCAAATAATTTTCTTGCAGGTTGGGGAGTTAATGCAGACCTTGTCTGAACTCACCCGAGCGGAAAGTGCTCTGGGTACATGTCCTGACACGCTCGGTCCCCTGGAATTGCCAGATTAAAGGAGAAAGCAGTGAAATGGAACTCCTTTACGTTGGGCATTGCTTAAACACCTGGATGCTTTTTTTTTATGAACACGTTTATATCCTATTTCATGCCTTGAAACATCTGTCTTGAGAGCATGCAGGAAACAAACAAAGCACAAGCTTTGAAGAGCCCAGTGTTAACATGTTTCTGCTGGGAAGAATGTGTTGAGGCTGAGAGTGTGGTGTACACTAAGCAACAGTTTGCAGAGGGGTATTTCAGACCCATGTGTGAATTTGGCAGAGCGCTTCTTAGGTTTGAACAGCCAAGTTGGTTTGCTTAGCGATTTGATCTTGGCTCATCTGTTTGAAGATGAGGAAAGCAATGGTTTCCCACATACCAGGACTGAATTGTAGGAGCAATGAGTCCTTTAATAACAGATCTTCCTGCACTGTGCATCCTTCTGTAGAGGAAAAAATAGAGAAACTGACCAACAGTAAAACATAGGATGAGGAATATCATCATAGCTATCCTGTGCAGCTGTCAGTTTGCCCTCTGCAGTCAGTGCTATGACATTTGCATGGTAAGGAATGGATTCCGAAGATGTCAGCTATAACACAGAAATATTACTCCCTCAAGTCTCAAGTGTACATGGTAAGTTTGCAGTATCTGGAGTGTGAAATCCATAGTTAAATCATAATAGGAAAAGATTTCACACTCTGTATTCAAGGAAGTGTTCTGCTGAAGAGAAACATTTGGGATCATTTAGCTGCCACAGCAGCATGCATCTTTCACAGGTGAATGGGTGATGCACGACAGCCTCCATCGACTCATTCCGCTAGGAATTCAGTGAGAGGCCTGTTTATGATTTGAGCTCATCACTTGGTGTAGCACATATGCTTTGCAGAAGTCTTCCACAAGCCGAATCAGACACTGAGACAAATCTGCAATAACTTCATCTAGATCTAGTCTGCTATTGCAGCTGATGTGAAAAAATACACATAAAAAGGGAATGAAAGGAGTCGGTCGTGTCCCAGGTAAGAGTGTTGCCTTAAAGCTGGAGGTGTACTTATGATTTCATATTGGTACAGACAGAAAATATGATTATCTTATCCTTGTGCATGTTAACAGGTTTTCCACTTGTGTTTGTAGACCTTCCTGATAATGACATTTTATGGTACAGTTTGTGTTAAGCTCAGGAAGTAAACTTCTGCATTTTGGGGCATCTCCAAAACAAGCTCTTTGCTTCATTTGTGACTGCTCTGTGACATGTTTACATATCTCAGGTGGAAGACAAGCTCATCTAACAGCTGTAATCTCAGACACACCTAACCTGAAGCTATTTGTATGTGCAAATTGTTTTTGTAGTTTAGGATTAATTATGGACGAAATGTTTCAGCCAAACAGAACTGTTCCCTGCCCACCCCAGCTCCTATTGCTAAAGGAGTTTATGCTTTCAGAGGGCTCCAGTGCCGATGGTATGTAGCTCTGTGTGAGTACTTGCCAAGGGCAGCATCAGTATTGATCACATAAAGCCCTGAAAACTAAAAAAAAAAATTAAAAAAAATCCTCCACTGCTAACAAGGAAGGCTATTCTTTTGTTCTCATCGTGTAACACCTCTTCTTTAAGGAGTGGACAGAAGTCCAGTTCTTTTCTTGGCCTTTATCTGGCAGCTCTGAACAATTAAATCTTTTTTTGCAAGGCAGATTTATTATTTTTTTAAGCTATTCAATATTTGTTTTAAAAGAAAACAGTTCCCAATTTCCCAGAGTCCAAAATTCAGAATTCAGCCAGGCTTCTGGGAGCAGAGCTAGCAGTGGGTTACCTCGTGGAGGCTTATCTCTGTGCCCTGCTCTGTGACATGTTTTTACACACCCTGTTTGCTTTTCCTGCCAGCACAACCTCCTTCCCTGTCCTCCTCTGCCCTGTGTAAATTACTCTGCCAGGTGACACTCTCTGGCCTGCGATGCGCTGAAGGTCAGATGAGATTTTCACAGTAAGCCACCTAGCTTGAAATATGTATGCAGTATAACTAATTAATGCAGCTGCTCACATCCCTTTTCAGGGTAGTTTCTTGCATCTTAATTTTAACTCAAGTGTGTAGCACGTACTTGATGAATATACCTATATCTCAGCGTACATACCAGGTATGCATACTTAGGCAACCTCAGAAACTGGGACTTGCTGCCTGCTCTACGCACAGCCCAGAACAGAGTTTATTCATTATTAATCTGAAAGACAAATGTAATTAATGAAGAGTAGCAAAGAAACATTGGAGACTGCTTGGTGGCAAGAGGCTGTTTTCACATGGAAACAAGGGAATATTGAGCCACTTGCTGAAGCTTAGGACAATGCTGGGATCCTTGCTGAAATTGAGCTCTGTGATGAAAAGACTTGTGGGCCGTTGGGCCAAGATATGGGATTATAAGAATATTCATGACTCCTGAGAAGCAGCAGGTGAGACCTAATGCACACATTTGCCCCTCAGCCCTTTCCCAGCTCATCCTTTTGGTAAACAGTGCATAAAGGCCGGGTTCCCAGAGTGACTGAGCTAAGTTCCTGATCTCTTTTTTCCTCTCTCTCTTTTTCTCTATTCTTTATTAAAAAAAGATCACAGTGTTGTTGTCACTTGTCCATGCTTCTGCTCGGGACTCTCATTTCTAAAGAGCAACTGTGTGGCCAAACCAGAAGTCTTGTGACATTACCTAAGAAAACAGAGTGGTATCTTAGCATCCAAGGCCTCTTTTAAAACACAAAGAAAAGCCTTTCTTAGAGCGTGGGTAAGCTGGGAAGGAATCTCTGTGGCATAAGTGCGTTGTCTTAGGAAAGCACAGGATGAAGCTGACTGGTGGGACCCTGCCTTTAACACACCAGGATTTGTCATGGCTGTTGTAGTGCATTTACTGGTTGGGAAACACCCAACTGACAGAGTCCTTCCTGAGGCAAGATG